>OX638066.1:18320288-19520288 GCA_951804385.1 Trifolium dubium
TTCTTTCTTGGATCCTTTCTCATGCTTTTCCAAGTCTTTAAGCCTGTTCTCATGCTCCTCTAGCTTTCCAAAGAGCGTTGTAAGGCTCAATCGTGAAAGGTCATTCGCCTCTTTGATGGCGGTGACCTTAGGTTGCCAAATCCTAGACAAGCACCTTAAGATTTTATTAGTAGCAACCTCATTTGCTATAGGATTTCCAAGACCATGTAATTTATGTGTGATTTTAATGAACCTTTGTTGCATTTGCGCGATGGTTTCACCATCTTGCAAGCGAAAAAGTTCAAATTATTGTGTCAAAGTGTTTATTTTAGATTGCTTGACTTCATTAATACCCTCAAAGTGCGTGATTAATGTGTCCCACATTTATTTTGCCGAGTTACAATGCGACACATGATAGTATTGCTCAATCCCTAAAGAGGAGATCAAGATATTTTGAGCATTCGCATCGTAACTCACTTTCTTCTTATCATTGTCACTCCATTGTGCCATTGGCTTGTTTGTGACAACACCATTCAAATCGGTATTTGTCAGAACAAACAGACTGTTTTCAATGGTGTTCCAAACTTCAACATCAAATGAATTGATGTGAATCCTCATACTACTTTTCCAATAGTCGAAATGTTCGCCGTTGAAAATCGGTGCTCTATTATACGCCCCCTTCGGTGCAAAAGCCATTGTGATCTAATAGTTGGCACAAATGCACACAATTTTCGTAAAAATCAACCGGGATCGTGATACCACTTGTTAGACTACGTGGCTACGCTTTCAAAGTGGCGAAAACAAGCGTTCCAAAAATACAACACACAATTTTTCGGATATCAAACGAGTGAGCGGAAGCTACCTAGATCGGTAGTCTATTTGCACCTCGACCAAAGGAAAACTAGTAAAGCCGATATGGTGTGATAATGATAGTACTAATGCAATCAAATATTCGAATTCAAGCAATTGTCAAATATAGTTTTTCCTTTAAAATCGTTCACACACACAATTAACGGTATCGAATTGTCTTATAGCAAACAAAGTAATCAAACGGTAATTTTGTCAAACACTTGGCGTTTATGACAAAATCGCGTTTGTGAATTAACAACAAATCGTAAAGTAAAGAGATGAGGGATTAGAGAATGACACACGTAGATGATCAGAGAGTTCCCTAGCTTTCGCGTCGTCCTCGCTATGGGCCGGTACGTCTCCCCCCAACTTATCAAACGGATAAGTTGAGACATTTATTCGAAAATCTTTATATAAATGCACAAGTACACAATTGATACAATATGTAAAAATATAGACTCTATCTAATGATCTTCACCATAGCTCCAACTTGTGATTGTGCAACCTCAATTCAATCTTGACTTCAATTACCGTTCCCAACAATCAAACCCTCACACCTATCTTGAACCAATTTGTATCGATACAAAAGTGTTATGTATCGATACCAATGCGTGGTATTCAGTCTGAACAAGTTTCAGGACATTTGTATCGATACAAGTATGTATGTATCGATACAAAACACCTAAAAAATGGTTTTCCAAAGTTTCAAAAAGTATTTTGCTGTCAAGTCAATTTCAATTGTTACCTAAACATATTCTATTCTATTTTCATGTGTTTTGACAATTATTAAAACTCGGAGGGGAACTGGTGCATTTACAAAGTCAGTGTCAAACACTAATTTCAATTTTGGTACTTAACTGATTGTCTTACAATCATGTGGTGTATCAGTTTTAGTACATATCATGATGTTCATGATTAGTCTTATCTTCCAAAGCATGTGGATTATTTTAACGTGACATTTTCTCATCCAATGAGATATGATATTGTGCTTTAGACAAAATCAATCATGTGACACGCAATAATTTCACACATTAAGTGTCTCAACACTTCGCTAATGTATGTACATAGGCTATTCCTAACTCCTTAGGAACTTTCGCTTAAATACATAAGTTATTCCTAACTCTTTAGGAATTCTTGCCTAAGTATTTCATCAAGAGTTATTTCCTTAAACATGTCTTACATGTATAAGGAAAATGATTTTGATGATTAATATGTCATCCACATATAACACCAATTTTAATTTTGTAACTACTCCCACTAAATCCTTGTGTGAACAAGATTTATATTTGTCCTTCATTAATTTGTTTTCCATAAAACATTCAAAAGGAACAAATAATAATTATTCTCAATATCATCCATATCAATATTCAATAAGAATAATCGCTTTCATCGTATGAGTCTTACTCATCTTCATGACATAATTGTTAAACTACGAGGCTATGCTTTCAAAGTGGCGAAAACAAGCGTTCCAAAAATACAACACACAATTTTTCGGATATCAAAGGAGTGAGCGGAAGCTACCTAGATCGGTAGTCTATTTGCACCTCGACCAAAGGAAAACTAGTAAAGCCGATATGGTGTGATAATGATAGTACTAATGCAATCAAATATTCGAATTCAAGCAATTGTCAAATATAGTTTTTCCTTTAAAATCGTTCACACACACAATTAACGGTATCGAATTGTCTTATAGCAAACAAAGTAATCAAACGGTAATTTTGTCAAACACTTGGCGTGTATGACAAAATCGCGTTTGTGAATTAACAACAAATCGTAAAGTAAAGAGATGAGGGATTAGAGAATGACACACGTAGATGATCAGAGAGTTCCCAAGCTTTCGCGTCGTCCTCGCTATGGGCCGGTACGTCACCCCCCAACTTATCAAACGGATAAGTTGAGACATTTATTCGAAAATCTTTATATAAATGCACAAATACACAATTGATACAATATGTAAAAATATAGACTCTATCTAATGATCTTCACCATAGCTCCAACTTGTGATTGTGCAACCTCAATTCAATCTTGACTTCAATTACCGTTCCCAACAATCAAACCCTCACACCTATCTTGAACCAATTTGTATCGATACAAAAGTGTTATGTATCGATACCAATGTGTGGTATTCAGTCTGAACAAGTTTCAGGACATTTGTATCGATACAGAATCGATACAGATATATATATGTATCGATACAAAACACCTAAAAATTGGTTTTTCAAAGTTTCAAAAGGTGTTTTTGCTGTCAAGTCAATTTCAATTGTTACCTAAACATATTCTACTCTATTTTCACGTGTTTTGACAATTAATAAAACTCGGAGGGGAACTGGTGCATTTGCATTCTCCCCCTTTTTGATAATTGTCAAAACTATTGCATAAGCTAACTAAGCCTACCTAAGAAGCAATTTACAAATAGCTATATGATACAGACACAAACAAAAACAAGGCTAACCACTTGCGAAGCTCCCCCTTAGTTGATGTCATCTTGCTTATACGTAGAATAACCGGATTCGAATACTCAAAGCTCTTTATCCATTGCTTATGCTTGCAAACCTCACTACAAGAAAACCTTAATTTTCCAACTGAACTAAAAATGACGGATTGAAGGCTTTGGCCTTCAGGAAATTTTATGAGGGCTGAAGCTGTCAAGAATTTGATTAAAATCGTCAATACATTTTCAGAGCATTTAAAAATAAATAAAAAATAGAAACCGACGATTTAATCCGTCGGGAAGTTGTTGTCCAGCAAAATTAATATATTGAAGGCCTGAGCCGTCGGGATGTGTATAATTTCTGACGGTTTTGACCGTCAAGAACTCTTAGATCTGTCAAAATAAATGGTGTCAGCAATACATGCATTCACTGACGGTTATAGCCGTCGGGAAATTTTTTACTTTTGACAGATAAAACCATTATCACATGATGAAGGTTTAGGCCGTCGGAAATTCAAATTTTTTTTAACGATTCATATTCATCCATCTAACCAATTTATTCATTACACTCAATAACTTCTCTCAATATTTCTCACTTCTCTATTTTTTTTATACAAAACATTTAATCATCTTCCCTCATTCATTCTATCTTACAAGTTTCTTTCAATCTCTCTAACTTAGTAACGTACAAGCAAGCTGGTCAAAATAGCACAACCGCGAGAGAGTAAAATGGCAATGGCTTTCTTCACCCTTAACCCCATTCTCACTCTCACTCCTCTTTCTTTTCAAACATAATCGTAAGCTTAGCTTTCTTTTTCTCTTCCTTCCAATTTCCTTCTAACTGTCAATTTTCCAATAGTAAGCTTTCTTTTTCTTCTATTTCAATTATTAGAACAATTTCCATTACTTGTTTTTCATGGTTCATGAGAATGGGGATAAAGTCACCGAAACTAAAGAGAATGAGATGAAAAGAGATGAGAACAAAGAAACAATTGGGATATATTTTATTTTTATTTCATTCAAATTTATTTTCACCTAACAGAACAAACATGTAATAAGATTTGAAGAAGATGAGATGAAGAGAGATCGTGTTAACTAAGATCTAGATCTAGATCTGAGACACAATTTTTTTTTAAATAAAATAAAGATTCTGACGGCTTAAACCGTCGGGAAATTATGTAACAGAAGCATTTCCTGACAGCCATAGCCGTCGATAATATTGTCTTTATTTCTTGACGGTTGTAGCCGTCAAAAAGTTTGCAAACCTGTTAATGTGTTCCTTAAGGTTTTGGCCGTCGGGAAATCTGTATGTTTCGTGTTGATCACTTTTTGAATGCTAAGACCGTCAGGAAATTTCCTGAGGGACGATTTCCCAGCGGAATTTGTCCGTCAGGTGGCTGTCGGGAAATTAATTTTTCTTGACGGATTTAGATACTTCTTGAAGGTTTTAGGCCGTCGGGAAATACAGTTTTTCTTGTAGTGCCTTTTCTCCCCCTTTGACATTATCAAAAAGAAGAAAAGAGTACTCATGAGAAGTATCGAAATTCGAATATAGGTCATATGATGCACTTTCATTTGTCGAAATGCATTATATGATAAAAATAACCTGATCAAAATAATTAAGCAAAATATGCCCAAAAGTGTTCGAATGACGAATCAACAAAGAATCATGACAAACATGGCATGTAGAACAACAAGCCAAACCAAATCACATGATTATCAAAACATCGACATTTTGAAGCATTTAAACATATTCTATGGACGAAGAAAATAAACAAGACATCATGCATAATGCAATTCATACATAAAAAAAATATAAAGTCATACATAAAATAAATGCCTAAAAGTTTGGCATTTCACATTATCCGTACAACCAAATTGGAATCAAACGATAGATAAGTCATAGAGTTATGAAATTAAAAAGGACAAATTGTTCATGAGTTAAAAGAAATACTAAAAGTGAACACAAAACAACTTTAATGCTTCCAAATCATTCATTCATGTTGTCGGGGTTAGGATTGAGATAGTTGTCAACATTGTAAGATGGATTGGAGTAGTTATTCATTTGGCATTGTATCTCATCAAATCGAGTGGTAACATAGGTGCGAAGCTCTGTTTGGTTGTTATGGAGCTCTTCAATTATAGCGGTTGCGGCTTGGTAGTTTTGATTGTATGTATCGTAAAAGGCGGTTTATTGCATGCTCATGTTTCGCATCATCTCCATCATTTCATTCCAATTGCCACCTTGCTCATTTTCAACCCTTTGGTTACCATCACCGTCACTTTGTTGCCTAGCATTACGCCTAGGCCTCCTAACTCTTGGAGCTACACCTTCCGCTTCCTCCTCATTGTCCGAAGCTTGCCCATGATACTCATACTCATTGTCATTGTTCAAGAACCAATGCATTTTGGCCAATTGTGTACCGCTAAATATTTGCAACTTTCCCGGAGAAGTGTACTCAATGGGAAGATTTTGCACAAGTCGAAAGTGCTTGAGAATGCTCCCAATCATACTACAATACCCGAAGCATTTATCCCGACTAGAATTCCTCAAGTCAAACATCTGACTGACAATATAAAACGGCCAATCAACCTGTTTGTCTTCCATCAAAAGGTACATCAAATCAAGGTCTTTCTTGTCCATCCTTGATTGTGCACTTTGAGGACGCAAGATGTGGCTAACAATCCAATATACCACTCTAGCATTAACGGACAATTTTCTCGTTCCCATGAGTGCCGGAATCCTTCCATTTCTAGTGATTGAAGCAGCAAACACATTAGAGTCATAATCAACAGTACTCGTCTCACTGTACTGCAATAATTCCTCTCCGCTAATTCTTGTACCGGTGCTCAACTCAAAGAGGTTGAACCATAAATCAGCAGTAAAATGGTACACACTTTGTCCAAAACGAAACTAAAAGTCAGCACCATTTCTTTCTTGTAAACCAGCATAGAAAATTCTAACCAAGGTCTCATGATATTTTTTTCTTAAGTCACAGAAAACATCAAGTTTTCTCGTTCTAACATCTCAGCAATATCAGGCAAATGCATGCCCTCAAGACTAGTGGCACAAATAGCTCTTTGTGGTAGAACTATCCTAGTCCTACAATACCTAGTATAAGTAGTAACACATTCAGGATGAACATACTCTGCCTCGTTAAGTCCAATGTCACTCAAGCCTGAACTACTACTCTCAGCATTAGTCTTGCTCATCTTCTTCCGAGGTGCCATTGTTAGAGATAAAAGAGGAGAAATTACCACAAACTGATATGTGGTAATTTGCTTCCTGAGAACCTTCTTCTTGAGAACAAAGAATGTAGAATTTGCTTGAATCACAACCCACCAAACAATGAATTCTTCAATGTAGAACCTTGAAAACAACAATCTTCAACACAAATATTGATATTCTCCATGAAATTGACAAGAACCAAAAATCCCAAATTGAACCCTAGCTTTGAATGTGAGAGATGGAGGAGGTTAACCACTAAATTGATGGTTGTAGTGTAATGGGTAAAGAATTTTGGGTGATTTAGGTTCAAGAAGTTTTGAATTTGGTTAAGTATGAAGAGAGATTGAAGATTTTTGTTGGTTATGGTGTGTGTTCGGTTCTGGTTCGTTTATAGAGGAGAGTTTTATGATTTTGTGAATGAATGAGTGAAAAAGGAAGTTTAATGCAGTTTTTCGCGTTTGTATCGATACAACGCAACCTGTGTATCGATACAAGTATGTTTTCTGCAGCATGTATCGATACATTCATGTATGTATCGATACATAGTTCATTCTCTGGCCTTACTGGTGCAGTTATGTATCGATACAACACCACTAGGTATCGATACATATCAATTTAGCTGTCAAATTATGCAGAAAATTCACTTGTATTGATACAAAATTATTTTGTATCGATGCAAAATGCATTATTTTCAAATTTTCTTTAACCTCATGAATTCAAATACCTTTCAAACTCAATTTTATGACTTATCAAGCATATATATGTATGAAAAACAATATAAATCACCAAGGTACATCAAGTATGCATGTGACCACAACTATCAAAGCAACTTATTAACATGAGAATACATGTTAATCCACATAATGCATGATAAAAATTTCACATAAGTAATATCAAGTACCAAGATAAGATTTCAAATAATATGCACAACAATATGTAGAAAACATATACAAAAGATTAATATGGCATTTGGTTTGATACTTGTCAAAACCCCATTTTTAAATATGAGTCTCAACAACTTATCAATATCATTGAGCAAAATTTTTGGAAATGAAGGAGTTGACAACTATCATTCCAAAAGTCATATTGACTTGAAATTATATGTATATGAATAAAGAACCACTCAAATAAGTAATAAAATGCAAAAGAATAAGGAATATGGATAAAGATAGATAAGGATAGGAATCTTCCCTTTGAAGTATCAAGTATAGGAAGTGATCAAGTTCCATAACTTCTAGAGTATCGAGTCAAATCTTTTCTTATGTCTTTATTCCTTTGTAAGTCTTGAACGCCATTGTTATCGGTGTCCAAGACGCTTTCCTACAACTTTTAAACATTGCAAATAGGTCCCCAACTCTCATTGGGTCGTAGGTGGTTGGTAACAAAACCATTGATGGATTTGGGAATCCATTGAATTTTGCCTTTTGGTACAAAAGTTTTTCTAGCTTGGCACTTTGCAATGGTATGACCCTTCTCACAACAATAGTTACACGTGATGTTGGGATTACATTTCTTTTGATCCTTTGCAATAAACTTATACTTCTTATGTTTAGGTTTGAAATTTTTGTTGAATTTCAAAGGATCAACCGAATACGTAATCGCGGGTGTAGGAGGTTTATCCATTTTCTCCTTGAGTTCTCGCAACTCTTTATACAAATGGAAACAACCTTCACAACCGGTCCAACTATTTCCACAATCATCATGTTTTAAAGTAGGCTTTTCAATCATAGATTTCTTTAGGGCTTTTTATTCTTTCTCCGTATCGGATACTTTTGCCTCAAGGTACTTATTTACTTTCATAAGTCCTTTAAGACGCTTAAAAGCTTCCCTAGTTTCACTATGAAGTTTTTCAAATGCTACTTGTAAATCATGATAATCCAAAAGAGTATATGACGAAGATGGGTTTTGGTTTACCTTTTGAGGAACACCTTTCTTGAGATCATGTTTGGTTAGACACACATTTGCTAACACGCTCTCGTCGCTAGAACTCGAACTCGATGAAGAGGAAGATGAAGAACTACTACTCTCCAAAGCTACATAGGCCTTCTTCCCCTTTTTCCTCTTTTTGACCTTGGGTGACTCCTTCTCTTTTCTCTTGAGCTTAGGACAATCCGTTTTGAAGTGACCAACTTGGCCGCACTCATAGCATGTCCCTTTCTTGGAGTACTTACCACCATCATTCTTTTGGTAACCACTATCTCTCGTAAACTTTTTAAGGTTATCGTCGGAGTTTCTTATACCATTTTTCCTCATATACCGATGGTAGCGCTTGACGAACAACCCCATTTCTTCATCATCGGAGTCATATTCACTTTCGCTACTTTCCTTTTGCTCAACCTTTTTGGACTTTGAGACGGAAGCCTTTAGAGCAATGGACTTCCTATCTTTGTCTTTTTCTTTCTCCGTGTGCTTTTCCTTCTTATATCCTTTCTCATGTTTATCTAAGGCATTGAGCACACTCTCATGCTCTTCTAGCTTTCCAAAGAGCGTTGTAAGGCTCAATTGAGAGAGGTCATTCGCCTCTCTGATGGCGGTGACCTTAGGTTGCCAAGTCCTAGACAAACACCTTAACATTTTATTAGTAGCAACCTCATTTGCTATAGAATTTCCAAGACCATGCAATTTGTGTGTGATTTTAATAAACCTTTATTGCATTTGCCCGATGGTCTCACCATCTTGCATGTGAAAGAGTTCAAACTCTTATGTTAAGGTGTTTATTTTAGATTGCTTGACTTCATTAATACCCTCAAAGTGAGTGATTAATGTGTCCCACATTTGTTTTGCAGAGTTACAATGCGACACATGATAGTATTGCTCAATCCCCAAAGAGGAAATCAAGATATTTTGAGCCTTCACATCGTAACTCACTTTCTTCTTATCATCGTCATTCCATTGTGCCATTGGCTTGTTTGTGACAACACCATTCAAATCGGTATTTAGCGGAACAAACAGACTGTTTTCAATGGTAATCCAAACTTCAACATCAAAAGAATTGATGTGAATTCTCATACTACTTTTCCAATAGTCGAAATGTTCGCCGTTGAAAATCGGTGCTCTATTATACGCCCCCTTCGGTGCAAAAGCCATTGTGATCTAATAGTTGGCACAAATCCACACAATTTTCGTAAAAATCAACCGGGATCGTGATACCACTTGTTAGACTACGTGGCTACGCTTTCAAAGTGGCGAAAACAAGCGTTCCTAAAATACAACACACGATTTTTCGGATATCAAACGAGTGAGCGGAAGCTACCTAGATCGGTAGTCTATTTGCACCTCGACCAAAGGAAAACTAGTAAAGCCAATATGGTGTGATGATGATAATACTAACGCAATCAAATATTCGAGTTCAAGCAATCGTCAAATATAGTTTTTCCTTTAAAAACGTTCACACACACAATTAACGGTATCGAATTGTCTTATAGCAAACAAAGTAATCAAACGGTAATTTTGTCAAACACTTGGCGGGTATGACAAAATCACGTTTGTGAATTAACACCAAATCGTAAAGTAAAGAGATAAGGAATTAGAGAATGACCCACGCAGATGATCAGGGAGTTCCCTAGCTTTCGTGTCGTCCTCGCTATGGGCCGGTACGTCTCCCCCCAACTTATCAAACGGATAAGTTGAGACTTTTATTCGAAATTCTTTATATGAATGCACAAGTACACAATTGATACAATATGTAAAGATATAGACTCTATCTAATGATCTTCACCATAGCTCCAACTTGTGATTGTGCAACCCCAATTCAATCTTGACTTCAATTACCGTTCCCAACAATCAAACCCTCACACCTATCTTGAACCAAGAACTTTGTGATGATTGTCCGGATAATTCCCTCGTCAAATTGTATTGATCAATCCAAGAAACACTTGAATCCGGATGAGAAACTCTATACCTTCAAGACCCAATCAACTCGGATGTAATTCTAATTCACCACGAACTTACTCCGAACGTTATCCTTCAACCTCTTCTAAGAAATATCAATTGATCCCATACTCAACTTCAATTTGATAGAAATGTGAAGGAAGATGATGATTGTTCTTGAATCCTCTTTGATGCAAAATACTCAGCAATCTTGATCAAAGAAATGTTTACCAATGGTTTCTCACGCTTACAACAATAACTCATAAAGCTATTTATAGAGAAAATAGAATTGAGCAAATTTAGGCACAATCTAACAGACTTGTATCGATACATCCATTACTGTGTATCGATACAAGTAACTTAACAGCGTTGGAAAACTGATGTTTTGTGTACTTGTATCGATACAACCACGTGCTTGTATCGATACATACACCAGTAAAAACAGAGTTGGACTGATATGTTTCGAAACACAAAAGTATGTTTCAAAACACAAGGCTCTTACTGGTTTTCTGAGAGTCTTCATGTGTTTCGAAACACACTTGTATGTTTCGAAACACAGAGGCTCATCTGGACTCCAGTGAGAAAGATTTGGATCGATACAAAGCTGCTATGTATCGATACAAATGCGTGGTAATCCGCCTGAACAAGTTTCAAGACATTTGTATCGATACAGATATATATATGTATCGATACAAAACACCTAAAAATTGGTTTTTCAAAGTTTCAAAAGGTGTTTTTGCTGTCAAGTCAATTTCAATTGTTACCTAAACATATTCTACTCTATTTTCACGTCTTTTGACAATTATTAAAACTCGGAGGGGAATTGGTGCATTTACAATAACCATTATCTACAAAAGGTTCGTGTATATGGTTTCTATTTAAGATTTCATGGCATTTAGCCACTTCTCAGAATTTAGACCGTCTTACGACCTTTTAGAAAGTCAAAGCTTCATCTATCATGAAAATCATTTCACCTTGTTGAATCATAATCCAATCAGACTTCTTTATCCATGTGATATGTTAGACTTATCTAAGGTTTTGTGCAACTCAAATCAATGGTCCTTCAACAACCTTGAGGAACCAATTTATTTTCTCATTCCAATAAATATGTTTTGTAGTACTTTAATGTATTCAAGTTCTATATCACTCCCACTGTCTCTCTTAGAGACACACTCCCACTAGAGGAATGATTCAAACCTAGCAACAAGACAACTTTTTTTTTTTTAGAGTGATATAAGATAAGTATCCCTAAGAATACTTCCACATATTATTCATTTAATTTGGATTTAAATTTATCTAATAAATTTCCGATCCAAAATTTCATAAAGGCAAACTTGGTGCTCTTACCCCAGATCGCATATGGTGTCTTTATGATCATCTTAAAAGGGAACCAGTTGTGTGTAAAGATTAACTATAAGAAGAGAGATTTTAAGAGTCAATGATGCATTTAAACTATCTTAAATCAAATCATGTCAAACTATCTTAAGTATTTACTGATTTGATTCATTCATATGACTTAAATACTTTCATTGAGTTCTATTTTCTTCATTGTTTAAACTCTTTTACAAATTCAAAGATTTCTAATTTGTGTCATACACATATCCATATTTAATGATTTTAATCATCAATGATAATGAAGCAGAATAAACTCAATATATCAAACAAATATGGTTAGTGGTCGATATACATCTCATGCATATTGCTCAAATTGATCATGTGTCGTTTTATTGACACATCAAATATTTGTACTAAACAATAGAAATCTTGATATATATACAAGATCCAAATCTTATTTAGCTCTTAACATAATTGTTATAGACTAGTCTTATCAAGATCATGGAACCCTAATTCATTACTTGACTTGGAGCAATATTATAGAAGACTTTGTTTAAACGATAGGACAATCGTTTGTCTTATTATTTAAAGCTACAATTCATATCTTGTCATTACAAGATATAATTAATACTTCTATCACTATATTGAATTCAATAACAATTATTGTGTCCATTTCAATTTCAATTTTAAGTCATATCAAGATCATGGAACCCTAGTCCATTACTTGACTTTGAGCAATAGAAGATTTTAAATGATAGGCCAATTGCTTGCCTTATTATTTAAAACTACAATTTATCTCTTGTCAATACAAGATATCTAATTAATGCTTCTGTTACTAGATGGAATTCAATAACAATTATTGTGTTCCATTTTAAATTCAACTATGTCATAAGCTTTTATTGTCAATGACTTTCTATAGAAACTTTGACTTTCTATAACAATATGTATAATATTGAAGTCTTACTTCATTCCCTTTAGTTTGACTCTTCCAAGAACTGTTTACGGCATTCTTGTTTCAATCAATGGTCTAACCATTTAAAATAGCCGTTCTCCTTTGGCAACCAATTTTGTTCTATTCAAATAAGAGAAATATAAATCTTATTTATATTATATCTCAAATCTTTGATAGAGCAAATTAATTCTCACTCAATTCAATAATTTCCGGTAGATATAGAAATTCATAAATTTATTTATATCTGTCCATTATAATTTGTTAGATTGAACATATGACCAACTCCTTGATCTATTGAGAAATCCATCATACTTTGAAGTATTTTCAAAAGATTTTGCTTGGGATTTAATGATCACATATTAGTATGAAATATTCTAGATATCAACTTGATACTTCTTTCAAGTATCCTTCTCCAATCTAGTTATAGTGGTTTTCTTAGAGTATAGTTCAGGATCTTATAGTTTTTCTTGTATTTGAGAACAATTCTCTTTTGTGTACCAATTCAGAAACTATTTTCTGAAATCCTTGTCCTTCATAAGGATAACATAATTTGTATTGTATTTAAATTTCAAAGATATGTAAGATATTTGTATTATAATTCAATCCTTTAATATGGTCTTTTATTAAAAGGCTTCCACAATTTTACTCAAAACAAATGACCCTCATTATTTGATTCGGAAAATCCCGTTGGAAGATTTTCTAGTGGATCAAGATCCATATTTCACTTTGTCTTAAGTCTGCGGTAGGCGGATTACACAAGACTTAGTTATTTAGGTAGGAACTCCTTCCAATTACATCTCATGCAATTCTTGAATATTTTCGTTGGGTGAACAACTCCTTATTCGAATTCATCGTATGAATTATTCCCATTACTTGCTTCTAAACTCACATAATCTTATTATATTTGTTTAGTTAAGTTTGACCCTATTTTAGAAATTGGATATTACCATTATCCCATCGCATCATACTCATATAGACAATATACTTCGCAGTAGGCGAACCTGAAGGAAAAACGGTGTTCACAACACGCGCAGCGGAAAAAATTTGGATCTATTTTGCGCTTAAATTATATTAAACTAAATAATGCCGTAAACGTGTACCTGACAATCAACTCTTGAATCATAACATTTTCTTCAATAATGTGAAGAAACTACAAGTATCCACACCGAGACTAATTTTGCTATCAATCCTTTGAATGTGGAACCAAAATATGAGCAAGTGGACTTTGTGTTATGGATTCAATCAAATGATCATTCACAATGATATTCACTTGTGTTTAGAGAAATAGACTAACTCCTATTTATAAGATCAAAAATACATACTATATGTAATTCATCAATTACATAGGTTTCTCCAATAGTGGAATAAATTTCCACCACCATCTTAGAATAATTCTCCACTACACCACCGTCCACTTTGATTCAATTTGATTACTTGAATGCTAACTCATATTCATATATACATATACACGTTTTTTGGATTTTTCAAAACCATTCAAAATTCCAAATTAAATATATGTATATTGAATCATTTATATATATTAGTTGTATTTTTAGTGTTAGCAAAAATACAATAATATTCCACTTAGAAAATAATTTAAGTTTGATTAATTAAATTCTCTAATTTAATTATCAAATGATTAAACTAATTCTATAGCAAAAATTAGAACACTCGTTTGTGTGTGACCCTGTAGGTTCAATACTAAACCGGTAATAAATTAATCGCATTAATATTATTAATCAAGGTAGGCGTTTAGCAACACTCCTTAACGTCCGGATAGCATGAAGTAATATTTACTTTCAAGAACCACTAGAAGAATCATATAATATTTTCCTCCGTCGTTACAACTCTCGTTAACTCTAGAGCATGGTACTATTGTCAAGCTCTAATAAGTTAACATCCTTGATTAAGAAACTCATTTCTTGTATCAATTAATTTCTCTAGCCAGGGTTTCCATTTTATCTTAGAGCTCAAACTCTTTACCGGGAGTTGACGGATTCCATCTTGATTAATCATTAATTATACAAGTATTTAATTGTATCCAATATCCTTTCAACTAACACCCTAAGGTATTAGGTGTCCAGAATTAAAATACAATAAATATTTTGTTAATTACTATGATAATCTCAGGTCAAAGAAAATCATTATATCTTCTTGAGAATTTTCTATTGACAATTTAAGGTAATTCTTAACCATTAGAAAATCTCAACTGAGTCAGTTCAGTGATCATATCTACACATGCATCACCTATATATGTAATTTAATAAATGAGATTTATTAATCTTTATCCAATAAAGACTATCACATATATATTGATCTATCCGGATTGTTGTTGTCCTACTCACAATAATCCTATGATTAAGAACAATTTAGACTAAAATAATAAAAGACTTGCTTCTCATTATCAAGATCTCTATCATGATAACAAGTCTATCATTTTAATCAAGGACTTTATCAAATTAACTATTTCACTAAACAGTAAACATAATAATAAAATCAATATCGAGTCTTAAATTGATTATATGACTAATTGGATCTTTGGCACACTTAATTATTCCCAACAATCTCCCACTTGCACAAGACCCAATTAGACATGTATTTCATTTTTATTGCATAAGCAAAATCAATATTAAATCCAAACTAATTAGATTACTGATTGGATCTTGGGCATACCTTATTATTCCCCAACAATCTCCCACTTGCACAAGACCCAATCAATTTTGTTTTTCAATCTTATTGAACAAGCGACATCAGGATGCATACAAGTCATGGTGTACGTGACAGCTCCCACTGCACTAGCATATGGTACTATATTAATGTGTTCTCTCTCTTCAAAAAATTTAGGACAAATAGTCCTCTTGAGAGAAACTTCAATTTCAATAGGCAAATAACCTTGTTTGAAATTTTCTATGTTATACCTCTTTAAAATGGTATCAATGTACACCAATTGAGAGAGTCCAAACAATCTTTTAGATCAATCTCTATAATTCTTAGCTTTATTTCTAAAATATAAGCAGATGATTCTCACAAGCCTTTCACGGCGAATTGTCGGTATATCATTTTCAAAAATAATACATCATCCGAATACAACTAAGAAAATGATTGTGCTCCCACTAAACTTTTGTAAACACAAGGATCTTCTTCTCGTTTAACAAAATTGAACTTTTTCAATTGTATTGTTAAAACAAATGTTCTAGCTTCTAGAAGCTTGTTTTAATCCATAAATGGATCGTTGCAGTTTACAAACTTTATCATGAATTTAAGATCACACAAGGATATGAATCTGAATTGATT
The DNA here is from genome assembly GCA_951804385.1 of Trifolium dubium. NCBI lineage: Eukaryota > Viridiplantae > Streptophyta > Magnoliopsida > Fabales > Fabaceae > Trifolium > Trifolium dubium. The sequence continues at coordinate 18,336,228 of OX638066.1, forward strand.
TTATCATTGCCACATTGTCATAAAATATTCCTTCTTTATGACAAAGTCCTTTGGCATCAAGAAGAGCTTTATAGGTCTCTACCTTTACATAAAGCTTCAATGTTTTTCTTGTAAACTCATTTACAACCAAAAGGTTTTACATTTTATGAAGTTTCAACTAAAGTCCAAACTTTATTGATCTTCATAGATTCAATTTCAAATTCAAGAAATCCACGAAGTGATAAAGAAGACATGATAACAATATATGATAAAAATAATGTCAAAAATTATTTTTCTTTTAGTGGGAGGTCACTTAAAATTATATATAAGCTACTTGGTAATCAAGTCGTTTCTCATATATATTTTAAGTCATAGTGTATCGTATACATAATATAAAGATGTCTTACACAATAGTTCCTGGTTGACAAGTAATCTAACCTTTATATCTTCACAAACTAATTATATACTTATCTAGCTAGTCTAGACGTTAAGTATATAATTAATTTCTAAGACCATATGCATCACATGCTATGACTTAATATTAATCACAAGTCTCTTGGTAATCAAGACGCTCCTTGTATTAAAATAAGTATGTGTAATATAATATAATAAATAATTAATCACATAAGTCTCCTGATTGTCAGGACGTTCCTTCTTATTAATTATTAATTAACTATATATTACAAATTTGTATCATATACAAAAATTAATATACCAGTGCTAAAAAATTTATACATTTTAATCAAATATATAAATCAAGAATTTGGTATATATTAATTATTAAATGTACATATCAATATATATAACATAACTTGCAGGTGAAAGTTACATAAGCAAAAGTTCATCTATACATTATGTATAAGTAGTTCATCAAAATGAAACTTAAGGCAACTATCCTTATTGCATGGCTGCTTATAAAAATTATATATACACCGTAATCAATATGTATATATCATATATTTTGTTAATAATTAATCACATAAGTCTCCTGTTAATCAGGTCGTTTCTTACTATTAATTATTAATTGTATCACATACAAAAATTTATACACCGTTTGTATAAATAATCAGATACATATTAATTTAATATATATCACATATATAAAAAATATACGTATTAATTTATTATATATCACATATATATAAAATATAATTAAACATTAAGAAACTAAATAAAAATTCAATTCGCACAAACAAAAAGTCTAATAGTTCAATTTAAACATTTTTATCACTATAAAATAAAATTGAACTATCAATATATAGAACCTTTTATCAAAGTCTAATATTATATATATCCAAATATATATTAATATCAAAACTCTATCAAACTGAATTTTCATTTCTTTCTTACTACACGGATAAATACCAAATATATCCAATATATAATTATCACATGAAATTGCTTAACTAATTAATTAATCTTCACATCATATATACAACTAATTATAACCTATGCATATTATAATTATTGTGATCATATGAACACGAAGGAAAAATTAATTCTAGCGTTTCTGTATACATATATGTAATAATTGATGAATGCCCATATCACTATATACACCATTCAAAGATGTGTAAACAGTTTTAGTACGTATGTACCAACATACACTATGTATACACACATCTAGCAATTACTACACGTAATATACAAAATGTGTAGGTGATACAGAGGCAAAAACATATATCATATATATACATCTATATATTATAGTTATATGAATATAATTTAACCGCAAAAAATCCTAGGCTCTGATACCAATTGAAGGAAAAACGGTGTTCATAACACGCGCAGCGGAAAAAATTTGGATCTATTTTGCGCTTAAATTATATTAAGCTAAATAATGCCGTAAACGTGTACCTGACAATAAGCTCTTGAATCATAACATTTTCTTCAATAATGTGAAGAAACTACAAGTATCCACACCGAGACTAATTTTGCTATCAACCCTTTGAATGTGGAACCAAAATATGAGGAAGTGGACTTTGTGTTATGGATTCAATCAAATGATCATTCACAATGATATTCACTTGTGTTTAGAGAAATAGACTAACTCCTATTTATAAGATCAAAAATACATACTATATGTAATTCATCAATTACATAGGTTTCTCCAATAGTGAAATAAATTTCCACCACCATCTTAGAATAAATCTCCACTACACCACCGTCCACTTTGATTCAATTTGATTACTTGAATCCTAACTGATATTCATATATGCATATACACGTTTTTGGATTTTTCAAAACCATTCAAAATTCCAAATTAAATATATGTATATTGAATCATTTAATATATTAGTTGAATTTTTAGTGCTAGCAAAAATACAATAATATTCCACTTAGAAAATAATTTAAGTTTGATTAATTAAATTCTCTAATTTAATTATTAAATGATTAAACTAATTCTATAGCAAAAATTAGAACACTCGTTTGTGTGTGACCCTGTAGGTTCAATACTAAACCGGTAATAAATTAATCGCATTAATATTATTAATCAAGGTAGGCGTCTAGCAACACTCCTTAACGTCCGGATAGCATGAAGTAATATTTACTTTCAAGAACCACTAGAAGAATCATATAATATTTTCCTCCTTCATTACAACTCTCGTTAACTCTAGAGCATGGTACTATTGTCAAGCTCTAATAAGTTAACATCCTTGATTAAGAAACTCATTTCTTGTATCAATTAATTTCCCTGGTCAGGGTTTCCATTTTATCTTAGAGCTCAAACTCTTTACCGGGAGTTGACGGATTCCATCTTGATTAATCATTAATTATACAAGTATTTAATTGTATCCAATATCCTTTCAACTAACACCCTAAGGTATTAGGTGTCCAGAATTAAAATACAATAAATATTTTGTTAATTACTATGATAATCTCAGGTCAAAGAAAATCATTATATTTCTTCTTGAGAATTTTCTATTGACAATTTAAGATAATTCTTAACCATTAGAAAATCTCAACTGAGTCAGTTCAGTGATCATATCTACACATGCATCACCTATATATGTAATTTAATAAATGAGATTTATTAATTTTTATCCAATAAATACTATCACATATATATTGATCTATCCGGATTGTTGTTGTCCTACTCACAATAATCCTATGATTAAGAACAATTTAGACTAAAATAATAAAAGACTTGCTTCACATTATCAAGATCTCTATCATGATAACAAGTCTATCATTTTAATCAAGGACTTTATCAAATTAACTATTTCACTAAACAGTAAACATGATAATAAAATCAATATCGAGTCTTAAATTGATTATATGACTAATTGGATCTTGGGCACACTTAATTATTCCCAACAGAACCCACATTATTCGATACCAGTCTTGATGAGTTCTAAAATTTTGGAAAGCAAAACTTAATATTCACATATTTTATTATTAAAGAGAATGTACTCCGCGGTGGGCGAACCTACATTTTCTTTATTAATCTCTTATGTGTCTCTTGAGGGATTTTATTTAGTTGTGATCTCACCGGCTTGTTTAACATATTAAACGCTCTCACATGCATCAACATACATACATACATACATACATACATACATACAATAATATAGAATGATATGATTATGGCCTCTTAACGCAAGTGTCCTCTCAAGCCAATGAGAGAACCCTAAACTAGCCTAACGATGATCTACTTCTCCAAGCATCATCTTCATGGTTGTTCTCCTTTGTTCCTATGTAATTCTATTACAATGTTACATCAAAGAATAACGAGGGAGTAAGATGAGAAAAGAAATTACATCAAGAGATTTAGAGAGAGGCACGACACGCAGACCGTATTTAAATTCCCAAAATAAAACAAAAGAGCAAACTAATGCCATAATCATTCATTGAAACACAATAATAAACTCACTTTATTATTATCCTTGGTTTAAGTAATTAATTAAAATTAAATTATTATAAACTGATTATACCGTTCATAACGGTCAAAAACGTGCCACGATTTCATAAATCGTGTTTTTGTCAAGTTCTGGTCGCCAGAGCTCGCCAGCGCTCGCCATCAAGCCACCGTTCCTGCAACCTGGTCGCCAGGGCTCGCCAGCTGTCGCCAGCAAGCCACGGTTCCTGCAACCTGGTGGCCAGAGCTAGCCAGCTCTGGCCGGGCGACCGCGTCAGGATTTCGCACAAATCGTTTTACGATTTCCCAAATCGTGTCACGATTTCGGCGAATTCCTAAGCATATTTTCAGTATATCACAACCCTTGTGATCCCTTGAACCTTTATGCAATAAGTTCCTTCCATCAAAATTCACCATGAACGATTATCGGCTTGATTCATCACCACATCAATGTTTCACCAATCAAAGGTTCCGAAACAACTTTTGTGGATCGTTCAATGCCAACAACGACTACGTGATTTTTAACGGATGAAATCTAGTATATCACATATACTTTATTTGCATCTTGTTCCCTTGTATCATATACAAGACTTGATCAATTTAAAATTTAATTCCTCAATTTTATCTTGTTTAGGTTTTAATCAAATTAAAACGTGATATAAACAAACATCATAATCATGGTTTCGTAAGTGGCTCTGATACCAATGAAGGAAAATTGAGATAGTAAAAGCAGCGGAATTCAAAAAATTTCCTTAGTTTGATCCTTACGAATGAGCATGATATGTGTTTTAGGGTTTTACCTCTTGTAGAGTAGAACCCTTGTATCACGAACGAGTAGAGATCACGAGCGTTGATGAAGATCACCGACGCCTCTAACTAGTCCACACGAACAGTCACCTTCAATAGAGTGCTAGCCCTTTATGTTTGAAGGCTATGCAAGAATATTGAGAGAGGAATCATTTTAGGGTTTTCCAACTCTAAAATATTCTTGTGCTTTTGGTGTGTTTTGAGCTATGACAAGAGGTCTCTATTTATAGATATTTTTTGTCTTATGCATCAAGACAAGGCTAGGGCGCGCTCTCCTCATGAGTAGTAGTACTCATGTGCGCGCCCTCCCACCATATCTTATGGTGTTCTTCGCTCAATTAAATTACTGTGATACCCTTATCACTTTGCACATCCACCGTACCGTACGGTGTTCCTTTAATTATTTCAATATTAGACTGTCCTTATGTGTGTGACCCTTGTAGGTTTCCATAACATTGGCAATTATATTAAATCCTTTATTTAATATAATAAACAATGAGCGGTATCTAGCAACACATCATTGCTACCCAAGTTATGAGAAATTAACATGTGATCAAAACATAACCTATGTGATAATATATGTGTGTACAATTACCCTTTTGCCCCTAATGTCTATATTGAACACAAAGCATACATAGTGTCATCTTTGTCTAGTTCAATATTGGGCCCATGACATTTATCCTGTTATGCAGGATTGGCAAATTTCATCTAGGTCACTACTGTCCCTCAGCATGCTTTGTGAAGCACCCATTAACTGCCTTTATGGTTATCCAGTTACGGACAACGTTAGATCAGCAACAAAGTACTTGACTCCACATCTAGGGTACAAAGTGGTTTCAGGTCTAAGGGCGGTTTACACCATTATCACCATGAGAGTAACTTATGACACTTTAGCATAACAATCTATGTAGTACTCTCATAGTGGGTCAATCCAGTATAATCATTACTCTTAATCTTTTATACCTATGTCAAGACTTGATAACTCCTTATCCTATGATCCATGAGATGCGATCATCAGTCTATCTTCATAATAGTCTTTATGCTTTAAGGTTATCCCTTTTCACCTTAAAACTTGACTACGGATACTTTAAGAATATCGTCTTTATGTTTAATGTAATCTCACGATTAAGTCACACTTAATATTAAACGGACTTTCTATTCTAGGGACTTCATTATTTTGGACTCTTACAAACATAATAAAGAAATGCCATATTTATATTTAAACTCTTAAAGCAAATACTATGAAAATAGATTGGCTCTTAGGGCTTATTCCAACAGTCTATCTTTTCGTATTGCCTTGACTCACTACCGTTTACAGGGTAATAGGTGATATTTTGTTTCATTATCTTGGCTTGCTATCACTTTGTTGGACAGTAGATAACGTTTCATCTTTGCATATTACTTTGACACACTATCGTTTGTATGATAGTAAGTAATATTTGGTTTCTTTATCTTGACACGCTATCACTTTGTTGGATAGTAGATGACACCATGTCTCTTTGAATTACCTTGATTCACTGTCATTTATATGATGGTAGGTATTATGAAAATGATGTGTGTCAGTGCATAACATTCTTGTTCTCGGTCAGTCGATAGTTTATTGATATCCAAATGTTTTGTATCAGTGCATAGCATCATTCTTGTCGGTCAGTCGATAATTGATGATTTTCAATGGTTGTATGTCAGTGTACACCATTTCTGCTGTCGATAGTTGATGATTTGAAAATGTTGTGTGTTAGTGCATAACATTCTTGCTGTCAGTCAATCGATAGTTGATGATTTTCAAATGTTGTGCGTCAGAGTACGACATTCTTGTTGTCGGTCGGACGATAGTCGGTAACTTTTTTCCCAAGTGATCCCCAGTAGAGCTCGTTTCCCAATGAACTCAAGGTATATCTTGTTGTTTCCCTAGTCGGGCCATGTTTTGTTCTTCCCATGTGGAGTCTCAACTATGTTTTCATTCGCCTGTCTTTTATAACATTCATACAAAATTCAAAAGAAAATATCATCAACATTTTGCATCCACATTTGGAACATAAGCATTGTTGAGGATTTTAGGTCCAAAAATGGTGCACGTTTTATATTTAAGTCTCTTCAACTCCCTCTAGACAAAAATTTAATTTTCATCTCTCCGGTTGAAGAAACTTAAATAGGGGCAGCTGTTGTACCCCAATTTTGAACCTACAAATTCAATTCGCATTGCATTCATAAAAAAATATAAAAATATTTACATTTTATATTATACATGTTTTAATTTCATTTGCTTTGATATTTTCTTATTTTTCTCATATTTTCGAAAAAAAGTCAAAATGATATAAAAATAGTTTTTGGTTTTATTTTACAAATATAAAAAAATAATTTTTCTCACACCTACACACATTCATTCACACCATTCCCCAAAAAAAAACATCTCACAATTTACAACACTGTTTGCAACGATTCTTGGCTCAGTGAACTCGCGAAAACACAAGGAATCTTATACACATATCATTTTCCATCAATTTCGCGTACAAACTATTTTAGATTTTTTAGATCCAAACTTGTTTCGCTCGTTTTTTAAAATAGAGAACTCTTTTGCAAAAACTAAGTTTAGATTTGGAATCTACGTGAGAAGATGAGTCGAATCGAGTATTCTTACGCGTTTTTTGACAAAGATTTGAAGCTTCTCCATGACTCAGTAATGGCGGACGAGTCACTGAGTTACTAAGTCAGTGACTCGCCCGCGTGAGAGTGAAGACCTATAATATGTACCTTTTTTTGCAACTTTATATCGTGTCCGTCTGATTTCATTTTTAATTCCTGTGCGTCGATCTTGCTATGGATTCCTAGACGTCTGATCTGTGATGAACGTTCATGATTTGTTTAATCCCATGAGCGCACGTGCGCGAGGATACACCAAATTAGAGACCTTGGTCCGGTTCAACTCATGGGTTGAACCCGTTGGATCGGTTTGATCCGGTTTATGATGGGCTGGGCCTGCGTTTTTTGTTACTTCTTTCTATTCTGTTTTTTTATTTCTGCTTGCACACCCATATCGCTATTACACCCTCTGTTCATTTTTTTTTTCTCTCTCTTCTTTTTTTTATGTACGCTACTTTTTTTTCTTCTTCTTTTTATGTTTTTTCCATTCAGTTTTTTTCCTTTTTAGTTTATTTCTTTATTTAATCTATCATCTTCATAATATTTTTTTAGTGTATTTGCTATGTGGTTTATTTTCTCTAGATAGTTTATTGTAGTTTATTTTCTTTACTATTTTATATTTCAAATCATTATTATTGCATCTTGTGAGTTTGTATGTGGTTTGTGACTTTGGACTCAAATTGATACCCTAGCAAAAAATGGAGACGGACCAAGAATTAGGACATAGAATAAATAGTTTAGTATAGTTTATATTAGATTAGTATTTTAGTTTTTGCTCCGTCTATTTTATTTTTGTAATTGCATTGCATTTAAATGTTGCATTCATTCTTGTTTAAATTTTCGCAAACTCTTAGAATGTATTTAGGCTCAATGTAACCCCAAAGTGGATGTAGAAATTGCATTGCATGCATTTTATTTTTATCGCTTCTCGTCAAACGCTAAAAAACAAACAAAAATGCGAACTTTCATTTCCAAAGAGGTACGTCTAGTAATTCCTTAGAAAAAATAGAAAACGACATAAGAACATCTTCTCCCTCTAAATAAAATTTCTTTAGACCAAAAACCAATTAGTCGCACGCTTAGACTTAGGTTTATTTTCAAACACTTTACATTTTGCATGTAACTTTCTCTTCTCATCCAAATCTCCACATACACACACTTTCTATTCTATACAATCTCTCCCTCAAATTCTTACAATTTCTCCCTCATAAAAACAAGTAAAAAAGCAATGAATTAGAGGTTACTGTAGGATACCATAGGCGTTTATTAGGATGTTAATACCTTCCCTAGGCGTAACTAACCCCGTACCTAGAATTTTTTTTAAAAGGTTTTCGATACTTTCCTCTCTTTGGAAATGAAAAATCAACTGTAGTGGGGTGTGTCTCAAAAAACCTGAAACAATAGAAATTTAAATAAAAAACAAGTGCAAACACTATAAAAATTCATGCATAAATAAAAGTAATTAAATTTTACAAATCAATTCAATCATTAATATACTATAATACATAATTCAAAATTTTAAAGTTGATTTAAAAATAAAGACCAAAAAATTATGTTAGAGAATTTTATAGAGACTAAAAAATGCGAAAAAAATTAAAAACAATAAAATAAATAGTTCAATGCGTCAAAAAATATAGTTCAAATATTTATAGACACTAAAAATATATTTAATCTTTTAAATAATTACATAACTTAATTAACTTAATTAGTTCATATTATTTTAGATCATTTTAAATTGTGTGTTAGTGTTATGCAGTCGATTATATTTAGATTGTTAACTGCGTAGAATCACATTAAACACAATCCAAAATTATTCAAATAATCTCACCTTTTATGATCCACTTTTTTTTTGGTCGATTTTGCAGAAAGAAAGAGCTGGAAAAACTCATTCCAAAGGGAAAATTGCAGTTTCATTTCCATTCTTCATCATTTAGAGTAAAATTGTAAAGGACCCATTGTGTCCTTGTCCCATCTTTCGATGGAGAAGTGCAATTCTCAAAACACAAAAAATTATTATATATAAAATCACATGTATTATATAGCTTAGTATTAACATTTTTTTTCTTAGTGTTTAAAAATAAAAATTCACTAGCACATGAATTCTTGGATTTGAAACAAAATCAATAAAATAAAAATGTTAGGTAGGTACCAAAATTGCATATTATCAAAAACTAGTAGATCAAAAATATAATTAAGTTACGTCAAAAAAAATATATAATTAAGTTTAAAATTCTAACACGAGCTTGCATTTTCGACTGATCTACATGACTTTATTCCTCGATGTTTAAAAAAATTGGAAGTAAAACTAAATTCTTGTTTTTTCATAAGCTCAATTTTATCATATAGACAATCAAATTACTCAAGACAGAGTTTTATACAAAAATGTGAATAAATCTTTTGATCGAAATTTAAATGTTAATTTGTTTGTCATATTGTACAAGTCTAATTTCCTCCACTAAATCCAACTCCCATTTAATCAAATCTAAATTCCACAAGAATCAATATCTAACAAAAAGGAAAATCTAACAAATTAAACAAACAATGAATGAATATTAATTGTAAACAAAATATGAAACTATATATTAAAAAAGGCAAATTTGATTTAATTACCCAAATACTACAAAAGAGAGAAAACAAAAGATAGTGTTTTTTTTTTAACAGCGAAAGAAGATTATTTATATATATATCATAGAAAAAAGTACAATAGTGAGAACCCATTAAGTGGTCTTTCTAATAATATAATTTAAGGGTACAACACACCATTCATAATAAAGACATGATTGCGTTACCTTTCCTAAGTAAGAGTCACTTCTAAGATGCACATTTTATTCAAGTGTATATGTGAAGAGAAAAAAAAGAAAAAGAAAAAGAAGGACATTTGGTCAAATGTGAAGGTGGGAGACCTTAATAAATGAAGGTGTCATAGTGGGGTGCTCAGATGATCAGATGACTACTGAGAGCAAAAATTGTTAGTATGCACAGATAGTACATATTGGTGGGCTGTCTTCCCGCCATTAAAACCACACATACACCTCTCTTCTCTTCTCTCCACCACATCATCATCATATACATGATCCCTTCACTTCATTCTTTTTTTTTTTTTTTGAAAAAACATTATTTTTAATTTTTTGATATAATTTTATTTTCTCTCTCCATAAAATGACACAAGGCAACAAAAGACATCCCTCTCTTCTATAAATAGCTAGAATAATAGAGAGGTATTGTGTTTTTTTTATTTTTTATTTTACTAGGGTTCATAAACTTCTCTCTCACTTATCACACTAATCATCGATCTACCCCAAAAATATTATTTATAAAAAATATTAAAAATCAACGTCAACTATATATTTATCAAAAGAGAAAAACATACAAGTTTGGCTGATCTCAACTCATGATAATAAATATTTGAAATTAATTAATTAGAAAGTATAATAGCTATAAGAAGGGTAGCTAGCAAGCTCTCTCTCTCTCTCTCTCTATATATATATATATATATATAGAGCTAGGTAAGGTTGTTTTTGAAGGTATAGTATTAGTATTAGTAGTAGTAGAGAGATCAATTAGAAAAATTGTTATTAATAAAAATGGTGAGAGACATGATGATGGGTAATACCAATAATACAATTTCATCATCAAGAGGAGACATGAACATGAATCATATGATGGGTATGATGAATATGAAACCTGCATGGCTAGAGAGGTTGATGGGTGAAACATTCTTTGGTGATTGTGGGGTCCACAAGAATCAAAGGAAGAACGAGAAGAACATTTTTTGCTTACACTGTTGTCTTAGCATCTGCCCCCACTGTTTATCTTCTCATGCCTCTCATCCTCTTCTCCAGGTATTATTATTATTACATATTAATTCATTATTTCATTCATTCTATACCCAATTATATATATTATTCACATATTAATTCAACTTAATTCTTATATTTGTAATTTTAATTAATTGTATTATTTTGTAACCCTTTTTTTTTTACTATTGTATTATAGTTTTTTTAATGCTAAAAAGGTTTTTTTTTTATATCTTTCATCTTATCAACTTCAATTGATTAAAGGGTAATTGAAAATAATTACGTGATGTTGATAATTATTTTCAATTGATACTTTTTTTTTAAAATTTTGTTCAACTTTTCATGTTCTTGAACTTTGTTACTATCTTTTTTAGCTCCTTTAATTGTATGGTGGATATTTGGAAATTCTTGGATTTTCACTTGTTCCTACCTAGCTAGCTAATTAGTCCTTTTTCTTACAATTTTTTTTTAGAAATATCTGGATCTATTTGTTTTTTGTCATAATTCTCTCATTGAATTCAATTTCTCGTGACCTTCTTTGATTATAATATCTCTCTGACATACAATTTTGGAGGATTTACTTTGGTGGTAGCTTCAAGGATTTTTTTTTTTAATCATTTTTGGAATATTGAATACGGTTCAAAATTCAATCACTTTATGAATTTCAAAGCAATTTCACATGATTTTGTAGGATGACTTCTTTTTTTTTTTTTTACAATTGTGGAGTAATTTTTATTGGATGTTCTTTTTTAATTTCTTATTCATCTCGTATTGTTTTTACTAATGGAATCTTTGCAATCTAAGAAGAATTATGAAAAAATAAATAAAAAGTATACTTAGTTTGTATTTTCTTATGAGTTATAATTCAGATGGAAATGAAGGAGTAAAAAAGTTGTAAAGTTAAAATTGTTGGGGTTTAATTTGGTCCATGCAATTTTCTCTTTTGAAAACTTTCCAATTTTTTGTCAATTAATGGGGTTACAGGGTTGTTTATGCTAGATTCTTTTCTATATACTCCCTCCCAATTAATTATTAACAATTTTTGTCTTATATTTTTTGGAATAAAATATAATTAAAAGTGAACTATATATTTGTTTAATGATATTCCAATGATTCAATTATTAGTAATATTGTAAAGATAATTTAGACAACAAACTTAATTTTCTTTTACAATTACATTAATTAAATTAATGTGAACAATTATCTTTCTTAAGCATAATTTATTCTTATATTTCATTTTGGTGGAGTAATAGTTTTTTTCAATAAATATTTTTTACCCTTTATAATTCATTTGTCCCAAATTCGTGCTCACTTTAAAATATTAAGGTAACATTGATTTTTTTTCCTGATATAATTATTATTTATTGTATCTTGCTCCTCCTAATACTTCATTAATTAATAAAAAGTATTTTCTTGTTTACCCCCACAAAATTTAGGGGTATTTACCCTTAATCACTTAAAAAAAATTAACCGATATAAATTTTTATAAAATACACCGCTGGATTAAAAGTCTGTATTATATAGATCATTTGTGTAAAATTTCAGACAAATCCAAAATCATTTGATATGTTATTGAGACGCATCAAAATTAACAGTTTTTGTGATTTCTTAAACACCGTTAATCTTTATGTGTTTCAATAACATATCAAATGATTTTAGATTTGTTTGAAATTTTACAGAAAATAATCTATATGATATAAACTTTCAATCCAACGGTGTATTTTATAAAAAATTATATCACTTAAAACTTTTTGTAGTGGTTGGGGGTATATACCGTGGGGTACACAAGTTGGCACCTTAATAAAAATATGTTTAAATATTGAAATTTAATCTTTCATCAAAATTATGGTGAGCAATAATTCAATACCTAAAATTTATTGTATATAGAGACACACCATTTGTCTCACAATAGATATTACTACTTTTCAGTTTTTTACACTTTTTAAGGAAATATTAGTTTTGTTAATTTTAACAATAAAATGATTTTTGTGTCAAAAAAAAAACAATAAAATGATTTTTTTTGTCAACAAAAAAAACAATAAAATTATTTTATTTATCGAAAAATAATTAATAATGATAGTTAATAGAGTAATTTTGTGAATTAAAATGCAATAAATAATAATAATTTATTGAAAAAAAGAATAATAAAATGAAGTCTTGATATCTTTAAGGACATATAATTTAAGACAAAAGAAAAACTCAAAGAATGGCACTTATTATGAGATTGAGGGATTATATATATACTATACACTCTTTTCATTTTAATATATACGTAAAAATAGATAATAAAAGTTTATGTGTTTAATTTAAATTATTTTTTTATGATCATCAAAAAGAATACATCAATTTTTATCAACTAATTTTTGTTTATATTTGTCTTAATTATAGTTTTGGTCCTCATATTTTCAAATCATACAGTCTCGTATTATATTTTTATACTTAAAAATGGTGATTTAACATATTTTAAATGTTGTGACAAACAATATGATGATGTAGATTTATCAGGATGGATTAATTGTTTATTTTTTTATTAATTCAATTACAAAAAAATGAATATTTTCTTAAATTAAAATCTAAGTTTTTAACAAGTTTTTTTTGTAGTTTCATAACTTATGAGTATTGAATATCATTGAATTGTATGTCACATCATTTATACTATATTATATCACAATTTTTAAAAATAAAAATATGATAGGAAGACCAAAATTGTATGATTTGAAAATAGGGGACCAAAACTGTGAATAACTGAAAATAAGGGAATAAAACTGTAATTAAAGCTTTATATTTTAAGTAGAAGTAGTATATATGTTTCTCGTTAAGTATAGTAAATAATTGTCTAAATAAAAATTCAGCAGAATTGTCTCATTGTATTTGGTGTTTCACCCATATTTAAGTTTATGCATATTTATATATGGTTTCCAAAAGGGTTCACCATATGTAATTGGTGTTTCTTGCTTTTTTGTTTTGGTTTTTTATCCATTAATAGAAGATCTCTTTTTTATCCATTTCTCCCTGCAAAGGTTTATCAGCTGTTCCTTTCATTGAAAGCGAAAAGTTTGACCCCATTGATTCCCAATTTATGCTATGTCCCTTTATTTAATTTTTTGCACAAGAACCCACCATACTTCTATTTAAATTATTCCTCTCTTCACACTTCATTTAATTTTTTTACTCTTCAATTTATGGAAGGTTTATACACCATCAAAGGTTGGTTGGTTGCCTAACATTTTCATTTATAAACCCTTTCATTTCATTAATGACAATGTTTATCGCGAGGTTCGACATTCTTATCGTGGCTCGAATTGTTGTGTTGATGTTTTAGCTAACATTGTGATGTGAATTTCCAGTTGATTGTTATGATTTGTTGCCTATATTAGTTTGAGTTTGTAACGCATCATGCATTATTAATATTAGTGTAGATTCTCTTTTTTCAACTGAGACTCTTTACTCTCTCCAATTTCATATATAGGCGGCAGCGACAGCAAAATTCATTTAATTTTCTATAAAATTAACAAATTGTCCCTTGTGGGAACTAACTCCATAAAAATTAAAAGTGTTATTGAAAATTAGTACACCATGATCTAAATTAATTAAGGACAATTTAGGAATAATATTAAATATGTTATATTTTTTTACCTAAATAAATAAGATATAAGTATGGGCTTTGGCCCTCTTTTATACCTAAATAAATTAATAAATAAGATATAAATAGTTAACATTTGCTCATATTTAAGACAAATGTAAGTTTGTCTTTAGAAAAAATTAAAGACTAATTTAAAGTAATTTTGCTGTTGTTGTATGCAATAAAATAAAACAGAGAAAATCTTAGTGTAAATTCTCCTTGTCCTGTCTCTTCCGTTGAATCATGCATACTCTTACGAAATAATTTACTATTTTCGTCTAGTATTAATTATAAGCACTTTTAACTTTTTAAAAACGGTTAACATATGCTATTAACATTTTTTCAAAAAAAAAAACACATATTTCGTCGGGCTTAATTATAAGCAACTTTTCATTTTTTAGATTCATTATATAACTAATGTATCTGGTATATAATTAAGGCTGAATACATTAGTTATCCAATGAACCTAAAAAGTGGAAAGTTGCTTATAATTAAAGCCGAAGGGAGTATGCTATTAGCATCTACTCGTCTCATATTTTAAGGACATTTGTATGTTGATCTTCCAAAAATTCATTTAAGTGTAGTTAATTTTTTTGATTTAGTGTAAAACATAGTTAAGTTTTACAA
Organism: Trifolium dubium; assembly: GCA_951804385.1. NCBI lineage: Eukaryota > Viridiplantae > Streptophyta > Magnoliopsida > Fabales > Fabaceae > Trifolium > Trifolium dubium. Next base: position 18,351,559 of record OX638066.1, read on the forward strand.
TATTGTTATTTTGATTCTTTTTGGAAATCACATTCTTTTGTAAAAGGGAAATAAATACATAAAAAGAATAAAATTAAATAAGGTATATTAAAAATAGTAGCATTAATTAGTTTAAAAGTTACTACTATTAATTTTTGCTTATAATAAAAACCAAAATTTGATATATTTTTTTACTTATAAATATGAACAGAAAGAAAGAGGTACTCCTATGTGTGAGGAAAAATCAAACTAATAAGAGGTATGTGTGAAGAAAAATAAACAATTATATTTAAGGACAAAAAGTTTCATCAGAATATAATTAGACAAAAAGGAAGTATCACTCTTTAAGACTAGAATTAATTATTAAACAATGTTTTTTTTTACCAGAAATTATTAAACGATGTTAGTATAATTTTTTTGCACTGTTAAATACAAAAAGTCATTCTGTCAAAAAAAAAATACAAAAGTCACACATATCTTTGTTGTGAATTTTTGACATTGTGAATGTTTTTACATTTAATTAGGTTACAAATTAAACTCTTAATATAACATATCTTGTATGATTTTTAGTTAAATTTAGACAAAGCCTAAATTTAATTGCTATTTTTAGGAATTGTAGTTGATTAAATTTATATTATTTTTTTTTTATAAGCATTATTGATCATGTGTTGAATTGTTATTAGAAACAATAAAAATAACCCAGACGAATTATTGGAGGGGTGGAAATCTGAATCTATTTGTCAAAAGTTTAGTCATTATCTGACTACTCAAAAAAACAGTAAAATTGACATGTCACCATAAGTTTATATTTGGTTTCATTAATTATGCTAGTGACCAGTGATAATTAAGTATGCCCCCACATGGAAAAACAAATTGAGAAAGGAGGAGACTAGAAATTTGAACAAACTTTATTGATATAAATATAAAAATGGAAAGTAGTTGTGTTTTGTTTTTGGTTTTTTACTTGTTTACTATTATTGAATAACATTTGTTTGACTACTCTCTCATAAGTTTTCATGGTGCTGTAGGTGAGAAGGTATGTTTACCACAATGTAATTCGATTGGATGATCTGGAAAAGCTCATTGATTGTTCGAATATTCAGGTAAGACAAAATTATGTAAAGAAACAAGGTAGAAATGTTTATTGGTTTATTGTATTTTTTGACAAGATGTTTGTTTGATTTATAATAAAATTAAATTTTAGTATATATGTGTTATTATTTTGTATTTAATAGAAAAAATATTAAAATGGAGTACATGCCTGAGGTACATATTACAAACTGAAACAAATCAGTTTCAAGATTAAATACTTTAATATTTATTTTTTTTAATTTAAGAATGTTTAGGCATCAAAAAATAATTAGACATCCAAAAGAAGTTGACACCCAATATTTCTATCCCGCACCCTATATATATATATATGGGTGCACGAGTATGTAAAATATATGGGAGATGGTTTGCTAACTTCCTCTCACATTGGAGGAAGTTAGCAAACTCATATACTAGGCTTAAATATATTTTTGGTCCTCTAAGTATTTTCAAAGTTTCACTTTGGTCCTTTAACTATTTTTCGTTTCGTTTTGGTCCTCTAACTTTCATTCTGTTAACCTACTTGGTCCTAACCGTTAGAAAAATGTCAAAAACAAGAGGTAGAAGCCTCTATTGAGAAAACAGACATTAAATTTGAATTCAGCGTGAATAATGAGAGATTTAGGAGTATCGTTTCTTAAGCTTTCGTGACTGGAAAGATCACCGGTGATGTGGACGGAGACGGTGATGGAGGAAGCTCCGTACGCTATGAAAAAGAAGGTTTAGGGCGACGTGGCGTTTTCCTATTGGATCTCACAACAAAGCCATCAAGTCCCTAAGTGTCACATACGCAAAACTAACGTTTTTTGGATTTTTCTAACTAATTAGGACCAAATAAATTAACATAATGAAAGTTAGATGACTAAAACGGAACGAAAAAATAGTTAAAAGACCAAAACGGAACAAAAAATAGTTAAAAGACTAAAGTGAAACCTTGAAAATATTTAGAGGACCAAAAATATATTTAAGCCTATATACTATATATATAGTACTAGTGTCACCTATAAGTGGATTTTTTTTGTCAAACAAACAATCTAGGGTAAATAGACTAATACTCCCCGTAAAATATGCAAATTTTGCAATACCCTTGTAAAAATTATTTTTGAAATTCTCTTTGTGATGTTTGATTTTTTGCAATACCCCCGTGCACTCAGCCAACCATAAAAAAACCGTCGCAAAATATAATTTTTGTGAGGGTTTTAAACCAACGCAAAAAAACTCCCGCAAAATATAATTTTAGTAAGGGTTTTATTATGGTTGACTGAGTCCAAAAGGGTATTGCAAAAAATTAAACATTACAATTCTCAAAAAAAATATTTTACAAAAAGTATTGCAAAACATGCATATTTTGCAGAGGGTATTAACCTATTAACCCAAAAATCTATGTGAATTTTGTACCTTTAGATTTTGTATATATGTATGATCATTAAAATAGTATAATTTACTATGAACTTACAAAGTAAAATTTTAATATGAACCTATGTGAATTTTGACATTTTTAATATTAAAAAAACCTATGTGAATTTTGTACCTTTGTGTTTTAAACCTATATGTAAGTAAGCTGTAAGTTCATATTAAAAATAAACCACAAAATTCTTCATGATATCAAAAACATCATATTTTTAATTTTATGGATCAAAATCTAAATTCACTATTTTATAGATTAATTTTTTTACTGGTTTAATTTTGTAGTTTTGTGGTTAGAATTTAATTTTATAAAGTGAATAAATTGGTGTATTAGGGTTCAATAATATACAATGTCTATATCAATTAAGTTATGTTCACAGAGACAATATTATTAATAAATAATATGAAAAAAAAAATTATAAACTCTTTTATGTTTTTTTTAAAGTTATTGATTGTTTGAATTGGATTGCAGCCCTATACTATTAATAGTGCGAAAGTGATATTTTTAAATCAAAGACCACAATCAAAGTCATGCAAAGGTACAACCAATACTTGCTTCACTTGTGACAGGATTCTTCAGGACCCATTCCATTTTTGTTCTCTCTCATGCAAGGTTTTTTCCCATTTCTCACTCTCCTTTTTTTCTTGTTTTTGGTCTCAATTTACACGACTAATAAATTTTTGCTCGATATTCCAAGTTATTTATTTATTTTTACTAAGATATGGAATTATATGCTAAGATATGGAATTGATAAGTAAGATAGAGTTGCTCTCAACTTTTAATTTTAAATGAAGATGATTCTAAGCCAAAAATATAAAGAGTACTCAAATTCAACTCGATTAAGTTTTAAAAAAAAGTTTTGAGATATATCTTAATATTCTGGTGAGTTTTTTTTCTTTTGACCAATTGATCCTGGTGAGTTTTTTTTCTTTCTAAAGCACAATTCCCTAAAAAAAACTATAGAATCCAATGGGGTACGAACAAATCTTAATAAGATAGATAGAAGATAAAATTGTAAGAATTTTATTATACCAGCTATCTCCATTCCTAAATATTAAAAAAATTGGGTTAATAAAAATCTATGCATTTGATTCAAAATTTAGGCTATTTTTATTATGACCACAGGAATATAAGATAAAAAGATGTGATTTGTGAGCTAATAAGAAAATTAGATACTCCAAAATGGGGGATTTATTTGTGTCGGATCATATACTTCTGAACATGTGTGTGTTTTTTTTAACTGCAATGGTCTCGATTTACAAAATATACTTGTGGTCCACTACCGCAATTGTATGTAACGTTGATACGTTAATTTGAATCAAACAAACATTGCGTTAAGATGGGAAAATAAAAATGCCGCATTAAAACAAGAAATCAAACACCACATAAGATAGAAAAATAAAATTGCCGAACTAAACCAAGAAAACAAAACACCGCATAAGACAGAAAAATAAACAAACGTCGCACTGAGACGACAAAAAAAGAAAACTAAATACATTTGTGTAAATCACATATTTGGATAAAAGAAAGAGAAAATTAATTCTAAATTACCCCTCGTTAATAGCCGGAGGAGAAGAGAGAAAATTAGGTTAAATGAAAAAGTGGGAGCGGCGGCTTATGAAGAGCACAGTTAAAGTTGAAATTATAAATAATATTTTAGGATTGATCAACCATGAGCCACTTGTAAAAATAGTCCATATTAATATTCATCTTAAAATTATGGTGCAATTTAAGAATGACAACAAGTAGGGTCGGATGCGGGTTTGACACTATCCAAATTTAAAATCGAAATAGTCACCCGAACTCAAATTCGAATCCAAATGATAAGTGGGTACTAAGATACCACCCGAACCCAACGGGTTCGGGGGTTTTTTCATCTGAACCAGAATTCACATTAACAAAAGTAAAAAAAATACGGCAAATTCAACAAAATTGCATTCTACATCATGCTAATATTAATTTCAACATTAAAATAGGATTGAAAAATAGTCTATAACATTAAAATAATCTACAATATATATTAATGTAAGAGAGATAATTATATAATTAAATATATAAAAAGTGTGGTTTTGAGTTTCGGGTGTGAGTTTGACACTACTGACTACTCGAACCCGAAATAACGAGTGTCACCTGAACCCAATCAATTTTGATTTTATCCGTTGACTCGGATTCTGATTCGGATTCAGGTAGAATCTACAGATTTGAGTTTTTTTACTATCCCTAAGTGTAAAGTGGTAAAACCAGCTAGTTCAATATCAATAAAATTGACATTATTGGTACAAAGTATTATGATCTAGGAGTGCAACTGCACCCAAGCCTTAATAGCACCGCCCCCGATCAGAGTTGTATTCGTACTATGTATGTGAGCTTCAAATTTTAAGAGTTTAATATAGGGTTAAATATAATTTTGATCTCTATAGATATACCAAATTTTAATTATAATTTTTGTAAAAAATTTCTTTGACTTTTAGTCCTTTAAAATTTTTTCATCTTCAATTTTGGTCCTTGTTTCTAAGTAAACTCATATGTAGAATTCATATTTTTGAATAACATTTTGCAGAATTTTTTAACAAATCATGAATTAAATATAAATTTTTGTAGTTAAAAATTCATATATAATACATATTTTGGTAAAAAATTTCTGAGACTTTCATAATATCTTACACACTTCTGGACAATTTTTATTAAAAAAAATACAATGGTTACACAAGAGTTGAATTAAAAATTGAGACTAAAAGTAGTGATTTAAAATTTTATAAGAACTAAAAGTCGAAGAAAATTTTTAGAAAGACTAAAAGAAAATTTTAATATATTTATAGGGACAAAAAATATATTTAACTTTTTGATATATATATATATATATATATAACAAAATAATCTTAACCTATTTGTTGATATCAGACAGTTGGTGTTGTAACCGTGAGAGGAAATATGTTTCCAAAACAAGTACCATCAAGTATAATTTTTTTTTATTAGGTAATCTAATAGTCAGAAATTCACCCTTTAAAAATAAAATAGATGTGTTCGGATTCGAAACTAAATCCCTATATTTTCGTACAATATATCTAACCAACTGATGCAAACTCATCGAACCAAACAAGTACAGTTTTAATGCATTTTATTGATAGAAAACATTATAATATATGCTTATTGACGTGAGGTAAAAACAGGTGAAGAGGACTGGGAAGATAAAAACATAGCGGTGGATATGATATGAGTTTGACAGGTACAAATTGTGTGAGGACCCCCTGTTTGGGTAAATTAATTTTCTAACTACTTAAAATTACCATTTATAGAATTAATAAAAACTATATTTAATTTTTTACAGATTTCAATCACTATCAAAAGAATTTATTAATGGCCCCATTTGTTTTACCTTTCAAAATACAGTAAAATTTCCATAAATTAATAGAGTCAGAAGCGGAAAAATTTATTAATTTAAAGAGTTATTAATTTATTGATAAATTAATAATATTTAATTTAAAGAGTTTTTAGTGACTTGTAAATCGATATTGACTTTAGTAATATGCATTGGAAATCAATAATGATTTTAGTAATATGCATTGGAAATCAATAATGACTTTTGATGTAAACAAGAGAAACAAATAGGTCTTAAGCAAATTTGTCATATATAAATTACATGAATGTGTAGAGTATTAACACCAACAAGTATGTCATATTATTAATTTATGATTTTCTTGGGACCGAAAATTACAAAGGATTCTCCCGAAAAATTATCTTATTATTTTCTCGAATTTTTCAATTTCTTACACTGGCTCAAGTTGAGACCGGACAACTTTATTATTTTAGAGAATTTATTAATTTACCGAGTATTAATTTAAAGAGATTTTACTGTAATGGTTTTTGTTTGTATTTTTAAAAAATATTTTTTATGACAATTTAATTACAAATAATGAAAATTATTTTAAAGTTTCTTTTTTATTTTGTCAAGTAGTTTAGTGGTTAAATTTCACCCTTTTAAGATTAGAACTATATTCTCTACAACATATGTAATGTTTCTATCAACTAAACTAAACTTATGAAAACTAAAATTTATTTATTTTTTAAATTAAAAAATTGATCATGACATTCAAATAACTTAATCAAAATCACATTTTTTTCAAAATATCTCCAAAAATATTTTTTATAAAAAATGTATTTAAAATAGCTTCATTTTTATGATTCAAAAAATGTATAGCAAAACTTGAAATGACATTTTAGGAGAAGTTATTTTAAACTAATTTTTCTTTTGAAGTTTTATAAAATAATTCTTTGCTAAATTATTATTATTTTGGTCGAGACTGGGGTATTCACCGCCGACCGCAATGACTAATCCTTTGCTAGATTAGAGGCACCTTGATGGGTGGGATAGTTGACCCAAGGATTTAAAGTTGTTCCATACCCAAGGTGAGGATCGAACCTTCGACCCTTGGTTAAGGGATGAAGAATTTGTTAAATTATTTTTAACAAAACAAGAATACACTATAAAAATAAAAATCATTTAAAAAAATAAAATAAATGAGCCCGGATATCTCATTTTTTTTTGGGGGGGAAAAATTAATACATATCTCATGTTTTTTTCTTTTTATTTTTAAGAAAAAATATCTTTTATTTTGATATATATAGATGAATTATGACAAAGTCCTTGAAAATTCAAACACACAAAATAAAATTATTTGAGTTCGAACCCAATTCATGAATGTCAATTATCCCATCTTTATTTAGGAGAAAACATGAATTGATGTTGTCAACTATACAGTGCATGATGTGTTTCGTTTTTTAACAGCAAAGATATATACATATATATTGAAAACAGAAGAAATTTTATCAATTATTGACATTAATAATCAAGGTCGTTAAACTCAAGTTTTTACCTTAACTCGTTTTGATTAAGTGAAATCGACTCGTAAACTTGTTTTGTAAAATCGTACGAATTTACTCCTTATTAAAATAATATGAAAATTATTATATACATGATATATATATATATATACTTATATAATAGTGTAAATAAATTAATATTCTAAATTTCAACTTTATTATAAAACAAAAAAATATACAAATTTGTCATAATAAACTGTCATGCATATAAATTTATAATCAATCACCTTAAATTATCGCACCAAAATACCAAATCGTAAAAAACATCCACAAAAAGAGCTTAATAAATTTCTAAAGTTACTAAAAATTAAAATAAACTAAAAAAAGTGTTTATTTCTTTAAAATCGGATAAAATCAAATTAAATTAACTCGATTTTACCTCTATTTTACCCGATTTAACTACGAGTTAACTCATTTAAAATCGATTGTTACACAAATTTATTAAAAATCGAATTTCCCCTGAATCAACACGTTTTTTAGACCTGAACTCATAAAATCAGACAAATTTATAATTTTACTTGTGAGTTTAACAACTTGTCTCTGATAAAATTTAAATTCAACACTTTAAAATTACAAGACTAAACTCATAACAGTGATCTACTACTTCAAAACAAATAAAAAAGATATTCTACTTAGACCTCTCGATTACATGTAAGTCCAAAAATGACTTATACTTATTTTAACAACATTCCACATTCCCGATGAAATGCTTTGATCCTATTTCCCCAAAAATCTATCTAAGTATAATGGATTAATACTCCATTTATAAAATAAGGCAAATGTTAAACAGTGCCTCTAAGGCACACTTTACCTCTAAGGCGCTCTTTAAGCACTCTAAATAAAAAAAAATTATAGAAATCTGTAAAGTCAACGCATTGAAACTTATGTTGTTTATTTTTTTGAATGAAAAGTTTCTTTAAGTAAAATGCTTAAAAAGTGCCCTAAAAGCACTCGTTAGCAAGACTCATAAAATAAATATGGCAAGTTGCATTTTTAGGCAACAATCACTTAACTAACGTTATGTGTTCACTATCAAAATATTATTTTCTACTTTGTATTTATCATAATAAAAAAATTGACAAAGAACTTTATTTACAAAAGGCACCAATGATAATAAAAGTATTCGTCAAAAGAAAATTAAATAAAGTAATTTAATAAAAACTTTTATTTATTTATTTATGTACCATATTTTTTCAATTTGTATGAAATATTTATTGTGGACCTCATGTTGTGGGACAAAGGTAGTAGGTACTTAATTAGTGTATGTTTTTTATCCTTTAGTTTCTAGGAGAAAAGGTTCTAGTAGTTCAGAAGTAAAGGCGAGTTTTCTGATATTAGGTGATTTCAGTCTCCTCTTAAACATAATTGCGGAAGATCGAACTGTAATTCTCCTTACCAAGTCTAATATCAATCACCACTGGATCAACTAACGTTTGATTATATTTTATTCTATTTTAATTTATGAGTTAAAATTGATTCTTGAAATATAAAATTGATTTTAACATGTTTTGACTTTTAAATTGTAAAATTGATTTTGTCCCAATGATTGATTCTACCCAAAGTTAAAAATTGTAAATTCTAATTTTAAAATTGATTTTTACATTTAAATTTATTTGTCAACTTATTTTTAGGTAAATATATCAAATTAATATAAATCACTTTCTTTTCTTTTCACTTATCTCTTCTCCAAGAACCACGCCTTCTTCCACCCCGTCAAATCCAAATTTGAATGCAGAGATGTAGCCTTTGGCTTTGGTTGTGCACTTTCCCCTCTGCGTCACCACCCTAAACCCCTTTTGGGGTAGTTTTATCCGATGTCGGTGATTTCTCACACACGTTCAGAGCTTCAGCTAATATCATGTTTTCTAACCTTCGATGACGATTCAATTTAGATCATCTATCATTTTTTTCTCTGTCACGGTGTTCAGAGGCTGTGGTTTTATTTTGTGGTTCTCGTTTCAGATACAGTTCGTCCTCTGGAGGCTTTCCTCTCCTCCTTCACTACTCGCAAGGGTTCTTGGTTGTGTTGGTTCAAGTTAATTTTATGGGTTAAGTGGGTGTTTTGTGTTCTCCGATTCTGAATAGGTTGAACTGAAACTCTCATGCTGGAGAATTCAGATGGCTAGGCCAGAAATAGTCATGTTAGGTTGTTTTTTGTCACAATAAGCAGTTGGTTGTGGATATGTTATCGTGTTGGCAGTCAGGTTCATCGCCATTCTTCAAGGGTTTTAGTTCGTTTGGATCATCTCTATCTCCGACTTGTGTTCTTTTGTGCATCACATTTTTTTTTTGCAATTTGGTTTCGGGTCTGTACGCCGGCCGCTAAATTGTGCTTGTGATGAGTGTATGTGTGCTTGTTGTTTTTGTTCTCTTTTGGGTTGGTCTGTAAAGCACAGGTTGCTTGTGTTTGTAATTTTTTTAATCTTTTTACTGGTTGGATTTTTTGTCTCTGGTCTTTTGTAATGTTTTTTATTTCTATCTATGGAAGGTTTGCAAATGTTCTCTCTACTCCCTTTTGCTTGAAAAACAAATATATAAATCACTTTAATTTTAACAAAACTTTATCCAAAACTCATTTTACATAATTAATTCATTCAAAATCAATTTTTTTCCAGTACAACTAAACATACACTTAATTAACAAAACAAGAGACTCTTTTCAGTAAATCATAGGAATTAAGAAAGTTGTATGTAGTATTAAATATGTTGACAATTAGTATTATTTTTTTTACAAGTCTACCCTTTATGAGTGAGAATAAGTTAATACTTTTATTAAACATAAAATATTTATTATGGATTGCATAAAAAAAATATGATTATTATGAGCATGATGAGAAAGAAATAACAAATGCAATTAAAAATTTAAAATGAATCTTATAAAATATGAAAAAATAAAAAACTGAAAAGGATATTACTCCCTGTATTTTTAAACTGAGGTAGGAATTGCTAACAATAAAAAGTGGTGCAGGTAGATTACATGGTGTACGAGGGTGAAAGTTTGTCCAACATTTTACATCGATTTGATGAATCTGACTTTGCAATATCACAATTCGAGGGATTCAGAGTGGATGGATCTGAGGTAATTGATGAAGATAACAACCACATTGGGCCAAGTTCTTCTAATTACTCTCAACAACATGTCACCACCACCAAGAACAAGAACAAGACCAAATCCAATAGATTCCTCCCTGGCATTGTCCTCTCTCTTGGCAGTAGAAGAAAAGGTGCTCCTCAAAGGGCCCCTCTCTCCTAATAAAAAAATTATTTAAATTTTTATTATTATTTATTTATTTAGCATAAAATTATTATGGTTAAATAAGAATTTTATGATCATGTTTAATTATTATTGTTATTTTTATGTATGTGTATGATAAAAAATACTATATATAGTATGTGTTGGATTGGTTATTATAGTATGTGCATGCAAATTGAGCTAGGATTTTAATTTCCATTATCATCTTGGGATGGTTGTTGAAATAACCACCAATTTTGTTTTGGATGCTATGGGAATAAATAACATGGTTAATCATGTATTATTGTTTTCGGATTATATGTTGTATGAATAGAAAAATACACATTGAGATCTTTGTTTCTTCTAACTTAATTTTAGTTTATGAAAACATACATGTTTGTATAAGAGAATATTACTCCATCTATAAGCAAAATATAAGAGACTAGCTAATTAGTCAATTTTCTCTTATATTTTCAAATAGGGAGAGTATCATATACTAGTAGTTCTTTTTTGACAAATCCATTTTTTGTAAACTAATTGAGCGGCTATAGAATATCTCACATTAAGTGTGAAGAAATGAAAAAATCGCAAGTTTACATTCTTGTTCTAACATATCAAATATTTTTATAGCTACAGACCGATCAACAATTCCATTATTATTTATTAAACTAATATTAATAATTATTTTAAAGACGTCTTTCAAAAGATTTATGGTGTGTTTGTTTGTGCAATAAAAAGAGAGTAGATATATGTCTAATGAGAAGTTACACCTTTTACTTTTTTTAAGTGAAACTGTGTCAACATAAAAATAGAAATTAAATATCTTTTCTTATCCTTCAATGGCATTTTATCTACATTTTTAAGGGGTGTGTTTTTTTTATTTTTTGCTTACATAGTACAAGAATAGAGGAAGTATGATTTATTCATTTTCTTTGAGAAGTTCGTTGAAGTAAGTTTTAAATGAGAAATGGTAAAAAAATAGTATAGTTATCATTAATTAGTCTTAAAGGTATATTTAATTTGCTCCTGTTAATGACCTAGGCTAGTCTTCCGAGTGCCTAAGAAATTCCAGTTTGGGGTTCATAGGGGAAAAAGGAGAAGAAAACTGTCTTGAACTAATGTTGAACTAGCTTCTCAACAGATTGCTTATAAACTAATATTTTATGATATAGTCTTCGAAATTCTATTTCAACTCATAAAAAATGTCGAAATTGTTAGGCCGTACATCGTGAACCGGATTCGAATCTAAAACCTAGCAGTTGTGTGAATTTAATTTGAGTGGATTACCACTTCATCTATTTAGAAAAAAAAAATTATGATATAAGATGTACTAATAAGACCCAATGAACTTATTTTTCACATGACAAACAAGTAGATTTTGTTTTTCACATGATAAACAAAGTATATTTCGTTGGCTGAAATGACAAATGAAATATAGGGCATGTATATGTTTTAATTTGAACGGTTAAATTTAGCCAAAACATATTTTAATTCTCTATAATTTATTTTGATTTCTGAAATTTTAAAATAATTTTTATATCGACTTAAAAATAAGTATTTGATTTCTGAACAACATTTTCATTTGTTTATTGTCATGTTGTCAATGTAGGAAATTGAACACAAACGAATCTTTGAATGTTTTGCTGACATGGAATAAGTGTTCCAGCTCATAAGGTGTGAAAAATCCATATGATTAGCGTTGACCTATATCTCAATTCATGCTGTCAGACTGTTGGTAGTGGCATATCAGATGTTTTTTAGTTGAGACTAGAGTATCTACCGCCGAATGCAGTGACTATTTTTTTCGTTAGATTGAAGGTATCTCAAAAGGTGAGATAACTGGCCTAGAGATTTAAAATTGCTCCATACGCAAGGCGATGATCGGACCATCGCCTTTTGGTTAAGAAAGGATGAACTCTAATCGCTCAACCATGTGAGAAGTAAGGCAAAAGATGGCAAAGTAACCAAGAATATAAGAGCATCTTTATCTTTAGTTATTTAAATTAAGATTTTTACCATTATTCATTTGAGTCTCACTCTGACATGTAAGATTAAACAATTTTTAAGGAACTTAACATATTTTGCTTAATTATGATATTCTTATTTTAAGATACTTAACATTATTCATTAAGTCACACAAAATTTAGATCATACTAACAATAGCGAGTAGATGTGTTCCTTATATGTACATCTCGTACACGTGGAGCTGGAGCACGCGTAGCTCACGTCAATCATCTCTGAAGGAAACGTGGAGTTGGAGCATGCGTGGCTCACGTATTCACGTATTCAATAACTCTAGGCCCAAATGACTAACCTAAGTGAACATAGGGTGCACTTGGTGTAGTAGATCAAAGTGGAGCTCAAAGTGACCTAAATGCTCGATGGTGGAGTTGATTTAGGCATGACATAAATGGTTAAGCTAAGCACACTCGACTGTGGAGCTGAGATATGCATGGCCTGAACGGTCAAGTTAAGTTAAATATGTTTTGTTTTTTTGAAAACTCGGTATTCGGTACAAGGACCCACTAATTAAGATTGTCCAATTTAACAGTCGTTTGTTGGAACCCATTTAAAGTTTTTGTTTTTATTTTTGCTCTGTATAAAACCCATCGAAATTGACATTAGAGAGAATTAAGCTAAACAATGGTGGAGTTGATCAAAACATGAACACTATTGTCAAGTTAACCTAAACACACTAGATGATGGATTTAATCAAGTTAGGCATGACCTGAATGGCAAAGATGAGCTAGACATGTTGGATGGTGGATTTGGGCTAGACTTAACCTATTGAGTCAGGCATGAAGTTAATGTTCATACTTAGCAAAAGACGTTGGTTAGTCAAAGTGTAATAAAAGTCATGTGATATGTTCATCCGATATGTTCATCCATTCCAACCGAGTATATCTTTATAAGTAATTTTTTGCACTCTAAAGTTTTCTCGACCTTAGATTGGAGTAAGTCTCACGTAAAAATTTATTTGGCTAAATGCCTAAATAAGATATGGGTCTTGCTAACTGAGTGCACTCTTTAAACATACTATTTAAAATAATTATTTATTCAAAAATTAAACAACACAATTTTAATGTGTTAACTTTATACATTTTTTTAAAAACATTATAAAAACTTACTATTTAAGGTGTACTTTTTAACATTTGTCATAAGATATTTGATCTTTTAGCTTATTATGTTGAGAATGAGGATCAAAGTCGACAATCTCTATTACTCTACACTTTAATACAGGCATCAAATTAATTAACCTTATATTTGTCTGATAGGTTTCTCAACAATTTCTGTATAATGGAAACAGTTATGCAATGTTGGTGGAGGCCTCTTACTGTTTGGGACATATCACATTAAATGTGTAGTACTAATAAATTGTTCAAAATCATGGCCATTTCTTTTCATTTTCAATTAATGACCAATTATTTTCTCCTACATCCTACATAATTTTGATTGCATTGTTCAATAACGGACAATCTGGTCTGGAGAATCACTGGAGAATCAGGAGAATCATCAAAGTTAGGTGGCACAGGTTTGTAACCACAAGTCCAACATGATCTCAGATCTCTAATGACTTGGTGCCCTTCCAAAACAACGACGTATAAGTGAAATCATCGCACAAGTGAAATCAATTCTATCAATATCCATGCAAGTGAAAACACCGCACATGCAAATTCAACATTCAGAAGTAAATCCCAGAACTCATTGAATTCTACTTCTCATAATCTATGATGAGATAAATACATAAATACTAGACATAAAATAGCTAAATAATCAATCAAGTCATAACAGCATGTGTCATTTGAATCATAAAATTAGACATTCAACATTAAATGTAAGACATTGGACAAAGTATTCCAAACCAATTTACAAATTGATCTCAACCATATCAGCAAAGAAAATAGTTATCTCTATGACAGTTGAGCATACTAAAAATCTAATAGACCAAATGTTACAGTTTCAGAAGAGCATCACAAAAAGTATCGCAAAAAAAACCACAATCAAACGCTAACTCCTACCACAAATTTGACAAAAGCAAACCACCCAGCATACTGCATGCCCTCTTATATAAGATCAGCGACATTCATTGGCATCTCATCAATCTGGGTACTGTAGTATTGCTCAATATCTCTCAAGATCTTGATATCATCGCTTTTAACAAAATTTATGGCAACACCCTGCAAACCACGATTAGGCCCAACTGTAAGTAATATACATCGAACAAAGAGCAGAAAACAAGACAAGACGGAAACATTTATTCAAGTAATTAGACAACTCAAAATCCTCTAGAGTAAAACAAACTTTGAGATAAGAAAATTAGACAAATGAGTCTAGAAACATTTATTCAATTAATTTTTAAACATTGTTAATACCTTTCGTCCAAAACGTCCAGAACGACCAATCCGATGAATGTACAACTCTCGATTATTTGGAAGGTCATAATTAATAACTAGAGAAACCTGACAGCAGAAACATGAGCATGATTAATATCAAAAAGTAATTCCTCCATCTACAATATAAAAAAGCCAATGCAGGAATATCTCAAGAATTTTAATAAGGATTTTCATTTGTTTACATTTATTTAGAACAAAACACATGCTACTATATTAGTGGATACCTTCACCAAAGTTAGAATTAATATTAACCAACAAATATTCCGCAAAAAAGAAACAGTTGTAAAGTTAGAATCACAATGACAAATTGCCCAATGGGAATATTTGTGCCAGTCAACAATCTCTAAATACTAATTACGGTTGTTAGTCTAAACTCCAAACAGTAGGGTTATTCCTTGCTGTGATAAGAATACGCGTCTACTTCTCTTCACTAGATATTTGTTGAGAAAATTAATTGACTCGAAGTATTAAAAAATCTAGAGTTTTACTAAATCAAATAATGTTTTTAACAGGTAACAAGATCAACTGACACCCATCATCATGAATCCATCCAATCACATACAAAGAATTAGAAACACTAACTAAGCAACTGAAAACAAAGGTAAGACTCTACATAGTAGAAAAGCATTTCATAATTCATGCAGTGTCTTCACATATTTGAGCAATATTAGGTCATCATATTTTAGAAGCACAAATAAAAATTAATACTATAAAACACAGACTGATCAAACAACTTACCTGTTGTACGTCAAGACCACGAGCCCAGACATCAGTTGTTATCAATACTCGAGTTTTTCCACCACGAAATTCTCCCATAATTGTATCTCTTTCTCTTTGAGGCATGTCACCATGCATTGAGGAGACAGTGAAATTATGGTTACGCATTTTTTCAGTTAACCAGTCAACCTGTTCCAAATTGATATATATAAAAATTATAACGACAAGATAGAAACTGTAAACTAACCACTGTGTGCAAATATAGAGTACAGAATCTAATGATCCACTATACATATCCTACAAAACCTTGATAATTTTAATTTACCTTTCGCTTGGTGTTACAAAATATAACAGCTTGAGTGATGGTAAGAGTATCATAAAGATCAGTAAGAGTATCAAACTTCCATTCCTCCCTTTCAACCGCAACAAAAAATTGCTTGATGCCCTGTATTTACGAGGTAAGATGATTGCATTAATATTCAGTTAAATATCAGAAATCACAAAAACAATAAAAGCAATTGCTTACCTCTAATGTCAATTCATCACGTTTTACAAGGATCCTCACAGGATCTGTCATAAATTTATTTGTCATCTCCAGAATTTCATGAGGTAGCGTGGCAGAAATCAAGCAAACCTACACAGTAAAAACACAATTCAGAGACTACATAAGTTTGGAAAGAATACAGGCAAGACTGTTCCCCAAGTTTAAAGCAAGAGCAAAACAAACATCACTGCAGTAACTGGAACCAGTGACCCTAAAGATGCATCCAGATAAGTAAATAAAACAAGATAAAATTTCAAGTAATTTGGCCAAAATAAGTTTGAAATCCAAATAATGGAATCAGATATACAAATATGAAATGATGATTGCTGCTAGAAGCTAGTATATTACAAAAACAGCAGCTTCATTGTATGGTTGAAACATAAACATGACTCCATCATAGTTCATAAATATGATGTCAGGTCAGTAAATCCAATTATCAAACAGAAACACTGCACAACTATCATAATCCCTATTTAATAGCACAATTTGACTGAATTGAAAATTGGTATGTCTAAAATCATACAATTCAATACTACTTTTGTTCATTGTCAAACCTTAAGAAATTCTGAAGTCTAATTTGAAAAAACTAACTATCGAGTATCCATGTGCAGCTTAGTTTGTTTTAAGCATATAATAGTATTTCAAATTGCAGAAATTCCATTCCAAACACAATAACAGAGACGAGGGCATCAAGGCAAGGAGAACCTGAAGATCTGGTGGAAGATATCTGTACACATCATAAATCTGATCTTTAAATCCTCTGCTCAACATTTCATCGGATTCATCCTGTAATCAAAGAGAAAAACATAAGATAATCATAGACTCATGACAACAAAAAAGAAGAAAAACAATTGAGCATTGGCAAGTAGAAGCAATTAATTACCAGAACTAGCAACTTGATAGCTCTTGTCCGCAATGTTCTCCTTTTGATCATGTCACAGACTCGGCCAGGAGTTCCAGACACCACATGAACTCCATGTTCAAGTTTCCTTATGTCTTCTCCCACACTTTTGCCTCCAATGCACGCATGGGCTTGTATATTAATAAAATCGCCAATAGCCAGTATAACCTTTTCAGTCTGTGAAGCAAGTTCTCTTGTCGGAGACACAATTAAAGCTTGCACCCTGTTCAGAAATTACAAAATTTGACTCACAAATTAAAAAACAGATATACTTTGTTTCAAACAAACCAGCCATTTTAAGATCATGAATTGGACAATATACTCAAAAAAATTGTCAGGAAGAAAAGGCAAGAAACATCAAATTTCCATTTACAAATTAAGAAAACTGTATCAGATGATTGATAGTGGTATACAGTCTATACAACAATGAGCAATAATCATTCATATTCACTTCAAATTTAAATAAAATTGTATTGAATATCTCTAAAGTAAGCAACTAATTAACCATTATTAACAAACCAAAGGTGGTTAATGATATTATAAGCACTTTTAACAAACCCTAAGCATCTAGAAATATCAAACATTATTTTGGAGCCAGATTAAAAAATCTCACCCTTAAAAACACCCCATAAAAACATATCAAATCCTTTGAGTAAACCACAAATTTGGTAAAAGACTTTGTAAGACACTCTGAAATAGGTTACTGATTTTGTGAATATCTCAAAAATGTCACGGTGTTTTGTAATTATTAATGTGTCAGGTAATCCCCTGTATTTAGCCACTTACTACCAATTAAATCCCTATGTTTTAATAACTTATTATCAATTTAGCCCCTAATTATATCATTTTACTATCAATATAATCCCAGTATACTTTCAGAATGAGTAATACGAGGAAAAAAAAACTGACAAAGTTAGGAACCTTTTCGAAGCATGTGTTTGGTTTTAATTCTAGAGAAGCTAGAATTGATTTTGGAGGTGTAGAATTGATTCTGACTTGTCAGGTTTCTCAAAAGTAGAATTGATTCTACTTGAAGCTGGAAATCCTAACTTCTGATTTTAGAATTGATTTCTACACTCAAAACTTTGTGTTCAACTCACTTTTGCATGAATAGATCCAAACATAAATCACTTTATCTTCAAATCAATTTTGATTAAAATCAATTTTACAGAATCAATTCTACCAAAATCAATTTTTCATACCGCAGAACCAAACATACGTGAAATATTCATGTAGTCCGGGACTTATTTGAAATTTTAAAACATCCTACAAAGTCAGGGACCAATTTGGTGGTTTACTCCAAATCCTTAGTTCAACCTCTAGGGTTTAATCTGCCCCATCATTAAACTTTCTCTTATATCGTTAGATTTCATAAATCCACATTGTCAAATTGTCAAATATCACACAAACACCAATCAAAACTCAAAAACCCTAATAAAAAATTTCAACAATGAAATTACTCTCTACTTGGAAGGGGACTGAAACTACTTGATGCCAGAACTCACCCCGAACTCCGGACTACTAGGGGCCCTTTCCCCTAGGAACCAGAAGGTGAAACCAAAAAAAAAAAAATTACCAATAAATTTTCTCTAATGTCTTTAGATTTCTGAAATTCACATTATCCAATCCAATGTCACATTAACACAATCCAATAATAAAAAAACCCTAGTTACCTTCAAAAACCATAATCAACAAATTAAACCTAAAAGTACTCTCTAGTTACATCAATCTCTTCCAATTGATTATCCAAACAAATCAACACAACAAACAACAAAAAGATCGAAAAAAAGATCGAATAGAAGATGAAAAGAAACTCACTCTCTAACCGAAGTATCAACAACTTGACAAACGGTAAGCGCAATCATAGAAGTCTTTCCAGTACCAGATTGAGCTTGAGCAATAACATCACGACCTTGAATGATAGGCGCAACAGCACGTTGTTGAATCGCAGAGGGTTTCTCGAAACCGTATTGGAAGATTCCACGAAGCAAATCGTCTTTTATACCCATCTCTTCAAAGCTACCGATGGCTTTCACACCTTCGGTTGTCTCGAAGTCCATATCGTCGTTGGATGTAACTGTTCGCCGGCGATTCGCCGGAACAACGGAAGTTGTTGCCATAGCCGCCGAGTTTTGGGTTGATGAGAGGAGGAAGATTGGGTTTTGAATTTAGAGAGGGTTGGTGTTTTTGTGCCCTAAAAAAATAGAAAAAGGTACACTTTATAACGTGGGTAGCAAATTAGTACCTACTAGTTTATACACCCACGGGAATTATATATTTTTTTTATTATAAGCTTTTGAAAATATTAAGAAATAGATATGATGCATGTTGATATTGCATTGTAGTCAGTAAATATAAGTTGTCTGATTATGATTTTAAGTTTAAATTTTAGTTTGTTTTTTAAATATAAAATTGTGTTTTAGATTTGGCTATTAGATCTTGCTATGAACGATATCAATGTGACTGAATACAATGCAATCACAAATTAGTTGTTGCACTCAATCTTAGCCCAAAATAATATTATGGGTGTGACAGTAAGAATTTAAGTAGATTTACATGGTATGACATATACATCGATTAGCAGGTGCAAGGTGAGAAAGAATTTTAAACAAAAATCTTAGTTTTGAACAAAAGAATTTTAATTTTGTCTTGAACTAACCACTAAAAATCTCAATTTTGACCTAATTTCAAATAAGTTTTTGAGTCTATTAATATCTCAAATTAGTTTAAGTTTTTACTCTATCAATATCTCAAATTAGTTATTATTTTTCAACTTAGTCATTCGGAAGGACTAAATTGAAATTTTTTAACAAAGATAAGGACCAAATAAGAAATATTTAACAAAAGCAGTGACTAATTTATATGATATATATTAATAGGGCAAGAGACATATTTGAGAGCGAGTTATAAAAACATAAGATTTTTTTTTCTAGACAAAAAGACGTAATGGTTTACTCTTCTTTTCTCTTTTCCTAAAAAATGAGGTGGGAAAAAATTAATCATATTATTTTTAGGAATAACACTTCTTTTTAGTAAAAAAAAACACTTTTTTTCTCGACAAAAAACACTTTTTTCAGTTAGAGCTTTTTTTTAAAAGAAAATTTAGTAAACTTAGAGCAACTTGATTTGTAGTTTTGTAAGCTTTTGTATTTTAAAAAGAAGAATTTATTAATTAGTCCTCCATAATTTTGGAATCAATTTATTATTCATTTTAAGTAAGGAGGAATTAAGAGGAATTTATTATTTTTCAACTTAGTCATTCGGAAGGACTAAATTAAAATTTTTTAACAAAGATAAGGACCAAATAAATCAAACATTACGGTAATCTTAATGAAAATTATTATTAAAAATAAGGAGGAATTGTATTGAAGGATTTGAATTCAAATCCATAATTTAACTCATTACATTAATTCACGATATAAGAAGCTTTAATGATCTTTTTTATAATAATTTTTTTGGAACGGCAAATAACTATTACCCAATTCTTTGCAAAAGCAAAATACACAATAATATAGAACAACTTGTTCGAAATTAAGACAAAAAAAATTACAATAGAAAAAAGATAAATAAAGATAACGCCTTAGTAGATTCATCAATTAAACACATGAGGTCACATTTTAGCTCATATAAACATTTTCATTGATATTCTAAATTTCTTTTTTTTTTTGAAATATGATGCATTTCTTCTTGTCTTTCAATTGACTGAATTCCTGTCAAAAATAAAAACCAAGATTAATAAAAATAAAACATAAATATCAAAATAAATTAATCTAAATATCAAAAAAGAAACATAAAACATCACACAAAAAAAGCAACAAAAGAAAAGTTGAACAAAGAAGAAGAAATAAAAAAAAAACGAATAAAAGAGATAATAGATTAGAAAAATTAGTGTGCACTGAGAGAGGGAAAAAAAGGAGAAAATTAGGACAGAAAAAGATGATTTGTTTTACGTAATGGACGACCTTGTATATACTAAATGAATGAATCATATTTTGAGTTTTGAATTTATATAAGGAAATTTCTAAAATAAGCCAATAATATATATACAAACTTCTCTAAAAATTCAAGAATCCCATGAGAATCTCTTAAATTAAATTCAATAAAATAAAAAGAGTTTATAAATAAACGATAGTTTTTGTCTCCATGTTTAGAAATACAATCTTGCTTACAAAATAAATGCATTATTGAAATGTAAAATAAAATTCTCTGTTTGTTCAATAATAATAATAATAATTTATATGTTAGTCTCCATGTTATGAATAAACGATGGTTTTTGTACGTCTCCATAATAATATTCTATATGTTTGTTCAATAATAATAATAATAATAATAATAATAATAATAATATTTTATGTTAGTTTATGAATAAACGATAGTTTTTGTCTTCGTGTTTGTTCAATAATAATAATATTAATATTTTAATGTTAAATATATAGCATATAAATATGAAAACACATCTTAGTCTCCTGCAAAAAATAAAGAAAATAGTGAAAGTATAACATATTGGCTATATAAAAAATTTACATGCATATTGAAATGATTTGGAAAAAGAGTTATAAAATTACCTGAATCCAAAGCTCTACGATTTCGACTACAACAACTTTCAACAACTTGAAATAGCACTGTCATGACACTAAACCAAAATTTTACATTTCCCTAAAAAACAAAGAAAAACACCAGTCAATACTTTTTGATCAAATTTGAAATTAAGTGTAAAAAAACATAGAGAAAACGAAAAATTTGTTAGGATTTTTGGGTCACAAACGTAATATTACATGTGTTAGGGCCATTATGTAATTAGCCAAAACATCAGTGGTCTAATTAATAATATATAAGTCTGTGGCTAAAAGCATAAATATCATGAAAGATAATTTTATTGTGTAGATACCATAAGTCAAAATCTAATTTGATGAGGGGCCAAATTAGAATATTGAAAAATAGGAAATAACCCTAAGATTATTTATAAGGGTTATGGTCCCCAATTGTAGAATAAGGTAAACGCTCATTAGGTTTTCTCTTCATCCCCATCAGAGGAGATTCAAGGAGCTGGAATTCTACGGTTGGAAGATCACACATACTCGTGATTTTTGATTATCACCTATATTGAATCCAAACTCAGGTACGCTTCCGCTTAAGATTATATATTATTTCTTGATGATTAACATGATTGATTCTAGGGTTTATGAATTAGATTAATTCTAACAAGTGGTATCAGAGCAATCATGTTTAATCATTTAGAAATTAAGAATTGTGCCGCTTTTATTTGATCGGCATGGATATATAGTTCTCGTCTCATGATTACAAATCATACGTTTTGGCACATTAGTTTTTGGATTGATTCCTCTTTGCAAAGGGGATTCGGTTCAATATTGCTTATAATTTTTGGGTATATGTGTTCCACTTTGGTAATTTTCTTCTGCTGCCGTTTGACAATTTCGGTTGCCGTTTGTAATATCCTTTTGTTCTGGATATGCCATTTGGTCTCAATTATTGGTCTATTATATTATTTTGCCGTGTTCATGAGATTAGCATGATGTTGTTTATTATGAATCAAGAATCAAGATTCAATGTTATGCATATTGATTTTTTTGTTCAGTTTCGGTTTCAAGTTTTATATATATGATGAATTCATTGGATATAGTTTTCATTATATACTGTGTACGTGCATCATTATATATGAACATATCAATGGTGGATGCATTATTATTTGTGTTCCTTTGTTTTTGAGGTTAATATGATGTCCATTATATAATATATTATATGATGCATTTATATGAATTCAGCAACTATTATGCCGTATCTTATCAGGATTTTGTATTAAAGTTTATTATGAATTTGTTTCATAATTTTGCTTGGTTTAGGTTTCCCTTTATGATACTCCTTTGTAACTTTGTTACAATCTATCATTCGGTCTCAATTTCAGTTTGGTTTATTTCAATATATTTTTGGGCATTTGATCTTGATATAAATTCGGTTTTTTATTTAATTTTAAAGGATTCAATTACACTTTTGTATCAAGTGCATTAAGAAAAACTTGTTCTATTTAATCGACAGATTTATGTTTGTTATTTTTTTTAAGATACAGATCAAAGATTAAGTAGAATAAGATTGACACTTGAACTTTTGAATCATAAATTAAGTGTATGCGGTCAATTTTGTTTATGCACTCTTTTGGAAAATTGCAAGTTTTACTTGCAAATTTGTATATAGTTTTGGTTAAGTAATTCTAAATTCAAATGGAGCAAATTAAGTTTATATTTTGAAATGAGTTGATTGAAACATAACGTTGCAAAAGTAACCTCTTTTGTGGAGATTAATTTATTTTGAAATATAAAAGGTACGGTTGTGTGCTTGTAACTTATGTGAATATGTAACCGGCCTAAAGGAAGGTAATTATTTTACAGAATTATAAGTGCACCTGTGGTGATAAACGCGTGATAATTATTTGGTTTTGCGTGTGAATAGTAAATTGGCCTAAAGGAAAATTTATTATTCGACATGTTATTATTATCAGTGTTTGATTACTACGCCAAGGTATCACTGAAAAGTTAATATTTTGTCTAAAGATAGGATGTTAATGGATTCCCGATATCTTGTTATGGGGTTTACCTTTATTTGAATTTAAAATTACTTTTATTTTGAGGTTTAATTGAGCATGATAGGCTTGATTTTCGTTCTCTTTTTGGTTATGGATGACATGTTGAAGTTTACTTCCAATGTCAGTTTTAGTTAATGGCTCAACAGTCAAGTTCTAGAAAGTAAATCTTTTGATAGTTCTTGAAGTATAGATCTCGACGTTATGTTAAGGATTGATTTTCCCCCACCTCTTACGGAATTGGGAAGTGTGGGAGAGGTCAAATTGCATATGTTTGATGATCATAAGGAAAGCCATTATGGAAACATTCTAGGGCTAACTATCTGAAAAGATAAATACGGTAACAAATTTAATTAAGGAAATTGAAAAGAGGTTTCTCAAGAAGGAAAAGTGTAATATACCTACGCTTTTGGAAAACCTTAATTCAATAAAGTATAAGGATGACTGTAGATACATTGCCTCAAAAGGAACAACATAAATGATTTAAATCAGGTAACAATAGTTGTTTCTTTTGTGGAGCTAAAGTTTAAAGAAGCATTACTTTAACTGTCAAAAATGACGTGTTAAGGGAATGCATTTGGTTTGTTTTAAGGTTAATTTAACTTTGGTTAACTTAAGGTTTTGTGAATTGTCGAAAACTAAGTGATGGTGAAAATTACATCTATAGGTAGTTGAATACAAAAACAATTTAAGTTGAGGCAATTGAAAATTTTAGATTATTGAGAAAGAATATACTTTATTTAGGTTTTGATAAACTATTTTTGTATTGTTTTAAGTTGAAATGAAGTTTAATTTCTATTTATGTTTTGAACCCATTTGATTTTTCTTGATTATTTAAGAATAGAAATTTAAATTGTTTCAAAATTCAAAATTAGTTGGTTTTGGTTCTTTGTCAGGTTACAGTAATCTATATTTAATTTGGGACAATTGCTTTATTTAATTGAGAACTCAGGTACATTTGACATAAGATATTGAGTGACATCTTTAAATGGAGAATAAACAGACTTATGTCAAATGAAATCTCAGACTCAGGTTTTACAAAATTAAGGGAAAACAAACCAATAAAGGAGATATGAGGCCAATAGGACTTTAGATATCCTTGAACTTATAAATAATGATTTGTGTGTCATTCTTTCCGGCTGTTTGGAATGGTAAACAATATTTATAATGTTCATAGACGATTTTCTACATGGCATCTTTTATGTCATTCATGAAATTAGGAAGTTATTGGACATGTTTAATTTTTTATTCAGGCTGGAGTTGTGAATCAACTCGACTAAAGAATCAAAAGAGTTAAGTTTAACCGTGGTGGTAAATATTATGGTAGATTTAACAATTCAGGTGAACAACGTCCAATAATTTTATTTATTTATTCTTTCCATTAAAACTGCAGCACATGTCCTTAATATGGTTTCAATTATGGGATACTCTAAAAGGATCTAGGGGTATAAGTTTTATGATCCCACAATTAAGTTTGGTTTTTGAATCAGGAAATGTTGGTTCTTTGAGGATGTCGAGTTTGAGGGAGAGATATGGTTATGAATTTATTTTATAGGGGAATATTTTGATATTCCCACTTATGTTTAACTTCCCATACAAAAAATTGTTCCAGAAGAACAAACTCTTACACCTCAAGAACATATGTAATTAAGGAGATCCAAGAGAGAAAAGAGAAATACATTATCAGATGACTATGTTGTATTTCTTTAGGGACATAAGGTTAACATTGGAATGATGATCTTATCAAATTTCATCAATCAATGGAAAGTTCTAACTCTCAAAGGTGGATTGATGTCATGAATAAAGTGATAAATTCTATAAGTGACAATGATATTTGGAATCTTTTCTCATTGCCATAAGGTGCGAAACTCATTGGTATTAAATAAAAATTTTAAGACCAAGAGGGATTTGAAAGGCGATGTAGAGAGGTAAAAAAGCTCATCTTGTCATAAATGGATTTAAACATAAAGAAGACATTGATTATAAAAGGACTTTCTTTTCGGTTTCTTCGAAAGACTCTTTTAGGATCCTAATGTCATTGGTGATTCATTTAGAACTTGAGCTACATATGATGGATCTAAAGACAACGTTTCTAAATGGTAACATTGAAGAAACAATGTATATGGTGCAACTAGAAAATTTTGTTTCAAAAGATTCAAAGTATATGGTTTGCAAATTTAAGAAATTCATCTATGAACTCAAGCAAGTATCTCAACTGTGGTATTTCAAAATTTATCAAATGATCACCTCGTTTGGTTTTGAGGTGAACTTGGTTGATAATTGGATATACCATGAGTTATGTGGGAGAAAATGTTTTTTTTTTATGGGTCTATATGTCATGACAAGACAATAAATCATGTGATACTCATGTGGCTAAGGGAGACAAGTTTAGTCTAAAGCAGTGCCCTATGAATAACTTTCAAGAAAAGTAAATATAGAAGATTCCATATGTATCATTGGTGTGGAGTTTAATGTAAGTTCAGATTGTATGCATTTGGTTATTGCGTATATTTCTAGGATGTTCGAAAGGTATTTAAGTAATTTAATATTAGACCATTTGAAAGCAGCTAAATGGGTCATACAGTACTTAAAGAGAACTAAAGAACACATGCTCATATATTGGAGGTCAGATCAGTTTGAGATCATTTGGTATAATGACTCCAATTTTAATGGATGCAAAGATAACGTATCATAAGGCATCCGATAATAGAACTTTGTCACGGAGCTTCTCATAATGCATAAGGCATTAAAAGACTACTAAAGTTGTTTGTGACAATAAATCAATAGTTCTATTTTTCATAACATTAGGAACTTGACAAGTTCTTGTTGTTAAAATTAAATCCAGAGTGATTAGTTGTCTATATAGCATATCAGTACAAACTCCATATTTGCGGATCCGCTTACTAAAGTTTTCCACCAAAAGGACTTGATGAACATATTGCTTGTATGGATGTCAAGTCATTAAGTGATATTCAGTTTCAGTGGGAGTTTGTTATTTGTTAATGCTTTTATGATATAGACATACTTCAGACATACTTCAGTTCAAGTAAGGTTTAAGAATATTTTCTGCAGAAATAAAGTTTTAATATTTTACACTCTGACTTTGGTTAAGGTTTGATCTGACTAAGGATTAAGGAGGACCAGTTGAAAATCGACATATACAGACCAACTTTATGTGATTTTCATGCTACATATTTCATGATGGATCTATGTCATTTAGTTGTGTTACTGTTGGTGATCATTGATGAGTTTAGTTATGATTGATATAACGAAAATCACCTTGGTTCTATATATTGACATGACTGATGAACGAGATAATTTGGATATGCTTAGGAATATAATGGCAAATTTTGAGCTCATAAAGTCTAACACATGTGTATAATTACATATGTGACCAGTGGGAGATTGTTAGGATTTTTGGGTCACAAACGTAATATTACATGTGTTAGGGCCATTATGTAATTAGCCAAAGCATCAGTGGTCTAATTAATAATATATAAGTCTGTGGCTAAAAACATAAGGTTATTAGAATACCATAAGTCAATATCTAATTTGATGAGGGGCCAAATTAGAATATTGAAAAATAGGAAATAACCCTAAGGTTATTTATAAGGGTTATGGTCCCCAATTGTAGAATAAGGTAAACGCTCATCAAGTTTTCTCTTCATCCCCATCAGAGGAGATTCAAGGAGCTGAAATTCTACGGTTGGAAGATCACACATACCTGTGATTTTTGATTATCACCTATATCGAATCCAAACTCAGGTACGCTTCCGCTTAAGATTATATATTATTTCTTGATGATTAACATGATTGATTCTAGGGTTTATGAATTAGATTAATTCTAACAAAATTATGTGAGAAATGTAGATTTTTTATAATTAAACTTTGCTATCTTTCTTTGTGACCATATTTCTGAAAGAAAAAAAGAAGAAAAGAAAATCATCAAAAATAAAAGATGAATTAATTATAATTTATAATACAATAAACTGAAATAAAATGTTGATGTCAAGAAGATAACAATAAACCTGAAGAATAACAAATTAAAAGAGTGAATGAATTGAAATTGAAATAATAAGAAAAATAAGCCTTTAACAAATATAAGTTTTTTTGATGAATTTCAAATTTTATGAACGATCATCAAAATATGAAGGATGAAAATGTGAAAGCAATATTTATAGGAAGAAATAGTCATTTAAATTCATAATAAAAAATATTTGTAATAAATTGCATTCATATATGACCTGATTTTATTGACATTTCTATTCGTAATAATAAAATAATAAAGAATCGGAATATGCTTTTAGCTTAAACAATATTATTTTGTCTTATTATATGTTATATATTTATTAGATTATTAGATATGTTTGTCAAAAAAAAAAAATTATTAGATATGTTTATAATGTTTTTTTCTTCCGTACCAAAAAAAATATTTTTTTTTATTTCTTGGAGTAGTATAATTTCGTTGATTATATTTTTATACTTGTAGAATAAATATCAAGCAACAATTCACCAAAAAATAAATCAAATAATATTTTCCAAAAAAGAAAAGAATAAATCAAGCATTACATGGGTGGCAGACATGAAACGGGTTATAAAGGACACAATATATGATAACCTTCAATCAATTGAGCATTAAAGTAGAGTAATAAAAAAAAATTAACAATCGCATTTAATATTGAAAAAAATAATAAATATCAAATGCATGAGGAAAATAATTAATATCAAATGCACGAGAAGAAAAAATGTATGAGAGGAAGAATATTGTGAGGAGAGAGAAATGTAAAAAGTTCTGGCTTATTATATACTAGTTTGAGACCCGTGCATGCACGGGGAATTTTTTTGCTTAGAATTTGTTTTTGCAGTTTTTAAATATGTAAAATTATGCAAATAAATAAAATTTATAAAAAATACTTAAATAAAAATTACAATAAAATTATTTAATAAATTATATAAATAATTCCGGCCCTCATTAATATTACAAATAAAAAATAGTTTTTAATTTTTTTTAAAATGTTTTAAAAAATTGTAACACTATGATTCAATAGCTATTTTAATATATGCTATTTAAACAAAATTTTCATTTGAAACTTATATAAGCTATTTAAATCATTGCATTATAAAAATCATTTTTAGAAAACCTAAAACAAATTATTCATTTATTTTATTTGATAATTGAGATTTGAGATATAATATGTAGAATTTAAATGATATCAAAATATGCTGATAAATATGAGTTACAATATTAAAATGTCAAAAATTATTGTTCAATAAAGTTTCTTAAAAAAAACCTATATTTTTTTTATAGAAGAGATAGTAAACATATATATTAGTATTTCAATATAGCCTTTAAAAAATTTAAATTGAATAGTAAAATTTTGAATTTGTTTGAAAATAATTCTAGTAGACCATAATACTCCCTCCGTACCACAATATAAGTCGTTTTGGAAAAAAAAATTGTACCAAAATATAAGTCGTTTTACAATACCAATGCAACATTTAATGCTAATTTTCTTATTATACCCTCAACTATTTATTACTCTCTCTTCTTTTACTTCTACAATTTATCTTTTCTATCCCATTAATGAAGGACAATTTTGTAAACTAACTCATAATTTCTCTTTTCCATACAACAATGATTACATTTCTTAATTTGTGTAATATGGTCAAAACGACTTATATTTTGGTACGGAGGGAGTATATTACAATATATTTTTTTAAATCCTCTAAAACATGAAATCAATAATGACACTGAAAAACTATTATTAGAGTACTATAAAGCATAGTATTAGTTGGTAAGGGTTCGATCTCTTTAAGTATGTGGTTTGAAGTTTGATTTCTAATTCATGCATATGGAGAAAATTCAATTTTAGATGGGAGAACTCACCTTGTGTGTCTCACAAGTTTCTTGACAAAGATTTTACATCGTCAGCGGTGATGGAAATTAAGCTTTGTACTAATATCAAATTAACCAATAAAAAAGGGCATAATATCAATCGTCCCCATCCCTGTGAGCTTAACTGCGAGTTAAAAATAATATAGTGTAAATAATCAAACAGTTTTTCACATTATCTTTTAGCACAATATTAGTATTTATACACCAACAACATAGAAAGTGTTTTACACGCGAGTTCAATCAAACAACATCATACTCATAGTGTCGCTTTTGTAGGTTAATTAATTTCTAAAATATATACACATATATTTACATGACTTGAATTGATTGCAATTTGTTTTGGTAGAATTTGATTTCACAATATAGTTTCATTTAAGCATATAATATTTTTTGATACATTTTTGTCCTGAAAGTTTTTTTGCCCACATAATAAATCATCGTTTTGGTTTATAGTAAAGTCAATATATATATATACTGTCATAAATTTTTGCACATTTTTATAACAATTTGAAAGTTCAGTCTACATAGTAAAAAAAAAATTCACACCATAGAAAATAGGAAAATGCTATGTATAGCTGAAAAATAAATAGGAATAAAGGTAGTATTATTTTATTGGTACATTTTGTTGAAAAGATAATTATTAAAGAATTTTTATATTTTGTACTTATAAAAAAATGAATTTTTTATATAAACTTCAAATGAAGCTATTTTAAATAGATTTTCATAAAAATCATTTTAAAAAAAGGAAAATATGATTCATTTTAAATTAAAATCTCTAACATGAATAAGATTTTATATGACCATAATATCTTCTCATTCAATTATATCACATTGATGGCCGGGCAAATTTTTTTTTGCATCTGATTGAATATTATTTGTTGAGTTATAAATAAAAATTTCTCTGGTTATTTGTACCAAGAAAATAAAAAATTGTTCTCATATGTACACTAATAAAAATTCCTCTGGTTATTTGTACCCAAAACAAAACTATTCTATTTATTTTAAGTGTTAATCACAAGGACTATTATAAAATTTCACAAAAAAGATTTATTCTTCTTCTTTCTCGGTGCCGGGTTTCGAAAATACATTTCATAGAATACATGTATTGGAACCTCAAAAGAAGAAGAAGAAGAAGAAGAAGAAGAAATAAAGAACAGCCTAGAGTAACATTAGTGTGATCACCCTAAAAATTGATTAAGAACAAATCATAGAATATGTGTTAGAAATTACACATTAAAAAAAAGGACAAATATAGAATTAAAAAAATAACTAACATTAACAACTATTAAAACCATTTTCATAGAGAATGCTAGTTTCTATTTAGATATGCCACTTTACTAACAAAAGCCTTTCAACACGGAGTTGGATATTCAGAGTTTCTCTACATGAACAAATTGCAAGGATATAGTCATATTTAAGAGACATATGAAAAATGGAGTATATTCTTGTAAAAAAAATGGAGTATATTAAATAGAATAATGTCAAACTTGTTCCACGCTCTCCGTTGATAAAAGCGTAGTATTAATATCATGATAACTTACACAAAACTAATTGACAAAAAAAATTAGTTAGTAAAAAAAAACCAATAAAACCGTAATAAATGATAGAAAAAAAGGTGAAATTCAATAAAAAAAACCTAACAGATTATATTTTATTATCAATCAAAGCTTCGTAAATTAAATTGGGGTATGTGTGCAATCATCTATACTGCATAAACTGCATAAAAAAAATCACAAATTCATACGAAATCCAATTTGTAGCGCCTTCGTTGTATCACTTGCAAAAATTCGACCAAGTGTATCTGGAGCTGCCAAAATCAATCTTTCAACAAATATATCTGAATATTTTGTTGGAATTAAGCCTGTTTTTCTAAGATTCATTGACAAAATCTAAATACCTTGAGAAATAAAGAGTAGATGATACAATCATTCAATTTCTTTGTTCACATTAGTGTTATAGAAAGGCAATACTAAAGATCGATTTGCATGTTTCTTTTGGCATGTGGTAGAACAAACATAATAAGAAATCAAAAAAGAAAACTAATACCAAATGAAGATAAAATTTTCTTTTTGAGGAGTATGAAAATAAGATTTATTCTATATATTTTGAACAAAATATGTTTTAAATGAATGTTAAAATGTATGAACATAATAGAAAAAATCCCTTGATTTCAAATTGAATTTGCTTAACTATATTGACCTATTTTTAAAGGTTGTGCTTTTTCACATTTATGTTCTAGCTATTTATAGGCAAAAAAATTAGGGTTGCAAATTAGGATTGTCGAAAGCCCAATAATCAATATAGAGTAGATGATACAATCATTCAATTTCTTTGTTCACAGTAGTGTTATAGAAAGACAATACTAAAGATCAATTTGCATGTTTCTTTTGGCATGTGGTAGAGCAAACATAATAAGAAATCAAAAAAGAAAACTAATACCAAATGAAAATAAAATTTTCTTTTTAAGGAATATGAAAATAAGATTTATTCTATATATTTTGAACAAAATATGTTTTAAATGAATGTTAAAATGTATGATAAATAATAGAAAAAATCCCTTGATTTCAAATTGAATTTGCTTAACTATATTGACCTATTTTTAAAGGATGTGCTTTTTCACATTTATGTTCTAGCTATTTATAGGCAAAAAAATTAGGGTTGCAAATTAGGATTGTCAAAAGCCCAATAATCAATATCAAAATTAATTTTGAAAATTTTAATTGTTAATTTAATATTTAACTATAAAATATAATCAAATTTTGATTTGAAAATTATATAAAACCGATTTTTTATTTATGTTGTTTTCTTATATAAATGGTATTTTTTTTTAATTGGCAAAATTTTATTATAATTAAAAAGAAAAAATTCATGGCATAAGGCATACCAAAGAAAGAATTCAACCTGAGTACAAACAGCAAGCTATCGATTTTTTATTATGTTGTATCCTTAGATAAATGGTATTAATGTTATTAAATTTTATATTAGAGAGCATATTCCTTATATAAGTGGTATTAAACAGCATGCCTTCGTTTTTGCTCAATTCACGTGGTTCTTTAAAGTTTGCTATAATGTAACTATGGTTATATTTGAATAATTCCAATTATATATAACATATTCCTACCTTTATAGAAAATATTCTTTTCCATAAAAAAGTAAAGAACGCGTGCATTGAAGTTTCACTTATTACTTGTTGATTTGTTTTTTTTTTTGTATTACTTTTGAATTATTTTTTGGCAATAGTAAACAAATTGCACCACGTTAGTTGAGCAAAACAAAATTTATGCGTTAATTGAGCAACACAATTTATTTGATTACGATATTCAAATTCAAATAATAGCAAGTAATATTTTTATTTTATTTATTTTTAAACCAATATTTTTATTTATTTGATTATGCTATTTTTTTAATTAACAACAAAAAATTATGTATTTCAAATTTTCAATGCAGGTTTGTACAATGGTTGATCAAAATATTATATTGTAGAATTTGAATGTGAATTTTATTGGTGGTATAGTAGATAATCCAAAATGTATAATTTGAATGCGAATTTGAATATAGTTGATCAATTTTTAATTGGTACCTATTTAAATTAATTTCGATAATTTACATAATAGTAAGTACTAATTTTAATTTTTTTTTGGTGAACGTACTAATTTTAAATTTATTTGTATTATAATTTATATTTATATTGTATGTGTAATTTATTTGTAAATGTATTATAATAATTTTAATCAGACTAATTTTAAACTTTATATTTTTTGGTCCGATAATTTTAAACTGTGTTATTGAATATAGATATTAAATAATTTAATTTAATTAAATAAATAATTACAGTTTTCATTAAAATTAATCTGAACAATTATACAATATATGATTACTAAGAACATGGAATTGTATTATTAGCTAATAAAATAATAATAAAAATAAGAATATAAGAATAAAAGTAATAATAAAAATAAAATTGAATGATTTTAGAAATTGTGCGGTTAAAATGAAATCATGATAATAAAATGAAGATAAATGGTTTTAGTAATCATAAGAAAAAAAGTAATATAATATAAATCAACTTACTATATAAGAAAGGAATAGGCTGGTTCAAATACGTTTTTGCCCATGCTTCCAC
This sequence comes from Trifolium dubium, assembly GCA_951804385.1. Classification (NCBI taxonomy): domain Eukaryota; kingdom Viridiplantae; phylum Streptophyta; class Magnoliopsida; order Fabales; family Fabaceae; genus Trifolium; species Trifolium dubium. The sequence continues at coordinate 18,385,317 of OX638066.1, forward strand.
GTTGGGTGCTTAAAATGCTGCCACGTATACAAATTTGCCTACTTAAAACGTTGACATGTGTCCTAGAATGAACAGTGCGCAAGGCTTCCTTTGCAAGCTGATTCAAAACCTTTTTTCATATTTTTATATATTATGTTATGTTATAGTAGTTGTACTTACTAATATATTATAATCAGTTCACATGCATGACCTATACAACTTCCAAGAGAAGGAAGAAAAACTTCTCACCTTCATTTTTGTGTTGTGTTACAGAAGTTGTAGATGAACACCGAACAACTTCCGATGAACAAAATCAAAGTTTTTTTAAAATTATTTCTTCTTTATTTTTTCATATTTTTGTTGTTCTAACATTTTCATTTCTCTTGCAGGAACTGTTATTTTGCTAAAAAAAATTATCTTAAAGGTACTTTTATTATTTTTCTACTTTTTTCATTTGTATCTTATATTAATATTGTTTACCATGGTATTTTCTGTTTGATCTTTGTTTTTCTTTAAATTTATATGTTTTTTCGGTTGAATGTTAACTATGTTTATAGATCTACTTTTTGATAAATTTGTTAGTGTTATTCTGCTCAAAGGAAAATGTTTTTTCTACTTTCTTCATTTGTTTGCTACCAATATTATTTACCATGGTGTTTTATGTTTGATCTTCATCGTTCGTCTTTAAATTTATATGATTTTTTCGTTGTATGTTAACTTTTTTTGTAGATCTACTTTTGCACAAGTTTGTTAGTGTTGTTATGTTCAAAGGAAAATGTAATGTTTTGCTACCGTTCATTGTCTCATTCTTTCAAATGAAAAAGAAAAAGGAAAAGGTTGTGTTTTGCTTCTCCTTCTTTCATTCTTTGTTATTTCGTTTTTGCATTTTATGTTACAATCTTGATGTTTTTTTTATGCAGAGCTATCATTTTTATAACTACACTGCTATTTCATAGAGGTTATTATCTCTATATTCTTAAACTTTGTCTTCATATTTCAATTTTAAAAAATCTATACTTTAGATCTTTATATATCATGTTTAAAATGTTCAAAAAAGTTTTTATGACTTTATTTATTTTGCATATTCATATTTTTTTGTGAGACTTCAATTTTATGTTTATGTAACTCTTTAAATCACAAAATATATTTTTTTTAGTCTTTCTACTATTGATTTTCATGATCTTTACCTATTATATTTTAAGGGGAATAATGTGTAATTTTCAATTTGTGTATATTTTAATTTTGCATCTTTAGATCTTCAAGTTGAATATCTAACTTGGATTGAGTATTAAATTCATGTCATTATGTTTATTTTCACGTTATTATATTTGTTATTATATGTCATCACTGTTATCATATTTGCTCATTTGCATATTGGAAGGTTTAATGGTAAAACAATCTATTGAGAATTTGAAGGACTTCAATAAGAGTGAGATTTTGTCAAAATTTCCAGTCCCTATAAAAGATGCATGTATTATGGTAAATTCCAAAAATAAGCAACAAATTGAAATAATTTTTTGTAATGATCAGGTTAATTCTTAAATATTTAATTCAGTATTAGATGAATGATATTCTGTCTATTGATTCAACAATTCAAAAAGACATTGATGCCAACGATGATTCCAAACTCAAGCCTCAAGTTGATATAGTTGTCTTTGACACGGTAAATTATATTGCATTACATAATAAATTGTGTTCATAATATCTATAAACTTCCTTATATCCTTCAATTTTTGTTTCATTTAATTAGCAAGATTTGTCTGCTACATCTGAACTTGATGCACAACAACCAACTCATCAAACACTCGGCAAAAGAAATGCTATCGAAAAGTGCAATGCAATTGATAAAAGACTTGATCATACTCCTCCGCAGATGTCAACCTCCAAACTGAAGAAGATTATGAAGATTGATACGAAAACTTGATGGAAGTGTTGTGTTGTTATGTCTCTATTAGCATTAACAAACTTTGCAACTTAATTACTACTTTTTGAAGTATGTTTTGGTGTGGTTTTAATCACGTTTTTTAACCATTAATGACTGATATCTATATTTTGAGACTGCTAGACCCCTATTATATAATCCGGTGTACTAAACTATTTGATAAGTATGAATGATTTTATATTTCTATTATAAAGCTTATGCTACTTTAATAGAATATGAAGATTGAATCAAAGGTGAAGATTAATTTTGCGTCACAAAATATGAAAGCCCAACAATATGTAAATAAAACTTATGGGTGCAATAATCAATAAACTTTTATATTAATATAAATTATATATTAAATGTTTTGTAAATTAAAAAGTAAGCATTATCATTATACATTTATATGTATAGACTACTAATTAAATATAAAACTATAATATTATACAATTTTTCACAGTTGCATTCTCCTAAGTTTAGTACAACTCTTAATATAAAATAGTAGATTGATTAGACAGTGAAATTGTACATCAAACAAGGACCATAACCTATATCAAAAGTATTCATGATTACCTATATAAAAGTTAAGTTTCATATTGTCAAATCAGTTCATAGGTCTATATATCAAACTATATTTTACAGCTAATCAAATTTTATGTTGAAATCACATTACATCATCCTATAATCTAAAAATCAATTAACTTTTCAAAATTTTGAATTAACAATTTTGCACCAAAATTTCAATTTAAATTTTAGGAGGGAATAATTTTATGTTCAAATGGCATTTTCAAATTCAAATCATTCAAATTGGTTAGTCTTAACAAATCATAAAGGACTTATATATAGTTTGTATACTAAATTATATACTAAACACCTTTATCTTACAATAGAATTTATATTTTAATTTAAAAGTAAATTACAAGATGCAATACAAAAGTAATAAGTCATGAAGCAATAACTGAAAAGTAGCTATAATGACACCTATATAAAAAACAAAGTCAAATCAGTCAATAGCTACTACATAATCCAAAGTCTATTTGACAGCAAAATTTATATTATCTATGTTTATTTGTAACATTACTCAACTATAATATAATATGATTACGAATTTCAAATTACATCACAAACACAAAATAAAGTTTGAAACAAAAATATTTAATAAAATAAAAGTTAAGGAAAACAATTTTAAAATTTCATAAGCTTATGTATAAAGAACATTTGATTTTGAATATATATATATATATATATATATATATATGATGAGTTAAGTGGTTGTTGTGGTGCGTTTAAAGATAGACCACAATGGTCAGTGTTGTACCCCAATTTTGGACCTAAAATCCGTTCCTGTTTTCTTATAATAAAGTATCAAAAAAAATGTCTCGTAAAAAACATCATCACATCGCATTCATTTCCTTTACTAGTATATTTGTGCTCGTTTTGGTCATTTGATTTTATCTATCGTATTTGTGTCATTTTATCGCATTAGTAGCATTTTTGTCTATTCACTACTATCATCATTATCATTCATTTATTATTTTTCTCCACTTGTCGTTTAATTTAATTCTATCTTATATCATTTTATTATTTGTATCGTATCATGAAAATCAAAAAGAGAAAATATACATCATTTTTTATTTATTAAACTTAGTACCACGTTCTTTCAATTATCACCACAATTGTTATTGTTTACCATTATTATTTTCTTATCCTTATTGATTATCTTTACTATTATTATTACTATTATTATTATTATTATTATTATTATTATCAAAAATCTTTTGACAAAAAAAAAAAAGCTTTTCCTTTTCCTTTTTCTTTCCTACTTTCATTTATTATTATTATTTAATCCAAATTCTAATTTATTTATTTATTTACTTGAAAACAAATATAATCATAAAAAGAAAAAAAACTGTTTTTTAATATTTTTATTTATTTCTTTTATTACTTTTCGGTCATGTTTGTGTTATTTATTATTATTATTATTATTATTATTATTATTATTATTATTATTTATTATTATTATTAAAAACCATTAAAAAACAGAACAGTATCTTTTATTATTCTTTTTTTTCTTTCTTTTCCCTTCCTTTTTGCTTCTTTTTTGGTCAAAAAAATGAAGAAACTGGAAAGAACCAGAGAACAGAAATGGGAACACAGAAAAACAATATCAAAGTTTGCAAAATCCCAAAGTCTTCAACTAATTTTCTGGAAAAAACCAGCACATGACAGTGACACTGTTTTGTCACCTTCCCTTTTCATTACTAGTTTTCAAACTCAAAACTGATACAACAAAAGCATCTCTGCCTTTTTTCCTTTACAATGCATCAAACCCTAAAACTCTTTCATAAAACAACAGTTGAGAGAAAGAAGAAAGGAGAGGGTTTTGGAATCTGAGAGAACGACAGAAAGAGAAAGATAGAAAACTCAAATCACAGAAAAAACAAAAAAACGAAAATCACACCAAAATCAACAAACCCCTTTCATACACTGTGGAAGGGTTTGTTAGAATCCTCTCTTAGCCGTTTTCATCACCATTACCTCGCAAAAAAGGAGAAGGAAGGGTTAAAAGGAGATTGAACCATAGAAGCAGTAAAGCAAAGGTTTTGAGCCAGAGAAAGGGAAACAGAAACGAAAAAGGAAAAGGAGGAAAACTTACTACGAGATTCACTGCAGGGAAGGTAATTTCATCGTCCTTTGCTCCTTTCATTTGCATCATCCTTCGTTTCCTTTGTTGTTTCTTCTTTTTTTTTTTGTTGTTGTTGGATCTAGGGCTTCGACTTTCTTTGATGTTAGCATGTTGTATGATGATTTCGTGACCGAATATTGCATGTTTGAGTGGTTAATTGCATGAATCAACTTGATTTTGGGGTTAGGGTTTTGATTTGGGTTTTTAGGGTTTGTTTTTTTTTCGTTTCTGCCATGTCCGATTTGGACGATTCCGTGTTTGTTTGTGGATTTCATTGTTGGATTTGTGTTTAAATGGAGTTTTTAGGTTAGGTTTGTGTTGTACGATTTTGTTTTGAACAAGTTTTGGGGTTTATGGGTTTGGGAGTTGAAGGTTTTCTGGGTTTGGAAAAAGGATGAAGAAACAACAGAGAAGAGAGGGGAGAGAGAGAACGGTGAGAAAGAAAGGAGAAATTTTTGCCAAAAAAGGAAAAAAATCAATTAATAACCTCCCATCCTGATTTACTCCGCGCGCCCCCAGGGCTTCTCAGCGCACCCCCCAACTCGGTTTACTGTGTGTGCCCCCCAGGGCTTCTCAGCGCACCCCCCCCACATCCCTGATTACTCCGCGCGCCCCCCGAGGCTTCTACGCGCGCCCCCCGCTCCTTTGAACCAGTTTTTGTGGTGCTGGGCCTAAGCAGGCCCAGCTCGCCCCCTCCCCCTCTTTTTTCTTTTTGTGCTTTTTTTTTTGTTGTTGTTTGTTTGTTTGTTTCTTCTTTAGTCTTTTTTTTATTATTATTATTTTTTATTTTTTTATTTTTGTTGCATCCATGTATATGTATATTTTATACCTATATGCCTTAGATGTTTTGCTATTGAAAATAATCTATGAAAATCTATAAAAACTTGAAAAAAATTCTTTTATTAAGTGTTAAAATTTAAGTTGATCTTTTCTCTTTGACCTTTCTCTTTTTTTATTTTATTTTATTTATTTATGTTTGGTTGGAACATGAAAATCATAAAAAATGGAAAAAAATAGTTAATTATAATGCGACGTTAGTGTTACTTTTATTTTAATTTTGCTTGCTAGTACTTGATTGTGTGTTTTTTTCTTTTTAAGGAGTTAGTTTTTTTTTTATGCTATGTATGAGAGTGTTAAGTTTATATATATATATGCGCAACATGTTTGTGTTATCTTCGCTTTGTGCAAACCTCATGAATCTATGACCTTTTATTTATTTAGTTAACTTTGCTAGCTTGATCATGTAAATATTTTTGTTAAGTTTTTTATGCTATCTTTGGTTTGACTAAGTGAAAATTTATATTCAAAGTGCTTTCATTTCTTTGCCATTTATATGTGATATGTGATATGCCTTATGTTCTTTTCTCTTTGCATATGTTAGGGATAAAATCATTTTCATCATATGCATGCTCATGCATTTTTTAACATGTTACATTTTTACACTACAATTCATACTCTACACTACAATTTTCACATAACATGTTTCACTCACATTTTACATGCATACATGCATTTAGGTTAGGACTTTTAGCCGTCAAAAATGCGCGTTTAGGAACGATTTTTTATTTATTAAATTATCGTTAACATTGGCATTGATATTTAAGGGCCATCTTCGGCCTAAATTCTTTTATGTCTAATATTTGTTTTTAAGTGTGTTACTACTTGATTATGGTATGATTTGATATGATTCTAAATGCTTTGAATGATGTTTTTACTTGTTGTCAGATGTGTATGTTTTGATTTGAATATCTTTTAGGTATTACAAGTGCATGTGTCTAGGTTTTACTTTGTTGAGACTAAAAAATGCAAAAATTCCTTTTCTTCCTCCGTCTCATTTTTACACACACCCCCACCTTTATCTAAAGTTACTTTGCTTTTCTTATATGTTACTTAAGTGCATTTCATTCTCATATTTATTTTTGCACTTGCATTTTATTTTATTTATAGCTTTTATGCATTGCATTTATTTATTTATATCGTTTATTTATTTATTTGCTCAATTCGATATGGTTGTAAATAGTAATTATTCAATTGGGTTGTAATAGCGTAGGACTTTATTTATTGCTTTTTATTGCTTTCTTAGCTTACACTACACACACTAAGCCATAAAAAAAAATCAATCATTTCCAAGCGAGAGAACTTGTAATCATACTTCAAATTGATTATGAGATCTCTCGCGACAAAATCTCTTTCCTACCCAAAACGCGATATTTAAAAAGGTGTTAAAAAAAAAAGCGCGTAGGTCCATTTAGTCGCAACGTCTTATATGTTATGTCATTCACATTATAACTTTTAATTTTCCTCTTATACACAACAACTACATTTTTTTTTTTCTTTCACAAACATTTTACTTACAACATTTTTTTCTTTTCTAAACAACAAATTATTTTACAAACATAATGATCCACATTACTTGTTCCTTTTGCTTTCAAATTTTTTTTTTTTTTTTACTTACTTATACTACTTCGAACCAATTAAAATAGATCTTTATCATTATTTGTCCCAAATTTTGAATGTCCCTATAAACATTAGCAAGACTTAGGTCATATTTGTTGTTGTTGGGGAAGGGTGTCCCCAAAGTTGATTTTGGGTCGTACATCTCTCAACCGTGATAAAGTATGATCTAGCGTGTTTATATTGACATTTAAAAAGTGAGACTTACAATGACATCAATCTATTACTTTCATATAACACTCTTTTACAACTTTCTCTTCACACATCTTCTTTCTCACTTCTTACATCTTCTCCCCCATTTCTCTTTAAAGCATATACTCTTTTAAAAGCAGCAAAAGAAGTTTATAAGAGGGTACCATGGGATACCATGGGCGCTTAAGGTGCACACACCTTCCTTTTGCGCAATTAACCCCCGTATCTAGAATCTCTCTTAGGTTTTCGATCTTTTCCCTCCAATTGGAAATGAAAGAATCAACTGTAGTGGGGTATGTCTCAAAAAACCCGCGACAGAAAAATGGCGACTTCACTGGGGATACTCTCCTTAAGAGGGTTGACCCTAACTTGCATGCTTCTATGTGCTTTATTTGTTTATATGCTTTTTATATGTTATGGGGGGTATGAGGTGAGATAAGCTTGACCCGAGCTTGAGTGAACCATAAGATAGGAGTGGTAGGATCATTGTGATTGGGCGGAAGTTAAAACTCTGCACTTACCCACATGATAAACCACGCACAATGTAGGATCATGTTGTGGTATTCATTTCGACGTGATGATTCGCGTAGTATGTTGCCATGATATGTATCTGTTAACATTGTGGACCTAGTTACCTTTAACCCAACTTGGCCTTTTTAGGAATGTGGTGCGATAGCTAAAGCCAGGAGTGAGATCTTGGAATAGTTGACTCCGTGATACCACGCTTAAACGAGACTTTCCCTTGGATATTTCATATCGGCCGTGAGTGTATTCGCGGACATTGGTATTCAAGAAGGAAAGTTGTAGACTTTGAGAATTCCGTAGAACCCGTGTTGCAAAATGGAAATAAACATTAGTTCACACCTTATGGGTGGTTTACCTTTTGACTCCAACATTTTATATCTCAACCAACCACGTTTGCCTATGTTTGTGTTTGTTGCATCATTACATGTACATGCATCCATTCATCCATGAAAGTTTTTTTTAAACAGTTTTCAAAGAACTTCTAGGATATCCTCTCTAAACCTTATAATCATCATCGACCTTTACAAATTTTTATTTGAAGATTTTTGGTTGATCAATTGCAAACAAAAAGGTCCATCAGGGTTGATGGTTGATATCCTAGAGTCCTTTGAAAAGCAAAAAATATATTTCTTTTTTCTCAAGAGGCTTAAGGCAATTTCTTTGTGATCGTAGATATGGACCTTAACAAGAGGAATACTAAGAGGTATGATTTCAAGCATCCGGATTTGACAAAGCTAAAGGAGTTGGCCCATCACATAACTGATATGGGGGTTTTCGACACCGCTATGGGAATCTTCTAGGAATTCTTGCTACCGAGATTGATGATATACTACTCAATACTCTTCTCCAATTCTATGATCCACTTTATCATTGTTTCACCTTTAGGGACTATCAGCTTGTTCCTACCTTGGAAGAGTATGCGTATCATGTGGGTTTGCCTGTAAACGAGAAAATGCCTTTCCATGGATTTGAAGGTAATTTGGAACCATATGATGTCGCTAAGGCCTTCTCTTTGGACACACTTGATGTAAAAAAGAATTGGGTCAACAAAGGTAGAAAGGGTTTATGGTCGAAGTTCTTGTTTCAAGAAGCATTCCGTTTGGTCGAGGAAAAGAAGCCGCGTGCTGTAGAGGCTTTGTTTGCTGTACTTATGTATGGATTGGTGCTGTTTCCTGATACTCCAGAGTTCATTGATCAAAAGGCTATCCGTATTTTCTTGATTGGAAATCCTGTTCCTACTTTGCTAGCCGATGCTTTATATGGCATTCACCACAAAGTCTTGAGAGGAAAGGATACTGTTGTTTGTTGCGCTCAACTGTTACGCAAAATTGGTTTGTCGCGCATTTACCTCGATCTGTAGTTTTTGGGCAAAATCTTGAAGGTCTTAGTTGGTCAAGGAGAATTATGTCTATCACTTCTAAAGATGTGAGATGGCGTAATAATTTCTATACGGGCAAGTATGTGATTAACAGTTGTGGAGACTTTGCTAATGTACCCCTCATTGGCACTCGAGGTGGAATTACATACAATCCCTCACTAGCTAGGCGTCAATTTGGGTTCCCAATGGCAAAGGCTCCCGAAAACATTTTGTTAGAGGATCACTACTACACTAATGGGGAAGAAAGTCGGGATCTCTGAGCACGGTTTATACACGCTTGGGAAAAAGTTCACAAAAAAGACATGAGGTTTTTAGGAAAGAATAATTGCGTTTATGGGAAACCACACAAGGATTGGATAGCTGATAGGGTTGCTGTATTCAAGATGCCCTTCTTACTTGAGGAGCCAATGCGTGATATTGAGTTGCCATCATCTACAGAGTTGATTTTCAAGACAAATGATGAGCTTAGAGTGCTGCTAACAAGGATGACAGAGGACAGGGATGCGTGGAAAGCAAAAAATCATGAGTCTGAGCAAGAAAAGAATGCGTGGAACGCCAAATTTCTTGAGTCCGAGAATGAAAGGAAACATTTGAAATCAATGTATGTAAGTATTAATGCAGAAAGGGAAGCTTGGGAGATATGTGAACGTGCGCGTGAGGAAGAAATAGCAGCTTTGAAGAAAAGACTTAGAGACAAGTAAAGATTCAACCACTGCAAGAAAATGGACCAGTTTTTTTTGTTAGTTGGTGTCAGTCTATGTAATGTTCAATGTTTTAATGGTGTAATTTGTCTTTTCCATGTATTTTTTTGTTTTCTCTTTTGTAATTTTCTTTTTCTTATCTATATTATGTTTGCTTAAGTTTGATTGTATTTCGTCTCTTTATATTAATGAATTAAGGTCCCTATTTTATGATCACAATGCGCCTTAAGGTCCTTTGAGGATGGGAAAGAAAAATTGTTATTACATCTTTTTGCATAACATATCATGCATCATTTGCATTCATATTTCAATTTTTCGAAATTCCTTAGTCTCTTGTTCTTATAGATCCTGGCCCGTCGTATCCGATACAAGCCAACGCGAATCTACTACACACGTGCTAACAGAAGAAGGATCATGGAAGAAGAAAATGCTCAACTTCATGAACAAGTTAACACTCTTCAAGCTGCAGTCACCAAGCTTACTTCCATGGTGGAAGCTCTCACTCTTGCGAGGCCTCTGCCTCCACCTCCTCCAGTGCAAGCTTTGAATGTTGTGATACCTGAGAATGCCCAGGTTACTGCCCCTCAGGGTTTGCTTAACTACACAATGCCCGTTACTTCCACGAACTATCCTTGGGGCATGCCCGCCAATTTTGGCGATGATGTTCAACAGTTTGCTTCCCATGCTCAGTTTCAGGCTGTTACTGTTCCTTAGATAACCACTGTTATCCCGCCTCCTGCGATGACTATTGCTCCTGCCACTGTGAATGCACTTCCAAATGAGGCAGAACCTGTGTATTATGCTGGTCCAGTGGAAAATGCGGTACCTTTGAGCCCTAGAGGTGATATGCAAGACCAATTTGATGAGATGCAACGTGAGATCCGCGCCCTTCGCGGAAAAGAACTGTTTGGGAAGAGTGCTCACGAAATGTGTTTGGTTCCTAATGTCCAAGTGCCTCCGAAGTTCAAAACGCCTAACTTTGAGAAATACAAAGGGGATTCTTGCCCCCAGAGCCAGCTCATCATGTATGCTAGGAAGATGTCTGCTCAAACTAGCAATGACAAGCTGTTAATCCATTTCTTTCAAGATAGTCTAACTGGTGCTGCCCTGAAGTGGTACATGAACTTGGACCGTGAAAAGGTTAAATCGTTCAGTAATTTGTGTGAGGCATTTGTGCAGCAATACAAGTACAACTCTGACCTAGCACCTGATAGAGATCAGCTACGTTCCTTATCACAAAGGGAGCGTGAGGGTTTCAAAGAGTACGCCTAGAGGTGGCGCGGACTCGCTGCTCAGATTAACCCTCCTTTGGAAGAAAAGGAAATGACCAAGATTTTCTTGAAGACTCTCGATCCTTTCTACTATGATCGAATGATTGCAAGTAACCTCCGCGATTTCACCGATGTGGTGGAGACTGGAACCCGTATTGAAGAAGGAATAAGAGAGGGCCGCCTGGTAAGAGAAGTCTCTGGTTCTAACGCTGTGAAGAAGTATGGTTCTGGTTTTGGAAAGAAAAGAGAATCAGAAGTTGGAATGGTTGCCCATGGTGGGCCTAGAAGAAACTACTATCAGCAACAGCCACAACAACACCATGTTGCTGCTGTCACTCCTCCTGCAAATCCTGGATATCAACAACGGCCACCACACCCGCCTTTGAACAACCAGTACAACCGTGTTCAAGGGCCTCCTCAGTATGACCCTATTCCCCTGAAATATGCTGATCTTTTGCCAGCTCTGCTTGAGAGGAAGTTTGTCCAGCTGAAGCCTCCACTACCAGTGCCAGATCCGTTACCTTACTGGTATCGTTCTGATTTGTCCTGTGCTTATCATTCTGGCTCACCTGGACACGATACTGAACGCTGTTATGGTCTGAGAAATGAGGTGCAGAAGTTGATGAGAAATGGTTCGTTGAAGATCAAAGATGTCAATCCTAATGTCCAAATCAATCCTCTCCCACCTCATGGGGGAAATGCTATCAACATGATTCAAGGTGACCCTGGTCGTTATAGGGTGTTCAATGTCAGACAGATAAGAGGGTCTTTGGTCCAAATGCATGTGAATCTGTGCTAGTTGTCTCTTTTTCAGCACAACCATGCTGCTTGTATGATTTGCCCTAGGAACTCGAGGGGCTGCCAAAAAGTGAGGGATGATTTACAGATTTTGTTGAACAGAAGGGAGCTTGTGATTACCTACAAAAGAAATGAGGAAGAAAGGGCGGATGATGAGCCCGATTTTGATAGTAGCGATGATGAGTTGTTTATGATTACTCCAGAATTTGTTGATCCTGTATACTTTGAAGTGGTCTATGATAGCCAAAATGCTGAAGATGAGCCGTTGGTGATCTGCTTACCAGGCTCGGTTCCATTTGAGTCTTACAAAGCAGTTCCATACAAGTATAATGCAACCATGATGAAAGGAGGTAAAGAGGTTCCTATTCCTACTATGTCTTCAGTTGCCAATGTTGTGGGGGCAAGTAAAATGATGAGAAGTGGCCGTGTGATTCCACCGGCAGTTCTGAGAAAAGATGAAGTGCCTTCAAAAGAGCCAATTCCAACCAAAGATCACGACTTGAATGCTGAAATTGCTAAGAGTTTGGGTTTGTCTAATAGGAGTGATCCTAGTCCTGATGCTGAAGAGGTTGTGCGACTGATCAAGAAAAGTGAATATAAGATCGTTGACCAACTAGTTCAAACTCCTGCTAAAATCTCCATTTTGTCTTTGCTTTTGAACTCTGAAGCTCATAGGAACGCTCTGATGAAGGTTCTCGAACAAGCGTATGTTGAGCATGACGTGACTGTAGGACAGTTTGATAACATTGTGGGTAATATCACCTGCATGTAACTACTTGAGTTTCGGTGATGAAGACCTCCCAGAGGAGGGGAGAAGCCACAATTCAGCTTTACACATTTCTGTCAACTGTCAATCTGACGCCCTATCCAATGTGCTCATTGACACAGGTTCTTCATTAAATGTAATGCCTAAGTCCACTCTTGATCAGCTTAACTACAAAGGAGCCCCTATGCGGCGAAGTGGACTGATTGTGAAAGCGTTTGATGGCTCTAGGAAGTCTGTCATGGGAGAGGTCGATCTGCCGATCACGATTGGACCACACACTTTCCAAATCACGTTCCAGGTGATGGACGTTCATGCTGCCTAAAGCTGCTTGTTGGGTAGGCCATGGATACACGAGGCAGGTGCTGTGACCTCTACCCTCCATCAAATGTTGAAATTTGAAAAGAATGGAAAATTGGTAACTGTAAGTGGTGAACGAGCTATGATTGTCAATCAAGTGTCATCTTACTCTTGCATAACTGCTGGGATTGTTGATGGGACACAATTCCAAGGACTGACTATTGATAAGGGCGAGTGTTCAGAAAAGAGGAATGTTAACATGGTTTCTTACAAAGATGCTCAGCAGATACTGTTGGATGAGTCTATGTCGGACTGGGGTAAGGTGATAGAGGTTTCTGGAAACAAGTACCGTGAGGGTTTAGGTCTTGATGCAGCTGGTAAGTCTACTAAGCATGACAATGTTATCACACCTATTGGAGATACCTTTAAGAGTGCTGGTTATGCTGACTTTCCTGTTTCAGATGTGCATGCTGTTGTGGGGGAGGAGTCTGAGGACAGTGTTGATTTTGTGACCCCTGGAGGGATATGCTACAATTGGAGTGTTGAGGATGCTCCTTCTTTTGCTTCTTGCTCGGAGTAATGTTTTATTTCTGTTTTTTTAAATCTTTCATTCTGCCCAAGATGAGAGTATGCATGTTTTAGGGCCTATGTTTAAAGTTTAAGATTCCTTTCGCCCTGCCCAAGGCGAAAGATGAACTATTGTCGGGCTTTTTTATATTAATGAAGTCATCAATAATAAAAGTTATTTTTATGTCCATATTTATTGCTTTAAGTTTTTCTTGCCTTTTACCTTTTTCTGGAAATATGGTAACACAAAGAACATAAAATATATCTTTCAAAAATCTGCATATGCTTACTCTTCTCTAAATCTATTTGTTTCTAAAAGATCAAGCATAATTCATATTTGCAGATTATTTGTTATCGAACCCGTTGAATACGATGAATCTATGCCCTTTTCCAACTTTGAATTCCCTGTGTTTGAGGCGGAAGAGGAGGATGAGGATGAGGTTCCTAATGAGATTACTAGGTTACTTGAGCACGAGGAAAGAACCATTCAACCTCACGAGGAGCCCATTGAAGTGATTAATTTGGGTACTGAGGAGGACAGGAAAGAGGTTAAAATTGGGGCACTATTGGATGCCGATGTCAAAAGCAGGTTGGTAGAACTTCTCAGAGAATATATGGAGGTGTTCGCTTGGTCTTATCAAGATATGCCAGGGTTGGATATCAGTATTGTGGATTATCACTTACCATTGAAGCCTGAATGTCCACCAGTCAAGCAAAAGTTGAGAAGGTCGCACCCCGACATGGCGGTGAAGATTAAGGAAGAGGTTCAGAAGCAGATTGATGCCGGTTTCCTTGTTACATCAGAATATCCCCAATGGTTGGCCAACATAGTTCCGGTTCCGAAGAAAGATGGTAAGGTTAGAATGTGTGTTGATTACAGGGATTTGAACAGAGCTAGTCCAAAAGATGATTTTCCGTTACCTCACATCGACACGCTGGTTGACAATACAGCAAGATTCAAAGTTTTCTCCTTCATGGACGGGTTCTCCGGTTACAATCAGATATGAATGGCTGAAGAAGATAGAGAGAAGACTTCTTTCATTACACCTTGGGGGACTTTCTGCTACCAAGTGATGCCTTTTGGTTTGAAAAATGCGGGTGCTACGTATCAAAGAGCAATGACCACTTTGTTCCATGATATGATGCACAAAGAGATCGAAGTTTATGTTGATGATATGATTGCCAAGTCTAGTACTGAAGAAGAACATGTTGATCATCTTCTAAAGTTGTTTCAGCGGTTGAAGAAATACAAGCTTCGCTTGAACCCTAATAAATGTACTTTTGGTGTTAGATCTGGAAAGCTGTTGGGGTTTATTGTGAGTCAGAAGGGTATTGAAGTGGATCCTAGCAAAGTGAAAGCCATTCGAGATATGCCTGCGCCCAGAACTGAAAAGCAAGTGAGAGGGTTCTTGGGTCGTTTGAATTACATTTCCAGATTCATATCTCATATGACTGCTACCTGTGGGCCGATTTTCAAGCTTCTCCGTAAAGACCAAACAATAGTGTGGACAGAAGATTGCCAGAAAGCTTTTGACAGTATCAAAGAGTATTTGTTAGAACCTCCTATTCTGATTCCCCCTGTTGAAGGAAGACCGTTGATTATGTACCTCACTATGTTAGAAGAATCTATGGGTTGTGTGCTCGGACAACAGGACGAGACTGGTAAGAAAGAACATGCGATTTATTATCTGAGTAAGAAGTTTACTGACTGTGAATCTCGTTACTCTATGCTTGAAAAGACTTGTTGTGCCTTGGCCTGGGCTGCCAAACGTCTCCGTCAATACATGCTTAATCACACTACTTGGTTGATATCAAAAATGGATCCAATCAAGTATATCTTTGAGAAACCTGCCTTAACAGGGAGAATTGCGTGTTGGCAGATGTTGTTATCCGAATATGACATCGAATACCGTACTCAGAAGGCAATTAAGGGAAGTGTTCTCGCTGATCATTTGGCACACCAGCCAATTGATGATTATCAGTCTCTCCAGTTTGATTTTCCTGATGAAGACGTTATGTATTTGAAGATGAAAGATTGTGATGAACCTCTGTTTGGTGAAGGTCCCGACCCTGAATCTAGATGGGGCCTTGTTTTCGATGGAGCCGTTAATGCTTATGGTAATGGAATTGGTGCAGTTCTTATTACTCCTATGGGCAATCATATCCCGTTCACTGCGAGATTACTCTTTGACTGTACAAACAACATAGCAGAATATGAAGCTTGCATCTTGGGTATTGAAGAAGCTATTGATTTGAGGATTAAAATTCTTGACATATATGGAGATTCAGCTCTTGTGATTAATCAGATCAAAGGAGAATGGGAAACTCGTCATCCTGGCTTGATTCCATACAGAGACTATGCAAGGCGTTTGTTGACCTTCTTCAACAAAGTGGAACTACATCACATTCCTCGTGATGAGAACCAAATGGCAGATGCTTTGGCTACTTTATCTTCCATGTTCCAAGTGAATCGGTGGAATGACCTACCCCGCGTCAATATTACAAGGCTTGAAAGACCTGCTTATGTGTTTACTGTTGAGGAAGCAGATGATGATAAACCATGGTTCTACGACATTAAGAATTTCCTACAGTATCAAGATTACCCGCCTGGGGCATCTAGAAAAGATAGAAAGACTTTGAGGAGATTGTCTGGCAATTTCTTTCTGAACGGTGATGTTCTTTACAAGAGAAATTTTGACATGGTCTTGCTCCGATGTGTGGACAAACGTGAAGCTGAACAGTTGATGTTTGAAATACACGAGGGTTCCTTTGGTACCCATGACAATGGACATGCTATGGCCAAAAAGATGCTGAGAGCAGGTTATTACTGGATGACTATGGAGTTTGATTGTTGCAGATATGTGAGGAAATGTCACAAGTGTCAGATTTATGCTGATAAAATACATGTACCACCAACTCTGTTGAATGTGATTTCTTCACCATGGCCTTTCTCTATGTGGGGCATCGACATGATTGGAATGATTGAACCAAAAGCTTCAAATGGTCATCGCTTTATTCTAGTAGCTATTGATTACTTCACCAAGTGGGTTGAGGCGGCTTCTTATGCTAATGTTACCAAGCAAGTTGTTGTCAGATTTATCAAGAATCATATCATCTGTCGGTATGGTGTTCCAAGCAGAATTATCACTGATAATGGGTCGAATTTGAACAATAAAATGATGAAAGAGTTGTGTGATGAAATCAAGATCGAACATCACAATTCTTCTCCTTACAGACCCAAAATGAATGGTGCTGTTGAGGCAGCAAACAAGAATATCAAGAAGATTATTCAAAAGATGGTTGTTACTTACAAAGACTGGCACGAGATGTTGCCTTTTGCTTTATATGGATACCGTACTTCAGTTCGCACATCGACTGGGGCAACTCCGTTTTCTTTGGTATATGGTATGGAAGCAGTACTCCCAGTAGAGGTTGAGATCCCTTCAATGAGAGTTTTGATGGAAGCCAAGTTAACAGAAGCTGAATGGTGTCAGAATCGATATGATCAATTGAACTTGATTGAAGAGAAACGCATGACTGCGCTGTGTCATGGACAATTATACCAGAATAGGATGAAACAGACTTTTGACAAGAAAGTTCGTCCTAGAGAATTCAAGGAAGGTGATCTCGTGCTCAAGAAGATTTTGTCTTTTCAACCTGATGCAAGGGGCAAGTGGACTCCTAATTATGAAGGCCCATATGTTGTCAAGAAAGCGTTTTCTGGTGGTGCTATGATTCTTACAAACATGGATGGTGATGAACTCCCTCGTCCAGTGAATGCAGATGCAGTCAAGAAATACTTTGTCTAAAAAAAAATAATAAGAAAAAATATAAAAAAATGTGTATACAGCTCGTCAAGCTGAAAACCTGAAAGGGCGGCTTAGTCAAAAAAGAGGGCGTCTTGGTGAATCGAAAACCCGAAAGGGCGGTTCATACAAAAATCGTTAGGGAGGATAGATTTACTGTATTCAATGTACCATTTCCATATTAATTACCATTTCCAACTTTGTAATGATCCATGGAGTCATGCTATTGGCAGACTACCATTTTAATACATGATCTTAAGCCCTCATCTTTTGTTTGGATTTCTTATTTTTATTCTTACAAAAAATTTCTTTACATTTTTGATGATTTCTATTAATTTAAAATAAAAAAGACATATTTCAAAAAGCAAATACAAGTATATATTTTGATAGAAAAAAAATTTTACTTATGCATTTTTGATTAAAATGGAAACAATTTCGTTTCTTTGAGCAGGACACAAAAGAAGGAATATCCACAATTGTTTCAATTATGGTTGATTCCGATGTACAAAGTTTAGTTTGATATATACAGTCAATTTAAGAAATTGACAAATCCCGATGAGGTCCATACGGTTGTGCTACTTTTCAATAGAGTTTGATTCATATTATTGTTTGATGAGGGATTTTATTTCAACAATGTGGTGTTTCGCCAATGGATTTTGTCAGTGTTGTTCTGAATACAATCGAGTGGAATACAGGTCGCTTCAGTTAAAGCGGTTGTTTCCCCCAGAGAAGTTGTTTCTCCCCAAGAAGAGTTTTCTTACTTCATATACAGCAACATATGCACCTTATGGAAATGTTTTGAGTTACAATACAACGTTGGCTTGTTTCCAGTCTTGGTCGTTCTGTTTATTTTGTCAGCAAATATTCACAACATACATACATACATACATACATACATACATTCAAACAAAATATTTACATGTGCCATAAACATTTACATCATTCATACATTGCTACATCATTTACAAACTACTGTTTCATTTTTGTCTTGTCTGTGTCTACAAAATAGAGTTGGGATGGGCGTATCACTCTTTCTCCAATTAGAGCGTCAGTTTAAGCAGAAAAGTGTATATCTCTTTTTGCAAAATTCCCCACTAGACTCTTTTCTTGTGGAAGATGGTTGTTTCAGTTTTTTCCTACAACAAAAGGAAAATTCCAGTTGAATTTATTCTTCAATTGGACATAGAGTCCTGTTTTATAGTTTCCTTCCAGTTTGTTCCTGGATTGAACAACAATTCAAAGCAACAAATGACAAGTTTTTCATGCAAGAAGCTTGTGTTATACCAGATACATTTACAGCCCCTCAGGTGACTTCACCCCAATGAATCCTATCATGATAGGGTCATACAGATCTTTTACAGTATACATACATACACTTTTGCAAAGGAATTCATATTACGATCTACACATTGCTATCGCACAACCGGCAGTCGGTAATATGTAGACGTTGTTTTTTTTCTACAATCCGTCTCTTTGTAAGGCGGTGGATGATGCTCTTCTTTCCTTGAAGCCATGTTGCCCGATTTACACATTGTTGTCGAACAACCGGCAGTGGGTAACATGCAGACGTTGTTTTTCCACCAAGGTGGTAGATAACGCCCTGGCTTCTTCAGTGTATTGCCGATCTACACATTGCTGTCACACAACCGACAGTAGGCAATATACTTTTTCATCAGTATGTTGCCGATTTATATATCGCTGTCGCACAACCGGCAGTAGGCAACATACACCTTTCTACGCCTATCTATCGCACAACCGGCAGTAGGCAACATACATTCATGTTTGAGATACTACCAATTCGCACATTGCCGTCGGGACATACGACGGTGGATAATGTTTTCCCCAGTGTTTTGCTTTGTCCCCCAGTGGAGTTTGTTTTACCAAATAGGCTCAAGATACACTCATTGTTCCTTTCCAGTCGGGCCGTGTCTGTTCTTCCCCTGTGGAGTTCCATTCATTTTCCTGTGTTTGCCTATCTACAGTAACATTTCATACAAAATTCAAAAAAATCATCATCTGCATTTTTGCATTGGCATTTGCATCGTAAGCATTGTTAGAGGATTTTGGGTCCAAAATAGTTCACGTTTTATATTTAAGTCTCTTCAATCCCGTCCAGACAAAGATTTCCATCTTCATCTTTCCGGGTGAAGAAACTTAAATAGGGGCAGCTGTTGTACCCCAATTTTGGACCTAAAATCCGTTCCTGTTTTCTTATAATAAAGTATCAAAAAAAATGTCTCGTAAAAACCATCATCACATCGCATTCATTTCCTTTACTAGTATATTTGTGCTCGTTTTGGTCATTTGATTTTATCTATCGTATTTGTGTCATTTTATCGCATTAGTAGCATTTTTGTCTATTCACTACTATCATCATTATCATTCATTTATTATTTTTCTCCACTTGTCGTTTAATTTAATTCTATCTTATATCATATTATTATTTGTATCGTATCATGAAAATCAAAAAGAGAAAATATACATCATTTTTTATTTATTAAACTTAGTACCACGTTCTTTCAATTATCACCACAATTGTTATTGTTTACCATTATTATTTTCTTATCCTTATTGATTATCTTTACTATTATTATTACTATTATTATTATTATTATTATTATTATTATTATCAAAAATCTTTTGACAAAAAAAAAAAAGCTTTTCCTTTTCCTTTTTCTTTCCTACTTTCATTTATTATTATTATTTAATCCAAATTCTAATTTATTTATTTATTTACTTGAAAACAAATATAATCATAAAAAGAAAAAAAACTGTTTTTTAATATTTTTAATTATTTCTTTTATTACTTTTCGGTCATGTTTGTGTTATTTATTATTATTATTATTATTATTATTATTATTATTATTATTATTATTATTATTATTATTATTATTTATTATTATTAAAAACCATTAAAAAACAGAACAGTATCTTTTATTATTCTTTTTTTTCTTTCTTTTTCCTTCCTTTTTGCTTCTTTTTCGGTCAAAAAAATGAAGAAACTGGAAAGAACCAGAGAACAGAAATGGGAACACAGAAAAACAATATCAAAGTTTGCAAAATCCCAAAGTCTTCAACTAATTTTCTGGAAAAAACCAGCACATGACAGTGACACTGTTTTGTCACCTTCCCTTTTCATTACTAGTTTTCAAACTCAAAACTGATACAACAAAAGCATCTCTGCCTTTTTTCCTTTACAATGCATCAAACCCTAAAACTCTTTCATAAAACAACAGTTGAGAGAAAGAAGAAAGGAGAGGGTTTTGGAATCTGAGAGAACGGCAGAAAGAGAAAGATAGAAAACTCAAATCACAGAAAAAACAAAAAAACGAAAATCACACCAAAATCAACAAACCCCTTTCATACACTGTGGAAGGGTTTGTTAGAATCCTCTCTTAGCCGTTTTCATCACCATTACCTCGCAAAAAAGGAGAAGGAAGGGTTAAAAGGAGATTGAACCATAGAAGCAGTAAAGCAAAGGTTTTGAGCCAGAGAAAGGGAAACAGAAACGAAAAAGGAAAAGGAGGAAAACTTACTACGAGATTCACTGCAGGGAAGGTAATTTCATCGTCCTTTGCTCCTTTCATTTGCATCATCCTTCGTTTCCTTTGTTGTTTCTTCTTTTTTTTTTTTTTTGTTGTTGGATCTAGGGCTTCGACTTTCTTTGATGTTAGCATGTTGTATGATGATTTCGTGACCGAATATTGCATGTTTGAGTGGTTAATTGCATGAATCAACTTGATTTTGGGGTTAGGGTTTTGATTTGGGTTTTTAGGGTTTGTTTTTTTTCCGTTTCTGCCATGTCCGATTTGGACGATTCCGTGTTTGTTTGTGGATTTCATTGTTGGATTTGTGTTTAAATGGAGTTTTTAGGTTAGGTTTGTGTTGTACGATTTTGTTTTGAACAAGTTTTGGGGTTTATGGGTTTGGGAGTTGAAGGTTTTCTGGGTTTGGAAAAAGGATGAAGAAACAACAGAGAAGAGAGGGGAGAGAGAGAACGGTGAGAAAGAAAGGAGAAATTTTTGCAAAAAAAGGGAAAAAATCAATTAATAACCTCCCATCCTGATTTACTCCGCGCGCCCCCAGGGCTTCTCAGCGCACCCCCCAACTCGGTTTACTGTGCGTGCTCCCCAGGGCTTCTCAGCGCACCCCCCCCCCACATCCCTGATTACTCCGCGCGCCCCCCGGGGCTTCTGCGCGCGCCCCCCGGGGCTTCTGCGCGCGCCCCCCCTCCCCTTTGAACCAGTTTTTGTGGTGCTGGGCCTAAGCAGGCTCAACTCGCCCCCTCCCCCTCTTTTTTCTTTTTGTGCTTTTTTTTTTGTTGTTGTTTGTTTGTTTGTTTCTTCTTTAGTCTTTTTTTATTATTATTATTTTTTATTTATTTATTTTTGTTGCATCCATGTATATGTATATTTTATACCTATATGCCTTAGATGTTTTGCTATTGAAAATAATCTATGAAAATCTATAAAAACTTGAAAAAAATTCTTTTATTAAGTGTTAAAATTTAAGTTGATCTTTTCTCTTTGACCTTTCTCTTTTTTTATTTTATTTTATTTATTTATGTTTGGTTGGAACATGAAAATCATAAAAAATGGAAAAAAATAGTTAATTATAATGCGACGTTAGTGTTACTTTTATTTTAATTTTGCTTGCTAGTACTTGATTGTGTGTTTTTTTCTTTTTAAGGAGTTAGTTTTTTTTTTATGCTATGTATGAGAGTGTTAAGTTTATATATATATATGCGCAACATGTTTGTGTTATCTTCGCTTTGTGCAAACCTCATGAATCTATGACCTTTTATTTATTTAGTTAACTTTGCTAGCTTGATCATGTAAATATTTTTGTTAAGTCTTTTATGCTATCTTTGGTTTGACTAAGTGAAAATTTATATTCAAAGTGCTTTCATTTCTTTGCCATTTATATGTGATATGTGATATGCCTTATGTTCTTTTCTCTTTGCATATGTTAGGGATAAAATCATTTTCATCATATGCATGCTCATGCATTTTTTAACATGTTACATTTTTACACTACAATTCATACTCTACACTACAATTTTCACATAACATGTTTCACTCACATTTTACATGCATACATGCATTTAGGTTAGGACTTTTAGCCGTCAAAAATGCGCGTTTAGGAACGATTTTTTATTTATTAAATTATCGTTAACATTGACATTGATATTTAAGGGCCATCTTCGGCCTAAATTCTTTTATGTCTAATATTTGTTTTTAAGTGTGTTACTACTTGATTATGGTATGATTTGATATGATTCTAAATGCTTTGAATGATGTTTTTACTTGTTGTCAGATGTGTATGTTTTGATTTGAATATCTTTTAGGTATTACAAGTGCATGTGTCTAGGTTTTACTTTGTTGAGACTAAAAAATGCAAAAATTCCTTTTCTTCCTCCGTCTCATTTTTACACACACCCCCACCTTTATCTAAAGTTACTTTGCTTTTCTTATATGTTACTTAAGTGCATTTCATTCTCATATTTATTTTTGCACTTGCATTTTATTTTATTTATAGCTTTTATGCATTGCATTTATTTATTTATATCGTTTATTTATTTATTTGCTCAATTCGATATGGTTGTAAATAGTAATTATTCAATTGGGTTGTAATAGCGTAGGACTTTATTTATTGCTTTTTATTGCTTTCTTAGCTTACACTACACACACTAAGCCATAAAAAAAAATCAATCATTTCCAAGCGAGAGAACTTGTAATCATACTTCAAATTGATTATGAGATCTCTCGCGACAAAATCTCTTTCCTACCCAAAACGCGATATTTAAAAAGGTGTTAAAAAAAAAACGCGTAGGTCCATTTAGTCGCAACGTCTTATATGTTATGTCATTCACATTATAACTTTTTATTTTCCTCTTATACACAACAACTACATTTTTTTTTTCTTTCACAAACATTTTACTTACAACATTTTTTTCTTTTCTAAATAACAAATTATTTTACAAACATAATGATCCACATTACTTGTTCCTTTTGCTTTCAAATTTTTTTTTTTTTTTTTTTACTTACTTATACTACTTCGAACCAATTAAAATAGATCTTTATCATTATTTGTCCCAAATTTTGAATGTCCCTATAAACATTAGCAAGACTTAGGTCATATTTGTTGTTGTTGGGGAAGGGTGTCCCCAAAGTTGATTTTGGGTCGTACATCTCTCAACCGTGATAAAGTATGATCTAGCGTGTTTATATTGACATTTAAAAAGTGAGACTTACAATGACATCAATCTATTACTTTCATATAACACTCTTTTACAACTTTCTCTTCACACATCTTCTTTCTCACTTCTTACATCTTCTCCCCCATTTCTCTTTAAAGCATATACTCTTTTAAAAGCACCAAAAGAAGTTTATAAGAGGGTACCATGGGATACCATGGGCGCTTAAGGTGCACACACCTTCCTTTTGCGCAATTAACCCCCGTATCTAGAATCTCTCTTAGGTTTTCGATCTTTTCCCTCCAATTGGAAATGAAAGAATCAACTGTAGTGGGGTATGTCTCAAAAAACCCGCGACAGTCAGAAAAGAACTTATTTTTTAAAATTAACAAAATTTCAAGAAAACTTCCATTGAACATCTAAATTGATAAAATGGTAGATGAGAAAGTACTATTTTGACGCAATCAATTGAAACAATGTGTCTCACTGATAAATATTTTGGGAAGGATTAACGGGAGAGTTGTTCAATAAAATAATCACTTGAAAATGCACGCCATTTATGAATTAGTTAAAACAAATATAATTAC
The DNA here is from genome assembly GCA_951804385.1 of Trifolium dubium. Lineage (NCBI taxonomy): Eukaryota > Viridiplantae > Streptophyta > Magnoliopsida > Fabales > Fabaceae > Trifolium > Trifolium dubium. Next base: position 18,409,441 of record OX638066.1, read on the forward strand.
AATGTGTCTCATTGATGCAAATATAGAAAAGTACCCACGGGGAAAAATTTATCCTTTGTAAGTCTTTAATTTTAAAGATAAAATTTGTTAGCGTAAAAGTTACAATGAATAAATGAATTAATCCTATGTTGACGCAATCACTTGAAACAATGTGTCTCACTGATGAATATACTGGAAAATACTATCGGGAGAGTTGTTCACTAAAATCATCACTTGAAAATGCACGTCATTATTGAATTAGTTAAAACAAACCTAATTACAATGAGTCTCATTATTGAATTAAGTTATACTCTTGAAGTCTTTAATTTTAAAAATAATATTTTTTAGCGTAAAAATTGCAATGAGTACAATAATGAATTTTATATCGACACAATCACTTGAAACAATATGTCTAACTGATGAATATACTGGAAAGTACTAACGGGAAAGTTGTTCACTAAAATAATCACTTGAAAATGCACGTCATTAATGAATTATTTAAAACAAATCTAATTACAATATTGATGCAAATACAGAAAAGTACGCAGGGGACAAGTTATTCTTTGTCAGTTTTCAATCTTAAAATAAATTGTTAGCGTAAAGGTTGCAATGAATACAAAAATGAGTATTATGTTGACGCAATCACTTGAAACACTGTGTCTCACTGATAAATATACTAGAAAGGATTATCGGGAGAGTTGTTCACTAAAATAATCACTTGAAAATGCACGTCATTTATGAATTAGTTAAAACAAAGCTAATTACAATGTGTCTCATTGATGCAGATACAGAAAAGTACCCAAGGGGTTAATTTATACTCTTGAATTCTTTAATTTTAATTTTTTTGTGTAAAAGTTGCAATGAATACAATGAATTAATCCTATATTGACGCAATCATTTGAAACAATGTGTCTCACTGATGAATATAGTGGAAAGTACTATCGGGAGAGTTGTTCACTAAAACCATCACTTGAAAATGCATGTCATTATTGAATCTGTTAAAACAAACTTAATTACAATGTATCTCATTGATGCAGATACAGAAAAGTACCCACGGGGTTAATTTATACTTTGTAAGTCTTTCATTTTAAAAAATAAAATTTTTGCGTAAAAGTTGCAATGAATACAATGAGTTAATCCTATATTGACGCAATCACTTGAAACAATGTGTCTCACTGATGAATATACTGGAAAATACTATCGGGGGAGTTGTTCACTAAAATCATCACTTGAAAATGCACGTCATTATTGAATTAGTTAAAACAAACCTAATTACAATATTGATGCAGATACAGAAAAGTACCCACGGGGTTAAGTTATACTCTTGCAGTCTTTAATTTTAAAAATAATATTTTTTAGCGTAAAAGTTGCAATGAATACAATAATGAATTTTATATTGACACAATCACTTGAAACAATATGGCTTACTGATGAATATACTGGAAAAAACTAACGGGAAAGTTGTTCACTAAAATAATCACGTAAAAATGCACGCCATTAATGAATTATTTAAAACAAATCTAATTACAATGTGTCTCATTGATGCAAATACAGAAAAGTACGCAGGGGACAAGTTATTCTTTATTAGTTTTCAATCTTAAAATAAATTGTTAGCGTAAAGGTTGCAATGAATACAATAATGAATTTTATGTTGACGCAATCACTTGAAACATTGTGTCTCACTGATAAATATACTAGAAAGGATTATCGGGAGAGTTGTTCACTAAAATAATCACTTGAAAATGCACGTCATTTATGAATTAGTTAAAACAAATCTAATTACAATGTGTCTCATTGATGCAAATATAGAAAAGTACCCACGGGGAAAAATTTATCCTTTGTAAGTCTTTAATTTTAAAGATAAAATTTGTAGCGTAAAAGTTGCAATGAATTAATCCTATATTGACGCAATCACTGGAAACAATGTGTCTCATTGATGAATATACTGGAAAGTACTATCGGGAGAATTGTTCACTAAAATCATCACTTGAAAATGCACGTCATTATTGAATTAGTTAAAACAAACCTAATTACAATGTGTCTCATTGATGCAGATACAGAAAAGTACTCACGGGGTTAAGTTATACTCTGTAAGTCTTTAATTTTAATTTTGTTTTTTGTAAAAGTTGCAATGAATACAATGAATTAATCCTATATTGACGCAATCATTTGAAACAATGTGTCTCACTGATGAATATACTGGAAAGTACTATCGGGAGAGTTGTTCACTAAAATCATCACTTGAAAATGCACGTCATTATTGAATCAGTCAAAACAAACTTAATTACAATGTGTCTCAGAAAAGTACCCACGGGGTTAAGTTATACTTTGTAAGTCTTTAATTTTAAAAAAAAAAATTTGTGCGCAAAAATTGCAATGAATACAATGAATTAATCCTATATTGGCGCAATCACTTGAAACAATGTGTCTCATTGATGAATATACTGGAAAGTGCTATCAGAAGATTTGTTCACTAAAATCATCACTTGAAAATGCACGTCATTATTGAATAAGTTAAAACAAAATAATTGCAATGTGTCTCATTGATGCAGATACAGAAAAGTACCCACGGGATTAAGTTATCCTCCGTAAGTCTTTAATTTTAAAAATATATTTTTTTGCATAAAAGTTACAATGAATACGATGAATTATTTCTATATTGACGCAATCACTTGAAATAATATAATGTGTCTCACTGATGCATATACTGGACAAGTACTAATGGGAGAGTTGTTCACTAAAATAATTACTTGAAAATGCACGCCACAAATGAATTAGTTAAAACAAATTTAACTATAATGTGTCTCATTGATGCAAATACAAAAATGTACGCACCTGAGACAAGTTATCCTTTGTCAGTCGTCAATTTTAAAAATAAATTTTTTTAGCATAAAAGGTGCAAAGAGTACAATGAATGAATCTTATACTGATGCAATCACTTGGAACAATTTTAACAATGTCTCTCTAATAATGGGATTAGAAGTTGACCTTTTTTAGGTGGTGTTTGTTTTGGTATTTTTAATCGGTGTTCCGCCTATTTGCGGCACCTTTGTTTGTAGTTTCTTAACTATCGGTCTTTTTCATCTTGTGCGGAGATCTAATTTTATTAATATATAAAATTAATAAATATATATATATATATATATATATATATATATATATATATATATATATATATATTTGTTGTTCAAATAAAACACCGATGCATATACTAAAAAGTACTAACGAAAGAATTGTTCATTGATCTAATCACTTCAAAATACAAGCCACTAATCAATTAGATAAAATAAATCTAATAACAATGTAGATTACTAAGTTTTATTTATACGATAAAATTATTATGGAAAAAAGGAACAAAGTTAGTGATCTAATTGTTTAGTCCGTACCTAATTATAAATTACTATTGTGTTTAAAGTTGTATACATTTATTTAACTTCTTTTATTATATGCTTATTATGTAGTTAATCATTTTATTATGTCTAATTGCTTAGTATTATATTACTTTGTGATCCTAAATTACATCTATTATTTATATTAAATTTAATTCTAATACAAATTTGATAAATCTAAATAAATTATTTGAAAAAAAATAAAGGTATTAACTACATGTCAAACAATATCATTTTTCATAATAAATTCATATTAATTTATGTTAAGCAATAATTTAATATAAATAAATAGTTCAAAAAATAGTTGTTTAACATATATATATAAAAGTCATTGTTGAGGTTCTTATCTTTTGCCATTTCAACATTATCAGAATCTAATGCTATTATCAAATGCAAAATAAATACAGCTATCAGAGATAGGCGAGTAGTTGAAGCAGAAAAATACTTAACAAAGGGATGGTACAACTTTATTCAAGAAAAAAATGTTAATGTTGGTGATTTATTAGTATTTCATCTCTCTAAGTCAGCAAATGCTATGCGCATTCATGTTATTCGCCGCGGAGTTGATGTTTACAAACTACTAAATGACACAACATAAGTATCATGTCATTATCGTCGTTATTATAATTTGTCTCTGAACTATGTTTATTTTGATCAATCTTATGTTATGAAACTTATAAATATGTATATGAAATCATAATTTCTACACATATATATATATATATATACCAATTCATATTTATATTTTAATTTCCCTGCTTTAAACTTTATCAGTTGTATTACTAACAATTATGAAATTAGCTGTAGTTTAATGTCAAATTATAACTCAACAATAATAATATCCGTTCTACTATTATATTTTATATATTTCAACTGAATTAATTATATGTTTATAATGTATAAACATAATTTGCTTACTATGATATATATTGTGCAAAGTTATAAATATTTTGATTTTGGTTTTTATCAATTAAAAAATTTGAGGTTTTTAAATAATAATAATTTAATTTTACAATAATATAAATATGTAACTGTGGCAACGCGCGGAACGCGCGACCCGTGCGTCAGCACGGGTGTCAAACTAGTAATAATAATAATAAAAATAAAATGAAAAGGTGGAGTGGTGATAGTGTGACACGTGGCAATTGGCATGGGAGGAAGGCATATGAATGATTTTGCATTTAATAGGGTCATAATTACACCAATTGTAATTGTAAATAGTATAGATAGACTAGTACTAGTTTATGAGTCCGTGCACATGCACGGGAAAATAATACGTTTGTAGATTTATTGACTTTAAAATATATTTTATAAAAGTATATTTTTATTCATCTTATAAAAAATTCCCATTATAGAAATAAAAAAAGTCAAATTAATCTCATAATATTTATAGTAAAATAAATATGAAACAAAAATAACATAAAAAATTACTCGAATGTATCTTATTTTATTTTATTTGTACATCATTATCTTTCAAATACAAAATTAGTTCTCTGTATAAATATATGAATAAATATATAATCTCCATATTAATATAAACGTAAAAGTAATAGTATCGGCAATTGTCACTCTTTGAGGTTGTATGCGGCTTAAAAGATCAGTCTATACAATTATCCGTGGAGGATACCGGTTCAATTAAAAAAAGTAAAAGTATCGGCCCCCATTTAAATTATAACTAATAAAATAATTGTATCGTATCACCCATTCTTAAGGAAATGGTCTAATAGTCCACAGTTCAGAGCTAGTTCTGACATCAAGTGTAATTGTTTCAATCCCCTCCGAAACGTAATTGTTAAAGTCCCCTCCCAAATATATTTCATCAACACCACTTAATGTTGTAGCTGTGAATTTTTAGTTGGTGTCGATAATATATATATATATATATGCGTGCATTGAATTATAACACTTAGCTTGTAGCAATTACCCTTTGAATATCAAATCCAATTTTTTAAAAAATACTCCACAATTCAGCGGATATATGATATATGAATTATGATTACTTGGTTTATTGTTAACAATCTAATGTAATCTATGAATAAATGAATTATTGGTAAAAAAAAAATATTGATTTGATAAATAAAAAAGCGTCATATACATCTTAGATAATTCAATAGATCAATTTTAAAAATAGTTTGAAATTAAATTATATACCGCATCTTATCAACAACCTATTATATTAGCTAATATAATTCAAAGATAGGACTTCCAAATTCATGTTATATGCTTAACACTTTATGTGAATAGGTTGCTTCTTTTTTTTCTGAAAGAAGGTTGCTTCTTGAATGTGTATGCATTTCCTTATTTTCTTGTAATTATTTCATTCATCACTATGAATCTTGTCCACTGTAAAAACCAAAGAAATCGATGTTTTTATTCATAGCATCTGCTTAAATTAAGCTAGAAAACATAAAATTACAAAAAGTAAAATGAATTTGAAAATGTTAAAAATATGATTATGAACATGGTAGAAGGATTCTATATATAATAAAAATAATTGCATCCACGTGAGCCTAGTTCATTTGCTGAAGGACATTACACATTTATGTAGGGACTGAAATTTGAATTCTGTATGTCCACTTATTTATCTTTAAGTGGTGAGTTTCTAGTCTATCTAATAAAAAAAATTGCAATTAATGTCAAAATATGCATTCAAATATATATATATTTCATCATTGGATTGTGTTTTGTTTGATTGCCTTGCTACTTTAATTTCGGTTCAATTGAATCATTATTCTTTTTTTAAAGCAATAAAAATAGTTTTATAGAAAATTGCAAATCATAAGTTAGGCAAGTTTTCAATCTGTTATACTATAGTATATTTTTTTGAAACATTACATTACACACACACACACACACACACATATATATATATATATATATATGGTGGTTGCTAACTGTTCTATTCGTCCAAAGTCTTAACTCCAAGAGATGATGCTACGAAGGTGAATGATGGTTGCTACGGTGGCTCAGCTCCTTGACAAAGGGGGGGGGTTCCTGCACAAAAAGGGACTCCGACGCTCAAGTCAGTAAGTGTGCAAGAAGAGAGAATTAGGGTTCAGAATCATACCAAGAGGTGATGTGAAACCACCTATTTATAAGAGTTTTCCTTGGTGGATAAGAATGACTCCGTGTAGGAATCCTGGCCGTTGGGATTTGTGCCGGTTTATCCAACAGTTGAGATTTCAAGGCTTGGAAGCGTCCGTCTACAGCGCGTACACTGTAGCTTTAGGGTGGAAAGCCGTTGGAATCCGTGACGGGTCCCCACGTATAGTGGGCCTGGATTATGGGCTCATGTTGGGCCTTTGGCCAGTCCAAAACAGTTGCCCCCGAAGTCAATTGCTTGAGGTGAACTCTAAGCATTGACTTGAGTGAATTGTTGTTGATGTTTCTCCTGAAAATTGATCCGGTAACAGAAATAATATAATAAAAAGAAAAAAGGGATTTAGAAACTAGACGTACCATTTAGGAGTATTGTACCCTATTTATATGCCCTCGGGTACAACATCCTTCTTGTTGGAGTGATGAAGTGATCCGTCATGGGATCATGAAGTATGGTTGCCGGGCCTTTTTATTGATGTCGTTGGTCTAGAATCTGTAAGGTTTCAAAACGTCATGTCCTTTGGTTGGATGGCTGACAGCTGTTGGTTTTGAAACGTCGTGGTAGCATTAATTGAGCGACACATGCCTCTTTTACTGCGCGTGTGTTACTAGCCATAACTAGAGCACTCATTGTTCCGTTGTATCGAGGTAACATCTGGGCCGTTGATTTGAATCCTTTAGATTCCTTTAATCCGGACCATTGGAAGTGGTTCCAACAGTTTATAAATACCTGTTGGTTATCTCACTTGTTTTCTTTTCGCATTCCAATCTCCATAATCCTTATTTCTCTTCTCTCGCGGCGATTTCATTGATTCCAGTTTCTACAACCAGTAATCACTACTTTTGACCGAAGAATCTTCAAGTTTTAAGAGGTACTTCCCTTCTTTTTTATTATTATCGTTATTCTTTTCTCTGTTTGTATCATTATGGCCAATACAGGGAGTTCGATAACTTCGAAAGTGGACAATGGTGTGCCCTATGAACTTGCTAGTTGTTCCGAGCGTGATACCTTTGTTTTAGGGTTAAAAAGTTTAGAAGTTGATTTCCCAAAAGATGTAGAGAGTATCCTTCATGATGGATTAAGTTACACCTATTTTGGTGAAGATGATGAGGAGTACGTAGTGATTAGGTTTAGCAATGATAGGGTTCAACGTTGTAAACATAGTATAGAAGAATTTTTCTATGCGAAACTGAGTAATGAAGAGTTTGAGCAGCATCTTCGTGACATTATTTGGACCGAAAATAACGGTGCTGCTGAACATGCTAGGCTGCAGGATAAAGAACGGAAACGCCAAGAAGATATGGTGAAGAAGGCGAAGAATGAACCGGAGTTTCCCAACGATGCCGGTAGATATAGTTGGGTCCATGAGGATGTTCTTGGGACTTCATCTGTTTTTTCAAGAGATAATTCTTTAAACGGTGCTAAGAAATATGTAGGGCCATAAATGGATTGGATTGTAACCGCTCCCCCTCTTCAAAAAAGATTATGTTCAGGATATCTTCTAGACGGTATTCCATTACCGGAGGTGCTTGTTACAACCTTCCAGGTTCGCCTTCCGTTTACAACTTACGAGCTGGAACTCATGAACCACCTTCAACTAGCTCCATCTAAAATACACCCTCTAGGTTGGAGCAACATTAAAGCTTACCAATTCTTTTGTGATTATAAAGAAGTTGGAGCGAGTGTTACCTTATTTATGCATCTGTTCTCTCTTTCCCGGAGTAGCAAGGATCAAAATGCCTGTCAAGGGTATGTGTCATTCCGTCAAAGGGAAAAGATCTTTGAAGTATACCAAGATTCTTTCAAATGGAAAAAAGAAAGATTTTATTTTGTTACTCTAGTGACTCCTGCAGCTCACCAAAATGTATGTTATCTGGCCGAGGACGGTTACGAGTGGGTGATCACGGTCGTTTCGTGGTCAAAATAAGTTTAAATTAAAAGTAGTACAATCTCGAGGACTCTAGTTCAAAGTTTAACAATTATTAGAATCAATATGAAATTATAAATAACAAGGGGGTTATTGGTTTATGAAACACATATTATAAAGAGTAGTGAAATTGAACTAATAAAGAACAATCACTCCATTGGTTTAGGTAACCTTGTTTATCATCTATCATGGGTTCTCACAAATTGTTCATTCTAGGGTTCATGTTGTGGTTGATTACAAAACTAATTTAGCAAGTGAAAATCAGTTTTATAAAGAATTCGTTGATCAAGCGTCAAACGTGTTCAACTAACTATGGTAATGAGCAAGCGTCATCGAAGACATGGTTAATATCATAACAATACTCGATCAACCCTTTTTACAAGCGAAAAGCATATATTAACTTTATGTTCAAAATAATTTAAACAAGCGATGAATTACTTCGAACAATCTCAATGATATGAATATGAACAGAATAATAAAGCATCAATTCTATCAAATTCATACATAAGAAATAGACACAAAAGTTAATATAAGAACAACATTAATGTAATGAATGAATTGCTATTAAACCGAACCTCAAGAATCAAGAACAAGTTCCATACACCAATGAATCGAAACGGAGATTTAGTTCTCCATTCAAGTGGTGGCTGCTCTAGGGTTTGATTTTCGTGGAAAGTGGTAGCCTCTGACATAGGTCAGATTTTTTGTTTTATAATATAAGATAACGGGCCACAAAATAATCGGGCCGAAAACATAAGTTCTAGTGCAAATAAACTATTTTTATTCCTAAATCAGTAACTTGACGTGAAGTTAAGACTCCCTTGCGCTCCGAATTAGCTTTTTACTTCAACATTAAAGTTGTAGCTCTGTGTCTTAGCTTTCCAATGCAACTGGCCTCACCTCAATCCGATATTCCTAGCTCAGGTTATGGTCTGCGCAATGAGAAGGTGTCAAATTACTGTTTATTACGAAAATTAATAGCAAAACTAAATTATTAGCAAAACTTGACTCTAGACACAAAACATGATAAAAACACTAAAATAGTGGGAGAAGTCATACAATTGCCATAGCACATAGTGATTAAAAAGTGCACCAAAAATGCACTGATCAAATTCCTCCACACTTAAGCTTTTGCTCTCCGTGCAAAACTCAAAATGAAAAAAACTCTTTTTTTTTAGTCACAAGCAATCAACATATTCCAGGTTTCAAGCTTCAAACTTTGGGTTAAAATTCAAATATTGGCACAATTCTTGTCTATCAACTATCCATGATAATCTTGCGTGTGTGTGTGTACCGTCTCCTACTGTCAACCAAAGTAATGTCAACATCCCTCTTTGAACTACCATTCTAAATGCTAAGCCGTTTTCGTTTTCCTATAATTTTGGATTTAACCAGGATTTCAATCTAGGGGGGCTATTTCTTTTCAAGACATCCAAAGCTTTTCAATTTTAGTATAGGGGCAACATCTTTCAAGCTTTATTACTTATTATTATTTATTTTAGTTTAAAGCTTTAGGTACTACTCCACCTTTTCACCTGACGGGATTTTACTTGTAATAAGTCCAACCTGTTACTCAGAGTAGAGCATCCTACATAGCACTTGTTCCTCCAGTTTCGGGCACAGGAACTTATTATCATTTTGTTTTTTAGCTCTCAAGAAGTTTCCCTTTTTCTTTAATTAATAGCAATGATCAGTCTATCTTTTAGTTTAGCCTTACCCCCACACTTAGTTCTAACCATACCCTTCATTATATTCAAATTCAGAGAACTTAGTCTAGAGAATGTGTATTTCAGAGATTTATCTAGACATTACTAAGATTGACAGTGTTCAAGCAGTTGTGCATTAAAGTGCAAAGACTATCATATAAAGTATCAAAACAAAAATTTCCAAAGATTTCACCAACCTTATAGCTATCTGCTCTAAGCCTTAGAACATGTGACTACTCATGACAACTTTTTTTTTAAAGGGCATAATGTAAAATGTCCCTCCCCCACACTTAAATCAGACATTGTCCGCAATGTAATAATAAACAGAAAGTGAGAGTAATGGAAGGAACACACCCGAGGGGACAAGGTGGAACTAAAGCTTCCATGTCAGGTGGTTTCCGTGGAGGCCTTTCCAAGCTACGAACACATGAAATGAGAAAAAGTAGATAGCAAGTGAACTTGGATATTAAGAAAAAATCTGGTGGCTTAGGAGGAATTACCAACACATATGGTAAACCTGCAAGAACAAAAGAATGAGAATCATAAAATCCACAATTAGTTTGTGAGTCAGATAAAATAGGTGGAAGAGATGCATAATTGGTGAAAGACAACTGCATGTTGCTTGGCTTAATCGGATGCTCCACAAAAACTGTATCTGCTACAAGCAATGATTGCTTATGGTTAAAATCCACATGTTTAGTGTCAAATTCAACAACCATTGAATTTTCTTGAATTTCTGCACAAGTGGTTGGAGGCATCAAAATATCTTCACCTAAATTGGCTGCACTGATCTCATGACAAACATTAGAAACACCATATTCACAAGGAAAAATTTCAAGAGATTTATCTACTTCAAGCGTAGTATATAAATCATCTAAATCAGATTTCAAGGGATTTTGTGTTATAATCTCTTTCATGCATTCAGTTGAACTTATGTTGCTTATATTTTTTTCCCCAGAGGAAACAAACACAGTTTTAATGGGCTCACCTGGAGATTCATCAATACTCGTATCACATTGTGTTACCTCTAATAGTGCAACAGGTTGTACATCATCATGAGATATCTTGTTCTCTTGAATTTGATGGATGTTAGAGACCATTTGTTTAACTTGGACATTTATAACTTTAATAGAAGATTCCACTTGCAAATTATATTCATTCATTTGCTTGATAGCTGCTTCCAAATATGATAGCGTGTCAGCTGATACATTTTGTTGAGATTGTTGATATGGCCAAATAGGTTGCTCTTCAAGATATGAATTTTGTTCCCAATAGTATTGTCCTTGAAGATCACCTACACTTTGTGTCTCACTACAAATATTAGTATCTAACAATATAGGACATGTATCACTAACATGAAAATTGGAAGAACAAATTTTACAAATTACGAGTGGAATATGATTTTGATACCATCCTTGTTCTTCTCCTTTTTGCATCAAATTGGATAGATAAGCCAATTCATCCAATGAGTTCATAATTTTTTTTTTTTGAAAAAAATTAAAATAAAATTGAAGCAAATAAAATAAAAGTTTTTTTTTGTTTTTTTTTAAGAGAAAATAAAATAAAATCTACTTTTTATTATAGAATTTATATTTTGAACTAATCTAAAAAATTTTTTACCTAAAATTTCTATTTACTAATCCTAATATTGGTTAAAAACCGATTTAGAGTCCCTGGCAACGGCGCCAATTTGATCGCGGTCGTTTCGTGGTCAAAATAAGTTTAAATTAAAAGTAGTACAAGGTAGTTAACCTTGGTCGTCTCTCGAGGACTCTAGTTCGAAGTTTAACAATTATTAGAATCAAGATGAAATTATAAATAACAAGGGGGTTATTGGTTTATGAAACACATATTATAAAGAGTAGTGAAATTGAACTATTAAGGAACAATCAATCCATTAGTTTAGGTAAACTTGTTTATCATCTATCATAGGTTCTCACAAATTGTTCATTCTAGGGTTCACGCTGTGGTTGATTACAAAACTAATTTAGCAAGCGAAAATAAGTTTTATAAAGAATTCGTTGATCAAGCGTCAAACGTGTTCAACTAACTATGGTAATGAGCAAGCGTCATCGAAGACATGGTTAATATCATAACAATATTCGATCAACCCTTTTTACAAGCGAAAAAGCATATATTAACTTTATGTTCAAAATAATTTAAACAAGCGATGAATTACTTCGAACAATCTCAATGATATGAATATGAACAGAATAATAAAGCATCAATTCTATCAAATTCATACATAAGAAATAGACACAAAAGTTAATATAAGAACAGCATTAATGTAATGAATGAATTGCTATTAAACCGAACCTCAAGAATCAAGAACAAGTTCCATACACCAATGAATCGAAACGGAGATTTAGTTCTCCATTCAAGTGGTGGCTGCTCTAGGGTTTGATTTTCGTGGAAAGTGGTAGCCTCTGACATAGGCCAGATTTTTGGTTTTATAATATAAGATAACGGGCCACAAAACAATCGGGCCGAAAGTTGTCGCTCTGAATTAGCTTTTGACTTCAACATAAAAGTTGTAGCTCTGTGTCTTAGCTTTCCAATGCAACTGGCCTCGCCTCAATCCGATATTCCTAGCTCAAGTTATGGTCTGCGCAATGATAAAACTTGACTAAATTATTAGCAAAACTTGACTCTAGACACAAAACATGATAAAAACACTAAAATAGTGGGAGAAGTCATACAATTGCCATAGCACAGAGTGATTAAAAAGTCCACCAAAAATGCACTGATCAACGGGTAACCTCTGATTTTGATAACTATACTCCCATGGAGGATTCTGAGGAGGATAACGAAGACGGTGAAGAGGTTGCTACCGTGAAAGATCCAGAAAGGACCCCTTGTCCACATCTCATGGAGAAAACAATCACTTATATGGATAACTCAGAGGATCCTCATCCATGTAAATCAAAATTTCCCAAGTGCTGGTATCAACGACATTTTGCTCTCCCTTCTGGCAAGTATATATTTAAAGAAAGCCAGTTGTCCGAAGAAGATAGGGCCGTGAAGGAACTATTAGAGGATTTTGTGGATTCCTTAGACACGGAAGAAATGGAAGACGGTGTCGTTATCCGAAAGCGTAATTATATAAATACCAAGAGATTGATAAGTTGCAAATCTTTTAAATTCTGGAATGCTGCTTTTAGTGAGTGTTGTACCCCAATTTTAGACCTAACAAATCCAATTTGCTTTTTCATGCCTAAATAGGATAAATAATATAAAAACATAGATATTTTTTGCCTTATATGTTTATTTTTTTTTTATGTCCTTTTATTATTATTAGCATTATTATTTTATGGTTATTTTATAAAAAAATATGCATATAATTAAAAATTCTTATAAAAAAATTATTTGCATGCATTTTTATTGTTTTGTTTTGATTTTACAAATATTTAAAAATTTTAAATCAATTTTATTTGCTTTTATTTTTAATTTTCTGTTAATTAGCGTAAAAGGTCAAAAAACGTCAAAAAATATTTTATTATCATATTTACCATTTTACACTTATTTTAAGTTGTTAAAAATTATTTACTTTTTATTACTTTTTAAAAAAAATTACTTTTATAGCATTTTATTTCAATTTTAATCCATTTTCTATCTTTTCCTCAAAATTACTCAAAATGGCAAAAGGGAATAATCACAACCTAGATCAATCATTTGCTGCCACCTCACCACTCTTACATCATATATCATTTTCATTTTCAAAAATAAATAAAAATTATTCCCCTATTGACAAATTACCATTTTAACTCTCTTTTATTTTGATCTCTCAAAATTACCCTAAACCCTAATACCCACCTATATAAGTCCCCCTCATTTTTGAGAGAGGGACTTAATCACTTTCTAACCCTAAAAAACCCATCAGAACCGAGCCTCCCCCTTGATTCATTCCCCATAAAATCATAAAAAAGAACAAAAATCAGAAAAGAAAAAAAGAAGGAGAATCAAAACGTTTCTCTCTTCTCCATTTTCCCAAAAGATTTCATTTCCTCTCTCCTTCTCCTCACCGAACCCTCCTTCTTTCTTTCTTCTCCGTTCCAAAAAACACAAATCGAACCAAATCGAACGCGTCTGAGAAGGTAATCGCCGGTTTCGAATGATTTTGGTTTTGTGAAGAACGAATCCAGTTACTTGGGTTCGTTCATATAATCTGTTTCTAGTCTGGATTCATACTGCTTAATGATTTCGCTATTTTAGACTTGTTTCGTTTCTGTTTTCGTTGGTTATTTCCGTTTTTGTGCTTTATGTATATATGGGTTTTCGTTTTTTTTAGTTTCTGATTCGCTGGACTTAGATTCATACGTTTCTTATTTTGTTTTTGTGGTTTAATCCATTCTGTTTCTGTTTTTTTTTTCCGTTTAGTTTGCTACCTCAGTTCTCTTTTCTTTTTTTCTCTTCTTCTGATTTTTTTTGATACGGTGAGGTCGGTGTTTCGATTCCGCCGTGAAATCTGTTGATGGATTTGGGATCGGTGGAACGAACAGAGATCGAGTATCCTTTTATTACGTTTTTTTACGGGTTTGATTCAATAAAGTTTATGTGTGAATAGTTTGATTTGTTTCTGTTCTTCCACTTCTGGTACTGTTATTGTGTTTTCGGTTGGATTTCTGTTCGGTTTTGACTCTGATTCAAGTTTCTTGGACGATTGTCTGGAGAATCTACTCTTAGATTCAAACCCAGCACGATGAAACGATGAAAATCGGATATTCATTTGTCTATTTTGGTAGTGATTCGCATTTTTTTTTCATGTTTTAGTTAGATCTGTTTTACTGTTTTGATCGTTTTTTCCTTCTCCTTTATGATTCTTTGGTCTCCATTTCTTGTTCACTGGTTTTGACAAACTAATAGACATAATATGGACTTTTTTTTTTCTCTCAACAAATCACAACCCTCTGATTCTTAACTTTGGACTCATACAATGATCCCAAGATATGATCAAGACAGTTTGATCAAGATCAGGTGGAGAGTATCTGTTGAATCATGGTGCACGCACACACACATGATCAAACCGGTTCGGTTTGGTCCAACTAATGGACCTGAACCAAACCGGACCGGTCTAAAAATTAAACTGGGTTTAGTCAGTTGAACCCAACAAACCAATCTCATAAACACACCCCCTTTTTCTATTCTGTTTCTTTTATATAATTGTCTGTTTTGTTAAATGCACCCCTCCCTTCCTTTTTTTACGTTTTGTTCTTTTGCTTATTGTTAGTTTTTTTATTATTTACTTCATTCATTTACTTCTTGTTTACTTTTATTATTTAGCATTACTAGTTAGCTTGTTTAATTAGTTCTCTTTTCCTCTTGCATTTCTCTTTGTCTAAATTTTTGCATTCATACTTCATTGTATATTATTTAATTGTGTTTGGATGATAATTGTGGACTTCATATTATCCCCTAGCTTATTGGAGACGGACCTTAAAAAAAAAAAGTAGGATTAGAACCTAAAAAAATAAATAGTTTAGTTTAGTTAGTTTATTTATTTTAATTCCGTCGGACTTGTAATTTAGTTTTGTTTATTTTCTTGCATTGCATTCAAATGTTGCATTCATTCACGTTTAAATCTTCGCAAGAACTTAGAATGTATTTAGGTGAAAAGTGTAACCCCATGAGGATGTAAAAATTGCATTGCATGCATTTTATTTTTATCGCTTTCCGCACACGCTAAAAAAACAAACTAAAAGCGAACTTTCATTTCCAAAGAGGCGCGTTAGCTTAATCTCTTAGAAAAAAAATAGAATAACTAAAACATATTCTCCCTCCTAATACAAATTTCTTTTAGTCCAAAACCCACATTAGTCGCACGATTAGATTTAGGTTCATTTTCAAACACTTTACATTTTATGCAATAACTTTCTTTCTCTCAACCCAATCTCCACTTGCACACACAAAACTCTCTCTATACTACTTCTCCCTCATTTCTTACCACTTCTCTCTCATTTCTTCACATATAAAATAAGTAAAAGAAAGCAATAGACTAGAGGTTACTATAGGATACTATAGGCGCTTAGGATGCTAAAACCTTCCCTAGGTGTAATCAACCCCCGAACTTAGAATTTCTTTTAAACGGTTTTTGATACTTTCCCCTCTTTGGAAATGAAAGATCATTGTAGTGGTGGAAATCCCAAATTCCCCGCAACAGAAAAATGGCGACTTCACTAGGGATCCTCCTTAAGAGGGTTAAACCCACCTAGTTTTTATTGCTTTCCTAAGTGCTTAATTGATTTACTTATTATGTCATGGGTTTATGAGAGGTGAGACAAGCACAGTACCCCCGCTTGAGAGAACAAAATAAGATAGGATTCGTGGTGTCATATCGTTGCGTATCGAGTTAGTTGTTTACGCGAATGCATATGATGCGACCACGCTCAAGTGGAGGATCTATGGAAGTGGTATAGTTGGCACGAGTCAATTGTGTTGGCATATCATTTTTGTTAATCCCGAGAAGCTTGAGGACCTCTTAGTTACATTAACCCATCTTAGCCTTTAGAATGTAGTGCGGTAGTTGAAATCACGAGTCAATTGTGGTTTTGATTGTCACGCGATACTACGCTCAAACGAGGCTTCTCCAATGGATATTTCAATGGGTCATGAGTCAATTATGAGCGTGTGGTATCCATTTGGAAATTTGTAGACTTTGAGATCTCTTAGAACCCGTGTTACGAATATGAAGAAAAAACCATAGTTCATACCTTGTGGGTGGCTTACCTTTTGACTCCAACAATGTTATCCTAAACCAACCATGTTTTCTCGTGTTTGTGTTTGTTGCATCATCACATCTCATGCATTACATTCATGAAACTTTTTGAATCATCTCTCAAAGGATCTAAAGGTTTGTTGTTTGTATCATAGATATGGATCATAGGACAAGAAAGACAAAGAAATTCACTTTCAGAAATCCGGATTTGAGGAAGTTGATGGAGTTAGGATCTCACATACCTTTTCGTCCTGATTTTCAACGACAGTATGGAAAACTCTTTAGCATTCTTGAGACCGATATTAAAGATGGGATTCTTAACACTCTTGCACAGTTCTACGACCCGGTGTACCACTGTTTCACGTTTAGAGATTATCAGCTTATTCCAACTCTAGAAGAATATGCTTACTTTATGGGTTTACCTGTGAATGACAAGCCTCCTTTCAGTGGTCTAGAGAAGGCTCCTGAAAATTCTGACATTGCTGCAGCCCTTTGTCTACGTGCATCAGTCATTCGTAATAATTTGACTAGTAATCAAGGAGTTCGAGGGTTAAATTCTAGCTTTCTGTTCAAAAAAGCTTTCGAGTTTGCTGAAGCACTAAGCATTCATGCTCTTGAGGCGATATTTTCTGTTCTTGTTTATGGGTTGGTACTCTTTCCTACTGTGGATAATTTTGTTGATCTTCAAGCTATACAAATATATTTGATAGGAAATCCAGTCCCTACTCTACTCGGTGATACTCATCATGCTCTGTATACGTCTACCAAGAAGAAGGGAAGAGCACCAGTTCCTTGTTGTGCGCAGCTACTCTTTAAGTGGTATGTTAGTCATTTGCCTAAGGACTTTTCTTCCGGACACAATACAGATAATGTCTTATGGTCTCGAAAGATTATGCCTCTCACTTATAAGGATATACATTGGTACAACCTTTGTTCTGATGGTGGGGTGGTCATTGACAGTTGTGGAGAATTCACTAACGTGCCCTTTATTGGTACACGAGGAGGCATCACTTATAATCCTGTGCTTGCTAGACGACAGTTCGGATGCGCGATGATGGAAGCTCCAAATAATCACTATCTTTCTGGTGAATCCTATGACAACGAAAGTGTGGACATACTCCAAAGGAAGAGGTTTGAAAATGCTTGGAAAACCATTGTCAGAAAAAGGAGGAATCATCTTGGAAAGAGAAATTTGATCGTCGGACAACCGTATGTTGATTGGGTCGTTGATAAAGCTATGAAGCTCAGAATGCCCTACCCTCTTGAGGCGCTTGTGCTTCCTCCACCATTGCCAGATAATGTTTCTAATGTTGCGTCATCTTCAGTTCCTACACCGCCTCCAGTTACTACACTAGCTAATGCTATGATACTTGACCTCAAAAGATCCTTGGCTAAGGTGAAAGCTGAAAGAGACAGTTGGAAGAAGAAATTCATAGAAGCCGAACGTGAAAAAAAGGAATTAGAGAAAAAGTCGTTCGAAGATCTTTATCATATTGAGAAAAATGAAAGAGAAATTTGGGAATATACTAGCAAGGGATTCGAAGCTGAAGTGAAAAGGTTGAAACAAGAAGCAAAAGAAGACAAGTGGATGATCGATTGGCAAGAAACGAAGTTGATGGAAATGGTAGATGAAGTTGAAGAGCTCAAGAGAAAGAAACAAAGTGGCTAAAAGATCAAGTTTAAAGCAAGGGACCAGTGTTTTTACTTTTCAGTTTGTGTTAGTCTATGTAATGTTTAATGTTTCAGTGGTTGTAATGTGTCTTTTCCATGTATTTTTTTCGTTTTCTCTTTTGTAATTTTCTTTTCAGTATTGTGTGTGCTCAAGTTTGATTGTATTCCGTCTCTTTATATTAATGAATTAAGGTCCCTATTTTATGATAACACTGTGCCTTGAGGTCCTTTGAGGATGAAGATACGAAAAACAAAACATAATATTCACGTCATTTTTGCATAACATATCATGCATCATCTGCATTCATTTTTCGGTTTTTTTCAAAGATTCTGAGTCTTTCGTTCTTTCAGATCCTGGCCCGTCGCATCCGATACAAGCCAACAAGAATCTATTACACACGTGCTAACAGGAAAAGAATTATGGAAGAGGAAAATGCTCAACTTCATGAACAGGTTAACACTCTGCAAGCTGCAGTTACTAGACTTACTTCCATGGTGGAAGCGCTTACTCTTGCGAGGCCTCCGCCTCCACTTCCTCCAGTGCAAGCTCTGAATGTGCTGATACCCGAGAATGTCCAGGTTTCTGTTCCTCAGGGTTTGGTTAGCCATCCTATGCTGATCACTTCTATGAATTACCCTTGGGGTATACTTATTAGTTTTGGTGATGATGTTCAGCCGTTTGTTTCCCATGCTCAATTCCATGCTGTTACTATGCCACAAATGACCACTGCAATCCCACCGCCTGCAATGACTATTGCTCCCGCTACTATGCATGCGCTTCCGAATGAGACGGAGCCTGTGTACTATGCTGAGAATATGATGCCTTTGAGTCCTAGAGATGGTATTCAGGACCAATTTGAGGAAATGCAGCGAGAAATCCGTGCTCTTCACGGAAAGGACCTGTTTGGAAAAGGTGCCCACGAGATGTGTTTGGTACCTAATGTCCAAGTACCTCCGAAATTTAAGATACCTGATTTCGAGAAGTACAAAGGGGATTCCTGCCCCCAAAGCCATCTGATTATGTATGCCAGAAAGATGTCTGCTCAGACAAACAATGACAAACTGCTGATTCATTTCTTTTAGGACAGCTTGACTGGTGCAGCTCTGAAATGGTATATGAGTTTAGACCGTGAGAAAATCAAGTCCTTTACTGATTTGTGTGAAGCTTTTGTGCACCAATATAAGTACAATTCTGATTTGGCACCCGATAGGGATCAACTTCGTTCTTTGTCCCAAAGAGAACGTGAAAGCTTCAAGGAGTATGCTCAAAGATGGCGTGGACTGGCTGCCCAAGTCAATCCACCTATGGAGGAAAAAGAGATGACCAGGATCTTCCTGAAAACACTTGAGCCTTTTTACTATGAAAAGATGATCGCAAGTAATCTCCGTGATTTCACCGATGTGGTGGAAACAGGAACACGTGTCGAAGAAGGAATTAGAGAGGGTCGATTGATAAGAGATGCTTCAGGGTCTGGTAATGGTAAAAGGTATGGTGCTGGTTTTGGTAAGAAAAAGGCGCCATAAGTGAGTATGGTCGCTCATGATGGACGTAGAAAGAATTATAATCCACAGCAACAGCACGTCGCTGCTATTGTACCACCTGTGAACACTGGCTATCAACAAAGGCCACAGAACCCATCTCAGAATAACTATAATCGTACACAGGGACCTCCCCGATATGATCCAATTCTAATGAGATATGCTGATTTATTGCCTGCCTTGCTTGAGAGAAAGTTTATTCAACTTAGACCACCGCTGCCAGTTCCCGAGAAATTGCCATATTGGTATAGGTCTGATCTTACCTGTGCCTATCACTCTGGAGCGCCTGGTCATGATATCGAGAACTGTTATGGTTTGAAGAATGAAGTACAAAGGTTGGTCAGAACTGGTGGCTTGAAGTTCAAAGACACCAATCCGAATGTGCAAGTGAATCCACTCCCACCTCATGGGGCTGCTAATATTAACATGGTACAAGTTGATTCTGGTCATTATCGAGTATTTAATGTTCGCCAGATCAAGGGATCATTGGTTCAGATTCATGTCATTTTGTGTCAGCTGTCTTATTTTCAACATAATCATGCTGCTTGTATGATTTGTCCAAGAAATCCAAAGGGGTGCCAGAAAGTGAAGGATGATCTGCAAACCTTGTTGAATAGAAGAGAGTTGGTCATTTCTTACAAGAGAAAAGAGGATGGAGAATCTGATAGTGAGTTTGAGTTTGATAGCAGTGACGATGATGCTTTTATGATTGTTCCAGAGTTCGTTGATACTGGATATATTGAGTTGCTATATAACAGTCAAGAATGTGTTGATGAGCCCTTGGTAATCTGTTTACCGGGTCCTGTGCCTTTTGAGTCTTATAAGGCAGTCCCGTACAAATACCAAGCTACTATGATGAAGGGCAATGAAGAAGTTCCAATTCCTGGTTTGACATCTGTTGCAAATGTTGTGGGTTCAAGTAAGATAATGAGGAGTGGCCGTATGTTGCCACCAGCTATTTTGAAGAAAGTGAATTCTCCTGTGAATGAACCATTGGTGGTAGATAAGTCTGAGGCAAATGTTGAGAGTAACAAGAATTCGGGCTTGTTTGATAAATTTGGTGTTGATTCTGATGTTGAGGAGGTTCTGAAACTAATTAAGAAGAGTGAATATAATGTGGTTGATCAGTTGATACAAACACCTTCCAAGATCTCTATCTTATCGCTGTTGTTGAACTCTGAAGCGCATAGAGATGCGTTGATGAAGGTGTTAGAGCAAGCTTATGTAGATCATGATGTGACTATTGATCGTTTTGGAGGCATCCTGGGGAATATCACTGCCTGTAATGCTTTGAGTTTTACTGATGAAGACCTTCCTGAAGAAGGAAGAAGCCACAATCTTGCCCTTCATATCTTCGAACTTGTCGTCATGATGCTCTGTCCAATGTGCTCATTGATACTGGGTCCTATTTAAATGTGATGCCGAAAGCTACCCTTGATCAGTTAAGCTACAAAGGCGCCCCTATGAGGCGTAGTGGGATGGTTGTTAAAGCTTTCGATGGGTCGAGAAAGATGGTTATGGGGGAGGTTGATTTACCCATTACTATTGGGCCGCATACATTTCAGATTACTTTCCAAGTGATGGATGTCAATGCAGCGTACAGTTGCTTATCGGGTCGCCCTTGGATCCATGAAGCTGGTGCTGTAACCTCAACTTTACACCAGAAGTTGAAATTTGAAAAGAATGGCAAGATTATTACTGCGGGGGGCGAACAGGCTTACTTGGTGAGTCAGTTGTCGTCATATACAAGTATTGGTGCTAGTATTGCTGATGGGACCCAATTTCAAGGATTGTCTATTGATGAGGGGCCCAGTGCTAAGAAAGAAAGTGTTTGTATGGCTTCTTTGAAGGATGCACGACATATGCTGTTGCATGAATCCACTACAGGCTGGGGCAAACTGATAGAGTTGCCAGAAAACAAGAACCGAGAAGGTTTAGGTTTTTTTTCAAATGGTAAGGCTTCTAATTCTGGCAAAGTTGATAAGTCTATTGAGGATACGTTTAAGAGTGCTGGTTTCATTTTTCCGGTTTTTCAAGATGTTAATGCTGTGGATGAGGAAAAGCCCGAGGAGGATGTTGGCTTAGTGGTGCCTAGAGGAACTAGCTACAATTGGAGTGTCGTGGATGTTTCGCCTGTTGTCTCTTACTCTGAGTAATGATCCATCGTCGTTTTTATTAAAATCTTTCATTCTGCCCAAGATGAAAGTATGCGTTTTTTAGGGCCTATGTTTAATTTTGAGTATTCCTTTCGCTCTGCCCAAAGCGAAAGATGAACTATTGTCGGATTTTCGTTTTAATGAAATTATCAATGAAAAAAGGATATTTTATGTCCACTCTATTGTGCATTTAGTTTTTCTTGCTTTTACCTTTTTCTAGAATATGGTAACACAAAAAACATGAAAATATATATATCTCTTTTCAAAAAAATATGCATAAATGCTTAATTCTTTACATATATTTCTAAAATCAAGCATAAATCGTATTTGCAGATTGATTGTTGATAAACCCGTTGAACACAATAAATCTATGCTCTTTCCCAACTTTGAATTCCCTGTGTTTGAAGCTGAAGAGGAGGATGATAATGATGTTCCTGATGAGATTACCCGGTTACTTGAGCATGAGGAAAGAACCATTCAGCCTCATGAAGAGCCTATTGAAGTAATTAATCTGGGTACTGAGGAAGACAAGAAAGAAGTCAAGATTGGTGCATTGTTAGAGGCTAGTGTCAAAGAGAGATTGATAGAACTCCTCAGAGAATATATGGAGGTGTTCGCTTGGTCTTATCAAGATATGCCAGGGTTGGATACCGATATTGTGGAACATCACTTGCCGTTGAAACTTGAATGTCCACCATTCAAGCAGAAATTAAGAAGAACACATCCTGATATGGCGGTAAAAATTAAAGAAGAAGTTCAGAAGCAGATTGATGCGGGTTTCTTGGTTACATCAGAATACCCTCAGTGGTTAGCTAATATAGTACCCAGTCCAAAGAAGGATGGCAAGGTCAGAATGTGTGTTGATTACAGAGATCTGAACAAGGTCAGTCCAAAGGATGATTTCCCTTTGCCTCACATTGATATGCTAGTTTATAATACTGCAAAGTTCAAGGTCTTCTCCTTTATGGATGGTTTCTCTGGTTACAATTAGATACGGATGGCTCCAGAAGATCGAGAGTAAACTTCGTTCATTACATCATGGGGAACTTTCTGTTACAAAGTTATGCCGTTTGGGTTGAAGAATGCTGGTGCCACTTATCAGAGAGCAATGACTACCTTGTTTCATGATATGATGCACAAGGAAATTGAGGTTTATGTTGATGATATGATTGCCAAGTCTAATACTGAAGAAGAACATGTTGACCATCTTCTAAAGTTGTTCCAACGGTTGAAGAAGTACAAACTCCGTCTGAATCCCAACACGTGTACTTTCGGTGTCCGATCTGGGAAGTTATTGGGGTTTGTAGTTAGTCAAAAAGGCATTGAAGTGGATCCTAACAAAGTGAAAGCTATTCGAGAAATTCCTGCACCAAGGACTGAGAAACAAGTCAGAGGTTTCCTTGGTCGTTTGAACTATATTTCCAGATTTATTTCTCACATGACTGCTACTTGTGGACCAATATTCAAACTTCTCCGTAAAGATCAGACAATAGTGTGGACAGAAGATTGCTAGAAGGCTTTCGATAGTATCAAAGAGTATTTGTTGGAACCTCCTATTCTGATTCCTCCCGTTGAAGGAAGACCGTTGATTATGTATCTCACTGTGTTAGATGATTCCATGGGTTGTGTGCTTGGACAACAAGATGAAACTGGAAAGAAAGAACATGCTATCTATTACTTGAGTAAGAAATTCACAGATTGTGAGTCTCGTTACTCCATGCTTGAGAAGACCTGTTGTGCCTTAGCTTGGGCTGCCAAACGTCTCAGACAATACATGATTAATCATACTACTTGGTTGATATCTAAAATGGATCCAATCAAGTATATCTTTGAGAAACCCGCCTTGACAGGAAGGATTGCACGTTGGTAGATGTTGTTATCTGAATATGACATTGAATACCACACTCAAAAAGCCATCAAATGGAGTGTTCTTGCTGATTATTTGGCACATCAGCCAATCGATGATTACCAGTCTCCAAGTTTGACTTTCCCGACGAAGATGTTATGTACTTGAAGATGAAAGACTGTGATGAACCATTATTTGGAGAAGGACCTGATCCAGAATCCAGATGGGGTTTGGTTTTTGATGGAGCTGTTAACACTTATGGCAATGGAATTGGTGCTGTTCTTATTACTCCTATGGGTAGTCATATCCCATTCACAGCCAGGTTGCTTTTTGATTGTTCAAACAACACAGCAGAATATGAAGCCTGTATTCTAGGCATTGAAGAAGCTATCAATTTGAGAATCAAGATTCTTGACATTTATGGAGATTCAGCTCTTGTAGTTAATCAGATCAAAGGAGAATGGGAGACTCTCCACCCTGGCTTGATCCCATACCGAGATTATGCAAGGCGTTTGTTGACTTTCTTTAACAAAGTAGAGTTTCATCACATTCCTCGTGATGAGAATCAGATGGCAGATGCTTTGGCTACTTTGTCTTCCATGTACCAAGTGAACAAAGAGAATGACTTGCCTCGTGTTAGTATTACACGACTTGAAAGGCCTGCTTATGTGTTCACAGTTGAAGAAACAGTTGATGGCAAACCATGGTATTATGATATCAAGAATTTTCTACAACACCAAGATTACCCGCCTGGGGCATCTAAAAAGGACAGGAGAACTTTGAAGAGATTATCTGGCAGTTTCTTTTTGAATGGTGATATTCTGTACAAGAGAAATTTTGATATGGTCTTACTCCGGTGTGTGGACAAGCCTGAAGCTGATTAATTGATGTATGAAGTACATGAAGGTTCTTTTGGTACTCACGCTAATGGGCATGCTATGGCTAAAAAGATGTTGAAAGCTGGTTACTACTGGATAACAATGGAATCTGATTGTTGCAAACATGGATGGTGATGAACTCCCTCGTCCAGTGAATGTAGATGCAGTCAAGAGATACTTTGTCTAAAAAAAAAGAAGAAAAAAAAACAACAAAAAAAAAAGAAAAAAGAAAAGTGTATACAGCCCGTCAAGCTGAAAACCCGAAAGGGCGGCTTAGTCAAAAAAAGAGGGCGTCTTGGTGAATCGAAAACCCGAAAGGGCGGCTTAGTCAAAAAAAGAGGGCGGTTCATACAAAAATGAGACATAAAAAAAATGTGTATACACTTCCCGGTAGGCTGAAAACCTGAAAAGGCGGCCTAGGCAAAAGTTAGGGAAACAAGACAAAGTAACTGCATTTGCTCGAGTTCAATCACTTGGGACATGTGGTGGTTACAAAAGAAGATTATGATCAGAATCATCTGCACTTGGCAGTTGAAGACACAGTGAAATTCAAAAGTTGTTAAGGAGAATAGATTTATTGTGTTCAATGTACCCTTTCCATATTGATTACCAATTCCAACTTTGTAATGATCCATGGAATCTCGCCATCGGCAGATTACCATTCTAATACATGATTTTGAGCCTATGTCTCATTGTTTGAAATTCTTGTTTTATTTTTTCAGAATTCCTTTATGATTTGATGATTACACTTAAAATGAAAAAGACATATTTCAAAGTAAATAATAATTTGATAAAACAAAACAAATTTATGCGCTTTTGATTAAAATAGCGATGTTTCTTTACTCTGAATAAGATACAAGAAGAAAGAATATCCACAGCTATTCCAATAGTGGTTAATTCTGATGTGCGAGTTTAATTATAACAAGGGGCATGTTGTTTGAGAAAAGGTGGTTGTTTCAGTTTTCCTCTCTTATGGAAGATGGTTGTTTCAGTTTTCCTACGACAAAAGGAAATTCCCAGTTGAATTTGTTCTTCAATGGGACGCAGAGTCTTGCTTTACAGTTCCCCTCCAGTTTTGTTCCCGAATCGAACACCAATTCAAAAAAACAAGTGACAAGCTATCCACACAAGAAGCTTGTATTTTACCAGATACACTTTACAATTCCTCAGGTGGTTTTTATCCTCAGTGAATCATATCAAGATACATACTACAAAAGATGATACAAACCTTTTCTCTTTACACAAAAGACATACATGTCTCATACAGTTCAACCTACCTATGTTACTTTTTGAAGTACTCCGTAGAGTTGTTTTCTCCCCAAGTGGTTACAATTATATTTTTCACATTGCTGTTAGTCGGATGATAGTTGATTTTCAAATGGTTGTATGTCAGTGTACGCCATTCCAGCTGTCGGTCAGTCGATAGCCTGTTGATATAAATGTTGTGTGTCAGTGCATAACATCTTTCCTATCGGTCAGTCGATAGTTTATTGATATCAAAATGGTGGTATGTCAGTATACAACACTCCAGCTGTCGGTCAGTCGATAGTCTGATGATTTAAATGTTGTGTGTCAGTGCATAACATCCTTCCTATCGGTCAGTCGATAAGTGTTTTGATATCCAATGGTCGTATGTCAGTGTACGCCATTCCAGCTGACGGTTAGTCGATAGTCTGTTGATTTAAATGTTGTGTGTCAGTGCATAACATTTTTTCTATCGGTCAGTCGATAGTCAATCATATCAATGTTGAGTGACAGTGCCAACATTCTTGCTGTCGGTCAGTCGATAGTTGATCTTATAAAGGTTGTGTGTCAGTATACACCATTCTTGCTGTCGGTCAGTGGATAGTTGATATTTTGAAAATGTTGTGTGTCAGTATACAACATTCTTGCTGTCGGTCAGACGATAATCAGTAACACTTTTCCCCAGTAGAACTCAGGGTATATCTTGTTGTTTTTTCCAATCGGGCCATGTTCTGATCTTCCCTTGTGGAGTCTCAACCGTCTCTTTCTTTGTCTATCTTTTGTAACATTCGTACAAATCCAAAAAGAGAAAAGTCAACATCTTGCATACATTTGCACTTTGAGCATAGTTAGAAGATTTCTTAGGTCCAAAAATGGCGCACGTCTTATATTTAAGTCTCTTCAACTCCGTCTAAACGAAAATTACTTTTCATCTCTCCTGTTGAAGAAACTTAAATAGGGGCAGCTGTTGTACCCCAATTTTGGACCTAACAAATCCAATTTGCTTTTTCATGCCTAAATAGGATAAATAATATAAAAACATAGATATTCTTTGCCTTATATGTTTATTTTTTTTTATGTCCTTTTATTATTATTAGCATTATTATTTTATAAAAAAATATGCATATAATTAAAAATTCTTATAAAAAAATTATTTCCATGCATTTTTATTGTTTTGTTTTGATTTTACAAATATTTAAAAAATTTAAATCAATTTTATTTGCTTTTATTTTTAATTTTCTGTTAATTAGCGTAAAAGGTCAAAAAACGTCAAAAAATATTTTATTATCATATTTACCATTTTACACTTATTTTAAGTTGTCAAAAATTATTTACTTTTTATTACTTTTTTTTAAAATTACTTTTATAGCATTTTATTTCAATTTTAATCCATTTTCTATCTTTTCCTCAAAATTACTCAAAATGGCAAAAGGGAATAATCACAACCTAGATCAATCATTTGCTGCCACCTCACCACTCTTACATCATATATCATTTTCATTTTCAAAAATAAATAAAAATTATTCCCCTATTGACAAATTACCATTTTAACCCTCTTTTATTTTGACCTCTCAAAATTACGCTAAACCCTAATACCCACCTATATAAGTCCCCCTCATTTTTGAGAGAGGGACTTAATCACTTTCTAACCCTAAAAAACCCATCAGAACCGAGCCTCCCCCTTGATTCATTCCCTATAAAATCATAAAAAAGAACAAAAATCAGAAAAGAAAAAAAGAAGGAGAATCAAAACGTTTCTCTCTTCTCCATTTTCCCAAAAGATTTCATTTCCTCTCTCCTTCTCCTCACCGAACCCTCCTTCTTTCTTTCTTCTCCGTTCCAAAAAACACAAATCGAACCAAATCGAACGCGTCTGAGAAGGTAATCACCGGTTTCGAATGATTTTGGTTTTGTGACGAACGAATCCAGTTAAATAATACTTGGGTTCGTTCATATAATCTGTTTATAGTCTGGATTCATACTGCTTTATGATTTTGCTATTTTAGACTTGTTTCGTTTCTGTTTTCGTTGGTTATTTCTGTTTTTGTGCTTTAAGTATATATGGGTTTTCGTTTTTTTTAGTTTTTGATTCGCTGGACTTAGATTCATACGTTTCTTATTTTGTTTTTGTGGTTTAATCCATTCTGTTTCTGTTTTTTTTTTCCGTTTAGTTTGCTACCTCAGTTCTCTTTTCTTTTTTTCTCTTCTTCTGATTTTTTTTGATACGGTGAGGTCGGTGTTTCGATTCCGCCGTGAAATCTGTTGATGGATTTGGGATCGGTGGAACGAACAGAGATCGAGTATCCTTTTATTACGTTTTTTTACGGGTTTGATTCAGTAAAGTTTATGTGTGAATAGTTTGATTTGTTTCTGTTCTTCCACTTCTGGTACTGTTATTGTGTTTTCGGTTGGATTTCTGTTCGGTTTTGACTCTGATTCAAGTTTCTTGGACGATTGTCTGGAGAATCTACTCTTAGATTCAAACCCAGCACGATGAAACGATGAAAATCGGATATTCATTTGTCTATTTTGGTAGTGATTCGCATTTTTTTTTCATGTTTTAGTTAGATCTGTTTTACTGTTTTGATCGTTTTTTCCTTCTCCTTTATGATTCTCTGGTCTCCATTTCTTGTTCACTGGTTTTGACAAACTAATAGACATAATATAGACTTTTTTTTTTTCTCTCAACAAATCACAACCCTCTGATTCTTAACTTTGAACTCATACAATGATCCCAAGATCTGATCAAGACATTTTGATCAAGATCAGGTGGAGAGTATCTGTTGAATCATGGTGCACACACACACACATGATCAAACCGGTTCGGTTTGGTCCAACTAATGGACCTGAACCGAATCGGACCGGTTTAAAAATTAAACTGGGTTCGGTCAGTTGAACCCAACAAACCAATCTCATAAACACACCCCCTTTTTCTATTCTGTTTTGTTAAATGCACCCCTCCCTTCCTTTCTTTACGTTTTGTTCTTTTGCTTATTGTTAATTTTTTTATTATTTACTTCATTCATTTACTTTTTGTTTACTTTTATTATTTAGCATTACTAGTTAGCTTGTTTAATTAGTTCTCTTTTCCTCTTGCATTTCTCTTTGTCTAAATTTTTGCATTCATACTTCATTGTATATTATTTAATTGTGTTTGGATGATAATTGTGGACTTAATATTATCCCCTAGCTTATTGGAGACGGACCTTAAAAAAAATAAGTAGGATTAGAACCTAAAAAAAAAATAGTTTAGTTTAGTTAGTTTATTTATTTTAATTCCGTCGGACTTGTAATTTAGTTTTGTTTATTTTCTTGCATTGCATTCAAATGTTGCATTCATTTACGTTTAAATCTTCGCAAGAACTTAGAATGTATTTAGGTGAAAAGTGTAACCCCATGAGGATGTAAAAATTGCATTGCATGCATTTTATTTTTATCGCTTTCCGCACACGCTAAAAAAACAAACTAAAAGCGAACTTTCATTTCCAAAGAGGCGCGTTAGCTTAATCTCTTAGAAAAAAAAATAGAATAACTAAAACATCTTCTCCCTCCTAATACAAATTTCTTTTAGTCCAAAACCCACATTAGTCGCACGATTAGATTTAGGTTCATTTTCAAACACTTTACATTTTATGCAATAACTTTCTTTCTCTCAACCCAATCTCCACTTGCACACACAAAACTCTCTCTATACTACTTCTCCCTCATTTCTTACCACTTCTCTCTCATTTCTTCACATATAAAATAAGTAAAAGAAAGCAATAGACTAGAGGTTACTATAGGATACTATAGACGCTTAGGATGCTAAAACCTTCCCTAGGTGTAATCAACCCCCGAACTTAGAATTTCTTTTAAACGGTTTTTGATACTTTCCCCTCTTTGGAAATGAAAGATCATTGTAGTGGTGGAAATCCCAAATTCCCCGCAACATTCAGCTTCTGAAAACATATTCTTGGCGTATAAATTAATGGCTTTATTATATTAACCATTTTCTTTCTTTGTATTTTGCAGAATAGATGAAGGGGAAAAGTGCAGCCATTAGGAAGGCTTTCCAACTCAGGTTGAAGAAGGAGGAAGAAAAGAAGGCCACTTTTGAGAAACAGTGTGAGGTTTTTGTTCGCGGGGTTGTGAGCGAGGTTCAAGATCAGCTCATTGACCAAATTGCTGATAAAGTTCTGAGCGAAGACTGTCCTCCTAGGCCCAAAGCCCCTGAGACCTCTATTACTACTGAAACCGGAACTGAATCCCATGATTCTACTGAAAATAAAGTTCCGGATATCGTGAAGGATAAGACTCTTGAAGCTGTGGCTAGGTCTGACCCGCCTTCAAAAGAAGTGGTCATAGATCTTGTTGCTGGGACTGATCACCCTTCCAAACCTTTCACTAGGGCGTCTTCAAAAGAAAATGTGTCCTTTGACTCTTCTGCTCATGATCCCAAAGATGACCGTCACAAACGGAGGGATAGGGATTCTAATGCTGATGACAGTCTTCGCAAAAAATCCAAACATGACCGTAGCCGTCATCACCCTGATTCCCGTAATGTTGACAGACAGGATGATATGTCTTTTTTTTGTTCCTCCTCCAGCGCCGGTGGTGACTGTCCTAACTACTGCTCCTCCCATGAAGCTTCTTAGCTTATTTGGAACTCTTCCTCCTCGTGATAGGAGGTTCTTTGGCGGAGCAGTCAGCCAATGTGACACAAATTTTATACACTCAAAGAGTGCTGCTTCCCGCCAAGAGTTTTTGGTGCAAACGGCTTTCCAAGTTGTGCAAGCTGGCAACTTGATGTGTATGATGGCTGGCAGGAGTTTGACATTTTCTTTGGAAATTCTGCTATCAATGTCGGTGGGAGGAAAACCAGGATTATCCAGGACCTTCAAGCTGATTTGAAGAAGTCTCAAGATGCCCTAAAGCAAGCTCAGGATGACCTAGTGTTATCTAATAGCAAGCTGAAGGCGAAGGTGATTGAGCTGGATTTGGCGAAGGAGGAGGTGCAAACCAAGGCTGCCATCATTGAGAAGATGGATGAGGAGTTGAAGACGGAGAAGAAGAAGAATAAAGATGACCTAGATGCTGCCAAGAAATGGAATAATGATCTCCTCCGTACTGAGAAGGAACGTCATGCTAAAGCTCTGGACGCTGCAAAGAAAAATCATGCAGAGGCTTTACAGGTGGTGCAAGGCGTCAATACGAGGTTGATCATTTCTTTGGCCTCGTTTGTGCGGAATGAACAGAAGTATGGTACTCATGTTGAACTGATCCGGAAGTTGGGAGCTCTAAAATTGGAACATTCATCGCAAGCGGAGGAACTATAAGAGGCCAGAAAGAGAATTGTTGCCCTTGAAGCTGAGGTTCAAGAAGCCCTTGCTGATAGCGGGAAGTATGGGATAACGACGGCTAACCATGTCTTGGATCAAGTGAAGTTATTCAATCCCGGGCTCAAAGTTAACCGGAGCGAGATTGATTTCTTCGGCATGGTCAAAGACGGGAAGGTTGTGCCTGTTGATGATGAAGAGGAGGAAGTTGTGGAGGAACCCGTTAACGACGTTGCTGCTCACAAAGATATCACTAACACAGAGTCTGTCAACGGTGTCCCCGCTTGCCAGGATGAGCCCACTCCCTCAGTTCCTCTTGTTGCTGACAATGATGAGTCAAAGAAAGATGGTGAGCCAGATGTCAACTCTCTCCCTAAAGAGCCTCCTGTTAAAACTGTTTAATTAACTTGTTGTTATTGTATTCCAACGGAGAGCATGTTCCCGGTTATATTTGATTGTTGGGATTGTAACTTAAGCACAATATTTTCTCTGTTTGGTTTTTAATCCAATACAATTTTGTTTGCATGGAAATTCCA
This sequence comes from Trifolium dubium, assembly GCA_951804385.1. Classification (NCBI taxonomy): domain Eukaryota; kingdom Viridiplantae; phylum Streptophyta; class Magnoliopsida; order Fabales; family Fabaceae; genus Trifolium; species Trifolium dubium. The sequence continues at coordinate 18,441,440 of OX638066.1, forward strand.
TTCCCTTATATTTATTTTGCTTGTGTGATGATGATTATTATTATTCCCATTTTAGGGATCCATTTAACAGGTATGAATGCCTTTTTTGAAGGGCTTTGATTTCTGTTTAGGAAATTTTGCAGTGCCTTTCTTGAAGGGCTTTGTGGTTGTTTTTCAACCTTTTTCATAAGTGTTATGATTGCCAAATATTCTTGTTATGCTTTTCTTGAAGACTGGGAGTTGTTAACGGAATCCCATGTTAGAGCTATTTTTCCTTTGATTTCAATTTAGGAAATATTTTCATATTGTTTGTTGTTCCATCTTAGGAGTACGTATGTGTGCTTCCACTCCATTTTAGGAGTATTCATTGTTATGTTTGATTCTGTTTTTAAGGATGTTACACGTTTGCAGTTGACTCCTTCTTAAGGTATTCCTTTCTTTTAGAAGCTCTTTCCTAGACAGATTTTCTTGACTGTTCCATTTATGTAAATATTCCGTTTTAGAATCAAGTTCTGTTTTCCGGTAATAAATACATAAGTGCATACTTGCCTAAGTTTGATAGGGTTTTGTTTTTAGCCTTATAGTTTAAGGTCTTACTGGAATGAAGGGATAATCTAACCAAGAATTCCCTTCTTTCATATGAATGAGCGCTACTTTCAGGTGGCTAGCCGGAAAAGCCATTCACTAAGTTGCCTCCGTTGAGAGAAGGTCTTTTGCCTTTCTTTGAAGAGCTTTTACGTTTCTTAACGTGGATTTGCATACGTCAATATCTATCTTAAGATATTTAAAATTTGCTAAAAAATAAAAGAGAATAAATTCTAAATAAACATCATTTCATTATGTCTTGCAAAGTATTACACAATGACTTCCGTTCTAAGACGGGAACATAAGCTTCCATTTTGAGACAGGTAATGAGCTTCCGTTCTCAAATGGGAAAATAACTTCCACTTTAAGACGGGAAACATACTTCCGTTCTTAGATGGGGATACAAAATTAATAAAACAAACTAGCTATAGTATTTCTTCAATTTCGCAGCATTCCAGGTCCTTGGGATGAGTTCTCCTTTGAGGGTTTCAAGCTTGTAGGCACCTTGGCCTGTAGAAGCTGTGACCTTATATAGTCCTTCCCAATTTGCTGCGAGTTTTCCTTTAGAAGCATTCCTACCGCCTACGTCAGCACGGCGGAGAACAAGGTCTCCGGGATGAAAATCCCGTGATTGAACCTTCTTGTTATACCTTGAAGCCGTTATCTTCTTAACGACGGCTTCTGTTAGTGCAGCATAGCATCTCTTTTCATCCAAAAAATCCAATTCCTGTTGGATAGCCATAGAGTTATCTTCCTCGTTTAGAGGGTAAGCAGTTCTCCAGCTCAATTCACCAATTTCCACCAGGATCACGACTTCTGTTCCGTATGTTAGCCTGAATGGGGTTTCACCCGTTGTGGAATGGGGTGTGGTTCTGTATGCCCACAGGACATGGCAAAGTTCTTCCGCCCAATTTCCCTTTGCATCATCAAGTCTTCATTTCAATCCCCCTAAGACCACCCGGTTAGCTGCATCAGCCTGCCCGTTGGTTTAGGGGTGTTCAACAGATGAGAAGTGTTGCGTTATTTTGAAGTCCTCCATGAGCTTCTTCATTTTCTTGTTAGTGAACTGTGTTCCGTTATCGGTAACTACAGAATGGGGAACTCCAAACCTAGCCAGAATGTTTCTTTTGAAGAATTTGATGATGTTGGCAGCATTAATCTTTGCCAATGCTTCAACTACAACCCATTTGGTGAAATAATCAACAGCAACAATCAGGAATTTCACCTGTCCAGCAGCCATTGGGAATGGCCCCAATATATCCATTCCCCACTGGTAAAACGGCCATGGGATGGTTAGGCTGTGGAGTTTTGAAGGCGGGGAGTTATACACGTCTCTGTGTTTCTGGCATTTCTCGCAAGTTTTCACAAATTCTTTGGCGTCAGTGGCCATTGTAGGCCAATAGTATCCTGCACGGAGTATCTTTCTCGCCAATGCTCTCCCGCCAAGGTGTTGGCTAGCAATCCCTTCATGTACCTCTTCTAAGGTGTATGTAACCTCCTCTCCGTCAAGACACTTAAGGAGGGGGTAGAGAACCCTCTCTTGTAAAGTTGTCCTGCTACAACAGTGTGGGATGAAGCTCTTGTTTTGACTAATGCTGCTTCTTTCTTGTCCTTTGGAAACTCCTCGGTTTCAATGAACTTCATTACGGGTGAGATCCAAGATTTCTCGTCGTCGCTTCCGTCAAGAGCCATAACCATCACCTTTTTAGTGATGATGGGTGCTTCCAGGGTTTCTTGGATAAAAGAATGATTCACGCCACTCTTTCTTGTGCTTGCTAATTTCGACAAAACATCAGCCCTTGTGTTTTGTTCTCTTGGGACATGCATGATCTCAAAGTCTTCAAATGAGCTGATAGTTTCTTTGATCACCAATAAATCTTTCTGCAACAAAGGTTCTTTTTCCTGCGCTTCCCCTTTCACTTGAGTCACCACTATTTGGGAATCAATCCTCAGTTTTACCTCTTTTGCTCCAAGTTCTTGCGCCAATTTCAAACCAGTGATACAAGCTTCGTATTCGACTTGATTATTGGTAGTAGTGAATGAGAACCTCAAGGATACTTCTATCATCAGTCCTTCACTGCTCTCCAAAATGAGTCCTGCCCCGCTTCCTTTGCTATTTGATGAGCCATCTGTGAAGATGTTCCATTTGGGGTATGGTTCAACTGTTGTTGGAGTCATCTCCGCCAAGAAGTCAGCAAAGCTTTGGGCCTTCAAAGCTTTTTTGCTCTCAAACGTGATATCGAATTCTGAAAGCTCCACAGACCATTTTGTCATTCGTCCCGCCAAATCTGGTTTGAATAACACCTGTTTGATTGGTTGATCCGTCCTCACCACTATTGAGTGTGCTAGGAAATATCTCCTTAGCTTTCTCGCAGAAATCACCAATTCTAACGCAACTTTTTCAATATTTTGATACCTCACTTCAGCCCCTGCTAATGCTTTAGAAATGAAGTATACCGGGTTCTGGTTGGCTCCAGTCTCTCTCACCAAGACAACACTTACAACTTCAAATACCTTGTTCATCATTCTTTGATAGGTAGCGCTTGCGTTCTTAAGTCCAAACGATATCACGTTATAACGATAATTCCCTCCTTCAGTCATGAATGCCTTTTTATCACGATCCTTGACGGACATGGGAATCTGGTTTGTAGCCGGAATAAGCATTAAGAAAACTTAGCAGTTTGTAACCTGCTGAATCATCAACCAGTTTGTCAATATTTGGAAATGGATATGAATCTTTTGGGCAAGCCTTGTTGAGGTCTGTATAGTCCACACACATTCTCCACTTTCCAGAAGACTTTTTCACTAACACGATATTAGATAACCATTTCGTGTATTGAAGTTCTGAAATGAATTTAGCCTTTAGTAATCCGTCAACAATTTCTTGTGCAGCCTTTGCCTTCTCTGGGGATTGCCTTCTCCTCCTTTTAGCCACATACGGATATCTTTCATTAACCTTTAAATCATGGCACGCTATCTTAGCGTCAATCCCCGACATTTCACTTGGTGAAATTGCAAACAAATCAGCGTTCTTTTTCAAGCACTGAATAAGATCTTTCCGGACGTTTGTTGGCAAGTTTGTTCCAATTTTAACTTTTCTATCCGGGCATTCATCCATCTGCACCTCTTCAAACTCTCCATCTAGTATAGGCCTACTGAATCCTCCCAAGAGCAGTTTCTGCTGGTAACTCTCATCGTCAGATGCGCAGTCATTAGAATGTATATCGATTCTTGCGACATTGACATCTAATAGTTCGGATCGTGGCGGTGTTACCTTCTCTGGCACAGCTACCTGGGGGATCTCTTCAGCTTCTACCATCTCCACCGCATCTACTTCCTTTTGCAGCTCCTTATAGCACTTCTTTGTCCCTACTATGTCTGCTTTAATGGTTACCACTTGGTTCTTCTTGCCATGATATTTCATTTTTAAATGAACTGTTGATGGGACAACTCCAAGGGCAGTAAGAGTAGTTCTCCCAAGTATGCAATTATAAACAGCTTTGCATGGTACCACTAGGAATTGAACTGGGATGGTCATTTCGGACTCAGTATTCTTTCCGTCTCCAAAAGTCACCATTAAAGTTAAGAATCCCCATGGTCTTGTTAAAGATCCATTGAATCCTTTTAGATCTGACCCTTCGTAGGGGGATAGATTTTCTTTCTTCAATCCCATTTTGTAAAACAGGTCTTCGTACATGATATTCGCTTGAACTTCCTTCATCAATCAATATTCGAGACACATCATAATCAGCAATGGTTTCCATGATTATTAAAGGGAAAAGCTTGTTTGGTTTGTTTCCAACTCTTTCATCATCAGAAAATCCAAGAATAGGCCTTCTAGACGCTGTACTTGTTGACGGGGTATCCTCTATTTTGGTGACGGATAACATTTCTGCTATTGCCCTCTTGATGGTTCCTCTTGAAGGTTTACCAGAAGTTGGGAATCCTCCGGTATTAGAACCAATGAAGGGACGCTTGCCCTTGCTCCTGACTATCTCTTCATCACTGGAGCTAGAATCTTCCTTTTCCTTGTCTTTCTTTCTTAAAACCGAATCTATAGCCTTCCGGCTAGATTCTTCCTTCTGTGGTGAACGCTACTGCTTAGAAGATTCACTCCTCTTTCGGCTCCAATCGTTATTTTCCCGGTAACGTCTGCCGTCTTTTTTCTCTTTCTGTCTGTCTTTGGTAAAACGGCTTAACTTCCCTTTTCTGATTAAATCTTCAATAGCATCTTTCAAATGGATGTAATCATCCATTTCGTGGCCATAACACCTATTGAAACGGTAGTACTTGGTCTTATCCGCTTTGGGGGACTCCTTGATCGTTTGGGGGAACTTGACTCCTTGATCCCGGAACTCCGTGTTAATGCACTCTCCTAGAATCTTATCTATGGAGGTGTTAAGAGGAGTGTATTCCGAAAACCTAGGCCTTGACATCTTCATTTTTCCTCTGCTGTACCTCTCGTGCTCCTTCTTCCCGTCCTGGTGCTTATCCGAAGCCTTTCCTTTCTCTATTCCTTCAGAGATAAGTTTTTCTTCGTAGTTGATATAAGGTTGAGCACGTCTCAGCAATTCGCTCATGTTTTGTGGTTATTCTAAACCTAACTTTTCTTTGAACATGGATTCCGGCTTCATACCTTTCTCAAAGATAAAGCATTTCAGCTTATCATCAGCTATTTTCACGTCCACCGCTGCACAAGAAAACCTTTCAATGTACTCTCTGAGGGTCTCTTTCTTCCCTTGTACGATGGCACTTAAGGTGGCAACAAATTTGAGCTGTTTCCGCCTAGAAGTGAAGTGGGAGGTAAACTCTTTGCAAAGTGTCCTCCACGAATCTATGGATCCATCCGGTAACGCTTTGAACCAGGTCATAGCAGCAGCTTTTAGCGTTAGGACGAACAACTTACATTTGACAGAACCACGCGCGTCATAATAATCCAAGACGGTATCCACGTGTTCAATGTGTTCGTCTGGGTCACCGGTTCCATCGTAGCTTTCAAGCTTAGGGGGTTTCTCAAGAACCTTCGGTATCTTACAGCTAGAAATTTTGACAGCAAAAGGACCCCAGATACGGGAAGGACGCGATGGGTTAGGACGATCTTCTCCGCGTCCAGGTATATGGGAAGGCGAACCTTCACCATTTTGGCCTCCCCTGCCGTTGCCTTTGCCATTTCCGCCGGCATATCCGCCACCGCTACAGTGCTTGGATAGAGGCATACCGTTGCTCTTTGACTTCTGCATTCTAGATTCGGCTTCATCATCCGGCTTGGATCTTACCTTGCCGGATTTACTCCTAGTTGATTTTGGCATAGCGGATTCACTTTGTGCTTGAACTTGTAGCTGTTCAACTCTCACCAGCCTCTCTTTTTGCTCTTGTAGTAGAGTCAAAATAGCTGTTAAGGTATCGTTATCAGGTGTAGCAGTAGCAGCTACAATTATGGCCATGTTTCTCCCTTCGTTTTCCTGCTGAACGGGGGGATTTTGGTGACGGGAACGTAGGTCAGCTAGTGGTGGTGGAATTTGTTCCTGAGTGGTTTCGTCGTCTCCCACGACTCTGATTTCACTCCTGTCTTTGTTGCGAGTGCTCACAGAGGGAGTGGAAAGTGTTTCTTCATGCATTGGTGACAGAACATGAGGAAATGGTTCCGAAGCGTTCCGCTGACTAGCGAAAGGTGTTGCTCTGGTTGATTTTGTTACTTTCGTCGCAACAATGATTAAGAGATTTGGAATAGTACTTAGAACATATTTATCAGATCTGGGACATATAAACAAGTGAATGAGTTCGAGAAAATCAATAAATGATTTCCCACGGACGGCGCCACTGTTCTATTCGGTCCAAAGTCTTAACTCCAAGAGATGATGCTACGGTGGTGAATGGTGGTTGCTACGGTGGCTCAGCTCCTTGACAAGGGGGGGGGGTTCCTGCACAAAAAGGGACTCCGACGCTCAAGTCAGTAAGTGTGTAAGAAGAGAGAATTAGGGTTCAGAATCATACCAAGAGGTGGTGTGAAACAACCTTGTCGCGCCGCGAAAATCGCTTGAGCATTTAGGACACTCGGAATGACACAGAGTCGCCACCAAATTTTATTTGTTATGCCCCGTTGCTCCTTGATGGAAGTCACATTTAGCATTTAGATCATAGCCAGGTGGGTATGGCGGCATCATGGGTTTGAGAGGTCTTGTCTCCACCATCTTTTGTTGGATCAGGTATGGCAAGATTTCACCACAAGGAATGGGCATATGATTGAATTGCACACGCCTCTTCTCATAATTGTTCCTAGGTCCGGACTGGCCTCCTTGCGAGTACCCTCCTTGTCGCTGCTTTTTATTATGTTGAGGTGCGGCCATTGACTGAGGGTGGTAAGATATTTGAGCCGAGGGTGCTTGTGATGACCCTATAGCATTAATCTCACCCTCTCTTTTGTTGTTGAAAAACTTCTTTGCCCCCATTTGAGAGTTGGGAGTACTTGGAATCTTACCACTCTTCAGCCCTTCTTCTACTCGCTCTCCGATAATCAACATGTCAGCAAATCTAGATGATATGCTTCCGATCATCTTCTCATAGTATGGTCCTTGCAAGGTGCCCATGAATGTATCAACCAACTCCCTTTCATAGAGTGAGGGTTGTACTCGAGCAGCCAATTATCTCCACCTTTGAGCATATTCGTTAAAAGGTTTGTCTTTCTTTTGTGCTGCGGCTTGTAGCTGCATTCGATTAGGAGCCATGTCCAGATTTTACTTGTATTGTTTCATGTAGGCATCAGTGAGGTCCTTCCATGATTGGATCTGAGCTCTCTCTAGTTGCATATACCAGTCTAATGATGCGCCGCTCAGATTGTCTTGAAACACATGGATCAACAATTTTTCAATAGTGGCGTGCGCCGCCATCTTTCTGCCATCTTTTTGCAGAACATTCTCAAGTGGTTTCTTGGGCAATGAATCCCTTTGTATTTTTCAAAATCAGGGGTTTTGAATTTGGGAGAGATCACTACATCCGGAACTAAGCACACATCTAGAGCATCAAAACCATAGGCGCTTGTCATACCCCAAATTTTACCCACCTTATTTAATTATTAAGTCAACTATTGTTCAAATATGAAAAGGTGGTTGAATTGGTATTCTTCCATCTTTCTGCAGAACATTCTCAAGTGGTTTCTTGGGCAATGAATCCCTTTGTATTTTTCAAAATCAGGGGTTTTGAATTCGGGAAGGATCACTACATCCGGAACTAAGCACACATCTAGAGCATCGAAACCATAGGCGCTTGTCATACCCCAAATTTTACCCACCTTATTTAATTATTAAGTCAACTATTGTTCAAATATGAAAAGGTGGTTGAATTGGTAGTTAATAGGAAAAGAGAAGATCATACATGTATGATGTCATGGGTTCAAGCCCCATCTTCGTCAATATCCGATTAGCAACAAAATTCAGCAGAGAAAGGGGAGGGATCACACTGAAAATCTATCCAAATTCCCCGACCAAATAGCAACAAACAAATCTAATTTACTAGTATAAGTACACAAGCTCAATTCATTGTGAAGGAGAGGAAAAATCTGAGAACAAAACACCAAAAATCACCGAATCTGTGAGCAAAAAATCCACACGCGCAAAACATAAAAATTAGCATAGAAGTTGCAATCCAAAAAGCTAATCAAGAACAACAATGCTCCTGTGTTGCTGCGTCTCATCACCAAGACCATAACTTCCACAAAATTACATCATAAACTCACTTCAATCATCAACACAAAAAAAACCATTGCAAAATCAAACATCAAAAGAAACAAATTCAGAGAAGGAGGAGGAAGTTTCAGTGGCTAAACTGAAACTGAATCGAAACCGAGAGAAGAAAAGATATAAGCTTTCGTTGCTGTCGCGAATCCAACCGTCGCCGTATACCACTGCTGCAACCAACGCAGCATACCCACCTCTCCTGATCGCACCACCGCCAGACACCGTGAGCCGCCGTGAGGTCCTTCAATCGAACGGAGAGGGAGAACGCGAGGGGAAGGAGACGCGATCTGGTTTTGTTTCTGTCCGTTACCTCTTCTATTTTTGTTTTGATCGTGTTTTGTTTATTCCTTTTGATTTGTTTGTCTATTAATTGGGTTACTTGTTAAGTGGTCTGATTGTTGTAGTTTCTAGGCACTCCTCCTAATTCTAATTTGCACCCAATCTGATTCAAGCTTATTTAGATCATGTTTATTTTATTATAAACTTCTAAAATGCATACAAACATCCTGAAAAATAATTATTAAATCAAATAAAAAATGAAACGGTTTGGCGTATGCTTCTCCTTCTCCGGTTATTAAATTTCTCGGTGTATACCGAACAAGTTAAATAGCCGTTATCTTTCTAAAAAAATTCTGAAAAATATAATAACAATTTCAATAACGAGACGGTTTAGCGTATTCCTCTCTTTATCCGATTATTAAATTTCTTGGTGTATACCTTGCGATTTAAATAATCGTAATCTTTTTAAAAAACTCCAAAAGATATAATTACAATCCCGATAAAACGAGATAGTTGGGCGTATGCCTCTCCTTCTCCGATTGTTTAATTTCTCGGTGTATACCTAGCGATTTAAATAATCATCATCCTTCTTAAAAATCTTAACAAAGTATAACTGCAATTCAAATGAAAATGAGACGGCTTCGCGTATGCGTTGTTTTCTCAAATTGTCTAATCTGTTGCGCCGCGAAAATCGCCTGAGCGTTTAGGACACTCGGAATGACACAGAGTCGCCACCAAATTTTATTTGTTAAGAAAAATATTGATAAAATCTTAAAAACAATGGAAAGATGGTCGTCGCAACCATTTCCAGGTTCGGGAGTTGGTTATGCAAGGGGAAGGTATTAGCACCACTCACATTCGTTGTACTCAACGGGAACCTCCTAATTAGTTCTAGGGTTTAAGCTTTTAGGGTTTGTTTACATGTTTTCCATTTTATTAGAATTTTATTTTATTAAAGATATTTACAAAACGAGGAGAGAAAAATTAACTTTTTTATTATTGGGCTCGACAGGATGTTGAATCCTGCTCCTACGTATTCTCAAGTGCAATGAGAAATCAGAGCTTCGTAGTTCAGGGTGTCATTTGTTTGTTGGTGATTTTTAGAGAACGATGTGTTAATCGAATTCTAGTGATTAAACTTAGCTTGTATGCTCGCAAGGCGGAGGCTTAAGCTTGGTTTATATCATGTTTGAATTGATTGTATACATGTTCTTTTATAAAAAGAATTTTGTTTTGATTTTAATTGGCCCTAAGGCGAAAATTTAATTTGATGTGTTGGTATTTTTTAACGTTTTATTTTTTGAAAGAATTGTTTTTTAATTTAATGAGCGGAAGACGGCTATTGATAAACGAAGTGTGCACTAGGCCACCAATTATCCGGGAGAAAAATGAATGTACATTCATCCTCTCCTTTTTAATCCAAGACTTAGGATGGTTTTAGCGGGTTATAAACTATTGATAAACATAGTGTGTGTAACACCCGGCGCAAGCACAAAATAATATTGCAATGAAGCCGCCACCATATTTTATTTATCCCATGAGGGGAAAGGAAAATAATGATAAAACCTTTGAGATTTGGGTTCGGGAGTTGGTTACATGAGGGGAAGACGTTAACACCCCCTCATATCCATTGTACTCAACGGGAACCATTTGAGGAATTTGGTTTGCATAAACAGAAAATTAACCGCATACAAGAAAAGATTACCGCATATTGAACAGAAAAGGGAAAAAGAGTTTTTTATTATTTGGCTTGACGAGATTACGACCTCGCTCCTACGTATTCCCCATGTGCAATGAGAAATTCAAAGCTCACGTAGTTCTTCCTGAGAAAAAATTTGTTTGTTGAACGTTTTTAATCGAAAAATACTTAGGTCACATTCCTTTGGAACAACAGCATGCTTGTATACTCAACTGAGGTTTAAGCGTTTGTATGTGTCAAAGGAATGGATAAAGTATCATTCGTTTAAGAAAAGAAGTTGTAGATTTATTGAAAAAAAATTCGTTAATTAAGATGAGAATAGTACGCGATCCACGATGTGCATCATGGACTGTACTATCCAGGCCGAGAAAAGTGTGCACCAGACTCTCCCTTTTCATCTTAATTAATTAAAGAAAATATTGATTAAAATTAAAATGAGAATAATACACCATCCACGATGTGCACCATGGACTGTATTATTCAGGCCGAGACAGGTGTGCACCAGACTCCCCCTTTTCACTTTAATCATTAAATGTTCGTTAATCAAAATGAGAATAGTACGCTATCCACGATGTGCATCATGGACTGTACTATTTAGGCCGAGAAAGGTGTGCACCAGACTCCCCCTTTTCACTTTAATTAACAAATCATTATTTTGTATTTTTTTAAGAAAGGAGTTTAAATTTTAAAGAAAGATAGAAGAAGGTAGCGATATGTATATGAATGCATATGACAGATGGTGATTATATTGAACAATTAAACAATCAAAAATTAAACGCGTCCACAATAAATAAAAATATACGTATACCCGCAATTAAACATACACAGCAAAAATAACGCGAGAAAATGGAAAATGGGCCAAAAAGCCCAAAATGGCTTCAGCCCATAGGGGGGGCGCAAGAAGCAAATGGGGGTGTAAAAAGTGCAGAGGAAAAAAAATTGGGCTTAAGGCCCAGCTGAATATTCAGCGTGGGGGGTGCGTTCAGCACTTTGAGGGGTGTAAAATAGAAAGAGGTGCAGGCCCAGCCCAGCTTTTAACAAACCCACCCGGTTCAATCCGAACCGGACCGGTTCGACCCAGTTGGGGATTCGGTCCAGATCCAGAGATCCAGTGGATCCATCAATTGCCAGTCCACCCTACACCTCACTCTATCTTCGTTTGATCAAATCTCATCGCGAGATCTAACGACCAGGATCAAATCAAACCAGACAGAGGGTGTACCGTACACCCTCGTCTTCTCCGTTCGCTCAAAACGGTGTCGGACGGCAAACTCTCACCGGAGCACTTACAGTGTTCCTAAAATCGCAAAACAACAGTCCAAATGAATCACAATCGAACAACAAACACGAATCCAGTATCCAATTTAACAGAAAACGTATATTAAGGGCGAATTGAACAAAACAAATGTCGGAGGAGAAAAGTTTAAAAACAAGTTTACAGTGATTATATTGCAAAATGATTAACGCAAAAGCTTTCCACACACGATTACAAGCACACACCAACGCGAAACTCGCGCTAAAGAGTCTGAAAACGTTCGAATCCACTACCTTTCTTGTTTTTGCAATTTTCGATTTGTGATCCAAGTTTTGGGTCTCTGAAAAAACGCGATTCCGTTAGTTTTCTCATGGTTTTGGTCTCAGATTCGTGTTCAGTGAGGTTGAGAGAGTAGAGATCGAGTGTTTGATTGTTTGTTTTCGGAGAAATTGAGTGAGTTAGAGATTTTTTGTGTTAGGGTTCTGGGAGGAGAGTATGAGCGCCGCTGGGAAGGAGAAGAGGAGAAACTGATTTCGTGAACAGTGTTTCTAACCTAGGGTTTGAGTGAGGACTGCCTTTTATACTATCACCAATTGGTTAGGGTATTTTGTGATATTTCTGACCTTTGCGGGGAAAAAAGTAAAAAATGAAAGTAGCATAAAATGATTGACATTTTTATTATTTTTGTTGAGAAAATGAGTTGTGAAGTGGCAAATGATAATTGGTCGAGAAATATAAAATTTTAAAGATAATAAAACCAACTCAAAGTAAGACAAAAAAATGCAAGTAAAATATAAAAATGTAGAAATTAAAAATGTGAACTTAAATAAAAATATTTTTTAATATTTTTGTTTGTAAAAAGAATAATATTTTTGTATTAACTAAAATCTTAGAGAAAAGCAATAAAAATGCAAACATATCAATTTTCTAAATTTTTTTTGCTATTTCTTATAAAATAAGAAATTGTTTTGAAGAATAAAATATTTATTTTAAAAGGTAGAAAATTAGGGTATTACAGTGTGCACTAAGCCATCAATAATTCGAGAGAAAAACGAGCGTACGTCCGTCCTCTCCTTTTTAACCCACTTTAATCATGATTCTTTAATTAAAGATATAAAATATTAAAATTAGCATCTTAGTTAATCAGTTTTTTTTAAATAAAAAGAATGGTTAATTTATGGTATGAACTTTGAGCCCGTATGACCACACACTTTGTTGAAGCAAAATTCCTGAATGATGTTTTAAAGATAACAAACATCTTCAATTATATTTTCATTTATATTCTGATCATTTTGTGATCTAACATGTGCTTTTGAGTGATTTAATAAGCTAGATCAAATTGCAATATCATGATCAATCATCACTCTTTGTGAAAGAAATAAACACTACTGCAGAGAACAATCAGAGAACGCTCTCTAAGTAACAGTCAGCACAGGTTTCAAAAGTGATTCTTGTCACAAGCACTTAATAATGTTTCATCAGGCTACAAGACATTATTCCACTTTATCATTATCTCAACAGTGGATAAGTCATTCAAGGCCAAACAAGACCATGTGCATGAAGAACATTCCTTATATGACATGTTTAAGGAAAGGAATAAATGCACAATGAAGACAAGCATGTGTGAACTAGTGTTTCTACTGAGTTTTGGATCTTATGGTGTTTCATAGACCAATCACAATGCAGCAGCAAGCACCTGAACTCATAGTTGGCATAGTACTTGCAAATGTACTTCACATAAACATTCTCCAATGCATCTCCCATATAAGACAAGAAGGTTTGTACTTGCAAAGGACAACATGAACAGCTACCTACACTAGCCTCAGCTGGTTAGACACTCCACTACAGCTGTTTATAATCAAGCAAATCCCACTCATGAATTCTTGCATCAGCCCAAAAAGGAGAGAACGTTGCCAGAACGATCTCCAACCCAGGCAGTTTTGTACTTGAACATTTAAAATGAATATCTAGTTGTTCAATGTACTTTGATTTGATGCACAACAGCTAGTACAACGTATATACTTGAAGAACAAGCTTCATACAGCCTGCTACAACTGTTTACAACTCATCACCTTTATTTGGTGAAATGAAGAAACTGGGAGAGTGTTTGCAGAATGTTCTCACAGATTTGAATTATGCAGCAAACTCTCTATGAGCTGTCATATGAAGGATGCAACGGCTCTTTACTGTACTTACATGATGAATAAGCATCAAGAGCGTATTTGGCATCTATAAATAGCACCACATGGTGCACTTAAAGAGCAAGAAGTTTAGTTACAAGTTTGCATACAACAAGTTTAGTTCTCAAGCAATCAAAGCTCTGTTTTTCTTTACTCAACACTCCAGCTCTGCTATCAATCTTTGGATCACATAGTTAGAGTGTACTGAGTTGTTTACATAAGCCTATCAATCTTTGGTGTGAGTTATTGTATAAGCTTAGATCCAGAAACAAACCCTTCTTGTAAAAGAAAGAAATCCTCAAGTCAATACGTAACTATTGATTGAGAGTACCTTGGATAGTCAGGTTTTGACTAGAGGTAAGCCTTGGATAGTCAGGACTGACTAGAGGCAGAAAAGAATTTGATTTTGGTATAGATCATAGAAGAAGAAGAATTGTATTGAGAGATCAGTAGTATCTCATTCATACTAGTGATAAATCTCACATGAGTGGGGACTGGACTAGCCCAACATTTGGGTGAACCAGGATAAATTGTTGTGTGTTATTTCTCTTCTCTTTACTCCTTTAAAATTGAACACATACCACACACTCATATTGTTTGTTTGATATAAACTGTTTGCACTAACGAGAACGAACTCAGAACGTTCTATCTCTCTTTTACAAAACTGTTTTAAACTAACTAAGTTGTTTTGTTTTATAAGCTTAATTTTTAAAAGGGTCACAATTCAAACCCCCCCTTTCTTGTGAAACTTTGCTACTTCAATTGGCATCAGAGCCCGGCCTCTATAGGTTGAGCATCTAACAAGTGCTAGAGGAAAAGACTCAGGATGGAAGTCATGTCTAAATCTGCAAAGTTTATTTCTGAAGGAGGATCCTCACATAGACCTCCTCTATTTGAAGGAAATGATTATTACTACTGGAAAGATAAAATGGAATTGTTCCTAAGATCACAGGACAATTACATGTGGCCAGTTGTGGAACATGGAGAATATGTACCTCTCACAAAAGAATCCACACCAAAGGAACAAAAAGATAGGACCACTGCTGAAGCTGAAAGAGTACTCCTAAACATCAAAGCCAAAATGTTTATAAAAAGTGCTCTAGGCAGAGAAGAATATGATAGAGTCATGGAGTGCAACACAGCTAAAGAAATGTGGGAAAAATCCAAACACATCATGAAGGAACCAGTATCATCAAAGAAACAAGAATTGATATTGGTGTGAGAAAGTTTGAGCTATTTGAAATGCAGGAAGATGAATCCATAGATCACTACCATCATTAATGAACTCAATTCTCTTGGCAAGAATTACACTGACCATGAAAGAATAAGAAAAGTGTTGAGATGTCTACCAAAATCATGGAGACATATTGTTACAGCAATCATAGAAGCCAAAGATCTCAAAAATGTCAAATTAGATGACCTTCTTGGATCTCTCAAAGTTCATGAAGCAATACTTCAAGAAGACAATCCTTTGAAGAAAAAGACTATTGCATTGAAAGCACAAATAGGAGAGCAATCTCAGAATGATGAAGACTCATCTGATGATGAAGAAGAATGTCAACAAGAATATGCTTTTCTGTCAAAGAAAATTCAAAGGCTAATGATGAGAAGAAACAACATCAAAAAATCATTCCAAGCAAGGAGAAATGGTCCAAAGCCAGAAACTGACATGAGTCAAATAACATGCTTTGGATGCAATCAAGTAGGACACTACAAGACTGATTGTCCTAAGAACAAACAAAAGAAACCTACATTCAAGAAGAAGTCTCTAATGTAAACCTGGGATGACTCAGCTGAATCTCAAGGAGAAGAAGAAGCAAATGTTTGTCTTATGACCAAATCAAACACAAAAGAGGTAAGCCTTGAACCTTGCTCATCATGTAGAAAAACTGAATGCTTATTTGATAATCTCTTTTATGACACTCAAATTTTGAATCAAAAAAATGGAAAACTTAGAGATGAGCTCACCATTTTAAAAAAGGAAAATGATGAATTAAAATCTATGAATAGTAAATATAAGGATGTCATAAGTGGTATGCAGAACTTTTAGAAAAACTTTTTAGAAAAACTTTTAGAGTTATCTATGCAACATGAAGAACTTTTAGAAAAACAAAAGACCATTGATAAAACAAATATTCAAAAAGAGAACATCATTTTGAAACAAAATGTCTCTGAGCTTGAAAAAGATATAACAGGTTTTGTTAAAGCTACTGATACTTTTGAAAAAATCATGGGATCTCAATCCAGTACTCACAACAAAACTGGTGTAGGTTTTATAACTTTTCAAAAACAAAAATTGTATGAAAACTTTTTTGTTCCTCAAAAGGAAAAACATGATATTCTTTTTCCTGAAAATGATAAAAAAAAACACATAGATACAAATGTACTTATTGCTCAAGAGATGGACATCTTGAAGCCTTTTGTTTTGATAAGAAAAGACTGGTATACTCACATACAGGAAGAGAACGTTCTCAGAATGTTCTGAAGAAACAACATTCTTTCAGAAAATCTTTTCAGAGACCATATCAGTACAAGAGAAGACCATATAATACTAACCCTCATGGACCCAAAAAACTATGGGTACCTAAAGAATTATTAAATAAAAATGTAGGTATGTCATCTAGCAGTCAAGAAAAAGCCTTGGTACTTGGACAGTGGTTGCTCAAGGCATATGACTGGCGATAAGCTGAACTTTCTATCACTGGAAAAGAAGGTTGGAGGAGCTGTAACTTTTGGTAACAATGAAAAAGCTTACATCAAAGGTAATGGTGTCATAGGTAAGATAGATTCAGCAAAAATTGAAAATGTTCATTATGTAAAAGGACTTAAACATAACTTGATAAGCATAAGTCAACTTTGTGACAATGGTTTTGAAGTTATATTTAAACCTCATACTTGTGAAATCATTCAATCATCATCTGGTAAAACTCTTCTAAATGGATCAAGGAAAGGAAACATTTATGTCTTACATTTAGATGAACTTCCCACTGAATCATGTTTTGTTTCACTTGAAAAAGAGAAATGGATTTGGCATAAAAGGGCTGGTCATGTAAGCATGAAAACCATTTCAAAAATTTCCAAATCTGATCTAGTCAGAGGACTAACTAAGATTAGTTTTGACAAGGATAAAGTATGTGAAGCTTGCACAAGAGGAAAACAAGTCAAAAGCAGTTTTAAACCTAAAGATTTTATTTCAACAAAAAGTCCTCTTGAAATGCTACACATAAATTTATTTGGTCCAGTCAAAACCACAAGTCTTGGTGGTAAAAATTATGGCTTTGTTATTGTTGATGACTATTCAAGGTTCACATGGGTTCTGTTTTTAAAACATAAAGATGAATCTTTTGATGCTTTCAAAAACTTTTGTAAAAGAGTTCAAAATGAAAAAGATACCAATATCATCTCAGTAAGAAGTGATCATGGTGGTGAATTTGAAAACTCACTATTTGAATCATTCTTTGATGATAATGGCATCTCTCATAATTTTTCTTGTCCAAAATTTCCTCAACAAAATGGAGTTGTGGAAAGGAAAAATAGAACTTTACTAGAAATGGCAAGAACAATGATAAATGAATCAAATGTTGAAAAATACTTTTGGGCTGAAGCCATTAGTACCTCTTGCTATATTCTAAATAGATTCACCATTAGAAAAGTTTTGAACAAAACTCCATATGAACTCTGGAAAGGCAGAAAGCCAAACATTTCTTATTTTCATATTTTTGGATGTTATTGCTATATTTTGAATATCAAGGACAACTTGGGTAAGTTTGATTCAAAGTCAGATAAGGGAATATTTTTGGGATATTCTCTAACATCAAAAGCTTATAGAGTCTATAACTTGAGAACTCAAACTTTGGAAGAAAGCATGCATGTCAAATTTGATGAATTTGAAGAAGAAACAAATGAAGTGAAAGAAGACACTACAACAAAAATGGCTTGTAGCTTCAAAATTTTAGCGTCAGCCACGATATGGACGCTACTAGCATCACTGTTACGTCTGTTGAGCAGACGCTATAGTTATTCTCCAATAAATTTTAATTTTTTAAGAATTATAAAATATAGCGTGTGTTTCTGGTGACGCTACATTGAAGCTAGACAAAAATTAAAATACAAAACAAATTAGCGTCTGCTAGAACAAACGCTATTGAGACTAAATTAAATAAAAAAATTAATAAAACCTCTATATTTTACTTTTAACTGGGAAATCCTCTTTTATACCCTTTCATTTTTTTATTTCCCTTTCTCAATCAAGAACCCTAGTTTCCATTACAGAGATCTCAATTCAATTGAAGGGAAACCTCTTCAATTTACTTCTTCCTACAAATCCTAAAACCCATTTCTTCAAATTTGGCAAATGATTCACCACTTCACAAAGCTCACTCAATCAAATGTCACATAGTTGTCTTTGGGTTTTGTTCAACCGAATCCCTTTTGTTTTCTCCAAAAAACATGTCGCTCAATCCATCTTCTCCAAAAAACATGATTATCTAACAATGGGTTCAACAAGGACGACGAACAATGGTCACAAAAGATGTTCTTCTTAGATATGGATTCGATTTTCGATCTCAAACAACTTACTGAACAACAACGGCGAGAGATTTCAATCCCTCTTTCACAGAAACCCTATCGTGATACACATCATGTGACAGAGAAGCCATTGTAGTCCTCTTCCTTCTTTAGAGACATCGTCTCAATCTTCAGACAAAACCAGATCGATGAAGCCCCAAATTCGAAGCTACAAATCCCTAACCAAACATCCAATTGAGCCAAGCTCAAAGACACATGGGAAGCCACTATAACTAATGAATCATTAAAGCTTCCTAAAAAGTAAGCATTTCAATTTTTGAATCTAGGGGTTTTGGAAAATTTTACTTTTTTTTGTGTTGATTTAGTTTAAGTATTGGCGCTTATAAAATGTAAATAATTTTAAATACTGTTTTGTTTTTTTTTCCTGTGTTGTCTGCTCAAATTTTTATATATTAATTGCAATAATAAGGGTAGGTGGTTGATATTTTGGGATTTTGGGTTGCTGAAGATACAATTTATCATGGCCAATTGGTGGTTTTTTCTACTTATGTTGAATAAGGTTCATTACTAATTACTTTGTCATGTGTTCTGATGTTTCATGTGAATAAAAATGGTTGGGAAGAGGAAGGACCGAAGGAGCCAATGGATGATACAGATGGAAAGTGTGGCATAGATACAGATAAAGACTATCATGGTGTGTCTTTGAAATCTAATTCCAATTATGAAGGTATATTTGTTTCTTTTTTCTTCTGGTGTTTGAAATTGTGATATTTGTTAGTTATGATTTGTGCACTATTTAGAATAATCACTATTAGAGTAATAAACAAATTCTCTACTAAGGGTTCATTTCTGAACTTTTTGTGCCTTATATGGGTCCTACTGATGGATGGTATTTTAAGGACATACATGGATGTCGGTGAGTATGGATTTGGATTGTAAGCAATGCATTTAGACCCTTTGAATGATTGTTCAAGGAATGCTTACTACATGGATGAAGTTTTTGCTTCTGCTGATGGAACACCCTTTAACCAACCAAACATGATTTGCATTTTTGAGAGTTATGCTGGCGACATTGCTTGGCAACATGCCGAGTGTCCAATCACTGACAAGAAGGTAAGGATTTTAGTACTCATGACCAAATTACTTCTAGTGTCTAATTACAGATTCATCAAACTTGGAATGTTAATAATTTTTCGTAACCGCGAGTTCATTAACCATTAATCATGATGATTTTCTCTTAAATCCTCTGATTTTTTTCTAAGAGTTTAGGTAAATAGTTGAAAAATCAGAAATTGAGATTGTAATCATATAAATTGTTAGTAACAAATTATGAATTTGCTTGCTAGAAATTCAATAGGTATAAAACTCTTCACTTTTCCTGGTGAATTTCTTTAGAGGAGTTTAGTTGTTATTCTAATATGTAGCAATATTTTCATTTGTATACTTGGATACTTATTTTGAGTTTATGCTATTGTGGCAGGTTACAGAAGTGAGGCCAAAGGCATCACTGGTAGTTAGAATGGCAGCTGCAGTGCCAGTGGCAAACTATGACTATATCATGGATTAGGAATTTCAAACAGATGGTCTGATTAGATCCAAGGTAAGTAATGAAAATTCAATTTATTTAATCTAATAATATTATTATTTAGGGAATGGTACTAATCGTGTGCACAGTTTTGGAGTGTGAACAAAAAACTAATCATCATTACATTGACATATATAGTACTTAATTTAATGACATCAAATGTATGTGACATTTAATGTTTATTATTCTAATATGCACTACATCAAAGGTATATTTGATTCCAATTATGATTCGTGCTCATATTATTTATCTATATCTGATGGATTTGTTTAATATTACTAATAAGCATGTGAGTGTAGCATGATTTGTTTTCACTTGCTTATTGTTAAGCCTCTAAGGTATGTTTCGGCACACTGACGTGCTATATTCCTCCATACATGTTTCTGCTGCTGGTTGTGTTGTTTTTTTAAGTGTTCGGTACTTCCTACTACTATTCAGAAGTTTTTTAAAGACGTACAAATTGATATAAGTAGTACTATGCGGAGTTGTTTTTGTTGATGAAGTGGGTTGCGAAAGTTTTTGTTATTTCAATAAGAGGAGTGGTGTGTTATTGATTGCTCTTAGGCTTGTGTGTGTGCTTTAAAGGGAGTGCTTTGTTGCTGCCACAATTATGCTTTGTTGTGACTAGGCTTTGGTTCTAATGTTGTTTATTTTGATTGTGTTTTCTTTTGTTTTGATTAGTTGTAGTGCCTTGTTGTTGGTTGTTCTTAGTGTATGTTCCTTTTTATTTCTTTTTCTATTCTTGGTGCATAGCTATATATTCTTAGTGTATGTTTGAGGAATAAGATTATGGGTATTATGCAATATGGTTTTGATCAAATGGCTAAGTTAGGATCATGGTTATAACACATTTTACTCTAATAATGTCAGTTTTCCATCTGTAATGTATTAGTTTGTTGTGTTACACTTGTTGTAATTTTAAGCGAAAAATTATTTACACTTGTTTGATTATTTATTTGTGCAGGAGTTGATTGAAAAATCTTAGAGAGTTCTAGTTGAGAATCGAAACTTATTGTAACCTGTGCAACTATTAGTTGTCTTTATTTCAATTTTAAGGGTAGTCCGTCAATTATATTAAATAGATCGAATGATAATTTTCTGTATAGTTCAATGTGTGTTCTAACATGTTGCATTTTTTCTAATATAGTTGTGCTTCCTTTTTTATGCTTGTAATTAACTATATTTGTAGGCATAAATGAAGAGATGTTTGTTTCTTGTAACAATGCAATGATGAAAGCCTTTGTGCTTCTTTTTTATGCTCGTAATGATATTATATAGTTATAGACAGATTTATATGTATTTTTTATAGCAAAGAATAGCCAATAATTTTTTGATATATTTTTTAGAAAAAAAGTGCAAAGTGTCGGCTTAAGCAGACGCTAATCACCAACCAACTCGAATTAAAGCGTCACCATAAACCGAAGCTACTAGCGTCTGCCTAATATGTACGTTACTAGCTTCGGCTTAGCCTCTGTTCCGACGGATGCCAATAGCGTCACCCTGGACGCAATGCTTAGCATCAAGCCTGCAAGCGTCAATCTCGACACGGACTCTAAACTAACGCTAAAAACTGTGTAGCGTTCGTTTTTTAGCTTGTAGCGTCTGCTTTAGGCCGACGCTCCAGAGCAATTTTGTTGTAGTGAGATGATGTAAATGAAAAGGATAATCAGAATTCTGAGCTTAGTGAAGACACTCAACCAATGGAAAATTCTGAACCTAAAGAAGATGATGATTCACCTCAAGAGCCTCCAAAGACTTGGAGAATCAACACACATCATCCACAAGAGCAAATCATTGGAAGTCCTAAAGATGGAGTCAAAACTAGAAGATATGTTTTTAATCAAGAGAGCAATCTAGCAATGATCTCTTAGATAGAACCTAAGTCTATTGATGAAGCTATTGTTGATAACTCTTGGATTGATGCTATGAAAGAAAAACTCCTACAGTTTGAAAAGAATGAAGTGTGGAATCTAGTACCAAAACCCAAAGATCATTGGAACTAGATGGGTGTTTAGAAACAAATTGGATGAAAATGGCAAGGTGACTAGAAACAAGGCAAGACTAGTTGCTCAGGGCTATAATCAACAAGAAGGAATTGATTATGATGAAACATTTGCTCCTGTTGCCAGGTTAGAAGCCATTAGAATATTACTTGCATTTGCATCTCATAAAAACATCAAACTTTTTCAAATGGATGTTAAAAGTGCATTTTTAAATGGTTTTCTAAATGAAGAAGTTTATGTGCATCAACCTCCTGGTTTTGAAGATGAACATAAACCTCATCATGTTTTCAAACTTACCAAAGCTCTATATGGACTTAAACAAGCCTCAAGAGCATGGTATGAGAGACTAAGCACTTTTTTACTTGACAACAACTTTTTAGAAAAGAAAACAATAATGATCTGTTGATTGTGCAAGTGTATGTTGATGATATCATCTTTGGTGCTACAAATGAAAAAATGTGTGAGGAGTTTTCAAACCTTATGCAAAATGAATTTGAAATGAGTATGATGGGAGAACTCAGTTTCTTTCTTGGCTTGCAAATCAAGCAACAAGAAAATGGCATTTTCATTTGTCAAGAAAAGTATATAAATGATCTCTTGAAGAAATACAAGATGAATGAATCAAATATCATGCCAACTCCTTTGCATCCATCATCAAGTTTGGACAAAGATGAGAATGGAAAAAGTGTTTCAGAGAAAGAATATAGAGGAATGATTGGTTCACTTCTCTATCTCACTGCAAATAGACCAGATATTGTTTTCACTGTTGGTCTATGTGCAAGGTTTCAAACTGCACCAAAAGAATCACATCTTACTGCAGTCAAAAGGATCTTTAGATACCTAGTTGGAACAACTATTGTTGGACTATGGTATACAAAAGGATCACATTTCAACTTGAAAGCCTATTGTGATGCTGATTATGCTGGTGATAAAATGGAAAGAAAAAGCACTAGTGGATCTTGTCAATTTCTTGGTGAAGCTCTTGTAAGTTGGAGTTGCAGAAAGCAAAACACCATAGCACTGTCAACTACTGAAGCTGAGTATGTATCAGCTGCAAATTGTTGCACACAAGTGATATGGATCAAAAACCAACTTGAAGACTACTCATTAAGGTACACAAGTATTAAAATTTTATGTGATAATACAAGTGCTATCAATTTATAAAAAAAATCCCATTCAGCATTCAAGATCAAAACATATTGAAATCAAACATCATTTTATTAGAGATCATGTGAACAAAAAGGATGTTGAATTCATGTTTATTGATACTGAAAATCAATTAGCTGATATTTTTACAAAGCCATTAGTTGAGGATTGTTTTAATTTCATCAAGAAAAATTTGAATATCATTAAGATCCCTCACTAATATTGTTTCAGCAAAATCATGCTCTGCAGAAAGAACGTTCTCAGAACGCTCTGCCTCTGTGCACAGTTTTTACGCATGATATGTTTATACCGTTTCATATTACTTGATTTGTTATGTTTGGTTCAGTGTGTGCTTAAATTAATATTTTAGGACTCCCTAAGGTCTTGCAACGGCTACTTTAGGATAGTCATCATTTCCCCTTTTAGGTATTAGTTCCAAAGTACCTAGTAACACTAAGCATTAAGTACACTCTCTCACCTAATCTATCCCTTCCTCTTCTCAATGTTTCTAAACCCATCTCTCCACTACTTTATCTGATTTTTTTTATAACCGTTACATTAAACTCTTCCTCCTCACACCTCAACTCACCATAAACCATTCCTTCTCTCTCTCGTAACCGTCACTCTCGCTTTCTCTCTCACCAAACAAAATTCAAAAATGGCTAGAAGAAAGGAACTAAGAAGCAAGCATGTTCATGATAGAGTTGAAAACTCTACTTCATCCTCTGAATCCAAATCCCAAACACCTCCACCTGTTGCTGTTGACACAGACTCAGAAATCCACAAATTCCAAAGAAAAGTCATCATCCTCTTCACAACACATTAAAGACATTCAACCTCTTCAAATGATACTCTACGAACCCTCTGAATGCATTACTCCCAATCCAACAATTGTTGTTCCCAGTGTTGCTGACACACCCCCTGTTTTGGTTCAACCATCAAAAACAAAATCCAAAACCAAAACCAAGGATCAAGTTTATGTAAGAAGATCTGCAAGAATCTTGTTTGGTATTGGCACTAGCAAGAAATGTGTTGAGGACACAACCACCATTTCCATTCATGATAGTGATTCTGATCACTCTCTCTTTGATGACCCTGTTTCCAAAACCACTCCAAAAGAAACCACCACAAAATCCACTCCAACTGCCAAAACCACAAAATCTACTTCTTCTTCAAAAACCACAAAGAAAAACACTCCCACTCCATCAAAATCTGCTCATGCTCCTGTTGAAAAAGAGAGTTCTAAAAGAAAAACCAAAGAGAAAACTACTACCACTCCATCCATGTCTGACCCTATTGAGAAGGAAAAATCAAAGGGAAAATCCAAGGAGAAAACCACTCCAATTCCATCCATGTCTGATCCTGTTGAAAAGGGAAAGTCAAAAGAGAAACCTGCACCTAGCTCTTCTGATAAGCCAAAGAAACCAAACAAACCAAAATCCAAAAAGGAAGTACCTTTAGAGAAGCTGCTGGCCAACAAAGGACTCGAAATTCCTTTGATTCTAAATGCTGACAATCAATACTTTGAGAAGTATTGGATGGTGAAGAACGTTTGCCCTGCTAGGGTATTTGATTTTGAGAATTTACTTTAATGCTAGAGTCTTTGCTGACAAAAACCTCATTATTGGAGATGTTTTGAATCTGCCATGTGTTGGTGCCAAACTTTATGGTCCTAACTGGTTTACTGCAACTGGTGTGAAGAAAGATGCCTTGTTTATAAAGATGTTCACTGAAGATGGTGCAAGGTTGGAGGAACCACCATCATCAAGTTTGAAGGGAGATTACAAGTTGCTACACAATATGATCCAACAATATGTGCATCACATGAAGAAAGAACCTGTTGAAGTTGGTCAGAAGAGACAAAGAGAAAATTTTGAGAATGTGGGAAATTTGGATGTTCTGTCAGATGCTGTTGTTAGTGAAGCAGATCGTGCTGAGACCGTTCTCCCTGCTGAGGCAACAACTGCCAAAGGCAAAGAACAAGTTGTTGAAGGTAATCCATCACAAACCGTTCCATTCTCTGCTGATATTTCTCTTGGTTTTCAATCCACTCTTGGTGCTCCACTTGAGCCTACTCCATCTGAGCTTATGGCCAATGTACTTGAAGGTTTTCACACTACTACCAAACCATTCAATCACTCTCTACTCCATCCAGTTTTACCAACATCACAAGACTCTCTTGGTTCATTCTTTAGCTCTGAGTTTCTGAGGAATTTAAAAAAAACTCCAAGCCCTGATTATCCCAAAATGCCAGTTCCAATTTATACTGTTTCTGAAACTGCAATCCCATCACTTCCAGAGAACTTTGCTTCTCTTGAATCCTTCTGTTCTACAAAGAATGCATCCACCTCCATTGGTGTGAAGCTTGCTGAAGGTGTGGATGCTGGTGCTAGGCCTGTGAAAAGGTCTAAGGCTGAGAAGATTGCAAGTAACACTGCAAAAAATGTGCATAGGTTGTTTGATGGTCTGCAGAATCAGAACAACTTGCTTATGTACATTCTGTTTGAGATGAAATCTCTGAGAACTTGGCTGGTTAATGAAGTTTGTCCTAAGGTTGGTGTGAATCCTCCACCAGAAAACACTTTGCCCCACATTGAAGAATTTCCAAAACCCTCTGATTACTCATCCTCCAATGAATCCAGTCCCTCCAAATGATCATTTCACTGCTTTTCCTCCCAACCTTTTTAATGCTGACAAAGGGGGAGATAAATTAGAATGAAGAAGTTGTTGCATAAGCTTAGGGGGAGCTAGCTTATTTTAATGTTTTAGATGTTTAAGTTTAGATTAAGCTGTCTGTTGATGAAACAATTAAGTTCAAGTATGTTTGTTTGAATTAAGTTTAATTCTGTTTGAAGGTTAAGTTTAAATGATGTTTAGAACTTAAGATATTTTAAGAAGTCATTGTCTTTTCGTAGTAAAGACTTCTCATGCTATGTTTTAATGTTCTAATCTTTTTTGAATCATGTTTGATCCTGATCTAGAAATGCTTTGTATGCTCACTCTGATGAGTTTTGATTTTATAATATATATCATGATTCAAGTTTATGTGTTATCTCAATTTTCATTTTTCAATTTGATATTTGATAATGAATGCTGAAATTGAGGGGGAGCTTTTGTTTAAAATCACTAAAGTTTTATTATTGAATTGTTTAAGTCAGAATCTAAATCAAAATCTAATTCAAGAGGTTTGCCATCATCAAAAAGGGGGAGATTGTTGAAGCAAAATCCCTAAATGATGTTTTGAAGATAACAAACATCTTCAATTATATTTTCATTTATATTCTGATCATTTTGTGATCTAACATGTGCTTTTGAGTGATTTTAATAAGCTAGATCAAATTGCAATATCATGATCAATCATCACTCTTTGTGAAAGAAATAAACACTACTGCAGAGAACAATCAGAGAACGCTCTCTAAGTAACAGTCAGCACAGGTTTCAAAAGTGATTCTTGTCACAAGCACTTAATAATGTTTCATCAGGCTACAAGACATTATTCCACTTTATCAGTATCTCAACAGTGGATAAGTCATTCAAGGCCAAACAAGACCATGTGCATGAAGAACATTCCTTGTATGACATGTTTAAGGAAAGGAATAAATGCACAATGAAGACAAGCATGTGTGAACTAGTGTTTCTACTGAGTTTTGGATCTTATGGTGTTTCATAGACCAATCACAATGCAGCAGCAAGCACCTGAACTCATAGTTGGCATAGTACTTGCAAATGTACTTCACATAAACATTCTCCAATGCATCTCCCATATAAGACAAGAAGGTTTGTACTTGCAAAGGACAACATGAACAACTACCTACACTAGCCTCAGCTGGTTAGACGCTCCACTACAGCTGTTTATAATCAAGCAAATCCCACTCATGAATTCTTGCATCAGCCCAGAAAGGAGAGAACGTTGCCAGAACGATCTCCAACCTAGGCAGTTTTGTACTTGAACATTTCAAATGAATATCCAATTGTTCAATGTACTTTGATTTGATGCACAACGACTAGTACAACGTATATACTTGAAGAACAAGCTTCATCCAGCCTGCTACAACTGTTTACAGCTCATCACCTTTATTTGGTGAAATGAAGAAACTTGGAGAGTGTTTGTAGAACGTTCTCACAGATTTGAATTATGCAGCAAACTCTCTATAAGCTGTCATATGAAGGATGCAACGACTCTTTACTGTACTTACATGATGACTAAGCATCAGGAGCATATTTGCCATCTATAAATAGCACCCCATGGTGCACTTGAAGAGCAAGAAGTTTAGTTACAAGTTTGCATACAACAAGTTTAGTTCTCAAGCAATCAAAGCTCTGTTTTTGTTTACTCAACACTCCAGCTCTGCTATCAATCTTTGGATCACATATTTAGAGTGTACTGAGTTGATTACATAAGCCTATCAATCTCTGGTGTGAGTTATTGTATAAGCTTAGATCCAGAAACAAACCCTTCTTGTAAAAGAAAGAAATCCTCAAGTCAATATGTAACTATTGATTGAGAGTACCTTGGATAGTCAGGACTGACTAGAGGCAGAAAATAATTTGATCTTGGTCTAGATCATAGAAGAAGAAGAATTGTATTGAGAGATCAGTAGTATCTCATTCATACTAGTGATAAATCTCACATGAGTGGGGACTGGACTAGCCCAACATTTGGGTGAACCAGGATAAATTGCTGTGTGTTATTTCTCTTCTCTTTACTCCTTTACAATTGCACACATACCACACACTCATATTGTTTGTTTGATATAAACTATTTGCGCTAACGAGAACGATCTCAGAACGTTCTATCTCTCTTTTACAAAACTGTTTTGAACTAACTAAGTTGTTTTTTTTTATAAGCTTAATTTTTAAAAGGGTCACAATTCAAACCCCCCCTTTCTTGTGAAACTTTGCTACTTCACACTTTAATTAAAAGAAAATAGATCTAAGTTAACAAGCCTGATAATTAAGGATATATTATAATGGGTTATAATAACAATATTGTACAAGATAAGAAAGAAACACTTAAGGGAATTGGTCTCTCACATAGTAAAACTAGAACACAAAAACATAAACACAGTAAAAGAAAAAAGGAAGCCAAACCGGGAGAAGACAGCGCGCGCCGGAGAGAGAGAGAGAGAGAGAGGTGATTCGCGTGTTGCTGGTGCGCGACTGAAGCATAGGGTGGTGGTGGTCGACAAAGATTTCTTTCCCCCTTCCTTCTTCGTTTATGTTTCCTTTATTCTTCTTTTTCTTTGTTTTTATCACTGTTGTTTTGACTCCTCCCTTTTCTCCGTGTGGTGCGATTTTGTTAAGGTATGGCGGTCAGAAAATTAAAGGGAGGTTGAAGATGAAAGTGGCGCAAGTCACTGAGTTGTGTTGCTGTTACTATTTTGGTTTGTGATTTTTGCCTCTGTTGAGAGGTTTTTTTTGTGAATTTCTTGCGTGTTTTAACTCTGATTTGTGTTTATGTATTTATCGTAGAGGGAGTGAGTGTTTGTTACTACTTTTTTGGGACTGATTCATATAGATTTCTGATGTAAATTTCTTCCCTTTTTCCCTCAGAATTTGGTTGTAATTGGATGTGGATGAACCAAAATTTGTTCCTGCCTTTGCTTAATCCGAATTTTTTCTTTTCTTTTTCACAAAGTTTTGATTTTTTCTGTTCATGTTTTGCTGTCTTTTTTTTTTCAGTTTCTTCTCTTTTTTTTTTGTGTATATTTATACATTTTTTTTTTATTATATGGACAAACAAATAAAATACCAAACAAGTATAAGGCAGGCAAAATTTGGGGTATGACAGCTGCCCCTATTTAAATATCTTTTAACTTGTTAAAAGACAGTTAAATATTAGAAGACCCCAAAATTTTGCTTTGTGGAGTTGAAAAGATTGATTGTCACCTCAAAGGTTTTGTTGATCTTAAAAGATATCCGTCGCCCCGAAGGGTGCTCAAATCAGAGGTAGGCATTGCCTCGCAAGGTGCCTAAATCTGAAAGGTAGCTATTTGCACCTCGAAAAGTGCACCTCGAAAGATTACCATTGTCACCTCGAAAGGTGCTTCTATCCAAAAGATTACCATTGTCGCCTCGAAAGGTGCTTCTATCCGAAAGATTACCATTGTCACCTCGAAAGGTGCTTCTATCCAAAAGTTTACCATTGTCACCTCGAAAGGTGCATCTATCCGAAAGGTTTCCGTTGTCACCTCGAAAAGCGCTTCTATCCGAAAGGTTTCCATTGTCACCTCGAAAGGTGCATGTATCCGAAAGGTTTCCATTGTCACCTCGAAAGGTGCTTCTATCCAAAATGTTATCATTGCCCCGCAGGGGTAATTAAGAAGAAGTTATTGCCCCAGAGGGTGCTTCAACTGAAGGTATGCATTACCCCTTAGGGTGCCTGAACTTGAGAGATAATCATTGCACCGAAGGATGATTAAGAAGAAGTCATTGCCCCGGAGGGTGCTTCAAATGAAGGTAGGCATTGCCCCGAAGGGGTACCTAAATCTAAAAGATAACCTTTGCCTCGTAGGGTGATTAAGCTAAGAAGAAGTCATTGCCCCGTGGGGTTGCTTCAATTAAAAGTAGGTATTGCCCCGAAGGGATGCCTAAATCTAAAAGATAATCATTGCCCCTTAGGGCGATTAAATAAGTCATTGCCCCGTGGGGGTGCTTCAACTAAAAGTCGGCATTGCCCCTTAGGGTGCCTAAACTGAAAGATAATCATTGACTCGAAGGGTGATTAAGAAGAAGAAGTCATTGCCCTGTAGGGTACTTCGACTGAAAGCAAACATTGCCCCGAAGGGTGCCTAAATCTGAAAGATAATCATTGCCCCGAAGGGTGATTAAGAAGAAGAAGTCATTGCCCCGTAGGGTGCTTCGACTGAAAGCAGGCATTGCCCCGCTGTTTACACTGATTTTTGGCAAACAACCACTAGTTTGCAATGCTTGAGAGACCAACTAGAGAATCTCGGAACATGTTTTGTGCATTCATTGTTTAAGTTTGAAAATAGCAATGTTCATTAACGCAAATGAACAAGTTTGTTTGACAAAGTAAAGTAAATGAAAATGAAACAACTTGAATGTAAATTGAATGACAAGAAAGATAAAAATACTCAAAATGAGTACGTATTAACAAGAAAGAGTAAATGATTCAATGAAATAAAATGAAAAGAATGTAAATGAAAGCAAATAAATTGCATGAAATAGTAAATTGCATTGAATTAATAAGAAGTGATCACAGAATCATACATGTTTCCTTGTATATTCCTTTCGCTCGAACGCATGGGTACTTAGAATGTTTAATGATTTTTCAGTATGTGAATTTGTGATCCGTTTTACATCAAATGAACTAGTATTTATAGATAAATTCTGCAACTATCTAATAACAACTAAATAATATCCATTTGACAGGTGTCTTGCTGTCTAATCTTCATCCTTGAATGCCAATAATTGCCATGTTTGAATGAAGAGTTGCAATGGTTTGAATTTTGAAT
The DNA here is from genome assembly GCA_951804385.1 of Trifolium dubium. Taxonomy (NCBI): domain Eukaryota; kingdom Viridiplantae; phylum Streptophyta; class Magnoliopsida; order Fabales; family Fabaceae; genus Trifolium; species Trifolium dubium. The sequence goes on from OX638066.1 coordinate 18,471,889, forward strand.
CTTCAAAAATGCTGATAAATCTCCAAGTTACAAAATGTCTTCAAGTTCGAATAATTCTTGACAGCTACTCGAAATGCTGATGACTCGAACCAAATCTTGATTTGTTTCTTAGACTTGTGAATGCTTTCCATTTTCTGAAATCCTTGAATATTTCTTAATGAGAATATTATTTATATTTAAATATATTACTTTTAACCTTTATTGTATTTTAATGACTTGGAAACATTAATTTCCTTAATTAAAAGGTCTAGTAATTATATTCAAAGAATATTTAGGGCATATTTTGACTTAACTAAAATATGGGCTAACAAATTGCCCCCAAAAAATGCCAGTTTCGAATTGAATTCGAATGAAAGAAGAAACTTGGCGTTTTTTTCTTTTGATATTCCACATTAATTGCACGTGATCACTAATGATGAATATAACCGTCAGCATGTTTCCCCACTTCTGGCACGATTGCACTTTCACAGCTATCATGGCACACGTGGCTACTGCGGAAGTTGAAAGAAATTTCGAATTTCTTTTTGATTTATTTTATTTGGCTGATAACGAACCCTATAAATAGGATTAGGTCACCATTCGTTCACTTTTTCTGCAAACTTCTCAGCTTATTGTCCTCTCCGTTTCAACCCAAAATCTCCGTCTTCGTTCTCAAACTACTTTCAACACTTGTTCAATCTGGTCCTTTGATCAAACTAACGAACTATTGTTCGTTTGTAGTTTACAAATTTCTAGATCTATTGCTCATTACAAATCCATTTTCGACCTATTTCAAATCTGAAATTTTTGCAAATTGTTCATCTTTTTTCAAAACGCATAAATGGCTGAAAATCAAGAACAGATCATTGTACCTTTTGCTGGAAAATGGTCGAGAACCATTATTAAATCAAACGGTGTTGAGGTAGTTCCTGAACCTCATGGTACCAATGAACAACAGTTATGCTGGGAAGAAGAGTTTGTGATTCCCTTCTCAGTTGGAGATAATGTCTTTGCATTTGTAGGTCCATTCCCTGATGAAGCTGCACTGAAACCTCGAGTGGCTGAGTTTTTCCCAATTAAGAAAACATGTGAGCCAAAACTCTTCACTACTGATCCCTTCAATTTTACTTTTATTCGAAAACCACATAACATTTGGAGATCTACTCCCAATTGTGAGAATCCCACATACGTGAAGTGGTTGGATCGAGTCGAGAATGAGTATGGTGTGTTCTGGAAGCAGCAAGGATTTTACCACCTTATTCAACTTTCAAGATATGGTCCTCCTTATCAACAAGAAATGTTGTCTGCAGCATTAATGTTCTATGAGAGAAGCACTCACACCTTTCACTTCCCTTGTGGAATGATGACTCCAACTCTACAGGATGTAGCTGCCATCACTGGTCTGAGTCCAATAGGGGAAACGTTTGATCCCTCGAAAACAAATAAGAATGTTTTTCTTATACTTAAATAAAAAACTTTTTACAAATATATTCTCGAGCATCACCAAGAAGGTGAGGTTTCTGCTGAGGAACATGTGGCCTTCCTATCTTTATGGTTGGCCCATTTTGTTTTTTGCTCGAAATCACTATAAGTGGCTCAAATGTATATTCCCTTAGCCATTCAACTCCATGAATGAGTCCCTATCTCACTAAGGCGTCTCATACTTGCTGTTCTCTAAGAGTTTATGGGGGAGTTCTGTGATAGATTGAAGAAAACAACCAATGGAGCCCCCTTCCCAATGTCTGGACCACTGTGGTTATTGCAATTATGGGTAAATGCCACATTTTTTAGGGAGATGGATTTAATAATCCCTTAACGTTTCCAAGCTGAAGTTAAGGAACGTTCGATTGAAGGAATAAGGTTTGCTCGACTTACCCCAAAATCCAAAGAACAAGACCCACAAGTACTTTTTATCGAGTACATGAAGATCTTTTTGAACTTAGTTCATTTTTTACCACATCACGCCCCTTTTGTGAAAAGGGAAGTGGGGCCACTTTGGCTCCAAGATGAATTTCCATCTAATGCTCCTGACAATGCTGAGAATGTCAATGAACTGTGGCAACATTACCTGCACCCAACTGTCCTTTCGTGCAGAATTGGTAGTACCTCGAAGCACTATGTTTTGGTTGGTTACCAACCAAACTTAGTTTCAAGGAAGTTTAGGTTATCCCAAACTTGTCCCAAGAGTTTGTTCGAGGGTGACAAGAACATGGTGGATGGCACAGAGGTTTCCAAAGATCTATACCATAAATACCTCAAAGCCTTCAATAAATTCATTTATAATGTTAACCCAGTCGAATTCAATCATTCCTTTTATTGTACTTAGAAATTTTTGAACTGGTGGAATAATCATTATAACAAGAACTTAATTGGAGGTGTCTCCACCAATGTTGCTCAACTAGAAAGCGGTTTCTTTCAAGAACAAGTTGAGAATTTGAAAGCTCAATTCAACTACCATATAATGATAGTGTATATAAGGTAATACTCATCTATGAGAATCAATAACTCTACCTAGAACTTCAAAAGAGACGTAGGTAGGTTAGATTGTAAAAGTGTATGTATTTGTAGAGAGAAAAAATTTGTATGATCTTTTGTGTAATGTATTGATAAGGTTCACTGGGGATAAAACCACCTCAGAAATTGTAAAGTGTATCTGATGAAATACAAGCTTCTTGTATGGATAGCTTGTCACTTGTTGTTTTGAATTGGTGTTCAATCCGGGAACAAACCGGAGGGAAAACATTGAAACCTTTTTAGAGAAAAACATGTTTGTTGTTGATGAATAGCTTGAGAGGACGGAGACGACTTGCCCCTTGTTTTAGATTCAGTCTAATAAATGCTTGAAGAAATTCGCTCGAAGAGCATGACTGGTTGACTTTTCACATTAGGCATTGTATTTGTTAACTGCAGCAGCATGCACTGAGAGTTGAAGCTCTTTTCTGCTCATGGTAATGGCAACCAGAACCTTGCCATACTTCACAACATGTGACTATTCAGGAAGACATGATTTTGACATGGTATGCCCCAAGTGCTTGAAACCTTGAAGAGTATGCCTCTGATCAACTGATTGTTTGTAGTATAACCAAATCTTGAACCATTTCAACCTTGATTAGCAGTGTTCAACTGTGTTTGCCCCTATTTGGCAGAATCCATATGTAATTTGCCCCTAGCTTGGAGCGTCTTAAGTCAGCTTTACCCTTGATCAGACCACGACTCAAATTTCATAGATGTCAAGTATTAATTTGCAAGTAAAATTATTTCTTTTGAAAAGTATTTTTGATATACATGTAAGTTTTTTGAAGTTGAATGTTTTCGCTTTTTTGAAGGGAAACACATATTGTATGTACAAAAGATAATTTGTGATTACTCAACAAACAGGATGAGTCAGCTTAACAATAAGTTTGCCGGATATGCTTTCACAGTGAACCTAGTTTCAATTAGGTCTTTTGTATGTTATAACGTGGCTGGGCTCACGGTTTTCAAAAAAAAGGATTGTTAGGCTTAAAATTTATTTGGTCCCACCCATTCTTCTTGATGTCCTTCATTCCTAAATTCAATTAATTTAACTGATGCACTCAGTCGACAAGAGAATCTTTCCGGCAATGATGTTTGAGGTTGACACTTTGGTCGAAGCTTTATTGATATCATTTTGGTTGAACAGACTTTGATGAATTTTCTTGAAGTAGCAGTCACTTTTTGTTTAGGAAGTTGTTCCTATTTTGTTTTGAGTCACTCTTTATTTGTATGGACTAGTTCTTTTTTGAACTTTAAATTTGTAGTATATCGGGATGCCCCTCTTTTATGTGGGCTCTTTTTTTTTGTATTCACTCTTTTTTTTTGTACTCTTTTTTTTTGTAATCACTCTGTTTTTTTGTTTAACCCTTGTAAGATTTTGGTGTATTAATATTGTGACTGCCATATAAATTGTCGTGAGTCTCATCTCTTGACGACTTCTTCTATATGAGGTAAGCATTGATTCTCTTGTATCAGGGTGCATCATCAAATTAGTTGAAATACTACCCTGCCCCAGGTTATGATTAAGGGTTCAGAAAAAAGTAGAAAGAAACATCGACTTCAGGCTCAAAGGGGTTGATTACGGATTATCTCCTTATATCTCCACTGTTTGGGAATTGAAACAATGCCTTACATCATCAACTAGGTTTTTCACCATTAAAAGCATATATTAGCAAAAATTAGTTATTTATATTCATCATCCTCGCTCCAAGTTTGTCAGTATTAAAGCAAGAGAAAAGAGTGAATACGAATGGATGGATTCAAAAACATGCATGTTTATTATATTAAACGTGCTTATCAAAAGACATAATTTTAAAAGCAAACAAATACTTGACAAGAAAGAAATATAAAGCCTAGAAATCATAGGGATGAGTTTCCTTGTATCACTGACTTCAACGAGATGAGTGTAGTAGAGATGACATCAACATCAACCCAATGGTATCAAACCACATCCATGCATAAGAGAGCTGGGTCTATATCCTCGAAAGAAAACTTGTTAGCCCTAACCAACTTTTGAACTTCAGATTGCAGGAGATAACAATGTTCGATGTCATGGCCAGGTGCCCCTGAGTAAAAAACACAAGACAGCTCTGGTTTGTACCAATAAGGCAATTTTGCAGGTACCCGAGGCGGTGCTCTAGTCTGAATCAGATCTCTCTCAATAAAAATTGGAAACAAATCTGCATACAACATGGGGATCGGGTCATATTGAGGTGACCTCTTTGAAACAAGATTAATAGAAACGACATATTGTTGTTTGTTCTTCTTTGGCTTCCCATGAGCCACCATACTCACTTCTTGTTCTTTCTTCATACCAGAGCCTGATCCAAACTGTCTTGTATCCCTGGATGAAGCAGCCTTTCTTGTTAAACGTCCGTCTCGGAGAGCTTCCTCAATGCGCACGCCTATGTATACTATGTCAGTGAAATCATGAAGTGCACTGGCAACCATTTTGTCATAGTAGAAAGCATCAAGAGTTTTCAGAAAAAATTTTGCCATCTCTTTTTCCTCTAAAGGTGGATTAACCTGCGCAGCAAGTTCCCTCCATCTCTGAGCATATTTTTTAAAAGTTTCCTTGTTTTTCTGAGTCAAGGCTCGGAGTTGATCTCTATCCGGCGCCATATCAACATTGTACTTGTATTGCCGGTTGAAAGCCTCGCTTACGTCACTAAAAGTTTTGATGTTGGCCTTATCCAAACCCATGTACCATTTTAAAGCAGCACCAGTTAGACTGTCTTGGAAGCAATGAATGAGCAATTGATCATCTTTTGTTAGAGCACACATCTTTCTAGCATACATCACAAGATGCAACTGAGGACAAGAATTCCCCTTATACTTTTCAAACTCGGGCACTTTGAACTTCGGTGGAAACTTGACATTCGGCACGAGACAAAGGTCATGAGCATTCTTCCCAAACGAGTCTTTTCCACGGAGAGCACGAATTTCTCGTTGTATCTCATCGAACTGATTCTGGAGGTCATCCTTGTAACCAAAGGACATCACACTTTCTGGACGAGCATGATAGATAGGTTCTGCCCCAAATGGCATAACATTCATAGTGAGGGGAGCAGCAGTCATCATAGGAGGTGGAACAGTAGTCATCACAGGAAGTGGGATAGAAGTCATCACTCGTGGAGCAGTAGTAGCATGAAACTGAGCATTGAGGTCATTAAACTGAGAACTCTCACCAAAATTAACGGGCATACCCCGCGGGTAATGTGTTGATGCAGTAAGTGCTGGCATACTAGCATATAACAACGGAGCTGAGACCAGAATGTTTTCTGGAACGGAGACATTCAAACCCTGCGTTGGAGGAGACGGAGCTCTTGCCACAGTCAAAGATTCAACCAAGGCTGTTAACTGGGCCAGATTAGTCTGTAGAGAAGCGACCTGTTCATGTAACTGCTGATTCTCTTGCTAAAGACCTTCCATTCTTTTTTTATAGTTTGCACGAGTGTTGTAGATACGAGTTGACTTTGGACGAGAGCGTCAAACCACTTTCAAACAGGACAACTTGATTTCTGACAAAACAATGTGTGAGACTCAAACCTTTGGAAATAGAACCAGGAATGTAGAATGATGCATGTAAAGAAAGCTTTATTTTATTTTTGATTTTCAAAGGACTTTAGGATATGAATCATAAAGGACCTCATTTTTGTTTGTAAGTGATCAAAAGAATTTTTTTATTTTTTCCAAAGCAAACTTCTTTTTTCAAGGTCCATGATGATTGTGAGGTTTATAAAGAAATTCCTCTAAGTCCTTTGCAAACCAATGGAAAGAGGTTTTCATGGATGCATGGATAAATGAGATGTGATGATGCGACAAGCACAAACATAAGCAAACATGGTTGGTTGGGATATCTCAATGTTGGAGTCAAAAGGTAAACCATCCACAATGTATGAACTATTGGCTTTTCCTTTTTTGTAACACGGGTTCTAAAGCGTTCCCAACGTCATCAACTTTCCCTTTGAATACCAATGTCCACGACTGAACTCGCGGCCAAATGAAATACCCAAGGAAAAATCTCGTTTGAGCGTGGTATCGCGGAACAAATAATCCAAGAATCTCTCGGCTTAGCCATCGCACCACATCCTAAAAAAGGCCAAGATGGGTTAAGGGTGACTAAAGGTCCACGATCATCGGCAGGCACACATCATAGCAACGACTACGTAAAGTTACGTCGAAAAGATACAACAACATGACCCTCGATCGTGCGTGGCTATATCACATGTGGTGATGTGCAAAACTGAACTCTCGCCCATCCACTATGATTATACCACACCTATCTCATGGTGCACTCAAGCTCGGGGCAAGCTTATCTCAACTCATATACCCCCCACAATATATATATATATATATATATATATATATATATATATATATATATATATATAAAGCATATAAACAAATAAGGCACATAGAAGCATACAAGTTAGACTCAACCCTCTTAAGGAGAGTGTCCCCAGTGAAGTCGTCATTTTTCTGTTGCGGGAATTTTGGGATATCCAACACTACAGTTTGATCTTTCATTTCTAATAGAGGGGAAAAAGTCGAAAACCTAAAAAGAAAGAGATTCTAAGGTACGGGGGTTAGTTGCGCTTAAGGAAGGTGTTAGCACCCCAAGCGCCCATGGTACTCCATGGTAACCTCTTATATATTTTATGTGCTTTTTAAAACATGCTTTAAGAATGGAGGGAGAAATTGTATAGAAGAAAAGAAAAGAAAGACTAATGTCATTTTAAGTCTCAGCTTTTAAAGATTCAACATAAACACATTAAACCACACCCTAAAGAGAATGATTGAATTCTTGCAATGTTTATGAGAATCGTTAAAATTTGAGACTAAGAATAATAAAAGTCTAATGAAAGTAAAGTAGTAAAAAGTTAGAGAGGATTTTCTTTCATAAAGTGAATAAAATGAAAGACGTGTAAATATTTTTTTGTGTTTGTAAAAAAGGTTTTATTTTTAAGAGAAATGTAATTGTTGCATTGTAAAGTAAATGTTGTTAAGAGAAAGAAGTAGTAAGAAAGTATAAATATTGTTATGTAAAAGAAAAAAGAGTTAAAAATAGTATGGTGAAGCGATATAATGACGTTGCGACTAGAATGGACCTACAATTTTTTCTTTATCTTTATAATATATCGCGTTTGGGTTGAAAGGACTTTTTTTGTCGCGAGAGACCTCATAACTAATTGAAATTTAATTACGAGTCCTCTTACTTGGAAATGAAATTTTGGCTTTGTGTGTGTTGTGTAAACTAGGAAAGCAATAAATAAATAAAATCCTACGCTATTACAACCAAATCGAATTATTAATTATTACAACCATATCGAATCAAATGAATAATAATGATAATAAGCAATAAAAATAAAATGCAAGTACGGAAAATAAATATGATAATGAGATGCACATAGGAAAAGAAAAGGAAAAAAACTCATGTGATTTTTACTATTTATAACATTGATTTTTACTATTTTATCCCTTAAAAGAATCATTATGTTAGAGAAAAAATACAGTCAAATATATACTTTTTGTTAGTGTTTTTGTGTTGGCCTCATTTTTGGCAAAACACAATGTGAAGGACAATGTGCACATGTCATTGTCTGATGTGAAGATCAATGTGCACACATCATACAAGTCTGGAACTTTGATCATATTTACGCGCCATATCTTTTCTTGAAGATTTGTTTTGTTTTTGCCTCGCTTACTTGTGGGCTAAGTTGCACGCGTTCTAGGAATCATCAGGGTTACTTGTTAACCTAATTTTATTTGTAAAAAAAAATATTTTCCAATCATGGGAATATTTTATTTGGTTCAAATTTATATTTCTTGGGTCAGAATTATTACAAGGAATTATTTGCTTGAAGCCCAAGATATGTCTGAAGATCTAGAAGACTCTGAAGACTATATATATGTGAGAAGACTAGACCTAATATTCACGCAAGCCAATATTGAAGATTAGAGTTTTAGGGTTTGAGTCTTTTGTTAATTGTTAATTGTTATTTGTGAGCCTTTGCTTGTGTCACCTAGATGCTTGCATAAGGACTGGGTTATTTGAGTTGTAATCCGAAGCTTTTAAGCAAGGAATTTTGTTTCATCACTTTAAGCTTTGAAGTACGAGTGGTGTTCACTGTTTGGGGAGTGTTCTCTAAATCTGTTGATTGTATTTGTTATAGAGTGGAAGTGAGATGAGTTTCTCTTACCTATGGGGTACCTAGGTAGAAATATAGCACGGGTATTTGTCAAGTTTCTAAGTTGTAAACCGAGGTGTAAGCCGGATAACTTAGGAATAACATTACACTAGTGAATTTCCTTCCTGGCTTGGTAGCCCCCAAATTAGGTGACGTTGCACCGAACTGGGTTAACAATTTCCTTGTGTTATTTACTACTTTTGTTATTTGTTTCTTTATTACTTGTTCTGCAAGATTGATTAATGTGCACACATCTTACCGCACATTATTCTGTCTGATTATCTTACCGCACATTATTCTGTCTGATTATTAATTATAAGTAGTACGTCAGAATTTCACTTTTTATAGTATTTCAAATGTCTACGTACTACTAATAAAAAGAAAGGGTATTTTAGTAAAATTTATATTCTCTCTTATTTTTCTTGATGTGTGATTTGGTCAACTGTGACACTTAAAATGCGACGGAGGAAGTATTATTTATTGAGAAAATGAGAGAGAAAGAACATTAAATGCAATTTGCATTTAATTTTATGAGAATAAACAAAAACATATTCTTAAAAGTAATTTTTCCTTTATATTTTGGGACAAAAAAATTAATTTTTTCCTCTTATATTTTAGGACAGAGGGAGTACATACCTTAAAAAAATAATGAACATTAAACGGAAGGGTTGGTACTTGGTTGGATGGATTAATTAGACAGTAGTCAAGCGGGTTAATAGAGATTAGGCGCCTAAATAAACATGACATCATTATATCTTGTTTTAATATATTTTAATTAATATTTTAACAATAATATATTTTAGTAATTAATTAATAATTTCATAATTTTAATTTTTTTTTGAAAGAATCAAATTGCTTTTTTTGTGGTAGTTTAATGACTAGAATTTTAACCCTAAAGATAAATAAGTTGGTGTACTAATGTTCGAATTTCGGTGATGATTTGGAGACTAGTATTAAAACGAGTTGCTTGTGCGAGTTCATGAGCTATTCGATTGACTTTTCTTCTAACATATTCGTCCGCCATTATTACAAGCAAAAAAACTATTTACGCGGTGTTTAAAAAATTTAGTTGAGTGTAGTTAACTTTCTTGATTTGATAAGACATATGTTAAGTTTACTGTATTGTTCTTTTAAATCACAAGTACCAAAACATAAAGTGGAATAATTGTCTAAAAAATTAGTCGAATTAAATAAAAGTATATTTAAAATAATAGTATTAATTATTTTAAAAGTAGTTAACTTCTATTTATAATAGTGACCAAAATTTGAAGTATTTTTTTGCTTATAATAATAACTAGAGGAAGTAATTATAATTTGGAATCATATTTAATAAATTAGGACACAACTAAATAATAACACCAAACTCAGTGTTATTTTTTTTGGTCAATTAATTTAATAACTAGCATTTTACTCTTGAATGAAGGTGAATAAAAGGACATATTATGGTTCGAATCTCAATCCCTGCACTTTACGTGCAAATGTCCTACCAATACAACTAGATTCATGGAAGTTATTTTTCAAATAATCATAATTTTAATTTAATACTCCCTCCGTCACTATTGTAAGAAAAAAAACTACTTACATTGTGTTAAAGAAATTTAGTTAAGTGTAGTTAATTTTCTTGATTTGATGTAAGAGATATGTTAAGTTTACTGTATTGGATTGAGATTTTGAGAGATTTCAATGGATTTTAAAAGACTTTTTTATGATAAAAAAGTCTTGTTTTATTCAATCAAGACTTTTATAAAATATAAGCAAATTTTGTAGTATTCAATTAAAAAAAGCCTCTCAAAATCTCACAAAATCCCACGAAGTCTTTTAAAATCTTCAAGATTTTTTTTTGTCAAAATAATCCCTCGAAATTCCAATCCAATAATCCCACTAAAAAATAGTAGAATCAAATAAGGATATATTTGAAATAGTAGTATTAATTATTTTAAAAGGAGTTAACTTTTATTTATAGGGCCCGTTTGTTATAGATTAAAAAATAAGTGATTTTGCTATTAAATAATTTAGAGATTATTTTTTAGAGATTTTACAAAAAATCAGAAGCTATTTTGTGTTTGTTTATCATTAAAAAAATTACTTTTTATAAAAAAATAATCTTTAACTTGTTTGGATGCAACTATATAAAAGTGATTTTGGATCACAAAATTACCATAAAGTACAATTATTCAAATATAATATATCATATAAAATAAATATATGAAAAATACTCAAGTTTTTGTTTTTCATTATGGTCATATAACTTTATATATATATATATATATATATATATATATATATATATATATATATATATATCTACAAATAAAACAAATTTTTAAATCTTATCTTCTAAAAATAACAAATTAATCTTATAAATTCTAAACAGGGTATTATTGGAATATTAAAATAATATTAAGGATATTTTTGTCCAAAAATATTTTACGTTTGTTTTCTCTTTCCTCTAAAATAAATCTATGAAAAAAAGCTACTAATATGAGCTTCAGATCTTTAGAAGTTTTTAGATTATTTTCAGATTCTGATTATTTTTAAAAGTTGTAACAAACATATGTTATTTTTTAGAAAGTGATTATTTTTTAAAAATAAGTGATTATTTTCTAAAAAAAGCTATAACAAACGGCCACATAATACTGACCAAAATAAGAAGTGTTTTTTTGTTTATAATAGTAATTAAAGTGAGTAAACTTTTTGTTTTGTTTTGACTTTCATCCTTTGTTTCCTAGGAGAAATGCCCTAATAGTCCAAAGTTCGAAACAAAATCTAACATAAAATGATTTTAATTCCCTTCAAATATAGTTGCAGAGATCGAACCTTGATTATCTTTACTAAGTTTAGCGAACTAATTTTGAAATTTCAAAGGGGTATTTGATAAATTTTAAAATTTCAAGGTATAATTTGATAGTATTTCACTCATCGTTTAATTCAATACCTTGTTTTAATACATTAATTAATTTTAATAATTAATTAGTATATAGTGGTATATATAAAGGATACTACCCTTCAGAGGTTAACATTACAAAGGCGCGAAACATCACTCTTTGGGTTTAGGGTTTTATAGAGACGAATCGTTTCGCCTTCATCCCAAATCCATGGCTTTTTGGGGTAATCATCACATTTTTCTTCTTCATTCTTCTAGTCCGATTCCGATCAAAACTCTAAAACCTAACAAAAATCCGTATTTTGTTTGCAGGAGTTGAAATCAAACCTGGAAAGCCTTTTACTCACACATACGATGATTCCAAAGGACGCCTCCACATTTCAATGGTAGTCACTAATCACCTTCTTATCATCATCATCATTTTTCTTCAATGCTTCCTTAATCTCTTATTGCATCATTTTTTGCGTTATTTGTACCGTGATTCTATTCAAGTTCTAATATATACACTCATAGTTCTAATCACGTTGGCAATGATTTTGTTCAAACTCACTGGCAATCCAAATTCAGATTTTTAACAGAAAAAATCACTTTTTTTTTTTATTTATTTTACTTTCAGATTTTTCGAAAAATCATTTTATTAAAATAATCATTTTTATTTTTTTTCTTCAAAATGAAAAAATCCTTTTACTTGTGTTTGTTTGAGATTAAAATAAAATATATTTTTTTAAAAAAAATCTATTTTTAAAAAATAGATTTATAAAAAGTGATTTTTTTTCTTAAAAATAGATTCTTTTGGAAATCTATTTTCAAAATCTATTTTTTTGAACATCACATACCATGTGCAAAGTGAAGTCAATGAAAGGAAAATAATTTTTTATTATTGTAAACAAACATAAAGTAGTTTTAGATTTTCTGCAAAATCTCCAAAAACTCTAGTTAGATTTTTTCAGAAATAAATCACATTTTTTTTAATTTCAAACAAACATACCCCTTGTTGAAGCTCTTAAGTACTGTTTTTGGTAATATAATAGTGACACAATGTGATTATGCCAAACTTACGATTTAAACATACACACAATTTGTTATCACTTCTAAACTTAGATTGTTAATAGTAGTTGTAAACACTCATTTTCAGGCCACTTTGGGACATGGCACTGCAATTACGAAAAGCACACTGCAATGTAATGTGGGAAACAAAAGTCCTGTTTATCTTTGCTCTCTTTATCCTGGAAAAACTGAGTCGTTGCAATTGAATTTGGAGCTTGAGGAGGATGGTAATGTTATTTTGTCCGTCATTGGTCCTCGTAGTATTCATCTCTGCGGTTATTATCTTGCTCGTGGCCGCTATACCAATACTCTTGATGAATCGTATCCTTATATTTGTCTGATTTCCTGTTTTTATTATAACTTTTTAACTCATCAAATTTATCCGGGTCAATGCAAACTAGGTGCATTTGTTTAAGGCTATGTTTCAATTATCTTGTATTTTATGAGAGTTTTTAAATTGCTTTAACTTGGATAAGTATTTGGTTATGAACTTTGGCAATGTAAGTATATATGTGCTTGTTAAGAAGTTAGTAGAAGGAGCTTATGAGAGTATAGAGTTTTGGGAATTTGATCAAGTCCAAGTTTGGATTGTCATGTAATTTACAAGAGTTTTTCAATTGTTTTCACTTAGATAAGTACTCCTTCCGTCCCAAAATATAAGGGAAAGAAACACATATTCTTTGTCCCAAAATATAAGGGAAAAAATAGACATTTATGTTTTCTAAGTATTAATTTTACTTATTTTCATAAAATTAAATGCAGATTGCATTTATTTTTCCTTCTCTCTCATTTTATCATTAAACAACAATCAATGAAAAATGTTTTTACATCTTTCTATGCAATTTATTTCAAGAAAAATTCCACAAAATCATGTTTCAAATTTTCATGTTTTAGTTTTCTTAATAAGCGTGATTTTTTTATTTTCCCTTATATTTTGGGACAGAGGGAGTATTTGGTTTTGAGCTTTGGAAAATGTTAGATTTTACATGTTTATAAAGAAGTTCATTTTTATGTATGTTTGAAAATCTCATAGTCATCGAAAAATTATTTTAATTTTTCTATTACTGCAAGTGTTTATTGAAAACTTTACCCAAACTGGTTCTAAGAAATTCACATAAATTTGTTTGGTGGTTGAGCCTGAATAGTTACTTGGATTATGTGTTTGTCAAAAGATAAAGAAAAACTGCCCTTTTTCTTTTTCTTTGTCTGTTTCTTTTTCTTGATTTCCTTAACTACAATGGAAAGGGAATCATATGGAGAAGATATAGCTGATACAGAAGCAGAGGAATCTGTTCACGGTGATGAAGATGACTACGATGATAGTTTTATTGACGATGACACTGATCTTCCAGTTTTCCCACCATCTCCTATTTTCAATGAAGGTAAGTTCAAATATTTATTATAATCTCTCAACATGTAATTCTTGAGTTTGTCCCCATTTTAATCTTTTATGATGTTTGTATATTTTTTGTTTTGTTTTGATTGTGATTACTGCAGAAGAAGCATATTATGATAGAGGACGGAAAAGTGCTAAAGGCAGCCGAAAAAGGCTGAGGAAGAAGTACCAGTTGGTAGAGTCGGATGATGATGGCGGTCTTGAAGAAAAGAAAATTGTCAATGACAGTAAGCATGTACAATCTCAGGAAATTGATGATGAAGATAGTCTACCAATTTCATCTTTTTGCAAGAATAAAGCCTCTGGAGGGGTCTTAGACTTAGATCAGGAAATGGATGATATTGTTGACAAAGAAGCAGTTGATACTGGCAAAAAATACGGTGAAGATCCCGAGAATAGTACTATTGAAACAAAATTGAAAATTGACAATGTTGTTGCCGGTAGTCAGACTCTCAGGTGACTTTTCTCAATGCAATATCATCGTTCAGATACATGCTTGCTTTTCTCGGCCTTAAGTCTGCCCTTATAGTAAATGTTTAATTGTTGCCTTTGTTTATAAATTATGTTTGTACTGAAGCAGGCAAGCTGAGCCTTCAGATCCCTTGGCAGTTCCTTGTACTGTTCTGGATGTTGGGGATGTTAAAAAGTCAAAAAAGAAAAAGAAGGGAAAGGAAGAAGAAACCAAGAGTTCTTTTAATGACCATTCCACTGTACATGATAATGCTGCGCAAGATGACAAAAATATGGACAGGGCCCAGGATCTCTTGGATCAGGAAATGACTGATAATGTTGACAAAGAAGCAGTTGATGCTGGCAAAAAAGATGGTGAAGATCATGAAAATATTACTATAGAAACAAAATTGAAGACTGACAATGTTGTTGCAGATATTCAAATTCATAGGTGACTCTTCTCAGTTCAATTTCATTATTGAGATCCATGATTGGTTTTCAAAGCTTTAAGTCTTCTCGTTTAGACACAGTAAATTTTTAGTTATTCTTGCCTTTGTACATAAATTATATTTGTACTGGAGCAGGGAAGCTGAAACTTCAGATCCCTTGGCAGTTCCTTGCGCTGATCCGGATGTTGGGGATATTCAAAAGTTGAATAATAACAAGAAGGGAAAGGAAGAAGAAACCAAGAGTTCTTGTAATGACCATTCCACCGTACAAGATAATGCTGCGCCAGATGAGAAAAATTTGAACACGGCCCAGGATCTCTTGGATCAGGAAATGGCTGATAATGTTGACGAAGAAGCAGTTGATGCTGGCAAAAAAGATGGTGAAGATCACGAGAATAGTAGTATTTTGACAAAATTGAAGACTGACAATGTTGTTGCAGATATTCAGACTCATAGGTGACTCTTCTCCATTCAATTTCATTATTCAGATACACACTTGCTTTTCAAATCTTCAAGTCTTCTTGTTTAGACATAGTAAAATTTTATTTGTTTTTCCTTTGTTTATAAATTATATTTGTTCTGAAGCAGGGAAGCTGAACCTTCAGATCCCTTAGCTGTTACTTGCACTGTTCCGGATGTTGGGGATATTAAAAAGTCGAAAAAGAACAAGAAGGGAAAGGAAAAAGAAACCAAGAGTTCTTGTATTGGTCATTCCACTGAACTAAATAATGCTGCGCAAGATGAGCAAAAAATGAACATGTCCCAGGATCTCTTGGATCAGGAAATGGCTGATAATGTTGACAAAGAAGCAGTTGATGCTGGCAAAAATGATGGCGAAGATCACGAGAATAGTACTATTGAAGCAAAATTGAAAACTGACAACGTTGTTCCAGATATTCAGATTCATAGGTGACTCTTCTCCATTCAATTTCATTATTCAGATTCACACTTGCTTTTCAAAGCTTCAAGTCTTCTCGTTTTGACATAGTTAATTTTTAATTGTTCTTGCCTTTGTTCATAAGTTATATTTGTACTTAAGCAGGGAAGCTAAACGTTCAGACCGCATGGTAGTTCTTTGCACTGTTCCGGATGTTGGGTATTTTCTGAGGTCAACAACGAAAACGAAGGGAAAGGCAGACGAAACCAAAAGTTCTTGTATTGACCAATCCACCGTACAAGATAATGCCGCGTTAGATGAGAAAAATATGAACACGACCCAGGATCTCTTGAATCAGGAAATGGCTGATAATGTTGACAAAGAAGCAGTTGATGCTGGCAAGAAACATGGTGAAGAGCATGGGAATATTACCATTGAAACAAAATTGAAAACTGACAATGTTGTTGCTGATATTCAGACTCTTAGGTGACTCTTCTCAATTCGATTTCATTATTCAGATATACACTTGCTTTTCAAAGCTTTAAGTCTTCTCGTTTAGACATAGTAAATTTTTAATTGTTCTTGCCTTTGTTCATAAATTATATTTGTATTGAAGCAGAGATGCTAAACCTTCTGATCCCATGGAAGTTCCTTGCACTGTTCCGGATGTTGGGGATATAAAAAAGTTGAAAAAGAACAAGAAGGGAAAGGATAAAAAAACTAAGAGTTCTTGTAATGATCTTTTAACTCAACTAAATAATGCTGCGCAAGATGAACAAAAAATGAACATGTCCCAGGATCAGGAAATGGCTGATAATGTTGACAAAGAAGCAGTTGATCCTGGAATAAATGAACTGCACCAGCAGCGAATGGATGACAAGTGAGTGTTCATGTCTCGAGTTCTTGTTATACTTATAAGAAACTGTTATTGTTTGGTTCTTTTTGTTTTTCATAGCATAAATTGGTAATTTAATTTGGAAATTAGGGCCATGAAATTTCAAAATAATGAATTTAGGGTTCTTCCTTATTGCAGAAATATTAAGAGTGGTTGATTAATTACTGAGATGAGACTTCTATTTTAAGACTTATTTCAGTATGCGTCTGTTTCAAATGACCCATGTACAGTCTAGTGGCAACCACAGGTTGATTCAAATCTCTGGCGGCCGACTTATATGAATCTATGGCCCCACTTGGCTTTTGGCTGCTGGCAATGCCTCCTCAGGTTAATGAGTGAGTGAGAAAGGTCACCAGTGAAATGGTGGCATGTAACATGTCTGCCTTATGGTGGCGGTTACTTTTTACTTTGTCGGGCTCTGCTTATCTTTTTTATTTTAAAAATGTTTGTGTATCTTTCTTACAATATGCATGGGCGTATCATAGATAAATCAATAGGCTCAAAAGATGCTGGTTTTGTGGGCATCATCTCTTGGATTGGTTTTTTAATTACAATTAATGCATCACACTATATTTTGTTTTTTTTTCAAGAGTAAGGCTGCTATGCCCTTAACATTGCAGGTGAAAATTTTGGGGGTGATTCTTCGTAAAGACTCGCCATTGAATATTTCATCTAATATTAAGTGGATACCAAACTGAAAATGGTGTATTCAAGTCCTTTGCTATTTTAGTGACAATCATAAAAGAATTATGTCTGTGACTGTGAATGTGATACAAATAATGATGTTACTCCTTGGAAAAGTATTTTGCACCTTGATTCTGCATCTGCTTTCAAAGGCAATGTTCTTGAAAGGAGAACTGACAGTGCATTTGCACACTTCCTTTTGTTACTTGTAATGATTTCTGGTTTGGCTGTTGATCATTTTTGTAATTGATATGCTGCAGGAAAGTTGGAACCGCGGATAAAATACTTCCTTCATCACAGGTTGGTCAAGGACAGGATGGAAAACGAAAGAGAAAAAGGAAGGAACAGTCCAAGGAGGAGACACTTTTAACTACTGATGATGCTTGTATTAGCAATACTGTCAACCCTCCTGAGGGTAAGGAACACAATAATCAGGACATAGTTAATGGGTGAGTTTTTTTTTTACCAACATATATATATATATATATATATATATATATATATATATATATATATATATAATGCTATAATAACTCTGCAGCATGTTGCATTTGATATGGAGAAGTTGTCTTCATACTTTTCATGCCCTTGACCATATGCAATATAACTCACAAAATCAGCTGTATTGTCGATGCAACAGACACCTAGAGTCCTAGACTGTCCTTCCTAGTATATGTTATTAACAGATTATAGCCCATGCATATTTCAATTTCGCTGGACATTATACTGTGTGAAATAATGAACTTCTCTTATGGCTTCTCTTGAATACTTTTTAATCTAATATGTATTGTGCTTCATAAAACTTTGCCTTCTACAAAAATTTGTCGTTCTACAATTGAATGTCCAACGAAATCTTTCAAATTCTATAAGAGAAGTAAAGCTTAGGAAGAAATTGCTCTCCTTACAATAAATTTCAGTTTATTTCCATGAAGATGTAATGTTTAGAATTGTCCATTCTCCAAAACTTCATATTGATTTGCTGTCATTTTCCCTGTGATTCGAGGTGCATCCTGCCAGAAAAGAAAAAAAACAATATTTTGTTATCTGATACCTTTTAGCAAATTAGCAGGGATGTTAAGATTTCACACATTATTGCACTGGCTTCATCTGAAACGGATTCTCGAAAGAAAACAAAGAGGAAAAAGAAAGATCATACAAATAAAACTTCACATCCTGAAGGTGACAATGGTGGAGGCATCATTCAAGATGAAAAAGCCAACAAAGAGACAGCAGATAGTCTGATTCATAAACTTTCTAAAACGAAAGAACATCAGAAGCTTACAATTGAAAAGTAAGTCCCTTTTATTTTGTTTATGCTTTTGATGAGATAATACCCAAAAAATTAAATGTGCTTTAATTCTGGAATTCTTGAATTGCTAAACTAGAGAACATTAAACAGGTTTAAACATTTCTACGACAATCTAGGCAATTAATTAAATGCAAACTTCAATTGGTTCAAGCTGTTATGCTTTGCTAACAATAAAAATGCATTTGTATTCATATACCAAGCTTTTTTACCCCATAAACAATGCATTTGAATCAAGTAAATCTTATTGTACTTATTGACATCAAAGTATTGTTAAATCACACTTGAAATACTCATGTATATTTAAGTTTATTAGAATGAGAGTTTGAAACCATTTGGAAATGAAACAAAAGAAGGAAGAGGGAGAAGATTATTTGAGTCCCTTCCCTTGTATTAGGTCGATTAAGGTAGTGATCCAATAACCAAGAAAATGATTAACTCACATCATAATGTGTACACTTAAATTTAATTTACCACCTATATATTCTCTCTCCACCACTCAAGCAATATATATCACTCTTCTTTCCACATAAGTTTCTCTTTGTATGTCCATATATTTTTGTTTGATCTTTGAAAACAATTGAAATGTAGCAACACTAAATTCTAAAAACCTGTTGATAGAAATAAAGGTAGATTCTACACATTTAATATCCTCTTTTCTTAGTCCCTCACATGCTAGAACTTATTTTTGTGCAATAATCTTGGTTGATATTTCTGATGCAGCAGTTTGAACAACGTTGCTCAAGACAATCCTGATGGAAATCAATCTGAAGATAAGAAAGTCAAGAAAAAGATGAAGAAAAGTAAAAGTAAAGGTCAGGGCAGTGAAGTTGTAAATTCTGACATGCCTCTATCATCAGTTGAGCCAAATCATGAGATGATTAAAGAGGATGGCAATAATATGGAGGATACAAATTCTTCACAAGTTAGAACATTGTCAAATGGACTAGTTATTCAAGAGCTGGAGAAGGGGAAAGAAAAGGGGAAGATTGCGGCATTAGGGAAAAAGGTAGTTCTGTTAAATGATTTAAAATATTTTAGCTACTAGTTAGTTACTGCTTCTATGAAGACAAGCATTAATTGCAGATTTGATTTAAATAATTGGCCTTTGGTTGCAGATCAGCATCAATTACACTGGCAAGTTGAAGGAAAATGGAGTGGAGGTTGAGTCTAATGCTGGTCAAGCCCCTTTCAAATTTCGCCTTGGTAACATATCACTATTTACCAGAACCTTTAATTACCTGGATATGACTCTTGTATTCTTACACTTGAATCACCTTTTGCAGGTAAAGGAGAAGTTATTGAGGGTTTGGATATTGGCCTTGAAGGTAGTCATTTAAACATTTTGTCCTTGTTATTTTCTCTAATAATTGAGGTTTTCTTTTTGTTATTATTAAAATATATCTTTCTGTGTATAATTGGGATAATACTCCAACATGCCTTTAATTTTATAAATTCATGGTTCTCAGGCATGCGAGTTGGAGAAAAGAGAAGACTTGTAATTCCACCATCAATGACGTATGTGATTTAATTCATATGTTAAATTAATATATTTTTCTTTAATTTATTTTCTTTTTTGGAATCACTATAACCATATCATATCTAATATGTGCATGTTTCAGGTCTAAGAAGAATGGTGACATTGAAAACATACCACCAAATTCATGGTTGGTTTATGACTTGGAACTTGTTAAAGTTCATTGATTACTCCAAACAACTGATTGTGGCTGGTCATACTTTTGAGTGAATATGGGAAAGATATGGAGTCGGAGCTTAATGAGAAACCGGATTCAACTGTATGATAACATTTTTTTGTCGAATCCCTGGTGATTTTGCTCCTGTTGATTCATTTTTGGTATAGAGGACAGTTGGTTTACACTTTACTCATGCAACCAAATCCAAAGTTTTGCTTCTTTCTGATGCTATTTAAACACCAAACTCCATGTTAGTTGATGGTGAAAGTAATTATGAATTTAAGATATATAGGATTGTTTGCTTTCCTTTTTGTGCTAAAAGAAAATTTACTTATATTTGATGTCATCACAATTATCTGCGGTTTTATGGCTCAGTTGACAAATCTGTTAGAGGTAGTATTTAACAAATCTGTCCGGAATATGAATAAAAATTGATAAAATTGAATAAGGTTTATATTATGACAGAATGAATCTCTGGTTTATAAACAATAAAAAAAAACAGTATGAAATTAATGCTTTAATACATTTTTTAAACTTGCTATTTCCTGTACACACTTTCAATAGAAAAGAGTTTTTTTTTTTTTTTTTGTAATTCTTTGCTCTCAGGTATGTGCTTCTTATACTTCTAAATTTTTTATTGCTTAAACTTCAAATGACATTTAGTTATCAAGCACTAAAGTTAACATGCAAAACAAACCAAAGTAAAAACACATTTTGGCCATCCATTTTGGCTATTTTTCTCACCCTAAAGTTAACCCTAAACTTTAGTTATCAAGCACTAAAGTTAACATGCAAAACAAACCAAAGTAAAAACACTAGCCATCCATTCTAGCCATGCAAAACAACGCTTTTGTAGTATAGGCCACGGTTTCAACTTTCACAAGAGTTATTTATGAGGAAGATGGTTGATAAGTTAAGTGAGTTTTGGGAAATGATGTTTTTATGTGATATATCATAGTTGTTTTGAATGAATTAAAGACATCATTTTGTCTTGAAAAGCCATAACTTCTTCACTAACTATATAAGACACTATACTACAAAATGTAAGTATACCGTCTATTACCATGTAACTTAAGGATACTGTCTTTCGGGATGCCTTGATGGCACTGTCCTGAAATGTTTGGGTATATCAATGACGCCCAATGGATGTATAGTGGTCCCGTCAAGTGCTGTTAGAGGGCCTCCTTCGTACGGGCGTAGTTCTGTCTTCTTCAAGCCTAACTATAGGCATAGCTTAAAGTAAATATGTCACACGCGCTACCTTCGTCTATCAGCACTCGGAGTATGTTTGTATTGGCCATTGTCACCCTTATGATCAAGGGGAGTTCTTTGTTGGTTGTTCCATTGGTCATTTCTTCGTCTTCGAAACCCAGGACAGGCTTCCTTCCTCGACTTTCTCTTGGAGCCGACAGTCTTTACCTCTTCGCAGGGAGTTGTTCCACCGGTGATGGTGAATGAAATTGGAGTCGTCTTGAGTAGATATGAGTTTTCCATTTGAGCTATTTTTTTACTGGTAAAAGAGGTGAGAGAGGTTCGAAAGAACTTATAAAGGGATATAAGTTTCCACAGACGACACTGTAACACCCGGCGCAAGCACAAAATATTGCAATGAAGTCGCCACCATATTTTATTTATTCCGTGAGGGGAAAGGAAAATAATGATAAAACCTTTAAGAGTTGGGTTCGGGAGTTAGTTACATGAGGGGAAGACGTTAACACCCCCTCATATCCGTTGTACTGAACATGAACCATTTGAGGAAATTTGGTTTGCATAAACAGAATAACCGTACATAAAGAATATATTACCGCATATTAAACAGAAAAGGAAAAAAGAGTTTTTTTATTATTTGGCTTGACAAGAGAGGCTCTCGCTCCTACGTATCCCCCAAGTACAATGAGGAACTCAAAGCTCACGTAGTTCTTCCTGAAAAAGAGTTTGTTTGTTGGTTGTTTTTAACGAACAACGCTTATGTCGCATTCCACTGATATGACAGTTTGCTTGTATGCTCGATTGAGGCTTAAGCGTTTGTCGGTATCAGGGGAATGGATAAAACATCGCCCTTTTAAGAAAAGAAGTGAAACAGGTTGACTGCACAAGGACAGGAAAAATAGTTGAGTGAATTGAAAGTCTTTATTGGTTTATTAAAGTGAAATAAGCCGAAGACGAGTCGTAAGTCAGGCTCCTTCTCATTTCATTTAATTAAAAGGTTCCATTTTAATTGGTATGGGAATAACTCAAGATCACAAGTCGTCAGTCAAGGACCGATTTATTCCCATTCCATTTTTGAAAGAAACGTTTTCCACAAGTCAAAAATTCAGGCCAGAAAGGGAAAAAGAAAGAGTAGAAGAAGAGAGGAATGCAAATGCATGATAAATGCTAATGACAATGTAAGTAATGCGATAATTAAATAGTACTCGAAATAAATATGCGAATCACATAAATAAACGAGCAATTGAATAAACAGGAACGAAACAAAGTGTCAAGCAACGAAGTGAATTAACAGACATTTAGCAAGCAAACGTAAAAATAAGCTTGAGACGATTCGTTCGTCATGCTCTCACTTTTTTCTACGTTCAAACATTAAATTATTTTGAATGAAATAAAAATAAATTCAAGACACGAGTCGTCAGTTAGGGTCCAATTTTTTTTTATTCCACTCAAAAAGTCAAATCAGGCAAGCACCATAGATAATATTTAATTGTGACGTTATAAGTTAAACGTGGGATATATAATTAAAACATACGTACCGTCAAGTGATTAAAAAAGAAAATGAAAGAACGAAGATTTGTTCAAGTATCAGAGGAATTAATTATTTAAACGACATTATTTAAAATAAAGTAAAACTGAGACGAGTCGTACGTCATGCTCTTTTTACTTTACGTTAATTACCGCGTTTAAATCATTCGAAATAAAAAATAAATCGAGGACACGAGACGTACGTAAGGGTCCGGTTTATTTTTTATTTCGAATATAAGTTTTAATCAATTGAAATAATAGCACATTTTTCAACTTATTACGTCCAAATTAATTAAATTCAGCGAAAGGAGTAGTAACGAGCAGATTGGGCTATCAGCAAAAAAAGAATGCAAAAAAAAATAAAAATACTGGGCCTAAGGCCCAACTATTGATTCAGATTAGGGGGGTGCGTTCAGCACTTTGGGGGTGTAAAATAGAAAGAGATGCAGATCTAGCCCAACTTTCAACAGACCCACCCGGTTCAATCTGAACCGGACCGGTTCGACCCAGCTGGGGATCCGGTCCAGATCCAGAGATCCAGTGGATCCGATCAATTGCCAGTCCACCCTACACCTCACTCTACCTTCGTATGATCAAATCTCATCGCGAGATCTAACGGCCAGAAACAAATCAAACCAGACAGAGGGTGTATCGTACACCCTCGTCTTCTCCGATACCCAAAACAGCGCCGGCACGGCAGCTCTTCACCGGAGCACTTGCAGAGCTCATAAAACGCGAAACAAAAACCCAAATGAAGCGAAATCGAACAACAAACACGAATCCAGTATCCAATTTAATAAAAAACGTATATTAAAGCCGAATCGAACGAAACAATTATCGGAGGAGAAAAGTTTAAAAACGCGTTTTACAGTAACGATTTCGGAAAATTAATTAACGAAAAGTTTCCAAACATGATTACAGTCAAAAAATCAGAGCAAAACCCACGAAATAGAGTCCGAAAACGTTCGAAAATCAACCTTCTTTGGTTTGGGAACTTTCGGTTTTGGATTGAGAGAAAACAGATCCGTTTCAGTGCTTTTGAACGCGATCGATGATGATTTGGACGGAGGAACGCGGTTAGATCGCTTTGCTTCAAGTAGATTTCATGTTTTCTGTTGATTTTGAGTGATGAATTTGAGATTTGGTTCTAGGGTTTTGAGAGAGTAGGAGGCGCGGCTGAGAGCCAGAAGATGAAGGAAGAAAATCTTTGTGAACAGTGAACCCCCAAAGAATAGGGTTTGTAATAAAATGTTCCTTTTATACTACTCAGCCCAAATTTGAGTTATTTTTTTAATAAGTGGGTTTTTAGTGGTAAAAACTATAAAAATAGAAATGGGGTAAAAGTCTAAGTAATTTTTAAAAGGGTAAATGTTATGTCAAGGAAAAAGAGTGAGGTGGCAACGTTTGATTGGCTAAAAAAATCACAATAAACTCTTTTAAAAAAGATAAAACAGCGGAAGTAAAACAAAAAAAAAACAAAAAAAGAAATAAAAACTAATTTTTTAATACTTTTTGCGCTATTTTTTTCTAAATTGTAACAACTGAAAAGAAATAAAAGAAAAGAAATAAATGCAAGTACATCATTATTATTATTATTTCTAAAACTTCTTTTGACATTTCTTATAAAAATAAGAAATAATTTTTAAAACAAAATTTTTAATAAAAAGTGGAAAATTAGGGTATTACAGACACCACTTTTCCGCTTGGGACAGAACTGGACAACTCTGTGAAAAATATGGGATGGGATCTTGGTGGTTGATTTGTGATGGATTTTTGTACCAACCTCGTTGATGACGGGGGGTGTACTTGCAAAACATGTTAGCGCTCTGACGCTCAAGTCAGTATCGATCGAAGAAAAGTGTTAAGAGATGGATAAGAGTGTTTGTATCTTGAGATTTAGGGTTTAAAGGTATATATATATAGGACAAATGAGAGTGTCCTTGCATGTTGGTGGCGATTCCACCAACGAGCACGCTCCCTCAATAGTACCATGAGTCATCAGATTTGCTACGGATAGAAGTACCACCAGCTTCGATGGAGAAGAACAATACTTTATGCTAATTTGCCCTTTTGTGGAGAATTGGGCATTTGTTTCAGAAGCTAAAGACTCAGAAGCTATGTTGGTGAAATTCTAGGTCCGCTGTGGACAAGTTGTTTAAGCAAGATGCTTCGACAACTTGCTCAGCTTTATGCTTATGACAGTATGTAAATAATAAAGTGCAGAAAGCGATAAACAAGCACACGTAATTGTTTACCCAGTTCAGTGTCAATACACATAATCTGGGGGATACCAATGCAGGAGAATTACCTTCACTATACACTAGTTACTAGTCTCTAGGTCTTATTTGAATAGCCCCTATTCAAAGTCTCTCACTAAAACTACCCAAATGAAATTATTTAGGACTCCCCCTAAATATGTGACTCTCCCTCAACCAATCCCCAATTGGAGGAACGGTTTTAAGCTAGTTATACTAGTGCAGAACTTGCACGATTACCACAACGACAACAACAACAATGAACAAGAAAAAAAGACTCAATAAAAACTTAGGACTTAAACTATTATCTTGAGTCGTACTTTGCTTCAATGTTTGAATGACTATTTATATCTTTTAAACTCGCATATAGTTAAGCTAAATAATAGGTAAGTTTGTTGAGAATAAATCTTTTATCTTGTACAAGATAAAATATTTGTTTTTGTAAACTTCTTCAAGCTCTTCCAAAAACAGCTCCTGGAGCGCGCAACCAAATAACTTTCTGATTTGTTATTTGTTTGGTTGATCTTGTAACAAACAATATTTGTTTGGATATATATATATATATATATATATATATATATATATATTTTAAATCTTCCAAAAACGCGGCATAACAAACTTACTTAAGAGATATACTTCAACTGGGAAGTTGGTGGTTTATTGCTTCATCTCTAAGTAATTTACAAACTGAAACTTGAGGGACTATGACAATAAATTCATGTGTTTGAATTTCTAAACTGATATGCTTCTGCAGAAGCAACATGTCACAGTCCTCTGTTGGCAAGATGTCACAGTCCTCTGTTGGCAAGATGTCAAGGCATCTTGCTAAACATGTTGTTTGAACAAAATGTATGACAACATAGGGAACAACAATTGGGAACATAGGTTCTGAATGATATGACAAGTCATAATTTATCGGACAGATACGTTGAGATTTTCACTAGTTCTTCGAAAATCTTTACAAATGCATAATTCCACAAATAATACAATACGTGAACGATACAGACTCAATCAACTATCTTCAACGTAGCTTCAATTGTGAATTGCGCGACCTCAACCCAATCTTGGCTTCAATCTCTGATTCAAACAATCGATCCTCACACCTATCTTGACCCAAGATCCTTGTGACGATTGTCCAGCCGATTCCTTCGCCGAATTGTGTTGATCATTCAAGCAAGCGATGGGGGGCGGGGGTGAATAAGCGTTCCGAAATCAAAAACGATTTTTCGGATTTCAAATAAAAGTGCGCGGAAGCTACCTAGATCGGTAGTCTACTTTGCACCTTCGACTAAAGGGAAAGTAATATAGCCTTAATAGTGAAACAATGATAATTCGAATGCAATTACAAACGTTTCGAAAACAAGCAAATTGTGTCAAATTAATGTTTACGTTGAAAATCTTTCACACACACACAATTTATGGTTTGTATAATTCTATAGCAAACAAAGTATCAAAATAATACTTTTATCGAACACTTGGCGTGCACGATAAAACTATCTTTACAATGCACAATAAATTGGAAAGTAAGAGAGATGAGGGTAAGAGAATGCAAACGAGAATGATCAGGGAGTTCCCAGCATTCGTGTCGTCCTTGCGGTCGGCCGGTACGTCTCCCCCCAACTTATTGGACAGATACGTTGAGATTTTCACTAGTTCTTCGAAAATCTTTACAAATGCATAATTCCACAAATAATACAATACGTGAACGATACAGACTCAATCAACTATCTTCAACGTAGCTTCAATTGTGAATTGCGCGACCTCAACCCAATCTTGGCTTCAATCTCTGATTCAAACAATCGATCCTCACACCTATCTTGACCCAAGATCCTTGTGACGATTGTCCAGCCGATTCCTTCGCCGAATTGTGTTGATCATTCAAGCAAGCGATGGGGGGCGGGGGTGAATAAGCGTTCCGAAATCAAAAACGATTTTTCGGATTTCAAATAAAAGTGCGCGGAAGCTACCTAGATCGGTAGTCTACTTTGCACCTTCGACTAAAGGGAAAGTAATATAGCCTTAATAGTGAAACGATGATAATTCGAATGCAATTACAAACGTTTCGAAAACAAGCAAATTGTGTCAAATTAATGTTTACGTTGAAAATCTTTCACACACACACAATTTATGGTTTGTATAATTCTATAGCAAACAAAGTATCAAAATAATACTTTTATCGAACACTTGGCGTGCACGATAAAACTATCTTTACAATGCATAATAAATTGGAAAGTAAGAGAGATGAGGGTAAGAGAATGCAAACGAGAATGATCAGGGAGTTCCCAGCATTCGTGTCGTCCTTGCGGTCGGCCGGTACGTCTCCCCCCAACTTATTGGACAGATACGTTGAGATTTTCACTAGTTCTTCGAAAATCTTTACAAATGCATAATTCCACAAATAATACAATACGTGAACGATACAGACTCAATCAACTATCTTCAACGTAGCTTCAATTGTGAATTGCGCGACCTCAACCCAATCTTGGCTTCAATCTCTGATTCAAACAATCGATCCTCACACCTATCTTGACCCAAGATCCTTGTGACGATTGTCCAGCCGATTCCTTCGCCGAATTGTGTTGATCATTCAAGCAAGCGATGGGGGGCGGGGGTGAATAAGCGTTCCGAAATCAAAAACGATTTTTCGGATTTCAAATAAAAGTGCGCGGAAGCTACCTAGATCGGTAGTCTACTTTGCACCTTCGACTAAAGGGAAAGTAATATAGCCTTAATAGTGAAACGATGATAATTCGAATGCAATTACAAACGTTTCGAAAACAAGCAAATTGTGTCAAATTAATGTTTACGTTGAAAATCTTTCACACACACACAATTTATGGTTTGTATAATTCTATAGCAAACAAAGTATCAAAATAATACTTTTATCGAACACTTGGCGTGCACGATAAAACTATCTTTACAATGCATAATAAATTGGAAAGTAAGAGAGATGAGGGTAAGAGAATGCAAACGAGAATGATCAGGGAGTTCCCAGCATTCGTGTCGTCCTTGCGGTCGGCCGGTACGTCTCCCCCCAACTTATTGGACAGATACGTGGAGATTTTCACTAGTTCTTCGAAAATCTTTACAAATGCATAATTCCACAAATAATACAATACGTGAACGATACAGACTCAATCAACTATCTTCAACGTAGCTTCAATTGTGAATTGCGCGACCTCAACCCAATCTTGGCTTCAATCTCTGATTCAAACAATCGATCCTCACACCTATCTTGACCCAAGATCCTTGTGACGAATGTCCAGCCGATTCCTTCGCCGAATTGTGTTGATCATTCAAGCAAGCGATGGGGGGCGGGGGTGAATAAGCGTTCCGAAATCAAAAACGATTTTTCGGATTTCAAATAAAAGTGCGCGGAAGCTACCTAGATCGGTAGTCTACTTTGCACCTTCGACTAAAGGGAAAGTAATATAGCCTTAATAGTGAAACGATGATAATTCGAATGCAATTACAAACGTTTCGAAAACAAGCAAATTGTGTCAAATTAATGTTTACGTTGAAAATCTTTCACACACACACAATTTATGGTTTGTATAATTCTATAGCAAACAAAGTATCAAAATAATACTTTTATCGAACACTTGGCGTGCACGATAAAACTATCTTTACAATGCATAATAAATTGGAAAGTAAGAGAGATGAGGGTAAGAGAATGCAAACGAGAATGATCAGGGAGTTCCCAGCATTCGTGTCGTCCTTGCGGTCGGCCGGTACGTCTCCCCCCAACTTATTGGACAGATACGTTGAGATTTTCACTAGTTCTTCGAAAATCTTTACAAATGCATAATTCCACAAATAATACAATACGTGAACGATACAGACTCAATCAACTATCTTCAACGTAGCTTCAATTGTGAATTGCGCGACCTCAACCCAATCTTGGCTTCAATCTCTGATTCAAACAATCGATCCTCACACCTATCTTGACCCAAGATCCTTGTGACGATTGTCCAGCCGATTCCTTCGCCGAATTGTGTTGATCATTCAAGCAAGCGATGGGGGGCGGGGGTGAATAAGCGTTCCGAAATCAAAAACGATTTTTCGGATTTCAAATAAAAGTGCGCGGAAGCTACCTAGATCGGTAGTCTACTTTGCACCTTCGACTAAAGGGAAAGTAATATAGCCTTAATAGTGAAACGATGATAATTCGAATGCAATTACAAACGTTTCGAAAACAAGCAAATTGTGTCAAATTAATGTTTACGTTGAAAATCTTTCACACACACACAATTTATGGTTTGTATAATTCTATAGCAAACAAAGTATCAAAATAATACTTTTATCGAACACTTGGCGTGCACGATAAAACTATCTTTACAATGCACAATAAATTGGAAAGTAAGAGAGATGAGGGTAAGAGAATGCAAACGAGAATGATCAGGGAGTTCCCAGCATTCGTGTCGTCCTTGCGGTCGGCCGGTACGTCTCCCCCCAACTTATTGGACAGATACGTTGAGATTTTCACTAGTTCTTCGAAAATCTTTACAAATGCATAATTCCACAAATAATACAATACGTGAACGATACAGACTCAATCAACTATCTTCAACGTAGCTTCAATTGTGAATTGCGCGACCTCAACCCAATCTTGGCTTCAATCTCTGATTCAAACAATCGATCCTCACACCTATCTTGACCCAAGATCCTTGTGACGATTGTCCAGCCGATTCCTTCGCCGAATTGTGTTGATCATTCAAGCAAGCGATGGGGGGCGGGGGTGAATAAGCGTTCCGAAATCAAAAACGATTTTTCGGATTTCAAATAAAAGTGCGCGGAAGCTACCTAGATCGGTAGTCTACTTTGCACCTTCGACTAAAGGGAAAGTAATATAGCCTTAATAGTGAAACGATGATAATTCGAATGCAATTACAAACGTTTCGAAAACAAGCAAATTGTGTCAAATTAATGTTTACGTTGAAAATCTTTCACACACACACAATTTATGGTTTGTATAATTCTATAGCAAACAAAGTATCAAAATAATACTTTTATCGAACACTTGGCGTGCACGATAAAACTATCTTTACAATGCACAATAAATTGGAAAGTAAGAGAGATGAGGGTAAGAGAATGCAAACGAGAATGATCAGGGAGTTCCCAGCATTCGTGTCGTCCTTGCGGTCGGCCGGTACGTCTCCCCCCAACTTATGGGACAGATACGTTGAGATTTTCACTAGTTCTTCGAAAATCTTTACAAATGCATAATTCCACAAATAATACAATACGTGAACGATACAGACTCAATCAACTATCTTCAACGTAGCTTCAATTGTGAATTGCGCGACCTCAACCCAATCTTGGCTTCAATCTCTGATTCAAACAATCGATCCTCACACCTATCTTGACCCAAGATCCTTGTGACGATTGTCCAGCCGATTCCTTCGCCGAATTGTGTTGATCATTCAAGCAAGCGATGGGGGGCGGGGGTGAATAAGCGTTCCGAAATTAAAAACGATTTTTCGGATTTCAAATAAAAGTGCGCGGAAGCTACCTAGATCGGTAGTCTACTTTGCACCTTCGACTAAAGGGAAAGTAATATAGCCTTAATAGTGAAACGATGATAATTCGAATGCAATTACAAACGTTTCGAAAACAAGCAAATTGTGTCAAATTAATGTTTACGTTGAAAATCTTTCACACACACACAATTTATGGTTTGTATAATTCTATAGCAAACAAAGTATCAAAATAATACTTTTATCGAACACTTGGCGTGCACGATAAAACTATCTTTACAATGCATAATAAATTGGAAAGTAAGAGAGATGAGGGTAAGAGAATGCAAACGAGAATGATCAGGGAGTTCCCAGCATTCGTGTCGTCCTTGCGGTCGGCCGGTACGTCTCCCCCCAACTTATTGGACAGATACGTTGAGATTTTCACTAGTTCTTCGAAAATCTTTACAAATGCATAATTCCACAAATAATACAATACGTGAACGATACAGACTCAATCAACTATCTTCAACGTAGCTTCAATTGTGAATTGCGCGACCTCAACCCAATCTTGGCTTCAATCTCTGATTCAAACAATCGATCCTCACACCTATCTTGACCCAAGATCCTTGTGACGATTGTCCAGCCGATTCCTTCGCCGAATTGTGTTGATCATTCAAGCAAGCGATGGGGGGCGGGGGTGAATAAGCGTTCCGAAATCAAAAACGATTTTTCGGATTTCAAATAAAAGTGCGCGGAAGCTACCTAGATCGGTAGTCTACTTTGCACCTTCGACTAAAGGGAAAGTAATATAGCCTTAATAGTGAAACGATGATAATTCGAATGCAATTACAAACGTTTCGAAAACAAGCAAATTGTGTCAAATTAATGTTTACGTTGAAAATCTTTCACACACACACAATTTATGGTTTGTATAATTCTATAGCAAACAAAGTATCAAAATAATACTTTTATCGAACACTTGGCGTGCACGATAAAACTATCTTTACAATGCACAATAAATTGGAAAGTAAGAGAGATGAGGGTAAGAGAATGCAAACGAGAATGATCAGGGAGTTCCCAGCATTCGTGTCGTCCTTGCGGTCGGCCGGTACGTCTCCCCCCAACTTATTGGACAGATACGTTGAGATTTTCACTAGTTCTTCGAAAATCTTTACAAATGCATAATTCCACAAATAATACAATACGTGAACGATACAGACTCAATCAACTATCTTCAACGTAGCTTCAATTGTGAATTGCGCGACCTCAACCCAATCTTGGCTTCAATCTCTGATTCAAACAATCGATCCTCACACCTATCTTGACCCAAGATCCTTGTGACGATTGTCCAGCCGATTCCTTCGCCGAATTGTGTTGATCATTCAAGCAAGCGATGGGGGGCGGGGGTGAATAAGCGTTCCGAAATCAAAAACGATTTTTCGGATTTCAAATAAAAGTGCGCGGAAGCTACCTAGATCGGTAGTCTACTTTGCACCTTCGACTAAAGGGAAAGTAATATAGCCTTAATAGTGAAACGATGATAATTCGAATGCAATTACAAACGTTTCGAAAACAAGCAAATTGTGTCAAATTAATGTTTACGTTGAAAATCTTTCACACACACACAATTTATGGTTTGTATAATTCTATAGCAAACAAAGTATCAAAATAATACTTTTATCGAACACTTGGCGTGCACGATAAAACTATCTTTACAATGCACAATAAATTGGAAAGTAAGAGAGATGAGGGTAAGAGAATGCAAACGAGAATGATCAGGGAGTTCCCAGCATTCGTGTCGTCCTTGCGGTCGGCCGGTACGTCTCCCCCCAACTTATGGGACAGATACGTTGAGATTTTCACTAGTTCTTCGAAAATCTTTACAAATGCATAATTCCACAAATAATACAATACGTGAACGATACAGACTCAATCAACTATCTTCAACGTAGCTTCAATTGTGAATTGCGCGACCTCAACCCAATCTTGGCTTCAATCTCTGATTCAAACAATCGATCCTCACACCTATCTTGACCCAAGATCCTTGTGACGATTGTCCAGCCGATTCCTTCGCCGAATTGTGTTGATCATTCAAGCAAGCGATGGGGGGCGGGGGTGAATAAGCGTTCCGAAATTAAAAACGATTTTTCGGATTTCAAATAAAAGTGCGCGGAAGCTACCTAGATCGGTAGTCTACTTTGCACCTTCGACTAAAGGGAAAGTAATATAGCCTTAATAGTGAAACGATGATAATTCGAATGCAATTACAAACGTTTCGAAAACAAGCAAATTGTGTCAAATTAATGTTTACGTTGAAAATCTTTCACACACACACAATTTATGGTTTGTATAATTCTATAGCAAACAAAGTATCAAAATAATACTTTTATCGAACACTTGGCGTGCACGATAAAACTATCTTTACAATGCATAATAAATTGGAAAGTAAGAGAGATGAGGGTAAGAGAATGCAAACGAGAATGATCAGGGAGTTCCCAGCATTCGTGTCGTCCTTGCGGTCGGCCGGTACGTCTCCCCCCAACTTATTGGACAGATACGTTGAGATTTTCACTAGTTCTTCGAAAATCTTTACAAATGCATAATTCCACAAATAATACAATACGTGAACGATACAGACTCAATCAACTATCTTCAACGTAGCTTCAATTGTGAATTGCGCGACCTCAACCCAATCTTGGCTTCAATCTCTGATTCAAACAATCGATCCTCACACCTATCTTGACCCAAGATCCTTGTGACGATTGTCCAGCCGATTCCTTCGCCGAATTGTGTTGATCATTCAAGCAAGCGATGGGGGGCGGGGGTGAATAAGCGTTCCGAAATCAAAAACGATTTTTCGGATTTCAAATAAAAGTGCGCGGAAGCTACCTAGATCGGTAGTCTACTTTGCACCTTCGACTAAAGGGAAAGTAATATAGCCTTAATAGTGAAACGATGATAATTCGAATGCAATTACAAACGTTTCGAAAACAAGCAAATTGTGTCAAATTAATGTTTACGTTGAAAATCTTTCACACACACACAATTTATGGTTTGTATAATTCTATAGCAAACAAAGTATCAAAATAATACTTTTATCGAACACTTGGCGTGCACGATAAAACTATCTTTACAATGCACAATAAATTGGAAAGTAAGAGAGATGAGGGTAAGAGAATGCAAACGAGAATGATCAGGGAGTTCCCAGCATTCGTGTCGTCCTTGCGGTCGGCCGGTACGTCTCCCCCCAACTTATGGGACAGATACGTTGAGATTTTCACTAGTTCTTCGAAAATCTTTACAAATGCATAATTCCACAAATAATACAATACGTGAACGATACAGACTCAATCAACTATCTTCAACGTAGCTTCAATTGTGAATTGCGCGACCTCAACCCAATCTTGGCTTCAATCTCTGATTCAAACAATCGATCCTCACACCTATCTTGACCCAAGATCCTTGTGACGATTGTCCAGCCGATTCCTTCGCCGAATTGTGTTGATCATTCAAGCAAGCGATGGGGGGCGGGGGTGAATAAGCGTTCCGAAATTAAAAACGATTTTTCGGATTTCAAATAAAAGTGCGCGGAAGCTACCTAGATCGGTAGTCTACTTTGCACCTTCGACTAAAGGGAAAGTAATATAGCCTTAATAGTGAAACGATGATAATTCGAATGCAATTACAAACGTTTCGAAAACAAGCAAATTGTGTCAAATTAATGTTTACGTTGAAAATCTTTCACACACACACAATTTATGGTTTGTATAATTCTATAGCAAACAAAGTATCAAAATAATACTTTTATCGAACACTTGGCGTGCACGATAAAACTATCTTTACAATGCACAATAAATTGGAAAGTAAGAGAGATGAGGGTAAGAGAATGCAAACGAGAATGATCAGGGAGTTCCCAGCATTCGTGTCGTCCTTGCGGTCGGCCGGTACGTCTCCCCCCAACTTATTGGACAGATACGTTGAGATTTTCACTAGTTCTTCGAAAATCTTTACAAATGCATAATTCCACAAATAATACAATACGTGAACGATACAGACTCAATCAACTATCTTCAACGTAGCT
Source organism: Trifolium dubium (assembly GCA_951804385.1). NCBI lineage: Eukaryota > Viridiplantae > Streptophyta > Magnoliopsida > Fabales > Fabaceae > Trifolium > Trifolium dubium. Next base: position 18,506,786 of record OX638066.1, read on the forward strand.
TCAATTGTGAATTGCGCGACCTCAACCCAATCTTGGCTTCAATCTCTGATTCAAACAATCGATCCTCACACCTATCTTGACCCAAGATCCTTGTGACGATTGTCCAGCCGATTCCTTCGCCGAATTGTGTTGATCATTCAAGCAAGCGATGGGGGGCGGGGGTGAATAAGCGTTCCGAAATCAAAAACGATTTTTCGGATTTCAAATAAAAGTGCGCGGAAGCTACCTAGATCGGTAGTCTACTTTGCACCTTCGACTAAAGGGAAAGTAATATAGCCTTAATAGTGAAACGATGATAATTCGAATGCAATTACAAACGTTTCGAAAACAAGCAAATTGTGTCAAATTAATGTTTACGTTGAAAATCTTTCACACACACACAATTTATGGTTTGTATAATTCTATAGCAAACAAAGTATCAAAATAATACTTTTATCGAACACTTGGCGTGCACGATAAAACTATCTTTACAATGCACAATAAATTGGAAAGTAAGAGAGATGAGGGTAAGAGAATGCAAACGAGAATGATCAGGGAGTTCCCAGCATTCGTGTCGTCCTTGCGGTCGGCCGGTACGTCTCCCCCCAACTTATGGGACAGATACGTTGAGATTTTCACTAGTTCTTCGAAAATCTTTACAAATGCATAATTCCACAAATAATACAATACGTGAACGATACAGACTCAATCAACTATCTTCAACGTAGCTTCAATTGTGAATTGCGCGACCTCAACCCAATCTTGGCTTCAATCTCTGATTCAAACAATCGATCCTCACACCTATCTTGACCCAAGATCCTTGTGACGATTGTCCAGCCGATTCCTTCGCCGAATTGTGTTGATCATTCAAGCAAGCGATGGGGGGCGGGGGTGAATAAGCGTTCCGAAATTAAAAACGATTTTTCGGATTTCAAATAAAAGTGCGCGGAAGCTACCTAGATCGGTAGTCTACTTTGCACCTTCGACTAAAGGGAAAGTAATATAGCCTTAATAGTGAAACGATGATAATTCGAATGCAATTACAAACGTTTCGAAAACAAGCAAATTGTGTCAAATTAATGTTTACGTTGAAAATCTTTCACACACACACAATTTATGGTTTGTATAATTCTATAGCAAACAAAGTATCAAAATAATACTTTTATCGAACACTTGGCGTGCACGATAAAACTATCTTTACAATGCATAATAAATTGGAAAGTAAGAGAGATGAGGGTAAGAGAATGCAAACGAGAATGATCAGGGAGTTCCCAGCATTCGTGTCGTCCTTGCGGTCGGCCGGTACGTCTCCCCCCAACTTATTGGACAGATACGTTGAGATTTTCACTAGTTCTTCGAAAATCTTTACAAATGCATAATTCCACAAATAATACAATACGTGAACGATACAGACTCAATCAACTATCTTCAACGTAGCTTCAATTGTGAATTGCGCGACCTCAACCCAATCTTGGCTTCAATCTCTGATTCAAACAATCGATCCTCACACCTATCTTGACCCAAGATCCTTGTGACGATTGTCCAGCCGATTCCTTCGCCGAATTGTGTTGATCATTCAAGCAAGCGATGGGGGGCGGGGGTGAATAAGCGTTCCGAAATCAAAAACGATTTTTCGGATTTCAAATAAAAGTGCGCGGAAGCTACCTAGATCGGTAGTCTACTTTGCACCTTCGACTAAAGGGAAAGTAATATAGCCTTAATAGTGAAACGATGATAATTCGAATGCAATTACAAACGTTTCGAAAACAAGCAAATTGTGTCAAATTAATGTTTACGTTGAAAATCTTTCACACACACACAATTTATGGTTTGTATAATTCTATAGCAAACAAAGTATCAAAATAATACTTTTATCGAACACTTGGCGTGCACGATAAAACTATCTTTACAATGCACAATAAATTGGAAAGTAAGAGAGATGAGGGTAAGAGAATGCAAACGAGAATGATCAGGGAGTTCCCAGCATTCGTGTCGTCCTTGCGGTCGGCCGGTACGTCTCCCCCCAACTTATGGGACAGATACGTTGAGATTTTCACTAGTTCTTCGAAAATCTTTACAAATGCATAATTCCACAAATAATACAATACGTGAACGATACAGACTCAATCAACTATCTTCAACGTAGCTTCAATTGTGAATTGCGCGACCTCAACCCAATCTTGGCTTCAATCTCTGATTCAAACAATCGATCCTCACACCTATCTTGACCCAAGATCCTTGTGACGATTGTCCAGCCGATTCCTTCGCCGAATTGTGTTGATCATTCAAGCAAGCGATGGGGGGCGGGGGTGAATAAGCGTTCCGAAATTAAAAACGATTTTTCGGATTTCAAATAAAAGTGCGCGGAAGCTACCTAGATCGGTAGTCTACTTTGCACCTTCGACTAAAGGGAAAGTAATATAGCCTTAATAGTGAAACGATGATAATTCGAATGCAATTACAAACGTTTCGAAAACAAGCAAATTGTGTCAAATTAATGTTTACGTTGAAAATCTTTCACACACACACAATTTATGGTTTGTATAATTCTATGGCAAACAAAGTATCAAAATAATACTTTTATCGAACACTTGGCGTGCACGATAAAACTATCTTTACAATGCACAATAAATTGGAAAGTAAGAGAGATGAGGGTAAGAGAATGCAAACGAGAATGATCAGGGAGTTCCCAGCATTCGTGTCGTCCTTGCGGTCGGCCGGTACGTCTCCCCCCAACTTATTGGACAGATACGTTGAGATTTTCACTAGTTCTTCGAAAATCTTTACAAATGCATAATTCCACAAATAATACAATACGTGAACGATACAGACTCAATCAACTATCTTCAACGTAGCTTCAATTGTGAATTGCGCGACCTCAACCCAATCTTGGCTTCAATCTCTGATTCAAACAATCGATCCTCACACCTATCTTGACCCAAGATCCTTGTGACGATTGTCCAGCCGATTCCTTCGCCGAATTGTGTTGATCATTCAAGCAAGCGATGGGGGGCGGGGGTGAATAAGCGTTCCGAAATCAAAAACGATTTTTCGGATTTCAAATAAAAGTGCGCGGAAGCTACCTAGATCGGTAGTCTACTTTGCACCTTCGACTAAAGGGAAAGTAATATAGCCTTAATAGTGAAACGATGATAATTCGAATGCAATTACAAACGTTTCGAAAACAAGCAAATTGTGTCAAATTAATGTTTACGTTGAAAATCTTTCACACACACACAATTTATGGTTTGTATAATTCTATAGCAAACAAAGTATCAAAATAATACTTTTATCGAACACTTGGCGTGCACGATAAAACTATCTTTACAATGCATAATAAATTGGAAAGTAAGAGAGATGAGGGTAAGAGAATGCAAACGAGAATGATCAGGGAGTTCCCAGCATTCGTGTCGTCCTTGCGGTCGGCCGGTACGTCTCCCCCCAACTTATTGGACAGATACGTTGAGATTTTCACTAGTTCTTCGAAAATCTTTACAAATGCATAATTCCACAAATAATACAATACGTGAACGATACAGACTCAATCAACTATCTTCAACGTAGCTTCAATTGTGAATTGCGCGACCTCAACCCAATCTTGGCTTCAATCTCTGATTCAAACAATCGATCCTCACACCTATCTTGACCCAAGATCCTTGTGACGATTGTCCAGCCGATTCCTTCGCCGAATTGTGTTGATCATTCAAGCAAGCGATGGGGGGCGGGGGTGAATAAGCGTTCCGAAATCAAAAACGATTTTTCGGATTTCAAATAAAAGTGCGCGGAAGCTACCTAGATCGGTAGTCTACTTTGCACCTTCGACTAAAGGGAAAGTAATATAGCCTTAATAGTGAAACGATGATAATTCGAATGCAATTACAAACGTTTCGAAAACAAGCAAATTGTGTCAAATTAATGTTTACGTTGAAAATCTTTCACACACACACAATTTATGGTTTGTATAATTCTATAGCAAACAAAGTATCAAAATAATACTTTTATCGAACACTTGGCGTGCACGATAAAACTATCTTTACAATGCATAATAAATTGGAAAGTAAGAGAGATGAGGGTAAGAGAATGCAAACGAGAATGATCAGGGAGTTCCCAGCATTCGTGTCGTCCTTGCGGTCGGCCGGTACGTCTCCCCCCAACTTATTGGACAGATACGTTGAGATTTTCACTAGTTCTTCGAAAATCTTTACAAATGCATAATTCCACAAATAATACAATACGTGAACGATACAGACTCAATCAACTATCTTCAACGTAGCTTCAATTGTGAATTGCGCGACCTCAACCCAATCTTGGCTTCAATCTCTGATTCAAACAATCGATCCTCACACCTATCTTGACCCAAGACCCTTGTGACGATTGTCCAGCCGATTCCTTCGCCGAATTGTGTTGATCATTCAAGCAAGCGATGGGGGGCGGGGGTGAATAAGCGTTCCGAAATCAAAAACGATTTTTCGGATTTCAAATAAAAGTGCGCGGAAGCTACCTAGATCGGTAGTCTACTTTGCACCTTCGACTAAAGGGAAAGTAATATAGCCTTAATAGTGAAACGATGATAATTCGAATGCAATTACAAACGTTTCGAAAACAAGCAAATTGTGTCAAATTAATGTTTACGTTGAAAATCTTTCACACACACACAATTTATGGTTTGTATAATTCTATAGCAAACAAAGTATCAAAATAATACTTTTATCGAACACTTGGCGTGCACGATAAAACTATCTTTACAATGCACAATAAATTGGAAAGTAAGAGAGATGAGGGTAAGAGAATGCAAACGAGAATGATCAGGGAGTTCCCAGCATTCGTGTCGTCCTTGCGGTCGGCCGGTACGTCTCCCCCCAACTTATTGGACAGAAACGTTGAGATTTTCACTAGTTCTTCGAAAATCTTTACAAATGCATAATTCCACAAATAATACAATACGTGAACGATACAGACTCAATCAACTATCTTCAACGTAGCTTCAATTGTGAATTGCGCGACCTCAACCCAATCTTGGCTTCAATCTCTGATTCAAACAATCGATCCTCACACCTATCTTGACCCAAGATCCTTGTGACGATTGTCCAGCCGATTCCTTCGCCGAATTGTGTTGATCATTCAAGCAAGCGATGGGGGGCGGGGGTGAATAAGCGTTCCGAAATCAAAAACGATTTTTCGGATTTCAAATAAAAGTGCGCGGAAGCTACCTAGATCGGTAGTCTACTTTGCACCTTCGACTAAAGGGAAAGTAATATAGCCTTAATAGTGAAACGATGATAATTCGAATGCAATTATAAACGTTTCGAAAACAAGCAAATTGTGTCAAATTAATGTTTACGTTGAAAATCTTTCACACACACACAATTTATGGTTTGTATAATTCTATAGCAAACAAAGTATCAAAATAATACTTTTATCGAACACTTGGCGTGCACGATAAAACTATCTTTACAATGCACAATAAATTGGAAAGTAAGAGAGATGAGGGTAAGAGAATGCAAACGAGAATGATCAGGGAGTTCCCAGCATTCGTGTCGTCCTTGCGGTCGGCCGGTACGTCTCCCCCCAACTTATGGGACAGATACGTTGAGATTTTCACTAGTTCTTCGAAAATCTTTACAAATGCATAATTCCACAAATAATACAATACGTGAACGATACAGACTCAATCAACTATCTTCAACGTAGCTTCAATTGTGAATTGCGCGACCTCAACCCAATCTTGGCTTCAATCTCTGATTCAAACAATCGATCCTCACACCTATCTTGACCCAAGATCCTTGTGACGATTGTCCAGCCGATTCCTTCGCCGAATTGTGTTGATCATTCAAGCAAGCGATGGGGGGCGGGGGTGAATAAGCGTTCCGAAATTAAAAACGATTTTTCGGATTTCAAATAAAAGTGCGCGGAAGCTACCTAGATCGGTAGTCTACTTTGCACCTTCGACTAAAGGGAAAGTAATATAGCCTTAATAGTGAAACGATGATAATTCGAATGCAATTACAAACGTTTCGAAAACAAGCAAATTGTGTCAAATTAATGTTTACGTTGAAAATCTTTCACACACACACAATTTATGGTTTGTATAATTCTATAGCAAACAAAGTATCAAAATAATACTTTTATCGAACACTTGGCGTGCACGATAAAACTATCTTTACAATGCATAATAAATTGGAAAGTAAGAGAGATGAGGGTAAGAGAATACAAACGAGAATGATCAGGGAGTTCCCAGCATTCGTGTCGTCCTTGCGGTCGGCCGGTACGTCTCCCCCCAACTTATTGGACAGATACGTTGAGATTTTCACTAGTTCTTCGAAAATCTTTACAAATGCATAATTCCACAAATAATACAATACGTGAACGATACAGACTCAATCAACTATCTTCAACGTAGCTTCAATTGTGAATTGCGCGACCTCAACCCAATCTTGGCTTCAATCTCTGATTCAAACAATCGATCCTCACACCTATCTTGACCCAAGATCCTTGTGACGATTGTCCAGCCGATTCCTTCGCCGAATTGTGTTGATCATTCAAGCAAGCGATGGGGGGCGGGGGTGAATAAGCGTTCCGAAATCAAAAACGATTTTTCGGATTTCAAATAAAAGTGCGCGGAAGCTACCTAGATCGGTAGTCTACTTTGCACCTTCGACTAAAGGGAAAGTAATATAGCCTTAATAGTGAAACGATGATAATTCGAATGCAATTACAAACGTTTCGAAAACAAGCAAATTGTGTCAAATTAATGTTTACGTTGAAAATCTTTCACACACACACAATTTATGGTTTGTATAATTCTATAGCAAACAAAGTATCAAAATAATACTTTTATCGAACACTTGGCGTGCACGATAAAACTATCTTTACAATGCACAATAAATTGGAAAGTAAGAGAGATGAGGGTAAGAGAATGCAAACGAGAATGATCAGGGAGTTCCCAGCATTCGTGTCGTCCTTGCGGTCGGCCGGTACGTCTCCCCCCAACTTATGGGACAGATACGTTGAGATTTTCACTAGTTCTTCGAAAATCTTTACAAATGCATAATTCCACAAATAATACAATACGTGAACGATACAGACTCAATCAACTATCTTCAACGTAGCTTCAATTGTGAATTGCGCGACCTCAACCCAATCTTGGCTTCAATCTCTGATTCAAACAATCGATCCTCACACCTATCTTGACCCAAGATCCTTGTGACGATTGTCCAGCCGATTCCTTCGCCGAATTGTGTTGATCATTCAAGCAAGCGATGGGGGGCGGGGGTGAATAAGCGTTCCGAAATTAAAAACGATTTTTCGGATTTCAAATAAAAGTGCGCGGAAGCTACCTAGATCGGTAGTCTACTTTGCACCTTCGACTAAAGGGAAAGTAATATAGCCTTAATAGTGAAACGATGATAATTCGAATGCAATTACAAACGTTTCGAAAACAAGCAAATTGTGTCAAATTAATGTTTACGTTGAAAATCTTTCACACACACACAATTTATGGTTTGTATAATTCTATAGCAAACAAAGTATCAAAATAATACTTTTATCGAACACTTGGCGTGCACGATAAAACTATCTTTACAATGCATAATAAATTGGAAAGTAAGAGAGATGAGGGTAAGAGAATGCAAACGAGAATGATCAGGGAGTTCCCAGCATTCGTGTCGTCCTTGCGGTCGGCCGGTACGTCTCCCCCCAACTTATCGGACAGATACGTTGAGATTTTCACTAGTTCTTCGAAAATCTTTACAAATGCATAATTCCACAAATAATACAATACGTGAACGATACAGACTCAATCAACTATCTTCAACGTAGCTTCAATTGTGAATTGCGCGACCTCAACCCAATCTTGGCTTCAATCTCTGATTCAAACAATCGATCCTCACACCTATCTTGACCCAAGATCCTTGTGACGATTGTCCAGCCGATTCCTTCGCCGAATTGTGTTGATCATTCAAGCAAGCGATGCCTCTTGAATCCGGATGAGAAACCCAAACCTTCAAGAATAAATCAATTTGATCGTAATTCCGATTCACCGCGAATTACACTGAACGTTATCTTCCAAATCCCCTAAGAAACCTTAATTGAACCCATATTCAATTTCAATTTGATGATGATTTGAAAGAAGATGATGATATTGTCTTGAATGCACTTTGATCCAAAATACTCAGCAATTATGATCAAAGGAGTGTTTTCCAACTGTTTCTCATGTTTACAACAATTATTCATATAAGTATTTATAGAGAAAATATAATTGAGTAAATTTAGGCACAATTTGACAGAAGTGTATCGATACATACATCAGTGTGTATCCATAAATGTCAAGTGACAGCTTTCAGAAAATTGAAGTTTTGCGTGTATGTATCGATACAACCACGATCATGTATCGATACATACACCAGTAAAATCAGTTTCTTGTCTGATATGCATCTAAACACACATGTATGTTTCGATACACAAAGCTCTCTCTGATTTCAGGAGAGTCTACATGTGTATCAATACATACAAGTATGTTTCGATACACAGAGGCTCCTCTGACTCCTTTGTGAGCTATTTGTATCGATACAAAAGTGCTATGTATCGATACAAATACGTGGTGATCAGCCTGAACAAGTTTCAAGACATTTGTATTGATACAAGTATGTATGTATCGATACAAAACACCTAAAAATTGGTTTTTTTTAAAGATTCAAAAATATTTTTGCTGTCAAGTTAATTTCAATTGATTTCAAAATGTATTCTACTCTATTTTCTTGTGTTTTGACAATTATTAAAACTCGGAGGGGAACTGGTGCATTTACACTCTCTCCATCTTTAGTATTTTCATTATCTTCCTTATTCTTGTCAGCATTCTCTTCTTCGTTCTCAGTTTCTTGTGCTTGTAATGATAGTAACAGATCACCTAGATTCTTTCTTTCTAGTGTGGTGACTCTGATACTTTCATCAAAAACTGAACATCTATGAATGAGTTTAGTAATTACCTGCTTGTCTCCCGCCCGGGTGCTTTAACTCAAAACTGATTCTGACAGTACTTCACTGACGCTTAATGTATCTGTGGGTAAAGAAACTTACCAGGAGTCAAAGATTAAATATTCTGTCATCACTTTGACAAAGAATTCACAAGAATACTGCTTAACTGCTGTTTTGTTGAGATACTTGCTATCCCAGACAATTTGTAAGGAAATACAATATGATATCTTCATTGGGGAAGTGGTTTTGGAACCAATTCGTTGAGGTATGGAGTAACAACTTTACTGAGGATTCGGCATGCTGGCCGACTTACTAGAGACAGATAATTTATCAAACGATTCACTGGGAATGCTGTGCATAAACCAACTTTGCTGGGGAAACCGTTTATCAAACAATTTACTACAGTGCGGTGTTCTAACCGTCTTACTGGAGATAACTATCTCGAACAAATCACTGGAGAGAGGGTCTATTTAACTTTTCTGACCGAGAAAGTTGTATGTTGACCAATCTGCTGTAGATAACAATTATTGAATTATTCATTGGGGAAAGGATCATCAACCCTTTCTGGTAGGTGTAGAGTGCTGACCAATCTGATGAGGACGAAACTCTGTTGACCAATTCACTGGGGAAAAGATTCATTACCCCCTTTTTTGTTGAGAAATTACGGCTTATCGACCATCTTGTTGAATAATTAGGTACATTAACCTTTTTCACTTAATTAGAGATCCACGTTCGCAACCTGTTAAAACAACATTTCGAACATATGCTTTATGAATGCATGATTGTGCATATCTATGCCTAAGATGCAAAACTAGTGCGAATGAAATATCTGATCATGTGCAGGAGTTTGTATGCGTGAATGCATGAATTTCTGAGTTTATGTTGAGGAGAATTTGAATTTCCCGGCACCGAGAATCTGAATAACTCTGACATTGTTGAGATGAGGACCCTTGCAAGATTTTGTTGCGGGACAGGTGTTCAAACAGGCTTCCATAGGGGAACAACAACTTTCACTTTCTGATAGAATCAAGAGATTGCCATGATTTTGTGTTTTTAGGACAGGGGCACCTTACAATATGCCATCAGTTTCCTTTCAAACACTTCAAGTTTTCAAAACAGTATGCCATTTTCAAATGCTTTTTAATTCACAATGTTTAAATGCTTTATTTGCCTAAAATAAGTAGCACTAATGCACACAATTAGAATGTAAAAGCAAGCTGACAAACAGATGAATGAAAATGAGAATTTATTAATTGCGCAAAAGTGCGGAATTTTTCAACTGGATGCAAAATCCCTTGAAGAGGTAATTGAAAATAAATGAATTCCACTGAATCATAACAATATCATCTTTCTTCATGATCTTGACTTTACAGGACCTTGCTTTGGAGAAAGAAGACTGAGTCGATCTCTTCTGTTTGCAGTTTCACTTTTATGCAGAATCAGGCATTGAAGTCTTATACCTTTCTTGAACTGTCTTAGATGGACTTTTTTGTTAAATGCCCCATTGACTCTCTGTTGGTACAACTGACCGTGACACAAGGCTGTCATTCTCTTTTCTTTAATGAGCTTGAGCTGATCAAGCAGGATACGAACCCATTTTCTTCTTCAAACTCGGCTTTTGTCAAAACTCTTAATGAAGGCATCTCAATTTCCGCTGGGAGTACTACTTTCATGCTACAAACTTAGGGAGAAATGGGTTGCCCCTGTTGAAATGTGAACTGTAGTTATGTTATTTGGGAAGTGCAAAGGAAACATCTCATGATTGTCCTTGTATGTTTTCACCCTCTTTTGGATACTTTCAGAGTAACCACCCAAACATGTGATATTGCTGTTTTTTTTTTTTGAATAGCACACCAAAGTGATCATGCTCACTTGACATTTTGCGCTAGGCTTGCAAGAATTCTAAGTGACTAGTCAAAGTTCAAACTCATGCACATTTTCGAGGTCTTTGAAGGTTGTAACTTAGCTTAGGTAAAGGTGGGATATTTTTGGAGAAAGTGGGCTTGTTTTTGGAGTTAGGCATCCGCTACTCTTCCTTTTTGTATCATGGAACATTATACCTTGGGGGTACTTTTGATAAACTTGTATAAGAGAAGTATTTACTTTTGTGAGGAAACCTAATATTTATGTATTGGTTCCTTCCTATTGCTCTTTTGGCTTTCATTTTGGTTTTATTTTTCATTCTTTTTTTTTATTGAGACATAATTTCTTTTGAAATTTCTGATGAGTCTCATCTTTTTTTTTCTATATATATATATATATATATATATATATATATATATATATTTTTTTTTATGTGATAACTTTCTTTGTGTACTACCTAAAACTTTTGATGGTAGTAGTTCTATGATCAGCCTCGATTTTGATTGTTGCTAAAGACAAGAGTATTACAGCTTCTACCTAACTCCAAGGAGGGTAAACAGGCATATAGGCTTGTAATGTGGTTTGTCACCGAAACAAAAGGATATTTCTTTTTTTGGCTCAAAGTTGGTTTAAGCAAAGGATATTAATATTTATAAGGGTGGCTTGAAAGGCTCTTGGTACCAAGAAAGGTGCCTCAATGCGCACAAGTCCGAACCAATTAATCAGCAAAGAATTAGTGCAAGTTCTAGAAAAATGCCAAATGCCCCTTGACACTGACAATCTGATCTCTTTGATTTTCAAAAGCTTGAAGACGCATGTAGTGATCATGGCACACAGACATACTTCCCCCATCATTTTCACATGAAGGGTATGACTTTATAACATAAAGTGCCCCTTGGCCAATGACTGTGGTTTTCCTTCATAACCTTAGGTGTCATCTGACTCCTTTTCCTTTTTCTCATCAATCCCTAGATCGATCACATCCACTGGTTCTTAGTGAGGTTGAGTTATTCTTTTGCTTTTGAAATAGCTTGTTCCACTCTTCTTTTTATGTTCTGTGTCATTTACTCTTTTTCTCATCAATCCCTAGATCGATCACATCCACTAGTTCTTGATGAGTTTGAGTCATTCTTTGCTCTTGAAGTAACTTGACCAACTTTCTCCTTCATATCATGTTGTGGGGGAAGCGCCCAATTTGTCCTCTTTCTTCTTCAGTTCCCAGATCGATCACATCCACTGGTTATCGATGAAGTTCAATCATTATATGCTCTTCATCCAACAGTCAAACTAACTCTTCAACAAAGTTCGCAACCCAAAACCATGGGGAATTACGGCACGATTATGATTCAATGGATTCACTTCTAAATGATGATTTTTTATTATTTTTCGAATTTGATTGAATGCAAAAAGTGTTTTATGATATGCAAGAAATTATTGCCATTTTGTTGTTATCTTTTTAGAACTGTAAAAAGAAAAAAATAAACAAAGACATAAATTGTGCACAAAAGTACTTTTTATTCATCGATAATTAAAACATTCAAACAAAGTAGCCCTTACAAGCTCACCCATTTGCCCCGGGCGTGACAAAGGATGTTTTGAAAAAAGTAAACTACTTTAAAAAATAAATTGATTTTTGGGATTCCAACAGCCTTCTAGTTTGCAAATAGTGTGTTTGAAGAACATAGGTGCACCTTATCATGACTATTTCCATTATTCTCTTCATCCTTTACGACGGCTATCTGGTCATCACTAAAAACCATTACCGGAGGAACTTGCTGAATGCCCCCCATGACTGTTTATATTTCACGATTGGCTTGCCTCCCTCGAAAGACAAAAACTTCTTGTTGTACAGTTCTTGCACCTTGTACTTGAAAGACGTGCAATTGTCAACAGTGTGACCCTCAGTACCAGCATGATAATCAAAATTAGCATTAACATCATACCAAACCGGGAACGGCGCAGTCATAGGTTTCAAAGCTCTAGGAGTCACTCTTCCACTATGAAGAAGATAAGGAAGAAGCTGACTGTACTTCATAGGGATGAAATCAAAGATCTTTTTAGGCTTCCTTTGATCTTGTTGTATTCCCACCAGACTCGCATCTGCTTCTACATGCCCTTGTAACTATTTACCCTTCATAATTGGCTCACCTTCCTCAAAGGACAACAATTGTTTATCACGAAGCTCTTGTATTTTGTACTTAAAAGATCTAAAGTTATCAATAGTATGCCCCTCAGTTCCGGCATGATAGTCGCACTTAGCTTTGGTGTCATACCAATAAGGGAATGGTGTAGTTAATGGGTTTTGAGCCTTAGGAACTACCAATCCACTCTGCAGAAGATAAGGGAGGAGTCGACTGAACGACATAGGGACTGAGTCAAAAACCTTTTTAAGGCGCTGCTGAACCTGTTGTGTTTCCATCTGGCTCACATCAATTTCTGAAAACCTTCGTAGCTGATTATTTCCCAAACATGGCCTACCTTCATTAAAGGATAAATTTTTCTGATCAATAAGCTCTTGAACCTTGTACTTAAAGGCTTGGCAGTTATTGGTAGAATGACCTTCAGTACCAGCATGATAGTCACATTTAGCATTAGCATCGTACCAGGCTGGCAACGGTGCAGATTTGGGTTTCATACCCCTCGCAGTTTACATTCTACTATATACCAGATAAGGAAAAAACTGGTCGTACGACATAGGAATTGGATCAAATACTTTTCCAGATTGTTGTGGAATCTCCTGTGCTTGTTGATTTGGCACATACACAGGATTCACTCTCACAGAATATTTAGGAAACTGTTGATTATGTGTTGCAGCCAAACATGAGTACACGATCTTAATAGGCTCTATTGGTGGGGTCTTGTCAACCTTGGGAGTGATGTCATTCATTCCTTTTTCTTCCTTAAAGGACAACAATTTCTTGTCAAGAAGAAATTATACCTTGTATTTAACGGATTTGCAATTATCAGTGGTATGTCCCTCAGTTCCAGCATGATAATCACATTTAGCTCTGGTATAATACCAAACCGGAAACGGTGCGATCATAGGCCTCAAAGGTTTAGGGACCACCATACCACTATGTATCAAATAAGGAAGCAACTGACTGTATGGCATATGAATGGGATCAAAAACCCTAGGCCTATGGAGAGTTCTGTTTTGGCGGTGTCTGTTGATTTTGTTGAGACACATGATTCACAGGAACTTGAAGAGGATATCCTTGGAACTGTTGATGCTGGGTTGCAGAGAAGTAAGGGTAAGGAAGGTGGGGAGATTGGACATGCACTATCAGCGGAGCCTTATCATCTTTGGGAGTAAAAACACTTGTTTCTTCTTCCTTGAAGAACAGTAACTCTTGATCAATAAGCTCTTGAACTTTTCGTTTGAAATCTCTACAATTTTCAGTGGAATGACCCATTGTACCCGCATGAAATTCACATCTAGCCTGGATATCATACCAAGCTGGGAATGGTGGATATGAGGGTTTCTGGGCCACATGAGTTACAAATCCATTATGCACCAAATAAGGAAGAAGTTGACCATATGTCATAGGAATTGGATCAATGACCATTCTAGCCTGATCTAGAGTCTTTTGTGATATCAACTGTCTTGAAAGGATATCAGAATTATTGTTTCTTAGCCCTTGAACAACCTGAACACTATCTTGAGGGGTACACCCAACGGGTAAACCAAAATGTGACCGTGCCCCAATTGATCCCGAGGGTCCTCTTTGAAGATTCAAAACAGTAGGAACCGCAGCTTCAGTCACAACTGGTTGTGCCGGCATATTCTGACTAGCCAACATCTTAAGTATCAAATCCGCCTTGCCGCTTAACTGAGCTACCTCGCTTTTCAAGGCGTTATGTTGACTCTGCCAATTTTCTATGATGTGATGAGAAACTTTCCTTGTCCAAATACAGGTGCCGGAAAAGTAACTGTTGGAATGAGAGAGCGAAAATGAGATTTTTTTTGTGATTGAAAAATGCATGATTTTTTTACGAATGAAAATGCATGATTTTTTAATGTAAAACTTTTCTCATTTTTTCATAAATGTATGCAAGATGAACATGCTTGATTATTTTCACGAATGCATGGATGTATGAATGCAATGCATGTATGGATCCACTGTTGCATTATTGTATCATTCGGCGAACTTGGTCTCAAAGTAACACTTTTTCACATTCACAACGAATTGGTCCATTTCAAAATGAAATCTCTGAGGCCAAAAGTCCAAGGTCACCTGTAACCCACCCCTCTCACATGTTGTTCTAGGGTTGACACGATTCTCAAAACCAAGGATTACTTTTTCCCAAAAAGCAACCTGATCTGAGTGAGATTATAACACCAACTGGATGAGTCGACATTATAACCTCGATACATGTTCTAAACGGTGGTTCCTAGACAAAAGTTTCGGGCACCTAATAAAAGCCACCAGAGTCTCAGAACCATCAAGGAAACATGAAGCCCGCAAGACGTCAGTCAAGGAGTCCAATTATTCCAAGAGGATCTATTATGGTCGAGACCATTATATCCAAGCCCAGAGACGTTCGGCAGGGAGTCCAATATAACAATCCATCATCTAATCCTGAGTATCTCTCTAGCTCGGGTACGGAGCATAATCACACTGTAACCAAGAACCAAGCTGTAACACCCGGAGCAAGCACAAAATAATATTGCAATAAAGCCGCCACCATATTTTATTTATCCCATGAGGGGAAAGGAAAATAATGATAAAACCTTTTAGAGTCAGGTTCGGGAGTTGGTTACATGAGGGGAAGAGGTTAACACCCCCTCATATTCGTTGTACTCAACGGGAACCATTTGAGGAAATTTGGTTTGCATAAATAGAATAACCACATAAAAGAAAAGATTACCGCATATTGAACAGAAAAGGGAAAAAAAGAGTTTTTTATTATTTGGCTTGACGAGATTACGATCTCGCTCCTACGTATCCCCCAAGTACAATGAGGAAGTCAAAGCTCATGTAGTTCTTCCTGAAAAAAAGTTTGTTTAATGGTTGTTTTTAACGAACAACGTTTATGTCGCATTCCACTGATACGACAGTTTGCTTGTATGCTCGACTAAGACTTAAGCGTTTGTCGGTATCAGGGGAATGGATAAAACATCGCCCTCTTAAGAAAAAGAGTGATAAAAGATTTGAGTTGAAAAGGATTTAATTTCATAAGGTAGAAAAAGATATTGAGGTGAGTTGAATATTTTTTTAGAACATTTTTGAGATTATTCAGTGAATGAGAATAGGACACCATCTGAGCTGTACGTCACAGACTGTCCTATCCGAGCCGAGCGGGACGTACGTCACACTCCCTCTTTTTCATTCAGTTTTTAGAGTTAATTAATTAAAGAGAGAATAAGCCACCATCTGAGCTGTACGTCACAGACTGTCTTATTCGAGCCAAGCGGGACGTACGTCACACTCCCTCTTTTTCACTTTAATTAATCAACTGATGACTTTTCGATTAAAGCGGGGATAGTTGTTGTACCCCAATTTCGGACCTAAAATCCATATGAAACTTTCACATTTTTTATTAAAGCATATTTTCTTTTAATTCGCTTATGATA
Organism: Trifolium dubium; assembly: GCA_951804385.1. Classification (NCBI taxonomy): domain Eukaryota; kingdom Viridiplantae; phylum Streptophyta; class Magnoliopsida; order Fabales; family Fabaceae; genus Trifolium; species Trifolium dubium. Next base: position 18,523,176 of record OX638066.1, read on the forward strand.
TTACCATCGTTAGTTTGTTTATTTTATTGTACTCTCTTCTCAGTAATGTGACTAACGTTCTTTTTGTCTCTTTTTTGACATCTTACTATTATTTTTTTTATCATTACCATCATTTTCTAACCACATTTCATTGATGATTGAGATTTGTCTTTGTTTTGTCCTTTACTTTCATGTCATTGAAATCTTTTTATTATTAGTTGAAAAAGGAGAAAGTTTCTTTCACGAAAAATGGCTCTTTATTTTCCTTTTATTATTATTATTATTAGTATTTATTTTCTGTCTTTTATATGTTATATCATTGTCGCATTTTCAACTCAATTTTTTAGATTAAAAAATAATACTTTGAACCTTTCTTTTACTTTTGCCCAATTTGTTTCTTCCCGTTCTTTTTTAAAAAAAAATAGAGAACAAACAAACAAAATTTCAGATTTTCAATTTATAAAAAAGGAGGTACTTTTTTTTTATTTTTGTTTTCCTCTCACTTTTATTTATTTATTTATTTCCAAAAAGAGCATTTTCTTTGGTTTGGCTTTTTTTTTCTTCTCTCTCGTTTTTTTTTCTCTTCTTTTCTTCTTTCAGGTAAAATACAAAGATGGAGGCAGTGACAAAATGAAGAAACAGAAAATTTACCAATTCTGGAAATCAAGAGTAACAAATACAGTAACAGAAAATTCACCATCTCACAATCACAACAAAAATGCATTACATTCACAGTAACAAAATTTTACAACACAAACAGACAAGTTTACATTCAAATCATAGTACAACAACCAGATGGCATGATCGTAAGCCTTACAAAATAAGAACAGATTACAATTTCACCCTCAACCTCACCCTCTATATAAACCCACAACATTCATCACTGATCCCTAGGGTTTTTGGAGACAGAGAAAACGACAGAGAAAAAAAAATCACCAAATCACAAAAACAAAAAGAAACCAAAACAACAGAAAACGAGAATCTAACCAACCCTCTTCATACACTGTGAAGAGGACTTGGTTCGTTTTTCTCTGACCGTTTTCACCACCAACCTTGCACCAGAGAAGAAAAAAGAAGGGTTAGAAGAGAGACCAAGGACGAAACCGAGGAGAAAGAAGAAGGAACAGAAGAAAAAAGAGCTGAGAACCAAGGACGAAAGAGAAGGAGGAGAACGATACTTACAAAAAGATTCACAGCCGGTTAGGTTGGTTTTTTCTTCTCCCTTTTCGTTTTTTGTTCATTAACTTGCATGAATAGGTAGATTTGAACTGTAGATCTATGATTTTTGCATGATGCATGATAGGTCTAGATCCATGTACTCCATTTCTGAATGACTAATTCCTTGAATCCGTTCGTTTTTTGGGTTAGGGTTTCGGAAAATTTGGGGTTAGTTTTTAAATCTTTGACTCCGATCCATGTTCGTTCGGTTTTTGTTTGTTGCATGTTTGCTTGTATGAACTCTTGATTGAATGTTTGAGACCGATTTTGGGGTTAAGGTTTTCGGGTTTGGAGATTCCAATCCCGTTAGTTGAATGTTTGTTTGTTTTCTTTTGTTTTAGATTCGTGTTTAGACCGTAATTTTATGGAGGGTTTGTGTTGGGGGTTTCTCAGTTTTGAAGTTTTTTTTGGGTTAGGGTTGGAAGAACCATGGAGGTTCTGTTCTGTTTTTTTTCCAGAAAGAATAAAAAGAGGAAAGGAAAACAAGAGAAACGGGAAAGAAGAAAGAGAAAAAGAAAGGGAAAATGAAAACCATAGTACAAAAAAAAACGATTTATACCTCCTTCCTTTTTTTTCTCTTCGCGCCCCCTGAGCTTACTCGCCGCGCCCTCCATCGTGTTGTGGTTTTGATTCTGTCCTGGGCTTAGCATTAAGGCCAATCCGCCCCCATCCTTTCTGTTTTTTTTTTTGTTTTTTTTTTTTGTGTTTGTTGTTTTTATTTATTTATCTATTTATTTGTGATATAATTGTTAGTTTATGCCTTTAGTTTTTTATGATGATTCACATGCAAGCATGCTCATATTTTGATTATTTTTGGTTCCTATTACGTTATGAAATTTGGCAAAAAATATATATAAATGTTTTCTTTTCACTTGAGGCTTTATTTTTGTACTTATTTATGAGTTTTTATGCTTAGTTTACTTTGAAAGAAAATATATAAAAAAAAATAAAATAAATGAAAAGTTTTTTTCTTTTGAATAGAAGTGTTTGAGTTCTATTATTTGAATGCTACTTGTTTTTTATACTATGTTCGTCCCTTTGCATATCTTAGGTAGTATGCATAACTTGAAAAATTTAAGTGAGAAGATTTAAGTTTTTTTTATTTCTTTCGAATTGATGGTTATTTTATTGTGCTTGATTAGAACATGAAAAAATCAAAAGATATGTATGTTTGGACTTAATATTTTTTTTTGGTATGACATGTTCTTTTTTTAATTTTTTGACTATGTTCGGTGGTTATTGAGTACATGATTTGTTCTTTTACAAAGTGTTAGATTTTTTTTCTTTTTTTAAGATGCCATGAATGAAAAAATGCCAAGTTAGTGTGTGTGCTCATATGCTTTCCTTATATTTGTTTTACGCTAATTTCATGAGCATGTGATGTGTTTGTTTTTCCTATCTTAGTTTAATTAGTTTGATCATATAGATATTTTTGTTAAGTTTTTTTATATATGCCATGAAAAATGATTAAGTAAAGTTTTGATTTCTACATGCTTTCTCTTTCTTTATTTTATATTCTTACATGACATTGTCTTTATGTTTTTGCACTTTAGACATAGAACCATTTGCATTATGTATGATCATGCATTCTAAGATGAAATACATTTTTATATCATATTTCCACATTACATTTTTTACTACTACTTCTCATTACACTACATCACATTTTTACACGATTACATGACATTTGACACTACTTTTTTAAATCACATTACAATTTCGCATAACATGTTTCATTTCACATTTTTTACATGCATACATGCATCTTAGGTTAGGACATTGCATCATTCGAAAAATGCACGTTGGAGACAATATCTTACATTGTAGATCATTGAGCTCTAACACTTGCAATAAAAGTTAAGGACCATTTTGGCCTAAATTAATGCATTCATACTTTGGTTTTTGTTTCTTTTCTTTTGCTTGTCCCTTCTTGATTAAATTTGTGTTGTTTCATGATATAATATAATTAGTATGATTCATAATTGCTTCTTGAATGTTTTCTTTACATGCCATGTAATTTTTTCTATGATAATTTGGTTGTTTGGTTTCATGAGTGTTCTATATATTTGTGTCTACATTTGCTTTATTGTGACTAAGTGTAAAAACTTTTTTCTACCTCCGTCTCATTTTCACACACACACATCACTTTTGCTTAAAATACTATTTCTTCCTTACCATGTCTTTTAGGTGCATCTCATTCTCATATTTAATTTTCGCACTTGCATTTTATTTTATTTATAGCTTTATGCATCTCATTTAGGTTTTCGATCTTTTCCCCTCCAATTGGAAATGAAAAAGAATCAACTGTAGTGGGGTATGTCCTAAATTCCCCGCAACAGAAAAATGGCGACTTCACTGGGGATACTCTCCTTAAGAGGGTTGACTCTAACTTGTATGCTTCTATGTGCTTTACTTGTTTATATGCTTTATATATATATCTTGTGGGGTTCTTGAGTGGTGAGACAAGCACAATACCCCTGCTTGAGAGAACAAAATAGGATAGGAATTGTGGTGAAATCATAGCGGTTATGTATAGAGTAGTTTGTGCATAAACGCAAGTGATACGGCTACGCTTGCGTGGAGGGTTTATGAGAGGTGGAATAGTCGACGCGAGTAGTTGTGTTGGCGACGCCATCTTTTGTGGATCCCGAGAAGCTCAAGGACCTTTTAGATACATTTAACCCATCTTGGCTTTTTAGGATGTAGCGCGATGGCTAAAGTCACGAGTAGTTTTGGCTTTGGTTGTTCCGCGATGCTACGGCCAAACGAGACTTTTCTTTGGATATTTCAGTGAGCCATGAGTAGTTATGAGCACATGGTATTCAAAAGAGAAGTTGATGACCTTGGGAATTTCTTAGAACCCGGTTACGAATGTGAAGAAAAACCATAGTTCATACCTTTTTGGGCGGTTTACCTTTTGACTTCAACCATGTGCTATCTTAAACCAACCATGTTTGCTTGTGTTTGTGCTTGTTGCATCATCACATATCATTCATCCATGCATTCATGAAACTCACTTTTCAACACGTCTTTCAAAGAATCTAAAAAAATTATTTGTGATGTCATAGATATGGACCTTGGAACTAGGAAGACAAAGAAGTTCACTTTTAGGAGACCAAATTTGACAAGATTGAAGGAGCTAGGGTCGCGCATACCGTTTCGTGATGGATTTCAACGTGAGTATGGAAAACTGTTGGACTTAATTGAAACAAACATACCCGAAGGACTTCTCAGCACTCTCGCATAGTTTTATGATCCGGTTTACCATTGTTTCACATTTAGAGACTATCAACTTGTTCCAACCTTGGAAGAATATGCTTATTACATGGGTTTGCCAGTGAATGATAGAATTCCTTTCAGTGGTTTGGAAAATGTCCCCAAGGCTTTGGATATTGCTGCTGCTCTTAATCTTAATGTGTCATTGGTGCATGATAATTTGGTTACTAAAGGAGAACATTATTGGTTGACTGCCGACTTCCTGTTTGAGCAAGCTTTCATGTATGTCGAAGCAATGAGAGTTCCTGTGTTCGAAGCTATTTTCGCTGTCCTGGTGTATGGGTTGCTACTATTTCCAAGTGAGGACAGTTTTGTGGATATCCGAGCAATTCAAATTTACTTGATGAAAAATCCAGTTCGTACTTTGCTTGGTGACACCTATCATGGCCTACATAGGATTGCAAGAAAAAAGGGAGGAGGACTTGTTACTTGTTGTGCACAGCTGCTTTACAAGTGGTATAACTCGCATTTACCTTGGGATGACGCGTTCAGAAATAATCCGAGAAGTCTCCGTTGGTCCCAAAGAATCATGCCTCTCACCTACAAAGACATAGGGTGGTACTATGACTGCTATGATAAAGGAGTATTCATTTATAGTTGTGGAGAGTTCACTAATGTACCTCTTATGGGTACACGAGGAGGAATCACTTATAGCCCAGCACTTGCCGGACGCCAGTTTGCTTGTCCCATGTTAAAAGCTCCCGATAATCATCTGCTTTTCAGTGAATACTGTGACAATGATGATGGAAATTTGCTCCTAAGGAAGAAGTTTGCAAATGCTTGGAGGACTATTGTTAGGAAAGGAAGGAACCATTTGGGAAAAAGAGACTGTATTGTTGCTCAACCATATGTGGAATGGGTTATTGGTAAGGCCAAGAGACTTAAAATGCCTTATGATCTTGAAGCACCTGTACTTCCTCCGCCACTGCCAAAGGTCACGACCGACGCTGCCTCATCTTCAAATGCTACACCACCTCCAGTTACTGCGCCCTCTGAAGTGGCTATGCTCAAAGAGTCTTTGGCCAAGATGAAGGCCGAAAGAGACAGTTGGAAGAAGAAATTCATAGCAGCCAAACGTGAAAAGAAGAAATTAGAGGAAAAGGAAAGAAAGTCGTTTGAAGATCTTTATTATGTTGAGAAAAATGAAAGAGAAATTTGGGAATATTCTAGTAATGGGTTCGAAGCTGAAGTGAAAAGATTGAAGAAAGAAGCAAAAGAAGACAAGTGGATGATCAATTGGCAAGAACAGAAGTTGATTGAAATGACAGATGAAGTTGAAGAGCTCAAGAGACAGAAACAAAGTGGCTAGAAGATCAAGTTTGAAGCAAGGGACCAGTGTTTTTTTTTATTATTCAGTTTGTGTCAATCTATGTAATGTTTAAAGTTTCAGTGGTTGTAATGTGTCTTTTCATGTATTTTTCGTTTCTCTTTTGTAATTTTCTTTTCAGTATTATGTGTGCTTAAGATTGATTGTATTCCATCTCTTTATATTAATGAATTAAGGTCCCTATTTTATGACAACACAAGCTTTGAGGTCCTTTGAGGATGAAAATACAAAAAAAATAAAATAACACAATATTCACATATTTATTTTCGCATGAAATTTCATACACCATTTGCATTCATATTTCATTTTCAAAATTCCTGAGTCTCTTGTTCTTACAGATCCTGGCCCGTCGCATCCGATACAAGCCAACACGAATCTACTACACACGTGCTAACAGAAGAAGAATCATGGAAGAAGAAAATGCTCAACTTCATGAATAAGTTAACACTCTTCAAGCTGCAGTCACCAAGCTTACTTCCATGGTGGAAGCTCTCACTCTTGCAAGGCCTCTGCCTCCACCTCCTTCAGTGCAAGCTTTGAATGTTGTGATACCTGAGAATGTCCAGGTTACTACCCCTCAGGGTTTGCTTAACTACACAATGCCCGTTACTTCCACGAACTATCCTTGGGGCATGCCCGCCAATTTTGGCGATGATGTTCAACAGTTTGCTTCCCATGCTCAGTTTCAGGCTGTTACTGTTCCTTAGATAACCACTGTTATCCCGCCTCCTGCGATGACTATTGCTCCTGCCACTGTGAATGCACTTCCAAATGAGGCAGAACCTGTGTATTATGCTGGTCCAGTGGAGAATGCGGTGCCTTTGAGCCCTAGAGGTGATATGCAAGACCAATTTGATGAGATGCAACGTGAGATCCGCGCCCTTCGCGGAAAAGAATTGTTTGGGAAGAGTGCTCACGAAATGTGTTTGGTTCCTAATGTCCAAGTGCCTCTGAAGTTCAAAACGCCCGACTTTGAGAAATACAAAGGGGATTCTTGCCCCCAGAGCCACCTCATCATGTATGCTAGGAAGATGTCTGCTCAAACTAGCAATGACAAGCTGTTAATCCATTTCTTTCAAGACAGTCTAACTGGTGCTGCCCTGAAGTGGTACATGAACCTGGACCGTGAAAAGATTAAATCATTTATAAATTTATGTGAGGCATTTGTGCAGCAATACAAGTACAACTCTGACCTAGCACCTGATAGAGATCAGCTACGTTTCTTATCACAAAGGAAATAGAGATCAACATTTATGTGAGGGTTTCAAAGAGTACGCCCAGAGGTGGCGCGGACTTGCTGCTCAGATTAACCCTCCTTTGGAAGAAAAGGAAATGACCAAGATTTTCTTGAAGACTCTCGATCCTTTCTACTATGATCGAATGATTGCAAGTAACCTCCGCGATTTGACCGATGTGGTGGAGACGGGAACCCGTATTGAAGAAGGAATAAGAGAGGGCCGCCTGGTAAGAGAAGTCTCTGGTTCTAATGCTGTGAAGAAGTATGGTTCTGGTTTTGGAAAGAAAAGAGAATCAGAAGTTGGAATGGTTGCCCATGGTGGGCCTAGAAGAAACTACTATCAGCAACAGCCACAACAACACCATGTTGCTGCTGTCACTCCTCCTGCAAATCCTGTATATCAACAACGACCACCACACCCGCCTCCGAACAACCAGTACAACCGTGTTCAAGGGCCTCCTCAGTATGACCCTATTCCTATGAAATATGCTGATCTTTTGCCAGCTCTACTTGAGAGGAAGTTTGTCCAGCTGAAGCCTCCACTACCAGTGCCATATCCGTTACCATACTGGTATCGTTCTGATATGTCCTGTGCTTATCATTTTGGCTCACCTGGACCCGATACTGAACCCTGATATGGTCTGAAAAATGAGGTACAAAAGTTGATGAGAATTGGTTCGTTGAAGTTCAAAGATGTCAATCCTAATGTCCAAATTAATCCTCTCCCACCTCATGGGGGAAATGCTATCAACTTGATTCAAGGTGACCCTGGTTGTTATAGGGTGTTTAATGTCAAACAGATAAGAGTGTCTTTGGTCCAAATGCATGTGAATCTGTGCTAGTTGTCTCTTTTTCAGCACAACCATGCTGCTTGTATGATTTGCCCTAGGAACCCGAGGGGTTGCCAAAAGGTGAGGGATGATTTACAGATTTTGTTGAACAGAAGGGAGCTTGTGATTACTTACAAAAGAAATGAGGAAGAAGGGGCGGATGATGAGCCCGATTTTGATAGTAGTGATGATGAGTTGTTTATGATTACTCATAATTTGTTGATCATGTGTAATTTGAAGTGGTCTATGATAGCCAAAATGCTGAAGATGAGCCGTTGGTGATCTGCTTACCAGACTCGGTTCCATTTGAGTCTTACAAAGAAGTTCCGTACAAGTATAATGCAACCATGATGAAAGGAGGTAAAGAGGTTTCTATTCCTACTATGTCTTCAGTTGCCAATGTTGTGGGGGCAAGTAAAATGATGAGAAGTGGCCGTGTGATTCCACCGGCAGTTCTGAGAAAAGATGAAGTGCCTTCAAAAGAGCCAATTCCAACCAAAGATCACGACTTGAATGCTGAAATTGCTAAGAGTTTGGGTTTGTCTAATAGGAGTGATCCTAGTCCTGATGCTGAAGAGGTTGTGCGACTGATCAAGAAAAGTGAATATAAGATCGTTGACCAACTAGTTCAAACTCCTGCTAAAATCTCTATTTTGTCCTTGCTTTTGAACTCTGCCGATCACGATTGGACCACATACTTTCTAAATCACGTTCCAGGTGATGGATGTTCATGCTGCCTACAGTTGCTTGTTGGGTAGGCCATGGATACACGAGGCAGGTGGAAAGGTGGTAACTGTAAGTGGTGAACGAGCTATGATTGTCAATCAAGTGTCATTTTACTCTTGCATAACTGCTGGGATTGTTGATGGGACACAATTCCAAGGACTGACTATTGATAAGGGCGAGTGTTCAGAAAAGAGGAATGTTAACATGGTTTCTTACAAAGATGCTCAGCAGATACTGTTGGATGATTCTATGTCGGACTGGGGTAAGGTGATAGAGGTTTTTGGAAACAAGTACCGTGAGGTTTTAGGTCTTGATGCAGCTGGTAAGTCTACTAAGCATGACAGTGTTATCACACCTATTGGAGATACCTTTAAGAGTGCTGGTTATGCTAACTCTCCTGTTTCAGATGTGCATGCTGTGTTGGAGGAGGAGTCTGAGGACAGTGCTGATTTTGTGACCCCTGGAGGGATATGCTACAATTGGAGTGTTGAGGATGCTCCTTCTTTTGCTTCTTGCTCGGAGTAATGTTTTGTTTCTGTTTTTTTCAAAATCTTTCATTCTGCCTAAGATGAGAGTATGCATGTTTTAGGGCCTATGTTTAAAGTTTAAGATTCCTTTCGTCCTGCCCAAGGCGAAAGATGAACTATTGTCGGGCTTTTTTATATTAATAAAGTCATCAATAATAAAAGTTATTTTTATGTCCATATTTATTGCTTTAAGTTTTTCTTGCCTTTTACCTTTTTCTGGAAATGTGGTAACACAAAGAACATAAAATATATCTTTCAAAAAATCTGCATATGCTTACTCTTCTCTAAATCTATTTGTTTCTAAAAAATCAAGCATAATTCATATTTGCAGATTATTTGTTATTTAACCCGTTGAATACGATGAATCTATGCCCTTTTCCAACTTTCAATTCCCTGTGTTTGAGGCGGAAGAGGAGGATGAGGATGAGGTTCCTAATGAGATTACTAGGTTACTTGAGCACGAGGAAAGAACCATTCAACCTCACGAGGAGCCCATTGAAGTGATTAATTTGGGTACTGAGGAAGACAAGAAAGAGGTTAAAATTGGGGCACTATTGGATGCCGATGTCAAAAGCAGGTTGGTAGAACTTCTCAGAGAATATATGGAGGTGTTCGCTTGGTCTTATCAAGATATGCCAGGGTTGGATACCAGTATTGTGGAGCATCACTTGCCGTTGAAGCCTGAATGTCCACCAGTCAAGCAAAAGTTGAGAAGGTCGCACCCCGACATGGCGGTGAAGATTAAGGAAGAGGTTCATAAGCAGATTGATGCCGGTTTCCTTGTTACATCAGAATATCCTCAATGGTTGGCCAACATAGTTTCGGTTCCGAAGAAAGATGGTAAGGTTAGATTGTGTGTTGATTACAGAGACTTGAACAGAGCTAGTCCGAAAGATGATTTTCCGTTACCTCACATTGACACGCTGGTTGACAATACAGCAAGATTCAAAGTTTTCTCCTTTATGGACGGGTTCTCTGGTTACAATCAGATACGAATGGCTGAAGAAGATAGAGAGAAGACTTCTTTCATTACACCTTGGGGGACTTTTTGCTACAAAGTGATGCCTTTTGGTTTGAAAAATGCGGGTGCTACGTATCAAAGAGCAATGACCACTTTGTTCCATGATATGATGCACAAAGAGATCGAAGTTTATGTTGATGATATGATTGCCAAGTCTAGTACTGAAGAAGAACATGTTGATCATCTTCTAAAGTTGTTTCAGCGGTTGAAAAAATACAAGCTTCGCTTGAACCCTAATAAATGTACTTTTGGTGTTAGATCTGGAAAGCTGTTGGGGTTTATTGTAAGTCAAAAAGGTATTGAAGTGGATCCTAGAAAAGTGAAAGCCATTCGAGAGATGCCTGCGCCAAGAACTGAAAAGCAAGTGAGAGGGTTCCTTGGTCGTTTGAATTACATTTCCAGATTCATATCTCACATGACTGCTACCTGTGGGCCAATTTTCAAGCTTCTCCGTAAAGACCAGACAATAGTGTGGACAGAAGATTGCCAAAAAGCTTTTGACAGTATCAAAGAGTATTTGTTAGAACCTCCTATTCTGATTCCCCTTGTTGAAGGAAGACCATTTATTATGTACCTCACTATGTTAGAAGAATCTATGGGTTGTGTGTTCGGACAACAGGACGAGACTAGTAAGAAAGAACATGCGATTTATTATCTGAGTAAGAAGTTTACTGACTGTGAATCTCGTTACTCTATGCTTGAAAAGACTTGTTGTGCTCTGGTCTGGGCTGCCAAACGTCTCCGTCAATACATGCTTAATCACACTACTTGGTTGAAATAAAAAATGGATCCAATCAAGTATATCTTTGAGAGACCTGCCTTAACAGGGAGAATTGCGCGTTGGCAGATGTTGTTATCCGAGTATGACATCGAATACCATACTCAGAAGGCAATTAAGGGAAGTGTTCTCGCTGATCATTTGGCACACCAGCCAATTGATGATTATCAGTCTCTCCAGTTTGATTTTCCTGATGAAGACGTTATGTATTTGAAGATGAAAGATTGTGATGAACCTCTGTTTGGTGAAGGTCCCGACCCTGAATCTAGATGGGGCCTGTTTTTCGATGGAGCCGTTAATGCTTATGGTAATGGAATTGGTGCAGTTCTTATTACTCCTATGGGCAATCATATCCCGTTCACTGCGAGATTACTCTTTGACTGTACAAACAACATAGCAGAATATTAAGCTTGTATCTTGGGTATTGAAGAAGCTATTGATTTGAGGATTAAAATTCTTGACATATATGGAGATTCAGCTCTTGTGATTAATCAGATCAAAGGAGAATGAGAAACTCGCCATCCTGGCTTGATTCCGTACAGAGACTATGCAAGGCGTCTGTTGACCTTCTTCAACAAAGTGGAACTACATCACATTCCTCGTGATGAGAACCAAATGGCAGATGCTTTGGCTACTTTATCTTCCATGTTCCAAGTGAATCGGTGGAATGACCTACACCGCGCAATATTACAAGGCTTGAAAGACCTGTTTATGTGTTTACTGTTGAGGAAGCAGGTGATGATAAACCATGGTTCTACGACATTAAGAATTTCATACAGTATCAAGATTACCCGCCTGGGGCATCTAGAAAAGATAGAAAAACTTTGAGGAGATTGTCTGGCAATTTCTTTCTGAATGGTGATGTTCTTTACAAGAGAAATTTTGACATGGTCTTGCTCCGATGTGTGGACAAGCGTGAAGCTGAACAGTTGATGTTTGAAATACATGAGGGTTCCTTTGGTACCCATGCCAATGGACATGCTATGGCTAAGAAGATGCTGAGAGTAGGTTATTACTGGATGACTATGGAATCTGATTGTTGCAGATATGTGAGGAAATGTCACAAGTGTCAGATTTATGCTGATAAAATACATGTGCCACCAACTCTGTTGAATGTGATTTCTTCACCATGGCCTTTCTCTATGTGGGGCATCGACATGATTGGAATGATTGAACCAAAAGCTTCAAATGGTCATCGCTTTATTCTAGTGGCTATTGATTACTTCACCAAGTGGGTTGAGGCGGTTTCTTATGCTAATGTTACCAAGCAAGTTGTTGTCAGATTTATCAAGAATCATATCATCTGTCGGTATGGTGTTCCAAGCAAAATTATCACTGATAATGGGTTGAATTTGAACAATAAAATGATGAAAGAGTTGTGTGATGAATTCAAGATCGAACATCACAATTCTTCTCCTTACAGACCCAAGATGAATGGTGTTGTTGAGGCAGCAAACAAGAATATCAAGAAGATTATTCAAAAGATGGTTGTTACTTACAAAGACTGGCACGAGATGTTGCCTTTTGCTTTATATGGATACCGTACTTCAGTTCGTACATCGACTGGGGCGACTCCATTTTCTTTGGTATATGGTATGGAAGCAGTACTCCCAGTAGAGGTTGAGATCCCGTCAATGAGAGTTTTGATGGAAGCCAAGTTAACAGAAGCTGAATGGTGTCAGAATTGATATGATCAGTTGAACTTGATTGAAGAGAAACGCATGACTGCGAGGGATTCAAGGAAGTTCGTCCTAGAGAATTCAAGGAAGGTGATCTCGTGCTCAAGAAGATTTTGTCCTTTCAACCTGATGCGAGGGGCAAGTGGACTCCTAATTATGAAGGCCCATATGTTGTCAAGAAAGTGTTTTCCGGTGGTGCTATGATTCTTACAAACATGGATGGTGATGAACTCCCTCGTCCAATGAATGCAGATGCAGTCAAGAAATACTTTGTCTAAAAAAAAAAAAAAAAATGTGTATACAGCTCATCAAGCTGAAAACCTAAAAGGGTGGCTTAGTAAAAAAAGAGGGCGTCTTGGTGAATCGAAAACCCGAAAGGGCGGTTCATACAAAAATGAGACAAAAAAAAAGGAATGTATACACTTCCCGGTAGATTGAAAACCTGAAAAGGTGGTCTAGGCAAAAATTAGGGAATAATACAAAGTAACTGCATTCACTCGAGTTCGATCACCTGGGGCATATGTTTGATCTGCAAAGAAGTGGTTATCAAAATTATCTGTACTTGGAAGCTGAGAACACAGTTGGAATTCAAAGTTGTTAGGGAGAATAGATTTGTTGTATTCAATGTACCCTTTTCATATTAATTACCATTTTCAACTTTGTAATGATCCATGGAGTCATGCTATTGGCAGACTACCATTTTAATACATGATCTTGAGCCCTCATCTTTTGTTTGGATTTTTTTTTTTTTTTCTTACAAAATTTCTTTACATTTTTGATGATTTCTATTATTTTAAAATAAAAAAGACATATTTCAAAAAGCAAATACAAATATATATTTTGATAGAAAAAACTTACTTATGCATTTTTGATTAAAATGGAAACAAATTCGTTTCTTCGAGCAGGACACAAAAGAAGGAATATCCACAGTTGTTTCAATTATGGTTGATCCCGATGTACAAAGTTTAGTTTGATATATACGGTCAACCTAAGAAATGGACACATCCCAATGAGGTCCATACGGTTGTGCTACTTTTCAACAGAGTTTGATTCATATTTTTGTTTGATGAGGGATTTTATTTCAACAATGTGGTGTTTCGCCAATGAATTTTGTCAGTGTTGTTCTGAATACAATCGAGTGGAATGCAGGTCGCTTCAGTTAAAGCGGTTATTTCCCCCAGAGAAGTTGTTTCTCCCCAAGAAGAGTTCTCTTACTTCATATACACCAACATATACACCTTATGGAAATGTTTTGAGTTACAATACGATGTTGGCTTGTGTCTCCGGTTTGGTCACCTTGTTTGTCCAACAATCGATGTTCAACATACATATATACATACATACATACATACATTCATACATACATTCAGACATACGTACATACATACATACGTGCGTAGCATTTACGTTATTTATACATTACTATAACATCCACAAACTATTGTTCATGATCGATGATTTGTGTATCAATAAATGTTTTATAACTGCAAGTGCACAGTTTCATCGTTGAGTTTTAAAAGATATCGAACCACAGAGACCAATAGTTGACCTACCGTAATTCTGTCGTTACGTTGTAAATCTAAGGCTGATGATTTAGGGTTTAGAATTGTTTTGAATTAAGAAGGAGAATTTAAATTAAAGGTTTAAATTAATTATAAAGCGGATATCGGTATGTATCTAATTAACCTTCGGGGATTCAATAAATTAATAGCGCGCAAAAAGGATTTATTTTTCAGAAGAACTTTCTCAATTTAAAGGTTTAAACCTCACACTCTCGTTTTGTTGATAAAAAACATACTTTCTAAGCTAGGAGTTTTACTGTCACTTTTCTACCACCTTAACTTTGAAAGTATATTTTGAAAATCAATTAGTTCTAATTAATCCTAACGTGGCTCTCGCTTGTTCAAAGATTAATATCAAATTCCTACTATCTAGTTAAAACCTCAAACTCTCGCTCTATTGATTTTAACCTTAGTTGCTTTATTTTACTCTCGTTCAAAAGCTTTGAATTAAATTAGGAATTTGAATCAGAAAAATAGTATGTGTGTGCGCGGGCTACATCATCATTAAGTCCCCTTCGGAGAATTAAATTACATACCGATATCTAGGAATTTAGCTAGACATGATAAAGGAAATAAACAAACAAAAACAGTAAATTAAATAAGACATAATAAATAAATAATTAAATAAGCGCATAACAACCTAGAAATAAAATCTGCTGAAAACTTGAATTAAAGTTGCTGGAATTAATTGGAATAATATTCTTGACAGGAAAGTGAAAACGGAATTGAAATCGGATTTCCGGTGTGGATATACCGATACAGTTTACAAAGCAGGATATATAAACTGACTGAAAAGTAAAGAAAATAAGGCTTAGTAGTTTCTGAGTTTATGACTTCTATTTATAGAAGATTTTTGTCTTTGTACGATCCTAAATTATAGGAAGGGATGAGTGTGTTTGTGATGATCCAATTGCCATACGATAAGGAAACAAAAACTGATCAGACGCTTGCCAACTCCCCACGATACGCAAAAAGCAGTTTTGCTGGATCTGGAATCTGTGGCGGGCGCCACGAAGCTGGTGGCGGGCGCCACTAGCCCAGTTTGTTGGGTTTTGCTGATTTTGCTTGTTCGCACCCCCTTTTTGCTCCGTTTTTTACCCTTTTTTGCTCAATTCTCTTCTCCGACCTATTTTATTCGACATTACTGAAAAGAAACCAAATACCAACATAAAAAGACATAAATGAAATAAAAACATATAAAAATGCAACTAAAGTTCACATAAACTAAGCTAAAAATACGATATGATTTCGTGTCATCAAATTCCCCCACACTTGAACCATTGCTTGTCCTCAAGCATAAAAGAATAGTGAATTGCACAGCACAAGTAAAAACACATGACACGATCATCCTACTCATATGTGGTTTCCGGCTAAGCCATGAAAATCAAATAACAATACAAATAACAAAAACATCGTAATGACACACTAGACTCCCATTATATGAAAACAGACCTGAAGCATTTCCTTTTGACTCTACCTCTCACCTAAGTTTTATTTACCCTTTTCATTCTAGCGCAATCACATTAAGCCCGTTATCTTGTACACGCCCATGGTAGGAAACCTGTTAGTGATTATGATCATTTAGCTAGGGGTGTTGATAACATAAGTTTGGTAACCCCTATTTTCTTTACCCATTTAGCAGTTGCGGGGGATCGGATCGTAACCCGTCCTACCAAGTCCAGAATCAGACACCTCTGAACCAACTACTAATGAATTCATTTACTATGGTATTTTTTTTCTCTTTCATGTTTCAACATTTGCTGAATTTTCATAATTATTCTCAGAATCAACCAATAGTATACATAAATTAGATCATTCACTTATATTCGTCGGTTTCCCACTTAGTTTGTGCCTTGAGATGGTGCCGACTGCTGAATAAACTACTAAGGGTTCATTAAAACTCAAGTTCAAAGCTTTGTCAAAACTAGTACTCAAATCAGATTTACACACTTCTGGGAATCTAAAGTGTTAAAACAATATTGATTTTATCTAACCGTTACCCAAATTTCACAAAATAGCCTAGATAGTGCAAACAACCTATATACTTTCAAACAACCAATATCAAGCATCAAAACTCAACACTTTGCTTTTCACAAGAAATTTTTTGGTATAGCTCAAGAAATGGGAAAATCTGACAATAACAAAAACAACACGCAAAAACTACTCAATTTAAGTGAACTATCCTAATGTTTTATTATGCATGCAAACTAAATGACTGAAAGTAAAAGGAAAGCGATAAAGCTTCCTCCCCCACACTTAAATCAAGCATTGTCCCCAATGCAACGACTAAAGGTGAGATTGGAAGTAGAACCTGAATAGCCAAGCTTTCACAACCGTAAAGTCGTCGAGCGTGCTATCTCTTTATTACCTGCAAAATAAAATGGACTAAAAAGAAAACATTAGAATCAAAATCAGCGGGTTGCCTCCCACCAAGCGCTTTGTTTAACGTCGGTTAGCTCGACTTCAAAGAAGGTGAACTGAGTTCACGTTTTATCGGACAGAGCGGATAGGTTAATGTTTGCAAAAGTAGTGTCACTATCCTTAAGATTGTAATGTTTCAACCGTTGTCCATTAACTGTGAACTTGTCACCGGAGTCACTCATTATTTCAATCGCCCCATGAGGATATGTCCTAGAAATTGTAAAGGGGCCGACCATTTTGAGCGAAGTTTTCCGGGAAAGAGTTTAAGTCTTCAATTAAAAAGAAGTACTAGCTCTCCTACCTTAAACTCTCTCCTAGATAGACGCTTGTCATGCCATTTTTTAGTCCTTTCCTTATAGATTCTGGCATTCTCATAACTCATGGATATCCAAGATACTTTTCTTACCGGCGGTGGTGTAATTAAAATTAAGGGCCTTGATAGCCCAATAAGCTTTGTGTTCCAATTCCACCAGTAGATGGCATGATTTGCCATAAACAAGCTTGAAGGGAGTGGTCCCAATTGGGGTCTTATACGCTGTCCTATATGCCCACAACGCCTCATTTAGCTTTAAGGACCAATCCTTCCTAGAGGTTGCAACTGTTTTTTCTAGAATTTGCTTGATCTCCCTATTGGAGACCTCTACTTGGCCACTTGTTTGTGGGTGATAGGGAGTTGCTACGCGGTGTCGGACCCCATACTTAGATAGTAGCCTTTCAAAAATCCTAGAGATAAAATGGGAGCCACCATCGCTGATGACAAGTCTCGGCACACCGAACCTAGGGAAGATCTGGTTCTTAAACAGTCTAATCACTACTTGGGCGTCATTAGTTGGAGAGGCAACAGCCTCGATCCATTTGGACACGTAATCAACAGCCACAAGTATGTATTTGTTACCAAGAGAAGATGGGAATGGTCCCATGAAGTCTATCCCCCATACTGTAATACCCTAATTTTGCACTCTTTTAAATAAATATTCCATTTTTAAAATTTGTTTCTTATTTTATAGGAAACGTCCAAAAAATAGTTTCAAAAATAATATTTTCACGTCCTCCGCTAATTTTATTTAAAATCATAAAAAAATATATTCCATTTCATTTTCATTCGCTTATTTTTATTCGTCACATTTTCATCATCCAAAATATATTTTCCATGACCAATCATTGTATGCCACATCATCATTTCCATCTTATTATTATTTCATTATCATCCCTTAACCTCTAAAGTGATAATTATCACCAAAATACCATTTAACCTAATCTTCTATTATATATACTATTTTAATCAGCTCCAATCATTGGACACACACTCCCAAAAAGTCAGATAAAAAAGCTTTTCTCTGCTCCTCCACGCGCCACCATGCGCCACCACGCACCACCGCCGGAAACCACTTTTCCGGCGAATAAAAAATCTTCGAAAACCAAAGATCAAACACTCGATCTATAATAATTAGACCCTCCTGAGTCCAAATCCACCGTCCGTTTCGTCAAAAGGTGACCGGAAAGCCACCAAACCAACACGCAAGTTTCGGCCAAAGCAAAATCCTTCGATCCGGCCGTTTCGTTCATCAACGAAGGTAGATAGCGGTTGATAATTGCTCCTGGAACTCCCATAAACATGTTTGCTTTGATAGATACTTGATTTGAGTTGTTAAAAACCATTTTCAAAAATGTAGATCCAAAACTTTCGAGCTTGTTTTCTCTTATTATGTTTGTTATTTGTGAAATATAAGTGTAGATTCATGATCCTTGCGAAATTCCGTACGATTTGATGTATTCGCATGTGTATTTTGGTGAACGTTTGAGCTTCGTTGACGCCGGTGAAGCTCCGGCCGAAACTCCTTCTGTCGCTGCATTTTTGTTTCTGTTTTGGATGAAGGTTGATGACGATGACGTGGCGCTGCGTGAGTGGCTGGACGCCTTCTCACGCGCGCCCCCCACCAGTTCTCCGCGCGCCCCCCAGCTGGGTTGGTAACCGGTCCGGCCGGGTCTAAACCGGCCCAGTTTTGACCCGGTCTGGCAACATGGGTTTGGGCCTTGGCTTTTAGGCCCAGTTATGTTTTTTTTTGTATTTTTTTTAATTTCTGATTACACCTTATTTCACTGTTTGCACCTCCCAACTGAACTTAATTAATTTTGATTTTTTTTATAGAAAAAGTGCTTAAGTGAGATAATTACTTATTAGCAAAAGTGATTATTTAAATAAGTTATTATTATAAAAGTGATTATGTACATAATCACTTATATAATAAGAACTTATTTCTACTTTGGTTTATTTTAATTAGTTAACCTATATTTAATTGATTTGATGCTTGGAGATTTAATTATGCTCGTTTATTTAGCGTTCATTTAATTATTCATGCTTTATTTATTTCGAGCTATTTAATTCTTACATCGTCATTCATTTATCATTTGTATTATTCATATTGTCATATGCATCTCTCGTCTTCTATCTTTCTTTTTCTTTGTTTCTTTTCTGGCTTGGTTTTAATTTGAAAACTTCTTTTCTAAAAATAACTAAATAATGATTCGTTAATTAAGATGAAAAGGGGGAGTCTGGTGCACACCTTTCTCGGCCTGAATAGTACAGTCCCTGATGCACATCTCGGATGGTGTACTATTCTCATTTTAATCAATGTTTTTCTTAATTAGTTAAGGTGAAAAAGGGGGAGTCTGGTGCACACCTTTCTCGGCCTGAATAGTACAGTCCCTGGTGCACATCATGAATGGTGTACTATTCTCATCGTAATTAATGTGCTTTTTCTTAATTCAACTTGAGTGGTAAAAGGGGGAGTCTGGTGCACATCTTTCTCCGCCCGGGTGAGCCTGACCCCTGATGCACATCTTGTAGTAGCGTACAATCCCCATTCACTAAACATTCTCTTCAAAACTCTAAAAAACAACTCAGCACACTTAATCTTTTTCCTGCCCTTGCGTAGTCAGTTCTTTTTCAACTTAAATCTTTTTCAATCTCTTTTCTTAAAAGGACGATGTTTTATCCATTCCCCTGATACAGACAAACGCTTAAGCCTCAGTCGAGCATACAAGCAAACTGTCGTATCAGTGGAATGCGACATAAATGTTGTTCATTAAAAACAACCAACAAACAAACTTTTTTTCAGAAAGAACTACGTGAGCTTTGAATTTCTCATTGCACATGGGGAATACGTAGGAGCGAGATCGTGATCTCGTCAAGCCAAATAATAAAAAACTCTTTTTTCCTTTCTGTTCAGTATGCGGTAATCTTTTCTTGTATGCGGTTAATTTTCTGTTTATGCAAACCAATTCCTCAAATGGTTGCCGTTGAGTACAACGGATATGAGGGGGTGTTAACGTCTTCCCCTCATATAACCAACTCCCGAACCCGACTCTTAAGGTTTTATCATTATTTTCCTTTCCCCTCACGGGATAAATAAAATATGGTGGCGGCTTCATTGCAATATTTATTTTGTGCTTGCGCCGGGTGTTACACATACATCAAACACTTCCACTTCAAGGATGCCTTGCTGAGGCATTTCATCGCGCCTGGAGATGCCACCAGTGCGCTGGCACTGATCACAACTCCGTATAGCAGCGTGGACATCTTTCCAAATAGTGGGCCAATAGAGGCCGGCTTGCAAAATCTTAGCGCAAGTTTTGGAAGTACTTGCATGTCCCCCATATGGCGCAGAATGGCAATGAGAAATAATGTTTTGCGCCTCTTCTTCGGGGACACATCGACGGAAGACTCCATCGGCACCTCTCTTGAAAAGAAGAGGGTCATCCCAATAGTAATGTTTCAGGTCACTGAAGAACTTCTTCTTTTGTTGGTAGGTCAGATCAGGCGGAAGAACTCTCGCCGCTAGGTAGTTGACAAAATCAGCATACCATGGCAGTGAGTCCCTCGTGCAGACAGAGTTGACAACTTCAATGTTGCCATCAATTAAGGGGCACTCGGAGGTGACACTCTCCATAAGGGCTACAAGCCTCTCATACGGGAAATCGTCATTTATGGGCACCTTTTCAGGCACTATTCCCTCCATTCTTGACAAGTGGTCCGCAACTGTGTTGTCGATTCCTTTCTTATCCTGGATTTCTATATCAAATTCTTGAAGGAGCAAGATCCATCTTAGGAGCCTTGGTTTGGCATCCTTTTTGTTCACAAGGTACCTAATGGCCGCATGGTCGGTGTAGACAATGATTTTGGCACCTATTAGGTAAGAACGGAACTTGTCGACTGCGAACACAACATCTAGGAGTTCTTATTCAGTGGTGGCGTAGTTCATTTGCGCGGGGTCTAAGGTCCTACTAGCATAGTAGATAGCAGGAAGCTTCTTATCTTTCCTTTGGCCTAAGACTGCGCCTACTGCATAGTCACTAACGTCACACATGATCTCAAATGGTAGACTCCAATCAGGTGGCTGCATGATGGGTGCAGAAATGAGAGCTGCCTTTAATTGTTGGAATGCCCTTAGGCACTCCTCATCAAAAATGAACTCGGCATCTTTCATTAGCAGCCCGGTTAAGGGCTTTGTGATTTTGGAGAAGTCCTTAATAAATCGCCGATAGAAACCGGCGTGTCCTAGAAAGCTTCGGACTTCTCGTATAGACTTTGGGGGAGGTAGATTTTCTATTACTTGGATCTTAGCTCTATCTACCTCAATCCCCTTACCTTGTATAGCTTTAGGTTTCCATGGCCACTTATCAAGTGCTCTCACATACCCCTCACTCTTTCTCTTTTTCCTCCTATAGGGCGGTTCAGCTTCCTTGCCCTCTTCTATTATTTTATGCTTTAGAGGAAAAGAATTTTTTCTAGCTTGAGGCGGGGGTTCTGGTTCAATTTCAGTTGTCCTTCTTTCTTTTGACTTAGTATTTTTACTCGCCTCTTTGAGTGTTACCCTTAAATTTTCTTTCCCCCAATTCTCTCTTTCTTTTTGCGCCCTCAACCCCATGTGTGTAGATTTTTATATTTTTTTCCGTTCCACATGTTTGGGGTTTTGGGTCCACTCTAGCCTCTATTAAACTTTGGGGTACAAGGATTAGTGGGTTATAGGGAGCAGGGAAAACATATAGTGCTCCCTTCTCTACCTCTTCGACTACCTCTCTAGGGAGGGGTGTCGGTGATGTTTCTTCAATCTCCACTCTTTCCTTGCCAAAAATCTCAACTTCATTATCGTCCTCACTAGGCATCTCAATCTCGCTTCCACTAATGTCTGCTACAACGTTTACTTGTCTCTCGTGAGAGAGTTTTATGGCCGTTTGAGCGATCTGGGAGATTCGCGTCTCCATTGACTCTTGGTAAGTCGCTATTGAGTCGACCTTATCGTTGAGCTTCTCAAAGGCTTTGGTATATTCGAGGTTGCATAGCCTAATCTCTTCGTTTTCGAGGGTTTGTACTCTCATGAATTCCATTAATTTTTGCTCTAGCCTAGCATTAGCGGAGGCTTCCATAAATTCATCAAACACTGCTAATAGGCTAGGACTCACGGATTCGTCCGGTTCCTTGAAATATTTAGATTGGTAGCCATATTGAGAGTTAGGGTATTGTCCCTCAAAGTATGGGGACGGTTGAGGCTGGTAGTTATAGAGGAAATTTTGGTCGGGGTAGTTGAAATTTTGAGGATAGTCATTATAAAAGAAATTAGGGTTTTACATCAGATTAAGCGCGAAGGACTTATCCTAAAATTTTTCAAAATTAAATTTAAAATTTAAAAATGCCTTAGTCTCTACGGTGTAACGACGGAGTTACGATATCGACTAAATTGGTCCCCGGCAACGGCGCCAAAAACATGATCGACGATTTGTGTATCAATAAATGTTTTATAACTGCAAGTGCACAATTTCGTCGTTGAGTTTTAAAAGATATCGAACCACAGAGACCAATAGTTGACCTACCGTAATTCTGTCGTTACGTTGTAAATCTAAGGCTGATGATTTAGGGTTTAGAATTGTTTTGAATTAAGAAGGAGAATTTAAATTAAAGATTTAAATTAATTATAAAGCGGATATTGGTATGTAACTAATTAACCTTCGGGGATTCAATAAATTAATAGCGCACAAAAAGGATTTATTTTTCAGAAGAACTTTCTCAATTTAAAGGTTTAAACCTCACACTCTCGTTTTGTTGATAAAAACCACACTTTCTAAGCTAGGAGTTTTACTGTCACTTGTCTACCACCTTAACTTTGAAAGTATATTTTGAAAATCAATTAGTTCTAATTAATCCTAACGTGGCTCTCGCTCGTTCAAAGATTAATATCAAATTCCTACTATCTAATTAAAACCTCAAACTCTCGCTCTATTGATTTTAACCTTAGTTGCTTTATTTTACTCTCGTTCAAAAGCTTTGAATTAAATTAGGAATTTGAATCAGAAAAATAGTATGTGTGTGCGCGCGCTACATCATCATTAAGTCCCCTTCGGAGAATTAAATTACATACCGATATCTAGGAATTTAGCTAGACATGATAAAGGAAATAAACAAACAAAAACAGTAAATTAAATAAGACATAATAAATAAATAATTAAATAAGCGCATAAAAACCTAGAAATAAAATATGCTGAAAACTTGAATTAAAGTTGCTGGAATTAATTGGAATAATATTCTTGACAGGAAAGTGAAAACGGAATTGAAATCGGATTTTCGGTGTGGAAATACAGATACAGTTTACAAAGCAGGAAATATAAACTGACTGAAAAGTAAAGAAAATAAGGCGTAGAAGTTTCTGAGTTTATGACTTCTATTTATAGAAGATTTTTGTCTTTGTACGATCCTAAATTATAGGAAGGGATGAGTGTGTTTGTGATGATCCAATTGTCGTACGATAAGGAAACAAAAACTGATCAGACGCTTGCCAACTCCCCACGATACGCAAAAAACAGTTTTGCTGGATCTGGAATCTGTGGCGGGCGCCACGAAGTTGGTGGCGGGCGCCACCAGCCCAGTTTGTTGGGTTTTGCTGATTTTGCTTGTTCGCACCCCCTTTTTGCTCCGTTTTTGACCCTTTTTGCTCAATTCTCTTCTCCGACCTATTTTATTCGACATTACTGAAAAGAAAACAAATACCAACATAAAAAGACATAAATGAAATAAAAACATATGAAAATGCAACTAAAGTTCACATAAACTAAGCTAAAAATACGATATGATTTCGTGTCATCAGTTCACTTGTTTCATTTGTGTCTACAAAATAGAGTCGGGATGGGTGTATCATTCTTATCAATTTAGAGTGTCAGCTTAGGCAGATAAGGGTACGTCTCTTATTTCAAAATTCCCCACTAGACTTTTCTCTTGTGGAAGACGGTTGTTTCAGTTTTTCCTATAACAAAAAAGAAAATTTAGTTGAACTTATTCATCAACTGAATACAAGGTCTTGTTTATAGTTTCCCTCCGGTTTATTCCCGAATCAAACATCAATTCAAAGCAACAAATGACAAGTTTTCCATACAAAAAGCTTGTAGCTTTATCAGATACATTTACAGTTCCTCAGGTGGTTTCACCCCAATGAATTCTATCATGATAGGGTCATACAGATCTTTTACACTACAGATACATACACTCTTACAAAGGAATTCATATTACCATCTACACATTGCTGTCGAACAACCGACAGTCGGTAATATGTAGACATTGTCTTTTTTTTCTACAATCCGTCTCTTTGTAAGATGGTGGACAATACTCTTCTTTCCTTGAAGCCATGTTACCCGATTTACACATTTCTGTCGAACAACCGGCAGCGGGTAACATGTAGACGTTATCTTTTTTCTACAATCGATCCGTCTCTTTGTAAGGCGGTGGATAACACTCTGGCTCCCTCAGTATACCGCCGATCTACACATCGCTGTCGCACAACTGGCAGTAGGCGGTATACATCTTCATCAGGTATATTGCCGATCTACACATCGCTGTCGAACAACCGGCAGTAGGCAACATACATTCATGGTTGAAATACTACCAATTTACACATCGCCGTCGGAACATACGACGGTGGACAATGTTTTCCCCAGTGTTTTACTTTGTTCCCCAGTGGAGTTTGTTCTCCTAAATAGATTTGAGATACACTTGTTGCTCTTTTCCAGTCGGGCCGCGTCTGTTCTTCCCCTGTGGAGTTTCATTCATTTTTCATTGTTTGCCTTCCTACAATAACATTCTTACAAAAATTCAAAAAAAAGAGTCAACATTTTGCATACGCATTTGCATCATAAGCATCGTCAGAGGATTTTAGGTCCAAAAATGGTGCATATTTTATATCTTAGTCTCTTCAATCCCGTTCAGAAAAAGATTTTTAATCTTCATCTTTCCGGATGAAGAAACTTAAATAGGGGCAGCTGTTGTACCCCAATTTCGGACCTAAAATCCATATGAAACTTTCACATTTTTTATTAAAGCATATTTTCTTTTAATTCGCTTATGATATTACCATCGTTAGTTTGTTTATTTTATTGTACTCTCTTCTCAGTAATGTGACTAACGTTCTTTTTGTCTCTTTTTTGACATCTTACTATTATTTTTTTTATCATTACCATCATTTTCTAACCACATTTCATTGATGATTGAGATTTGTCTTTGTTTTGTCCTTTACTTTCATGTCATTGAAATCTTTTTATTATTAGTTGAAAAAGGAGAAAGTTTCTTTCACGAAAAATGGCTCTTTATTTTCCTTTTATTATTATTATTATTAGTATTTATTTTCTGTCTTTTATATGTTATATCATTGTCGCATTTTCAACTCAATTTTTTAGATTAAAAAATAATACTTTGAACCTTTCTTTTACTTTTGCCCAATTTGTTTCTTCCCGTTCTTTTTAAAAAAAAAATAGAGAACAAACAAACAAAATTTCAGATTTTCAATTTATAAAAAAGGAGGTACTTTTTTTTTATTTTTGTTTTCCTCTAACTTTTATTTATTTATTTATTTCCAAAAAGAGCATTTTCTTTGGTTTGGCTTTTTTTTTCTTCTCTCTCGTTTTTTTTTCTCTTCTTTTCTTCTTTCAGGTAAAATACAAAGATGGAGGCAGTGACAAAATGAAGAAACAGAAAATTTACCAATTCTGGAAATCAAGAGTAACAAATACAGTAACAGAAAATTCACCATCTCACAATCACAACAAAAATGCATTACATTCACAGTAACAAAATTTTACAACACAAACAGACAAGTTTACATTCAAATCATAGTACAACAACCAGATGGCATGATCGTAAGCCTTACAAAATAAGAACAGATTACAATTTCACCCTCAACCTCACCCTCTATATAAACCCACAACATTCATCACTGATCCCTAGGGTTTTTGGAGACAGAGAAAATGACAGAGAAAAAAAAATCACCAAATCACAAAAACAAAAAGAAACCAAAACAATAGAAAACGAGAATCTAACCAACCCTCTTCATACACTGTGAAGAGGACTTGGTTCGTTTTTCTCTGACCGTTTTCACCACCAACCTTGCACCAGAGAAGAAAAAAGAAGGGTTAGAAGAGAGACCAAGGACGAAACCGAGGAGAAAGAAGAAGGAACAGAAGAAAAAAGAGCTGAGAACCAAGGACGAAAGAGAAGGAGGAGAACGATACTTACAAAAAGATTCACAGCCGGTTAGGTTGGTTTTTTCTTCTCCCTTTTCGTTTTTTGTTCATTAACTTGCATGAATAGGTAGATTTGAACTGTAGATCTGTGATTTTTGCATGATGCATGATAGATCTAGATCCATGTACTCCATTTCTGAATGACTAATTGCTTGAATCCGTTCGTTTTTTGGGTTAGGGTTTCGGAAAATTTGGGGTTAGTTTTTAAATCTTTGACTCCGATCCATGTTCGTTCGGTTTTTATTTGTTGCATGTTTGCTTGTATGAACTCTTGATTGAATGTTTGAGACCGATTTTGGGGTTAAGGTTTTCGGGTTTGGAGATTCCAATCCCGTTAGTTGAATGTTTGTTTGTTTTCTTTTGTTTTAGATTCGTGTTTAGACCGTAATTTTATGGAGGGTTTGTGTTGGGGGTTTCTCAGTTTTGAAGTTTTTTTTGGGTTAGGGTTGGAAGAACCATGGAGGTTCTGTTCTGTTTTTTTTCCAGAAAGAATAAAAAGAGGAAAGGAAAACGAGAGAAACGGGAAAGAAGAAAGAGAAAAAGAAAGGGAAAATGAAAACCATAGTACAAAAAAAAACGATTTATACCTCCTTCCTTTTTTTCTCTTCGCGCCCCCTGAGCTTACTCGCCGCGCCCCCCATCGTGTTGTGGTTTTGATTCTGTCCTGGGCTTAGCATTAAGGCCAATCCGCCCCCATCCTTTCTGTTTTTTTTTTTGTTTTTTTTTTGTGTTTGTTGTTTTTATTTATTTATCTATTTATTTGTGATATAATTGTTAGTTTATGCCTTTAGTTTTTTATGATGATTCACATGCAAGCATGCTCATATTTTGATTATGTTTGGTTCCTATTACGTTATGAAATTTGGCAAAAAATATATATAAATGTTTTCTTTTCACTTGAGGCTTTATTTTTGTACTTATTTATGAGTTTTTATGCTTAGTTTACTTTGAAAGAAAATATATAAAAAAAAATAAAATAAATGAAAAGTTTTTTTCTTTTGAATAGAAGTGTTTGAGTTCTATTATTTGAATGCTACTTGTTTTTTATACTATGTTCGTCCCTTTGCATATCTTAGGTAGTATGCATAACTTGAAAAATTTAAGTGAGAAGATTTAAGTTTTTTTTATTTCTTTCGAATTGATGGTTATTTTATTGTGCTTGATTAGAACATGAAAAAATCAAAAGATATGTATGTTTGGACTTAATATTTTTTTTTGGTATGACATGTTCTTTTTTTAATTTTTTGACTATGTTCGGTGGTTATTGAGTACATGATTTGTTCTTTTACAAAGTGTTAGATTTTTTTTCTTTTTTTAAGATGCCATGAATGAAAAAATGCCAAGTTAGTGTGTGTGCTCATATGCTTTCCTTATATTTGTTTTACGCTAATTTAGTGAGCATGTGATGTGTTTGTTTTTCCTATCTTAGTTTAATTAGTTTGATCATATAGATATTTTTGTTAAGTTTTTTTATATATGCCATGAAAAATGATTAAGTGAAGTTTTGATTTCTACATGCTTTCTCTTTCTTTATTTTATATTCTTACATGACATTGTCTTTATGTTTTTGCACTTTAGACATAGAACCATTTGCATTATGTATGATCATGCATTCTAAGATGAAATACATTTTTATATCATATTTCCACATTACATTTTTTACTACTACTTCTCATTACACTACATCACATTTTTACACGATTACATGACATTTGACACTACTTTTTTAAATCACATTACAATTTCGCATAACATGTTTCATTTCACATTTTTTACATGCATACATGCATCTTAGGTTAGTACATTGCATCATTCGAAAAATGTACGTTGGAGACAATATCTTACATTGTAGATCATTGAGCTCTAACACTTGCAATAAAAGTTAAGGACCATTTTGGCCTAAATTCATGCATTCATACTTTGGTTTTTGTTTCTTTTCTTTTGCTTGTCCCTTCTTGAATAAATTTGTGTTGTTTCATGAAATAATATAATTAGTATGATTCATAATTGCTTCTTGAATGTTTTCTTTACATGCCATGTAATTTTTTCTATGATAATTTGGTTGTTTGGTTTCATGAGTGTTCTATATATTTGTGTCTACATTTGCTTTATTGTGACTAAGTGTAAAAACTTTTTTCTACCTCCGTCTCATTTTCACACACACATCACTTTTGCTTAAAATACTATTTCTTCCTTACCATGTCTTTTAGGTGCATCTCATTCTCATATTTAATTTTTGCACTTGCATTTTATTTTATTTATAGCTTTATGCATCACATTTATTTATTTATATCGTTTATTATTTATTCGCTCAAATTCGATATGGTTGTAAATATTAATTATTCAATTGGGTTGTAATAGCGTAGGACTTTATTTATTGCTTTTTATTGCTTTCTTAGCTTACACTACACACACTAAGCCATAAAAAATCATTTCCAAGCGAGAGAACTTGTAATCAAATTTCAATTGGTTATGAGATCTCTCGCGACAAAATCTCTTTCCTACCCAAAACGCGATATTTGAAAAGGTGTTAAAAAAAGCGTAGGTCCATTTAGTCGCAACGCCATTTTATTTTACAATGCTTAATCTTTTTTCTTACACAACAACAATTACTTCTTTTTTCTCTTACAAGTTCTTTCATAACTTCTTTACTCAACAACAACATTTTACAAACACAACACTTACACTACTCTTTTCTTTTCTAACAAAATTTGAAATTTTCTCTATCTTTACTCTTTTAAATAAAATCCTTAGACTTTTATCATTCTTAATTTCAAGTCTTAAATATTCATATAAACATTGCAAGAATTCAATCGTTCTCTTTACAAAAGGGAACGGTTTAGTGTGTTTATACTGAATCTTTAAAGAATGAAATTTAAAATGACATTAGTCTTTTCTTTTTTCTTTCTTCTATACAACTTCTCCCTCCATTCTTAAAGCATGTTTAGATAAGCACTAGAAGTTTATAAGAGGGTACCATGGGATACCATGGGCGCTTAAGGTGCACACACCTTCCTTTTGCGCAATTAACCCCCGTATCTAGAA
This sequence comes from Trifolium dubium, assembly GCA_951804385.1. Taxonomy (NCBI): domain Eukaryota; kingdom Viridiplantae; phylum Streptophyta; class Magnoliopsida; order Fabales; family Fabaceae; genus Trifolium; species Trifolium dubium. The sequence goes on from OX638066.1 coordinate 18,552,363, forward strand.
TCTCTTTAGGTTTTCGATCTTTTCCCCTCCAATTGGAAATGAAAAAGAATCAACTGTAGTGGGGTATGTCCTAAATTCCCCGCAACAATAGTCCACCATCCGGGACTACGTCACAGATTGTACTATCCGAGCCGAGCGGGACGTACGTCACACTGCCTCTTTTCCATTTTAATTGAGAAATCAACGTTTTAAATTTTCATTTAGAAAGAGAAAAGGAAAAAAACCAAGTTCAGAGAGATTACAATTCAAAATTTAGATAGTTAAATAACTAGATAATAATAAATAGCATTGTACGAATGATAAATAAATTTATCGAAGGATAAATAAATTTATCAAAGGATAAATAGATGTATCGAAGGATAAATAAATTTATCGAAAGATAAATAAATTTACCGTTGATAAATAAATTCATCGTTGACAAGGGGGTACAAACCTGAGAACAAGTGTTCAAAAAATAATCAACAAAAATCAGCAAAAAAATGGTCCAGGCCCAAAAGAGAGGAAAACCTAGTCCAAAACCCAAAAGGGGGGAACGCGTAGCAAGTGGGGAACGGGCGTGAGTAAGGCACCCAGCCACTCACAGCGCGCCACGTGGCCACTGTATCCATCATCTTCTTCCCTAAACAGAAATGAAAAATGCGTAACCTTCATTACCTCCGTCACCCTCGCCGGCGACACCAACGGAAGGAGTTCCGTTCACCAAAAACCATGAATCCACATACCGTTTTGATCGGGATCTTACATAGATTATGAATCTATGATCAAAGTTAACAAACAACTCGTTTACAGAGCAAAACAAATGGAAATGAAAACGGGATCTAAAACTCAAAAACGCGTCTCCGGCGAGATTCAAACACGAATGATGCATGAAAAAGGTCCTAAACGGTTCCAGGAACACAAATCTAACACTAATTACCTTCGATTTCTCACAGTTTGGACGAATTGAAATGGTTGTTTTGGCCGGAACTTCGTTCGCTTCTTTAACTGTTTTCCGGTCGTTTTTTCGTAATTTCGACTCCGGATTTGGATTGCTAGAGGTCTAAATACTATAGATCGAGTGCTTGATCGTTGATTTACGAAGTTTTTTAGTCGCCGGAATTTGAAATTCCGGTGGTGGTTGGTGGTGGCGCGTGGAGGAGAAGAGATGAGCTTTTTTTTCTGATTTTTTGGGAGTGTGTGTTCTCATTGATCTGATTATTTTAATCTACTTATAGTAGTAGATTAGGGTAAATGGCATTAGTGTAATAATGTGTAGTTTTGAGATTAAGAGGATAATTAGTAGAAAAATGATAATAAAAGTGATTATGAGGTGGAAATGATGATATGGCACATTGTAATTGGGTTAAGGAAAAAGATGCTTTGTGATGTAATAAGGAATATTTTTGATATTTTTTCTATTTCTTTCACGCTTAAAATAAAATGCGACGAATAAAAATGATTGAATGAAAATTAAATGGAACACATTTTTATGATTTTAAACAAAATTAGCGGAGGACGTGAAAACAATTTTTTTGAAACTATTTTCGGACGTTTCTTAAAAAATAAGAAACAATTTAAAAATAAAACATTTATTTAAAAAAATGCAAAATTAGGGTATTACACAAGTCATGAAGGCAAAAAGAAAAAAGGAGTAGAAGAGAAGACAAAGCCTGCAAATCCAGATAGTTTAATATTTGCGCTAAAGTAAAAGATAGGATAGATATGGCTAACCTGGAATAAGCAAACCAAAAGCCTCAAATTAGGCTTAACTCACTATAATATTTAATGTCCCCAGTGAAGTCGCCAAGCTGTAACACCCGGCGCAAGAACAAAATATTGCAATGAAGCCGCCACCATATTTTATTTATCCCGTGAGGGGAAAGGAAAATAATGATAAAACCTTTAAGAGCTGGGTTCGGGAGTTAGTTACATGAGGGGAAGACGTTAACACCCCCTCATATCCGTTGTACTCAACGGGAACCATTTGAGGAAATTTGGTTTGCATAAATAGAATAACCGTACATAAAGAATATATTACCGCATATTAAACAGAAAAGGAAAATAGAGTTTTTTATTATTTGGCTTGACGAGAGAAGCTCTCGCTCCTACGTATCCCCCAAGTACAATGAGGAACTCAAAGCTCACGTAGTTCTTCCTGAAAAAGAGTTTGTTTTTTGGTTGTTTTTAACGAACAACGCTTATGTCACATTCCACTTATATGACAGTTTGCTTGTATGCTCGATTGAGGCTTAAGCGTTTGTCGGTATCAGGCGAATGGATAAAACATCGCCCTTTTAATAAAAGAAGCGAAACAGGTTGACTGCACAAGGGCAGGAAAAATAGTTGAGTGAATTGAAAGTCTTTTATGATTTTAGTAAGTTATTTTGAGAATGAAAATGACCCTAAATCACGAGTCGTTCGACAGGGACCGGACCATTCAGGCGGAGACGAGTCGTACGTCAGGCTCCCCCTTTTTCATTCAGTTTATTAATTGAACTTTATTGATTAAAGTGAAATAAGCCGAAGACAAGTCGTAAGTCAGGCTCCTTCTCATTTCATTTAATTAAAAGGTTCCATTTTAATTGGTATGGGAATAACTCAAGATCACAAGTCGTCAATCAAGGATCAATTTATTCCCATTCCATCTTTGAAAGAAACGTTTTCCACAAGTCAAAAATTCAGGCCAGAAAGGGAAAAAGAAAGAGTAGAAGAAGAGAGGAATGCAAATGCATGATAAATGCTAATGACAATATAAAATAATGACAATGTAAGTAATGCGGTAATTAAATAATACTCGAAATAAATATGCGAATATACATAATTAAACGAGCAATTTAATAAACAGGCACGAAACAAAGTGTCAAGCAACGAAGTGAAATAACAGACATTTAGCAAGCAAACGTAAAAATAAGCTTGAGATGAGTCGTTCGTCATGCTCTCACTTTTTTCTACGTTCAAACATTAAATTATTTTGAATGAAATAAAAATAAATTCAAGACACGAGTCGTCAGTCAGGGTCCAATTTATTTTTATTCCACTCAAAAAGTCAAATCAATCAAGCAGCAGAGATAGTATTTAATTGTGACGTTATAAGTTAAACGTGGGATATATAATTAAAACATACGTACCGTCAAGAGATTAAAAAAGAAAATGAAAGAAAGAAGATTTATTCAAGTATCAGAGGAATTAATTATTTAAACGACGTTAATTAAAATAAAGTAAAACTGAGACGAGTCGTACGTCAGGCTCTTTTTACTTTACGTTAATTACCGCGTTTAAATCATTCGAAATAAAAAATAAATCGAGGACACGAGACGTACGTAAGGGTCCGGTTTATTTTTTATTTCGAATATAAGTTTTGATCAATTGAAATAATAGCGCATTTTTCAACTAATTACATCCAAATTAATTAAATTTAGCGAAAGGAGTAGTAACGAGCAGATTGGGCTATCAGCAAAAAAAGAATGCAAAAAAAAATAAAAAAACTGGGCCTAAGGCCCAACTATTGATTCAGATTAGGGGGTTGCGTTCAGCACTTTGGGGGTGTAAAATAGAAAGAGATGCAGATCCAGCCCAGCTTTCAACAGACCCAGACCGGTTCGACCCAGCTGGGGATCCGGTCCAGATCCAGAGATCCAGTTGATCCATCAATTGCTAGTCCACCCTACACCTTATTCTACCTTCGTCTGATCAAATCTCATCGCGAGATCTAATGGCCAGAAACAAATCATACCAAACAGAGGGTGTATCGTACACTCTCGTCATCTCCGATACCCAAAACAGCGCCGGCACGGCAGCTCTTCACCAAAGCACTTGTAGAGCTCATAAAACGCGAAACTAAAACCCAAATGAAGCGAAATCGAACAACAAACACGTATCCAGTATCCAATTTAACAAAAAACGTATATTAAAGCTGAATCGAACGAAACAATTATCGGAGGAGAAAAGTTTAAAAACACGTTTTACAGTAACGATTTCGCAAAATTAATTAACGAAAAGTTTCCAAACATGATTACAGTAAAAAAAATCAGAGCAAAACCCAAGAAATAGAGTCCGAAAACGTTCGAAAGTCAACCTTCTTTGGTTTGGGAACTTTCGGTTTTGGATTGAGAGATAACAGAGCCGTTTCAGTGCTTTTGAACGCGATCGATGATGATTTGAATGGAGGAACGCGGTTAGATCGCTTTGCTTCAAGTAGATTTCATGTTTTCTGTTAATTTTGAGTGATGAATTTGAGATTTGGTTCTAGGGTTTTGAGAGAGTAGGAGGCGCGGCTGAGAGCCAGAAGATGAAGGAAGAAAATCTTTGTGAACAGTGAACCCCCAAAGAATAGGGTTTGTAATAAAATGTTCCTTTTATACTACTCAGCCCAAATTTGAGTTATTTTTGTAATAAGTGGGTTTTTAGTGGTAAAAATTATAAAAATAGAAATGGGGTAAAAGTCTAATTAATTTTTAAAAGGGTAAATGTTATGTGAAGGAAAAAGAGTGAGGTGGCAACGTTTGATTGGCTAAAAAAATCACAATAAACTCTTTTAAAAAAGATAAAACATACACATAATTCTAATAAAATTATATATAAAAAAGCAAATAAAGGTAAAATAAAAAACAGCGGAAAAACAATAAAAGAAATAAAAACTAATTTTTTAATACTTTTTGCGCTATTTTTTTCTAAATTGTAACAACTGGAAAGAAATAAATTCAAGTACATGATCATTATTATTATTTCTAAAACTTCTTTTGACATTTCTTATAAAAATAAGAAATAATTTTTAAAACAAAATATTTAATAAAAAGTGGAAAGTTAGGGTATTACAGACACCACTTTTCCGCTTGGGACAGAACTGGACAACTCTGAGAAAAATATGGGATGGGATCTTGGTGGTTGATTTGTGATGGCTTTCTTTACCAACCTCGTTGATGACGGGGGGTGTACTTGCAAAACATGTTAGCGCTCTGACGCTCAAGTCAGTATCGATCGAAGAAAAGTGTTAAGAGATGGATAAGAGTGTTTGTATCTTGAGATTTAGGGTTTAAAGGTATATATATATATATAGGACAAATGAGAGTGTCCTTGCATGTTGGTGGCGATTCCACCAACGAGACACGCTCCCTCAATAGTACCATGAGTCATCAGATTCTCTACGGATAGAAGTACCACAAGCTTCGCTGGAGAAGAACAATACTTTATGCTAATTTGCCCTTTTGTGGAGAATTGGGCATTTGTTTCAGAAGCTATGTTGGTGAAATTCTAGGTCCCTGTGGACAAGTTGTTTAAGCAAGATGCTTCGACAACTTGCTCAGCTTTATGCTTATGACAGTATGTAAATAATAAAATGCAGAAACGATAAACAAGCACACATAATTGTTTACCAAGTTCAGTGTCAATACACATAATCTGGGGGATACCAATGCAGGAGAATTACCTTCACTATACAGTAATTACTAGTCTCTAGGTCTTATTTGAATAGCCCCTATTCAAAGCCTCTCACTTAAACTACCCGAATGAAATTATTTAGGACTCCCCCTAAATATGTGACTCTCCCTCAACCAATTGCCCCAATTGGAGGAACGGTTTTAAGCTAGTTATACTAGTGCGGAACATGCACGATTACCACAACGACAACGACAACAACAACAACAATGAACAAGAAAAAACGACTCATAAAAAAGTTAGGACTTAAACTATTATCTTGAGTCGTACTTTGCTTCAATGTTTGAGTGGCTATTTATATCTTTTAAACTCGCATAGAGTTAAGCTAAATAATAGGTAAGTTTGTTGAAGTTTGTTGAGAATAAATCTTTTATCTTTTACAAGATAAAATATTTGTTTTTGTTAACTTCTTCAAGCTCTTCCAAAAACAGCTCCTGGAGCGCGCAACCAAATATATATATATATATATATATATATATATATATATATATATATATATATATACTTTTAAATCTTCCAAAAACGCGGCATAACAAACTTACTTAAGAGATATACTTCAACTAGGAAGTTGGTGGTTTATTGCTTCATCTCTAAGTAATTTACAAACTGAAACTTGAGGGACTATGACAATAAATTCATGTGTTTGAATTTCTAAACTGATATGTTTCTGCTGAAGCAACATGTCACAGTCCTCTGTTGGCAAGATGTCAAGGCATCTTGCTAAACATGTTGTTTGAACAAAATGTATGACAACATAGGGAACAACAGTTGGGACCATAGGTTCTGAATGATATGACAAGTCATAATTTGTCAGAGTTAACTGATAGTTCTCAATGATTGGAAATCATTTGAATTAACGACCTCAAAGTGGGCTGCAGCGGATAAATCCTTTGGTCCAAATAAAGTACCCAAGGATAAGAATAAATAAAGACTAAATCATAGCCAAAATTAATCTTCTAGTGATTATAAATGTGTTTGGCACATAAGGCCATAAAGTGCTTGGCATATAGAGATGCCATAAAAAATATTACAGACCATAATTGAATTGTATCAGCAAAATAAAAAATAGCAGCAAAAAACCAAAAATTGTTCAGTTTGAGGTAATAACTCCCCCAGTTTGACATAATTTTGACAAAGATGGAGTCATAAAATCAGGGGGGGTACTTCCAAAGCTGCGCTTACTCTGAGCTGCTTTCTTCTCCTTGCTTGTCCTCTGCTTCCTCATCCTTACTAGAACCATTATTACTCTCAGTATTATCAGTTTTATCATCACAAGACACTTCTCGTTCACCTGAACTCTCTATTAGACTACGTGGCTACGCTTAGAGGGGGGGGAGGGGGGGGGGGTGAATAAGCATTCCGAAATAAAACAAACGATTTTTTGGATTTCAAATAAGAGTGCGCGGAAGCTACCTAGATCGGTAGTCTACTTTGCACCTTCGACTAAAGGGAAAGTAATATAGCCTTAATAGTGAAACGATGATAATTCGAATGCAATTACAAACGTTTCGAAAACAAGCAAATTGTGTCAAATTAATGTTTACGTTGAAAATCTTTCACACACACACAATTTATGGTTTGTATAATTCTATAGCAAACAAAGTATCAAAATAATACTTTTATCGAACACTTGGCGTGCACGATAAAACTATCTTTACAATGCACAATAAATTGGAAAGTAAGAGAGATAAGGGTAAGAGAATGCAAACGAGAATGATCAGGGAGTTCCCAGCATTCGTGTCGTCCTTGCGGTCGGCCGGTACGTCTCCCCCCAACTTATTGGACAGATACGTTGAGATTTTCACTAGTTCTTCGAAAATCTTTACAAATGCATAATTCCACAAATAATACAATACGTGAACGATACAGACTCAATCAACTATCTTCAACGTAGCTTCAATTGTGAATTGCGCGACCTCAACCCAATCTTGGCTTCAACCTCTGATTCAAACAATCGATCCTCACACCTATCTTGACCCAAGATCCTTGTGACGATTGTCCAGCCGATTCCTTCGCCAAATTGTGTTGATAAATCAAGCAAGCGATGCCTCTTGAATCCGGATGCGAAACCCAAACCTTCAAGAATAAATCAACCTGATCGTAATTCCGATTCACCGCGAATTACACCGAATGTTATCTTCCGAATCCCCTAATAAACCTTAATTGAACCCATATTCAATTTCAATTTGATGGAGATTTGAAAGAAGATGATGATATTGTCTTGAATGCGCTTTGATCCAAAATACTCAGCAATTATGATCAAAGGAGTGTTTTCCAATTGTTTCTCATGTTTACAACAATTACTCATATAAGTATTTATAGAGAAAGTAGAATTGAGTAAATTTAGGCACAACTTGACAGAAGTGTATCGATACATACATTAGTGTGTATCGATACAAGTACTTGACAGCTTCCAGAAAATTGAAGTTTTGCGTGTATGTATCGATACAACCACGATCATGTATCGATACATACACTAGTAAAATCAGTTTCTTGTCTGATATGCATCTAAACACACATGTATGTTTCGATACACAAAGCTCTCTCTGATTTCAGGAGAGTCTACATGTGTATCGATACATACAAGTATGTTTCGATACACAGAGGCTCCTCTGACTCCTTTGAGAGCTATTTGTATCGATACAAAAGTGCTATGTATCGATACAAATACGTGGTGATCAGCCTGAACAAGTTTCAAGACATTTGTATTGATACAAGTATGTATGTATCGATACAAAACACCTAAAAATTAGTTTTTTTTAAAGATTCAAAAATATTTTTGCTGTCAAGTTAATTTCAATTGATATCAAAATGTATTCTACTCTATTTTCTTGTGTTTTGACAATTATTAAAACTCGGAGGGGAACTGGTGCATTTACACTCTCTCCATCTTAATATTTTCATTATCTTCCTTATTCTTGTCAGCATTCTCTTCTTCGTTCTCAGTTTCTTGTGCTTTGTAATGATAGTAACAGATCACCTAGATTCTTTCTTTCTAGTGTGGTGACTCTGGTACTTTCATCAAGAACTGAACATCTATGAATGAGTTTAGTAATTACCTCCTTTCTGCTGGCAGCTGGGAGATGCTTACCACTTGAAGCAGTATGTTGAGGCAGGATGTCTTTAACATGTTTCCCTTCAAACAATTTGTAATTGTAGTGTAACCGTGATGTCTTGCTCTCTTTGTCTGATTTCAGCAAAATGGTGGGATGTTGTTGAAGGATAATCCCATTGATTATACTCGAAAAAAAGCTATAGTTAGCTGTTTGGCATATGATTTTGCGTGTCTCATTGGGTGGTCGAAGATATACGTCCAAAAATCCCAATTTGCTTTAGTTCCAATGAGGAAAATAAGTCTTCCTTGTGCAATGGACACATTGGATTTGTGACTCGTTGGTGCCCAGTTGCTTGTAGCAATGCTGTTTAGGATAACATACTTGCAAATAGATTTGAGGTTGCAATATGATTTTTTTTCTTTGGCCATTCCTTTATTTGTCGTCTAGTAATCTCCCTGACTATCTCATATGGTGTTGGTATTTCTTCAGTTGTATACTTGGTTTTCCTTCCAAGATATTTGTTGATGACAGATAGGGAAAACTTGATGCATCTTCCATGCACAAAGACTCTGTGATATTCACTTGCCCCTTCATTCTCACATTCAGCAGATAAATTTACAATGAATTCTCGAACAAGCTGTGGGTAACACTTCCCAAGATCAGTGTCTGTCTTTATCAACCCTGTTTCTTTCAAGAGATTAGTGATTTCTTCATATTTCAGAGCTTCATGGCTAAGCTCTTTTTCTTGAGCTATATTTCCACTTCAATGCACTCGAACTCTTATGGAAGGAGATTTTGTCAGTAGGAACTTCTGAAACATTCTTTGGGATTTTCTTCCCTTTGATTCTTTTCCCAACTTTTAGCAAGGAGTTAGGAGCATGTTGCTCGACACTTTGATCTGTCTCAGGATTAGACTCAACCATTTGTAGTTTTCTTTTTCTTGTAATTCTTGGTTTTGTAGGTTTCTTTTCAATCTTCTTCCTCTTGCTTCTGACTCTGTCTGCAACAGAGGTATTGATTGAAGCTCTGCATTGTCCTTTCTAGATCAGAGTCAATGTCTTCCAGTACTTTCAATATCACGCTGAGTTTGAGTTATAGCGAAATCAGGATTATAGGATACAATGGCTGAGGGGTTTGTATCATGTGGTCTCAGGAATTTATGAACATTGTTGAACATAGGCATGAAGGGTTCTTTGAGTTTAGCAAGGAGTTTATCAGAAATCATAAACCTAGGTTCAGATGGTATTGTAGGCCTAGGGTTTATAAGTCTAGTTTCTTCAGTGTCCAAGTGTTTACACTGATTTTTGGTAAACAACCGCTAGTTTGCAATGCTTGAGAGACCAACTAGAGAATCTCAGAACATGTTTTGTGCATTCATTGTTTAAGTTTGAAAATAGCAATGTTCATTAACGTAAATGAACAAGTTTGTTTGATAAAGTAAATTAAATGACAAGAAAAATAACTTGAATGACAAGAAAGATAAAAATACTCAAAATGAGTACGTATTGACAAAGAAAAGTAAATGCTTCAATGAATTAAAATGCATAAAATGTAAATGAAAGCAAGTAAATTGCATGAACTAGTACTTATAGATAAATCCTACAACTATCTATTAACGACTATATAACATCCTTTTGACAAGTGTCTTGCCACCTAATCTTCATTCTTGAATGCCAATAGTTGCCACGTTTGAATGAAGAGTTGCAATGCTTTGAATTTTGAATCTTCAGAATTGTTGATAAATTACCAAGTTACAAAACGTCTTCGAGTTCGAGTGATCCTTGATAGCTACTCGAAATGTGGATGACTCGAATCAAATCTTGATTTGCTTCTTGTACTTGTGAATGCTTTCCATCTTCTGAAATTCATTAATATTCTTGTTATTTAAAATGTTCTTTTATTAAATACATTGCCTTTGACCTTCACGTAAAAATAAATGTTATGGAAACATTGTTTTCCATGATTGAAGGTTCATTAATTATATTCAAAGAACATTTAGGGCATATTTTGACTTAACCAAAATATGAGCTAACAAATTGCACCCAAAAAAGGCCAAATTCGAATCGAATCGAATGAGAAAAGAACTTGGCGTTTTTTCTTTTGATATTCCACATTAATTGCACGTGATTACTAATGATGAATGTAACCGTCAACGTATTTCCCCATTACTGGTGTCACACCCCAAATTTTACCCTCCCATTTTAGTACATATATGTTCTAGTCCAAATTAATTCCAAAATAAGGAAGTGGTTGGGTTGGCAATAGGGGGCGCACGTGGTTGGGTTGATGCAGGGTCATGGGTTTGATCCTTGTAAACTCCACTTTTGTGTTTATTTTTTGACATTTTCTTTTTATGATCATATTTTGGTCATTTTCTTTACTCTTTTTTTACTGTTTTTCTTTTATTGTTTGGTTTATTATTGTTCAAGATATGTAAGACAACTTCAACATGACAACAAGACAAAAGGCGGTTTTTGGGTGTTTGAAAGCATCGCATGCCCAAGATTTCCTTCTTGCTATCCCCATTGATGGGTTGGGTCAACACATGTCACCGATAGAGTATCGGAGTATCCTCAGATATTGCCTCATGGTACCATTATTTCCTTCTGACGAGACTTGTCCGATTTGTCGTAAGGCATGCTTGGATACTTTTGGAGAGCACGCACTGCATTGCAAGGAGCTTCCAGGCTTCAAATACAGACATGATTTTGTGAGAGATGTTCTTGTTGATGTTCTTAGACGCGCAGGAATATTAGTGAAGAAAGAGGCACCCGTAAATTTCTTGACTGACCCACATGACAGGAGATCGACACTTAGGCCAGCTGATGTTTTGATATATGGATGGGTAGGAGGAAAACATGCATGTGTTGACTTGACTGGAGTTTCTCCACTGGTATGATTAGGGACTGCGAGTTTCACTGTTGGACAGGCAGCCCTCAAGGCCGCTTCAAGCAAAGTGACAAAACATGAAAAAGCGTGTTCTGACAATCAACATGCTTTTATACTGTTTGCTTTTGACACTTTTGGCTTTTTGGCACCAGATGGTGTTAATCTCCTAAATAGAGTTCAAAAAGTATTGCACAACAATGTTGTGTCTCTCAAATCTGTAAATGTGGTCTTTAAGCGAATTTGTTTTGCAATTCAAAAAGGAGTAGCGGTGCAGCTTGTTGCCCGTTTACCTTCGACGCATATGTAATTATCTTATATATATATATATATATATACACTCATTTTTGAGTAAAAAACAATAAAGGGAAACAAACAAAAAATAATGATAAGAAAAAATATATAAAAAAATCAGCAAAGAAGAAAAACAAAAAAGGGGTGACCGAAAAAGGAGAAACTTGGGGAGGAGTACCAAAAATTCATAAACCAAATTTTCATCTATATCCGATTTGTAACCAAAATTCAGCGAAAAGAGGCAGAGATTTACATTAGATTTTTATCTGATTTGCTTCCCAAAAAATAGTAAAAGTTGTTATAATTCATTAGTATAAATATAGGAGTACATTCACAGTCTCAAGAGACAAAAAAAATTCACAGATCCAGATCAGTGAAAGCAAACACACTCACGCATACACCCTAAGGTTAATTTTCTACACACTGTAGAAAATTAACACTGAAACCAGCCCCTTCACCACGTCCAGCAGCACCTCGCAAGCAGAAAAAGGGAAAAGTCAGAAACAGATCAAAATCGGCGCGGTAACGAACGCAAAACAAAAAAACAGGAGCGAAGGAGGACGAAAACTTACTCTAGAAAATCACCGCAGGACCGGTTAGTATCTCAGCCTTGTTTGTTCTCACCATTGTTGCTTTACTTGTATATACTTGTACATAGATTTACCTAATTTGATGTTGTTCCTGTTTAAACATGTTTGATTCATGAACACAAATATGTAAGACAAAAAGAACCGAAAACAAGTAGAAAAAAGAAAACAGATCTGAACAAAAAAAAAAACAAATAGATTTGGGATTTTGGGGGTTTTTTGGATTTGAGAATTTTTGGGTAAAATCTTGTTTTTTTTGTAGCTTGAATCTTGTTTTAGATTGTTGTTTTAAGACTGTGTTGAAACCAATTTTTGGGCTAAGGAGGTATGAATATGTTCTTGTGTTCTTGAGGAGATGAAAAACCATGAGGAACATGAGAGAGAGTGGTAGAACCGAGAGGGACAGTGAGTACAAGAGAGAGAAAACGTTGAAAAAAAAATGAATGGGAAAAATCTGATTTTGGCTTATGTAACCCCCTTGATCCTGCGCGCGCGCGCCCACCCACAACAGCTATCGTGCACCCTCACTGAGTTGGGCCTAGTCTTTTCCTTGTTTGCACCCCCCCGACTGCTAATTGCACCATTCTGCTTATTTAATTTAATTAATCTAATTCATTTAATTTATTTGTTTTAGTTTAATTATCAAACTGTGATTAAAAAATTAAGAATTTAAATTATTTTAAAGTGGGTTAAAACGGAGAGGACGGATGTGCATTCGTTTTTCTCTCGAATTATTGATGGCTTAGTGCACTCTACGTTTATCAATAGTTTGTAATCCACTAAAAAATCATCGTAAGTCTTGGATTAAAAAGGAGAGGGTGTATGTACATTCATTTTTCTCTCGGATATTTGGTGGCCTAGTGCACACTTCATTTATTAATATCCGTCTTCCATTCATTAAACTAAAAACAATTATTTTAAAATAAAACATTAAAATATACCAACAAATCAAATTAAAATTTTCGCCTTCGGGCCACTAAAAAAAAACAAGAATTCTTTTCATAAAAGAACATGTATACAATCAATTCAAACGTGATACAAACGAAGTTTAAGCCTCCACCGTGCGAGCATACAAGCTAAGTTTAACCACTTGGATTCGATTAACACATCGTTCTCTAAAAAACACCAAAATGACACCCCGAACTACGAAGCTCTAATTTCTCATTGCACCTGAGAATACGTAGGAGCAGGATTCAACATCCTGTCGAGCTCAATAATCAAAAACTTAATTTTTTCCCCCTCTTTTGTAAATATCTTTAATAAAATAAAATTCTAATAAAATAAAAAAACATGTAAACAAACCGTAAAAGCTTAAACTCTAGAATTAATTAGGAGGTTCCCGTTGAGTACAACAGATGTGGGGGTGCTAATACCTTCCCCTTGCATAACCAACTCCCGAACCAGAAAATGGTTGCGATGACCATCTTTCCATTGTTTTTTAAGGTTTTATCAATATTTTCCTTAACAAATAAAATTTGGTGGCGACTCTGTGTCATTCCGAGTGTCCTAGACGCTCGGGCGATTTTCGCGGCGCGACAACTGGCACGATTGCACTTTCGTAGTTATCATGGCACACGTGGCTAATGCGGAAGTTGAAAGAAATTTCCAATTTCTTTTTGATTTATTTAATGCAACTGAAAAGAACCCTATAAATAGGATTAGGTCATCACTTCAACACTTTTTCTGCAATTTTCCTCACTGAGCTCTTCTTCTTTTCCACTCATCTTCGCAATCTCCGTTCTAATCTTCGCATAAACCATTTCCCAATCTGTTTCGTTGATCAAAACACTGAACTAGTGTTTGATTTGATTCTGTAAATCCTAGATCTGTTCAACTCACCAGATCTGCAATCGATTCGTTCTAAAATTAAACATTTTCCTCAACTGTTCATCTTTTAAAACGTACTAATGGCTGAAAATCAAGAACAAGTGATTGTTCCATTTGCTGGAAAATGGCCGAGAACCATAGTTAAATCAAATGGTGCTGAGGTAGTTCCTGAACCTCATGGAACAAATGAACAACAATCTTGTTGGGAAGAACAACTTGTAATTTCCTTTTCTGTTGGTAACAACGTTTTTGCATTTGGAGGTCCGTTTCCAGATGAGGCTGCATTGAAACCTGGAGTAGCTGAGTTTTTTCCAATCAAGGAAACTTGTGAACCAAAATTGTTCACCACTGATCCTTTTAACTTCACGTTCACTCGAAAGCCTCACAACATGTGGAGATCAGCTCCTCATTGTGAAAACCCCACATACATAAAGTGGTTGGATCGAATCGAAGCAGAGTTTGGTGCTCTTTGGAAAGAAATGGGTGTTGGGTTTTGAAGATTGGCTACAATTGTGTCAAAAACATATATTAGCCAGATGTGTGGTCAGATCCCTATGATCACTGATGATGGGTCAGATGTTGTAGCATATGGAACAGCATTCTGTGATCTGCCAGCTCGCGCGTTTATATTTTTATGCAATCTTTTACAAGATTCGCTTTGGTTTTTATTTTAACCATTACTTGGTGATTAAGTCACGTACTCTGAAGAAGTCTAAGGCGGTCAAGCCTAGATATATTTTAAAACGTGATATTGATTTATTTCTCAAGAAGATCTCTTGTTCTAGAAGATTCAAGACTTGGACCTTACAACGTCCAAAGGTGTCTGAAGCCCAAACCCTGCAGTATAAATATATGTAATGACAGACCCTAGAATCTAAGTTAAACCGTGTGTGTTCTAAAGCGTGTATTTTAAGGTTTAGTCTTCTTTATTGTTTATTGTTTATTGGTGTGAGCCTTGCTTGTATCATCGCTGGTCAAGCTAAGGACGTGTTTAGTTGAGTTGTAACTTTGCTTCTCCTAAGCCTGTAGGTACGGAGTTAGTATTCAGTCGGAAGAGTGTGTCTCTTGTCCAAAGAAAACATATCAAAAGAGAAAAGAATAAAAGCAACGCTGTCTGTGTTGTTTTAGGTTAGGAGGTGAGACGGGGTCTCATATCTAGGAGTTCCTAGGTAGAAGTGTCACGTGAAGTAGGGTATAGGCGGAAGACAAGTAGTGAGGCTACGTTGGTCCTTACACTAGAACTATTATAATGAATTCACTCCTAGATTGGTATCCCCCAGACTAGGGCAAGTTGCGCCGAACTGGGTTAACAAACCTACTGTGTTCTTTACTTTTCTGCTACTTTTAATTTCGTTTTATTTGTGGTGTTGTCCTGAGCTAGACACGCGCTTGGACAGTTGTGCTTACATTGTTCACAGCGTTTGTCTATCGGGTAGCCAGAATTTCAATTGGCATCAGAGCAGGCACCCTGTTCTGTTTAGGGTGAGCTCTAGGGAGGTTTTCTGGCAAAGATGGACTAGGAAGGAGGACCTATGAATAGGCCACCACTTTTGGTTGGTGACTCTAATTATGACAACTGGAAATCCCGGATGACAACGTTTCTAAAATCCATGGACCACAAACACATGGAGAGCTGTTATGACAACATGGGTAGTTTCTGATACAGATGGTGCAGCCACCACCACACTCAAGCCTGAGGAAGAATGGAGCAAAGAAGAGGAGGCATTAGCTAATGCAAATGCAAAAGCCTTGAATGCTATATTTAATGGAGTTGATGTGCATATATTCAAGCTAATCAAAAGATGCACTGTTGCCAAGGAGGCATGGAAGATACTACAAACTGTTCATGAAGGTACATCCAAGGTGAAAAGCTCAAGATTACAACTTTTGACTAGTAAGTTTGAGAGCTTGAAGATGAATGATGAAGAAACTATTCAAGAATTCCACATGAAGATTCTTGATTATGACAATCAATTTGATGTCTTGGGTGAGAATATATCTGAAAAAAATTTAGTGAGAAAGATGCTTAGGGCTTTACCTAAGAGATTTGATATGAAGGTCACTGCAATTGAGGAGTCCAAAGACATTTCAGATTTGAAGATGGATGAGCTAGTTGGCTCTTGACAAACCTTTGAGATGTCAGCCAATGAAAGATCTGAGAAGAAGTCAAAGAGCATTGCTTTTGCTGCTGAAGAGTTTGACCAACAAGATAATATGGAGACTGATGAAAGTATCTCTGAAGTTATGGCAATGTTGGGAAAACAATTCAGTAGAGCTTTGAAGATGGACAGACGTCCTAAGACATATTCTCCAGACAACAGTCGCAGCACAAATAAGAATGTCATTAATCAGAAGAAACCCAGAGCTGAAGACAAGATGAATCAAAACAAAGGGGTTCAATTTCATGAATGTGAAGGATATGGTCATATCAGAACTAAGTGTGCGACTTATTTGAAGAAGCAAAAGAAGGGAATGGCTGTCACTTGGTCAGATGAAGATGAAGAAGATCCTGAAACTGCCAATCATATTGTTGCTCTGACAGGAGTGTGTACATCTGACTCAAGCTTCTTTGATGGAGAACTATCTTATGAAGAATCTCCTGATGTTTATCAAGAATTGGAGATCAGAAGTGAAGAAATCTGTAAGCAAAAAGGAACCATTGCTCTTCTGCAAGCAGAAAAGAGTAATTTATTACAAATAAACTCATATCTCAGAGATGAAGTTGCTTTACTAAAATCAAAGATAGACAAGATGAACAAGCAACTGAGGATGCTCAATAGAGGTACTAATAAATTAGATGAGATTCTGGTGATTGGGCAGAGTTCAAGGAATGTTAAAGGTATAGGCTTTGACTACAGAGTTGTGCCTCATCAAACACAATTTGTACCAGCGGTTAGTACTTATGATCCAACTATGTTAAGACAGATGCCCTTACATCAAGCAAGACAATAGAGGACTAACTACAAGTCTAGACGAAAGGGTAGATAATATGATTGGATATGTCACCACTGTGCAAGAAAGGGGCACATTAGACCTTTCTGTTACATATTACATGGCTCTCCTGACAGAAATTACTCATCAAGACCTGAGCCTGTTGTGAAGAACATCAAGAAGGAATGGAAGATAAAGAATGACCAATTCACAAGCAATACTGCTAGTGAGACTGCTCAAATTGCTCACACATCTCTGAGAGCCTCATCTAGAAGTGATTGGTATTTTGATAGTGGGTGTTCCAGGCACATGACTAGAGTAGAACAGTTTTTGACAGATGTTGTGCCACATGCTACCAGTTTTGTAACCTTTGGGGATGGAGCCAAGGGAGAAATCAAGGGTATAGGAACACTGGTGAATGGAGATCTACCAAAGCTTGATAAAGTTCTTCATGTAAAGGGACTAACTGCCAATTTAATCAGTGTTAGTCAGTTATGTGATCAAGGGTTGAAAGTCAACTTTACTAAGGATGAATGTTTAGTAACAAATACTGAAGGTGACACTCTAATGAAAGGTGTGAGATCAAAGGACAACTGTTACATGTGGGTCTCACAAGACAATATTCTGCTATCTGCTTGTTTAACAGCAAAAGAAGATGAAGTGAAACTGTGGCATCAAAAACTTGGGCATTTGAATTTGAGAAGCATGAAGAAAGCTATTGCTGATGGAGCTATAAGAGGTTTACCTAACCTTCAAATTCAAGAAGGTAGTATTTGTGGAGAATGTCAGGTGGGTAAACAGACCAAAGTGCAGCACCAGAAGCTGCAACATTTGTCCACATCCAGAGTCCTTGAACTTCTACATATGGATTTGATGGGACCTATGCAAGTTGAAAGCCTAGGTGGTACAAAGTATGCCTTTGTTATTGTTGATGATTTCTCCAGATTCACATGGATCACATTTATTAAAGAAAAGTCTGACACTTTTGAGAAGTTTAAA
This sequence comes from Trifolium dubium, assembly GCA_951804385.1. Taxonomy (NCBI): domain Eukaryota; kingdom Viridiplantae; phylum Streptophyta; class Magnoliopsida; order Fabales; family Fabaceae; genus Trifolium; species Trifolium dubium. The sequence goes on from OX638066.1 coordinate 18,570,355, forward strand.
GATCTATGTTTACAACTTCAAAGAGAAAAGGAATGTAGTATTGTGAGAATGCTAAGTTCTCTGAGTTTTGCACTGCTGAAGGAATATTTCATGAGTTTTCTGCACCTATCTTTCCTCAGCAAAATGGTATAGTTGAAAGGAAGAACAGAACATTGCAAGAATCAGCTAGAGTCATGCTACATGCCAAGAAGCTACCTTTCTATTTTTAGGCTGAAGCCATGAATACAGCCTGCTACATCCATAACAGAGTTACATTGAGAAAAGGTACATCCACTACCTTATATGAATTATGGAAGGACATAAAGCCAATAGCAAAACACTTCCATGTGTTTGGTAGCAAGTGTTATATCCTAGCTGATAGGGAGCCAAGAAGGAAGATTGACGCTAAAAGTGATGAAGGAATTTTTCTGGGTTATTCAAATAACAGCAGAGCCTATAGAGTGTTCAATTCCAGAACCAGAACAATGATGGAGTCTATTAATGTTGTGATAGATGACTGTGGTAAAAATGTTGTGCCACATGATAGCACATCTGACTCAGGGGGAGACAGAAGATGTAGACACAAATATTGAAGAATCTGAAGAGAGCAGTTCAGAAACTACTTCTCCCAACAAAGGTCCATCTATCAGAATACAGAAGAACCATCCTATAGATCAAGTCATTGGAAATCCAAATCAAGGGATCACCACTAGTAGGAGATATAGTGAGGTATCAAATTCCTGTTTTATATCAAATTTTGAGCCTAAGAACGTCAAGGAGGCTTTGACTGATGAGTTCTGGATAAATGCAATGCAAGAAGAATTAACTCAATTCAAAGGAGTGATGTGTGGGATTTAGTTCCTAGACCTGAGAATGTGAATGTCATAGGAACAAAGTGGGTATTCAAGAACAAGTCAGATGAGAATGGTACTATCACAAGGAACAAAGCCAGACTTGTTGCTCAAGGTTATGCTCAGATTGAAGGAGTAGATTTTGGTGAGACTTTTGCACCTGTAGCTAGGTTGGAATCCATAAGGTTGTTATTGAGAATAGCATGCATCCTCAAATTCAAGCTATATCAAATGGATGTCAAGAGTGCATTCCTCAATGGATATTTAAATGAAGTTGTCTATGTGGAACAGCCTAAAGGTTTCATTGATCCAAGTCGTCCTGATCATGTCTACAAGTTGAAGAAAGCCCTATATGGGTTGAAGTAAGCTCCTAGGGCTTGGTATGAGAGACTTACTGAGTTCTTGGTAACTCATGGCTACAGGAAGGGAGGCGATGACAAAACTTTGTTTGTGAAAGATGTAAGAGGAAAGCTTATGATTGCCCAGATCTATGTTGATGACATAATGTTTGGAGGAATGTCTAACCAGATGGTGGAGCATTTTGTTCAGCAAATGCAATCTGAATTTGAGATGAGTCTTGTGGGTGAGCTAAATTATTTTCTTGGTCTTCAAGTGAAACAGACGGAAGATATTATCTTTATCTCTCAAAGCAAGTATGCTAAAAGTATTGTCAAGAAATTTGGTATGGAGAATGCTACTCATAAAAGAACTCCTGCTCCTACACATGTGAAGCTTTCAAAGGATGAAAAAGGTGTAGATGTTGATCAAAGTATGTACAGGAGCATGATTGGAAGTCTCCTATATCTCACTACAAGCAGACCAGACATTACATTTGTAGTTGGAGTATGTGCTAGGTACCAAGCTGAACCAAAGATGAGTCATCTGACTCAGGTAAAGAGAATTTTGAAGTATGTCAACAGTAACAGTGATTATGGGATTCTATATACCCATGGGAATAATACTTTGTTGATTGGGTATTGTGATGCTGACTGAGCTGGAAGTGCTGATGATAGGAAGAGTACTTCTGGTGGATGTTTCTTTCTAGGTAACAATCTCATATCATGGTTTAGTAAGAAGCAAAATTGTGTTTCCTTATCCACAGCTGAGGCTGAGTATATAGCTGCTGGAAGTAGCTGTGCACAATTAGTTTGGATGAGACAGATGCTGAGTGAGTACAATGTCAAGCAAGATGTTATGACATTATTCTGTGACAACCTGAGTGTAATTAATATTTCTAAAAATCCTATACAGCACAGCAGGACCAAGCACATTGACATTAGACATCATTTTATTAGAGATTCAGTTGAAGAAAAGGTCATCACTCTTGAGCATGTTGCAACTGAAGAGCAAGTAGCAGATATTTTTACTAAAGCCCTTGATACTACTCAATTTGAAAAATTAAGAGGGAAGTTAGGTATCTGCCAGATTGAAGAATTGTAGCAGTTAATTTATTGGAGAAGTGCAACAGTTACATTTCAATATCATAACCATTTATTGCACGCAAGTCAAGGAAGCCACTCTCCAACTTCCTCAAGTGTTACTTTTACACATTACAACTGTATTGTTTCATTCACTCAACTTCTCAACTTCTCTCTCGCCCGTTTCAACAACTTTCATTGGTTATTACTTTCTTTCTCACTCAAACAACAAATCATCACCATGTCTGATTCAATTCCACAACCCACATTGCAAGATCAACCCTCAAATGTACAATCTGATCCTGTTTTAGATTCCGTCGCATAATCAGAAAATCAATCGACGGTTATTACTGATGCTCAACCGCTTGTCATGATTTCTAGCACCGGTGTGGTCACACGAAGTGCCAAAGTGTTAACGTCAAGGAAGAAAGGCTCTTCATCTTCTGCGACTGTAAAGGGTTTGAAAACTAAAGGTAAGAAATTGAAACCCTCTTCTGCTAAGCGTGTTAGTCTAAGCATGCATTATCTCTATTGTAAAGAGAATCCTTTTGTTTCGACTGTTGTGGAACCAAGTGCTAACACTTTTGTCAGTAAATCTAATGATACCCCCGGTGAGGGTAATGTTGTTGTTGATGACACTGAAACCCTAGGTACTGATAATCCTAAGGTAGACGACTGTGTAGAGGATGTTAGGATTAATTCCTCTGATGAAAAGTTTGTTGGAACTGAGAAATCTGTTGTTGATAAGCCTGTTGCTGAGAAATCAGCTAATGTTACTGATGAGCAGACAGATGCTATGCCAGATGCTCCCGCATCTTTGGCACAAGCAAATATGGAGACTACTAAGAGTCTTGAGAGTCCTGATCCTGAAAATTTACTACAGGATGATGTAGTTTTGGTTGATGAAGAAGGTTCAGAAGAAAATATTGTGGAGGAAACTCCTATTTCTGGTGTTGCTCGTAGGACAAGGAGCAAATCTGTTAAGAGTACACCTGTTGTGATTGAAAGTGCCCAACAGGGCAAGAAGAAGAAAACTGATTTTGGGAAGAAGCCCATGTATGGTCCCCCTAAGGGTTGGAGCAAGGCTGTGCCCCAATCTACTCCAGAGAAGAAGAGTCTGAAGAGAAAAGATCCTCCAACTAGTGACTCTGACTTTGAGGTTGTTGAGACAGATGCTGCCACTTCTGGCAAGGCATCTAGGAAGACTATTAAGGGTATGAAGGTACCTCTATCTATACCTCCAGCACCCCTGGATAATGTGTCTTTTCACTTGGAAAGTGGTTCTGCAAGGTGGAAGTTTATTTACCTCAAAAGACTGGCTCTGGAAAGGAATTTGAAAGAAGATGTGTTTAAATGCAAGGAGCTTATGGATTTGTTATCTTTTGCTGGTTTAATGAAGACTGTGAAGAATTTGGGTTTTTGCTATGACAAGCTAGTTAGGGAATTTTTGGTTAATGTATCTGAAGACCTTGATGATGCAAGGAATCCTGAGTACAAGAAGGTTTTTGTTAGAGGCAAGTGTGTGAACTTCTTTCCTCTGGTCATAAATGAATGTCTTGAGAGGACTAATGAAGAAGCTCCTGAGATGAAGGTGACTGATGATACTATTTGCAAGGCTATTACTGGTAACAAGGTCAAACATTGGCCTAAACATTTGTCCTCTGCAAAGTTAACTTCCCTGTTTGCTGTGTTGAGCAAGATAGCTGCTTCCAACTGGACCTCAACTACTCATTCTAATTCTATTGCTACTGGGTTGGCCAAGTTTATCTATGCAGTTGGTACTAGGACTGCGTTTGACTATGGCTTTTATATTTTCTATCAAGTTCTGGAACATGCCAAGTCTTATGCTATCAAGTTTCTTATTGCCTTTCCTACTCTACTGTGTGGTATTATTCTCCAGCAACATCCAGATATTTTCGTTGGGACTGATGAGCCCTGCAAAAGGTCAAGTCCTTTGTCAGTGGATTGCAGGTTGTTGTCTTTGACAGATGCTGCTGCTGAAGCTGATACTTCTGTCCGGTCATCTGGTGTGCTCAGCAGGAAACAAATGATTGCTGATCTAACTAAGACCAGTATGGCTCTTGAGGCCAGAAAATTGAGGATTGATAAGGTCATTGCAGCTTTAAAGGCTGAAGAGGAAGCTGAAGATGTGGATCATGAGGAAGTTGAGGAAGAAGAAGGAGGAAAAGAAAGTGCTTCTGCTGCTGGTGACACTGAGGAGATGTCAGATGATTCTGATGAGTCTACCTCTGTTTGACTCTGATGTTTGTTTCTCTGATTTTCTTTTTCATGTTTTGTTATATCCTGTATTTCTGTTGCACCTTTGTGTGCTTATGGTCTGTAATATGCACTATGTGATACTGCCCTATGTTCTATTTCTGCATTGTCTATGCATGACTTATGTTTGCCAGAATTTATGGCTAAAAAGGGGGAGTAGTATGTTCGTTCGTTCGTATGATCGTGATCGTGTTCGGCTTGTTCGCTCTGATACCATAGTATGATCGTGATCGTGTTCGTTCGTTTGTTGAAGCTCTTATACGTGTCTCTACGTAGCAGCTCTGAGCGTTTTTGCTAAAGATGTGACAGATGCTCTAACATCTGTCCTATGAAGGTGTGTGTGCGTATCTTGAGGGGGAGCAAATATCTTTATGATATGTGCGCTTGTTTGTATGCATGTTTTGAGGGGGAGTTTATCTACTCTGCTTGTGGAAATTTATTTTTTCCAAAGGCATTTATCTCTCTCTATGAACTCACTATGTGAGAGGTTGTTTTCTTTGAGGCTGGACGTATTCTCTTCTGATGATCGCCTCTGATTCAACGTGTAAGTCATCCTTAACCATAGAGCCGTTCTAAAAGTGTTCTCACTATCTACTGTGTTTCTCATGCCTATGGTGGTTGAAGGAAAATTGGTTTTATCTCTCCAAGAACTGGCTTTCAAATGTTTTAGCCAAAATTTTGCCAAAGGGGGAGATTGTTGGGTTTTGAAGATTGGCTACAATTGTGTCAAAAACATATATTAGCCAGATATGTTGTCAGATGCCTATGATCACTGATGATGGGTCAGATGCTGTAGCATATGGAACAGCATTCTGTGATCTGCCAGCTCGCGCGTTTATATTTTTATGCAATCTTTTACAAGATTCGCTTTGGTTTTTATTTTAACCATTACTTGGTGATTAAGTCACGTGCTTTGAAGAAGTCTAAGGCGGTCAAGCCTAGATATATGTTAAAAGGTGATATTGATTTATTTCTCAAGAAGATCTCTTGTTCTAGAAGATTCAAGACTTGGACCTTACAACGTCCAAAGGTGTCTGAAGCCCAAACCCTGCAGTATAAATATATGTAATGACAGACCCTAGAATCTAAGCTAAACCGTGTGTGTTCTAAAGCGTGTATTTTAAGGTTTAGTCTTCTTTATTGTTTATTGTTTATTGGTGTGAGCCTTGCTTGTATCAACGCTGGTCAAGCTAAGGACGTGTTTAGTTGAGTTGTAACTTTGCTTCTCCTAAGCCTGTAGGTACAGAGTTAGTATTCAGTCGGAAGAGTGTGTCTCTTGTCCAAAGAAAACATATCAAAAGAGAAAATAATAAAAGCAACGCTGTCTGTGTTGTTTTAGGTTAGGAGGTGAGACGGGGTCTCATATCTAGGAGTTCCTAGGTAGAGTTGTCACGTGAAGTAGGGTCTAGGTGGAAGACAAGTAGTGAGGCTACAGTGGTTCTTACACTAGAACTATTATAGTGAATTCACTCCTGGATTGGTATCCCCAAGACTAGGGCAAGTTGCGCCGAACTGGGTTAACAAACCTACTATGTTCTTTACTTTTCCGTTGCTTTTAATTTCGTTTTATTTGTGGTGTTGTCCTGAGCTAGACACGCGCTCGGACAGTTGTGCTTACATTGTTCACAGCGTTTGTCTATCTGGTAGCCAGAATTTCAATGGGTATCTATCATATCATTCAACTCTCTAGATATGGTCCCTGCTACCAACAAGGAATGTTCACTGCAGCATTAATGTTTTATGAAAGAAGCACCCATACCTTCCTATTTCCATGTGGGATGATGACTCCCACTTTGCTTGACGTTGCTGCCATCACAGGCTTGAGCCCAATGGGGGAGACTTTTGACCCCTCAAAAACAAGTAAGAATGTTTCCCTCACTCTTAAAGAAAAAACATTTTACAAGTACATCCTCGAGCATCACCAAGAAGGTGAAGTCTCTGCTGAAGAACATGTGGCCTTCTTAACCTTATGGTTGACACATTTCATCTTCTGCTCGAAGTCACTCCAAGTGGCTCAAATGTACATCCCATTGGCTATCCAACTTCATGAAGGCGTCCCCATTGCACTTGGACCTTTGATCCTTGCTGTTTTATATGAATCAATGGGAGAGTTTTGTTATGGCTTGAAGAAAGCCACTGATGGAGCTCCCTTCCCAGTGTCTGGACCACTGTGGTTATTACAACTATGGCTAAATGCCACGTTCTCGAGGGAAATGGAGCTAATAATTCCCTCCAAGTATCAAGAAGAAGTCAACGAGCGCTCGATTGAAGGTATGAGGCTTGCTCGACTTATCCAAAAATCCAAAGAAAGTGACCCCCAGGTACTTTTTATTAAGTACATGAAGATATTCTTGAATTTTTCTCACTTTCTACAACACCATGCCCCTTTTGTAAAAAGGGAAGTGGGGCCACTTTGGCTCCAAGATGAATTCCCATCCAACGCCCCTGACAATGCTGAAGACGTGAATGAGCTATGGCAACACTACCTGCATCCAACTGTTTTTTCGTGTAGAATAGGCAGTAACTCGAAACACTATGTTTTAGTTGGTTACCAACCAAACTTAGTCTCAAGGCAGTTTGGATTATCACAAATTTTCCCTAAGAGCCTATTCGAGGGTAAGGAAAATATGGTGGATGGTATAGAGGTCTCCAAAGAATTATTCAACAAATACCTCAAAGCCTTCAACAAATTCATTTATAATGTGAATCCAATTGAATTCAGTCACTCCTTCTACTGCACAGAGAAGTTTTCAAATTGGTGGAATAATCACTATAACAAGAATTTTGTTGAAGGCATTTCCATCGCTGTTGCTCGACTGGAAAGTGGCTTCTTTCAAGAGCAGGTTGAAAACTTGAAAGCTCAGTTCAGAAACAAAGGTAACATTTTGTTTCAATAACAACGTTAAACATTTCAATTTATTTGAATTATGACTTGACTTAATCATTTCTTATTTACCTAATTTTAGGCAAGAATATAGTGGATGAAACCTCCAAGCCAACTGCTCAAGCAATGGAGAAACCAAAGAAAGCTGGTGGCATCCATATGGAGGATGATGATGATAGGAGGAAGAAAGAGGATAGAACCAAAGCTAAAAATGACAAGGTAAATTTTGTTTTAACCTCTATTCCTCGAATCAAATATATACTCCCTTTTCATGGTTTATTATTTGAAATTTAATAGATCCCAAGAGAAAAACATACCTTTGTTAAACCTCCAAGGGAATCTAAACTCCCACATATTAGAGTGCATGAGGATGAAGAAGTTAGTCGCTCGAATGCTTGTCTTTAACATTTTACTAACTTTCTGTATACTATTTTCTAGGGTGTTAGCACAGCACATGTGTGTAAGTTTGGAATGCAATCTAAGAGGGGGGGAGAATTAGATTCTAAGATTTTTTCGGTTATTTTAGAGATGTTTAAGTTTTTCTTATTTTTCTAGTATGTTTGTGATGAAGGTATGAACAAAATGCAGAAAAATAAAAGAGAAGGGAAAGAGAAAAGCACACAAGAAATTTATCTTGGTTCCCCTTCTAACCTAAGGGTAGTCCAGTCCCCTCACACCTTGTGAGAGATTTCACTATGTCGGAATTCTTGTTTCAAGACAGCCTCAACCAAAGGCCTCCATAACAATTTCCTATACAACACAAAGATAGCACCCCCACTATCTTTAACAATGAGAATCTTCACCAAACCCTATGATGAAATTCTCAAACAACACAAGATAACAACCCCACTATCTTTAACAACAATTCTCACCAAACAATTATGAGAATTTTACAAACAAGTGTTGAAGAATAAAATTGTATGGTTATTATCAAATCAATATCACTTTAATAATATAGAACTTAGTGCTCAGAAACCTTTTTTGATATGAAAGTATAATCAAAGTTTCTCAAAGATGTGTATGAAAATTATGAGAGAAAAGTGATATTTTTTTACTTAGAATTTTTGAGATATATAAAAGTTGTTTTTTTTTAACAATTGTAATGGTCTCAAATATAATTATAGAGAATTTAGAAAATGTCCATGAAGCAATGCAACTCTTTAAAAAAGTCCCTTAAAAAATAACATAAAAATAAAAACGAATTTTTCAAGGAAATATAAAAAATCTGCATTCTGCCCAGGATTTACAAAAGCGGTTAAAACGTGTGGCCGATTTAAAAGATAATGGGTCAACGGTCAGAAGTGATTTTAAATGTTGCAGACAGCTTTTCCTAAAAATTAATTTTTATAATTTTAAAAGCTTGCTTCATATGGACTCTTATATTTAACTTAGAAAAATATTAGTGATACATTTTTAATTAGTTTCTGAGCATTCTAAGTTATATAATTATTGAATGTGATAAATCAAAGATAAGGACCATACTTACAATTAATTCATTTAATAAGCCTAAGTTTTGGTCTTCATCTTGATGTCTCATCTTGAAACTTCATAAGCTTTCTTCTTTTGTGATGTGAGTTTGTTATCATCAAAACCCTGCCAAGTTCAAGAAGGAAATCTTCTTCACAATGTGGACTATGATTTCACCCAGCCTGAGTCTCAAAACATTAATGCAAATGTTGGGAGGACTTCTTCTACTCTTTACCAACAAGTTCCTAATGAGGAAAATACTGGAGGGGAACACCCTAGTAATGTTGAAGACAAAATTCCTTCTCCTCAACCAGAGCCAATTGTTGAAACAACTGTGAATGAGGTATGCAACTTCTTATTTGTTTAAGAATTTATTTGAATGGTATTTTTAATTCTTAACCAGTTTTTCAATTCTATTGCTTTTCAGGAAATTCCTACACAAGAGGATAATGTTTCTCCATCTCATGCTTTAGAGCAAAATCAATTGAATGGAGATGACAATAATCCTCTACTGGGGAAGGTTGGAGAAGATTTTGAAGATGATCAGGTATATTATTTCATTGGTTTTTATTGTACTCGAATGAGAGTTTCAAACTTAACCAATTTTCTGACTTTATCATTTATTGATATAACAGGCTGGCAATGTTTCTGAGGAGACTATTGAAAAGGACCAGCATGTAAGTCCTACTCCCATGGAGAAATATATCAAAGCAAAATATGGCAGGGTACCAATTGTTTTGCTTTTCACCATTTTTTTCCAAATTTTCTTCATGCTCAATTTTTATTAACATAACTTTGAATTGTGTTTCAGATTGGCTCGAGTACAAGCAAAGAGGCTAGAGATACCAATTTTGGTGCACCCATCTTCATGACTCAGAGCCAATTCACTAAAGGGGTTATATTGGAGGACAACCCCAATAGCTGGAAGAACACTGCTGACCTTCAATGAGCGACTAAAGAAGCATATCCATCCAAATTGCCAACTCCCACCCCTAGCAAAGGCGCGATTGACTCGAGTGACTCAATGTATACTGAGTCAATTGAAGAAGGTGAAGATGTTGATGAAGATGATGACACCTTCATAAGGGAAGCTAGAGCTGGTGGTCCAGAGATTTTGTTAGTTTCTTCTACATCAAGGCTTTCAGCAAGCATTGGTGTTCCAAAAGAAGACTTTGCTAATATGCATAAGACTGACCCAACTACAGCACTGGATCTCCTTCTCCAATCCAAGTCATATTCTCAATCCTCGAGTGAGAAAACTGATGGGGTTTCCTATCCCTCCAACGCTCAAATGAATGCCACTATAAAGCAGGACTCACTACTCAACAAACTCAAAACTGAGTATGCTTTACAAAACGTTTTGGAAGCACTCGAGGATAATCCTACTAAGGCATTTGGGTACTTAGGATTTTTGAAGAAATTGCATAATCCTCTAACTGATCCTCTTACCCTGTGCAAGGTCATACAACTCGAAAATATAATTGACCAATATGCCAAAGTAGTGCAGAGAGAGAGAGAGAGCAATTGATGCCAAGTTAAATGTTCAAAAGCATGCTCACGCTGCTTTATTTGCCAAAGCCCAAGAGACGCAACTCGAAGTTGCTAGGATTCAAAAGGAGGCGGATGAAGTTCAAACACCAAGGCTTGTCACTTGCAGAAACAACATCACTGCTTGGGAAGCCAACATTGCTGATCTTCAACGCCAAATTGACGAATACTAGCACAAAATTGATGAAGAGCAAAAAACTCAAGTGATCATAGAAGCTGAAATCTCTCAATCCTTTCAAGCAGATATTGCTGCTAAAGGTAGAGAAGGAATTCGAGCCTTTGATGATTCGGAGGCTATTGCTAATGAAATCCACGAACTCGAATATGACCAACAAGTTATTAGAGCTGAAAAGCTATCTCTGAAAACTTTATATCATGATGTAGCCACTGTTTTGTAATTTTTGTTTCACGTCTTGAACAATTTTATGCTTTAAATTATTTTGGTTGTAATATTGACAATGCCCTTCTGTGGCAATTTATTTCTTGTTTGCCATATTTCTTGTTTGTTCTAAGTGTTTTACTCCGCGCTTATATTTACTTCGAGCATTGCTGGTTTATACCTTTTCAAATATTTACCATTTATTCCTAAAACATGTTTTTTAGGACTTAGCTCCTCAATTTCATAAGCACCATTAGAGAGAACTTGAACAATTTTGAACGGACCTTCCCAATGAGGGGACCATTTGCCTAAAACTCTATCTTTTTTATCCATAGGAAAAATGACTTTCCAAACTAAATCTCCTAAATTAAAAGCTTTTGACTTAACCCTTTTGTTGTAGGCTTTGGCAACTCTATCTTTTTTCCTAGTCATATATTCTAAAGCTTGTAACCTTTCTTCATCTAAATCAACTAATTCATCTAACATCATTTCCCAATATTGGTCAGTTGGAATTTCCATCTGCCTCTGCACTCGAAATGATTGCATATTGATCTCAACAGGTAGAACAACATCATGACCATATGTTAATCGAAATGGTGTAATGTTAGTTGATTCCCTAGGAGAATTTCTACATGCCCATAAAACTTGATCTAAAGTTTTATGCCAATTTCTTGGCTTTTGAGCAATATGTTTATTAATCAAATTAATGATTATTTTGTTTGCTGCCTCAACTTGACCATTTGCTTGAGCATAATATGGTGTTGAAGTGAGCAATTTAAAACCAGTTTCACTAGCAAACTCTTGCATTTTTCTTCCAGTGAAAACTGACCCTTGGTTAGTGGTAATTGTTTCTGGAATGCCATATCTATAAATAATATAATTTTGAATGAAATTAATCAATGCCTCTTGATCTACATTGGGTAGAGGTATTGCTTCAATCCACTTTGTAAAGTAATCAATACTAACTAAAATGTAGCGTTGATTCTTAGATGAAGCAGGTTTAATTTCACCAATTAAGTCCAAAGCCCATCCCCGAAATGGCCATGGTTTAATTATAGAATGTAATTCACTTGCAGGGACATGTTGTATTCCTGCATGCTTTTGGCATTCTTGACAACCTTTGGCATATTCTATGCAATTTTATAACATAGAAGGCCAATACACACCTTGTCTAAACAATAACCACTTCATTTTGTGGCCTGCTTTGTGAGCACCACAAGCTCCGCTATGTACATTAGAAATGGCAATGAAAGCCTCAGACTCACTAAGAAATTTTAGCAAAACACCTTTCAGTTGTCATTTTAAACAACTCATTTCCAATGATCACATAACTTAAAGCCCTGTATTTGATTATTCTATCAACTTGACCAACATGATGGCAATGAAAGCCTCAGACTCACTAAGAAATTTTAGCAAAACACCTTTCAGTTGTCTTTTTAAACAACTCATTTCCAATGATCACATAACTTAAAGCCCTGTATTTGATTATTCTATCAACTTGACCAACATGATTTTGTAGGTATTCTACTATTGGTTTTCTCCAATCACCATCTAGCAAGTTATCAATGGTAAAAATTTCAACACTTTCATACTCTTCTGTATTCGGGTTGCTATCAACACTATGTGGTGAATCTGCACCCACATGTTTTGCTATCAACACTATGTGGTGAATCTGAAGCTAATGGCTCATGAAAAACGAATTTTTCTTTCATTTCAATTAATTTATTTAAGTTTTCTGGCGATACCTTATAACCAGAAGCTATTTGAGCCAAGTCATTGGCTTCTTGATTTTGTTGTTTAGGAATATGCTCAAATTCCACAGATTTGAATCGATCTAGTAAGGCACTTCCAGTTACAAAATACTTAGCCAAATGTTCTTTAATACATTTGTATTCTTTTGTTAATTGCTTGATTACCAATTTTGAATCACCCCTAATTACAATGTTTTTTCTCCAAGTCTATTAAAAGTGCAAGACCTGCTATCAAGGCTTCATATTCTGCCTCATTATTGGAACAAAAACCATTGATTTTGTACTTGAACTTAGTTGGAATTTGTATTGGAGAAATTATTAAAATTCCAATTCCAGTTCCATGTTTATGTTTGGAACCATCAAAATACAAACTCCAGGGTTAAGTATCCACATAACTTAGTGGCATTTCAATCACTGAATGATCAACAAGAAAATCTGCCACTATTTGACCTTGTTTATCTCTCAAAGGCTTATATGTTAGTGAATATTCAGTTAAGGCTAGAGCCTATTTACAAATTCTACTATGTAAAATAGGTTTTGAAAGCATATGTTTAATGACATCAAAATGAGAGTAGACATAAACTTCATTAGGCTTTATATAATGCTTAAGTTTAATACAAGAGAAATATAAACATAAACATAGTTTTTCTATAGCACTATACCTAGTTTCAACATCATTTAATACTCTACTTAAATAATAAATGGCTTTTTCAACACCATCTTCATTTTCTTGGGCAAGCATGCTACCAATGGTTTTTGTTTCGAATATGAGGCATCAGCGTTGGTGGATTAGCCAAATAATTCTGCATATCCTCGAACGCTTTTTGTTGATCTTGCCCCCAATGAAATTGATCACCTTTTTGTTTTCTAAGTAATGGAGAGAATGAATGAGCTTTTCCACTTAGATTCGAAATGAATCTTCTCAAAAAGTTGATCTTTCTCAATAGGGATTGAAGTTGTTTGTTTGTCTTTGGAGGCTGAGTTTCCATAATAGCCTTCGTTTTATATTGATTTATCTCTATGCCCTTTTTATGCACCACAAAACCAAGGAAATCCCTTGCATGTACACCAAAATCACATTTTAGTGGATTCATTTTTAATCCACATTTTCTCATTCTTTCGAATAATTTTTTAAGACGATTCAAATGATCATCACTAGAAGAGGATTTCACAACAATATCATCAATGTAAACTTGCATAAAGGCATCAATAAAATCACGAAAAATAAGATTCATTGCTCTTTGGTATGTGGCCCCAGCATTTTTAAGACCAAATGGCATAACAACCCATTCAAAAGTCTCTAATGCTCCAGGGCATCTAAATGCTGTTTTAGCCACATCCTCTTCAGCAATAAAAATTTGATTATAGCCAGAATAACCATTTAACATGCTTAGGTACTCGAACCCAGCTGTTGAATCTATTAGCATTTCTGCCACTGGCATTGGATATTCATCTTTAGGCGTAGCATTATTTAAATCTCTAAAGTCTATGCATACCCTAAGACTACCGTTTTTCTTAATAACAGGCACAATATTTGCTAACCATTCAAAATACCTTGTAGTTCGAATGAATTTGCTCTTAAGCAATCTTTCAATCTCACTTTTGATCTTTGAAAGGATTTCTGGATTAAACCTCCTTGGCAATTGCTTGATTGGCTTCTTCCCTGGCTTGAGTGGTAGTCTATGTTCCACCATTTCTCTACTCAATCGTGGCATTTCATTGTAGTCCCAGGCAAAGCAATCTTTAAATTCATTGAGTAGATTTACTAGTTTTTGCTTTAACTCGAAATCAATATTGGTACTAATATATGTTGGCCTTTTCATGGGGCCATCCCCAATATCAATTTCTTGCAAAGGATCTTGAGCCTGCATCTTTGGGTTTGAGTTTAATGGATCCTTTTCAAAACCCAACGGTTCATCATCATAAATGCAGTCCAACCTTTGCTCAATTGGCAATGATTTGCCATTGTTTTCTTCAATGGTTTCTTCAACCATATTTTGTTCGAGTGCAGCCTCTAAGGCCGTTTCAATCTTTTTCTTGGCAATGTATGCCGTAATTTTAGCCCAAGAGGAGGGCTTAGTCATTGTTGGGATATTCATCATCCCACCCAGATGGTGGAATCACTCCATCTTCAGGAGGGAAATCTTCAATCTCTTCCCTCTCCCAACAAAATCCCTGTGTGGGATGGAGTCTCACAGAGTGGTAAACGTTATCATTGGTGTCTCCTTGAAAGCCATCATCTCGATCACCACATGGGGCAATTGAGGCTAAGTTCTTATCAAATGTTTGCTTAGTTATATGGTCAACTTCACACATATAAAAACTTTGATCAGCCTCAATATTTTCAACTATTTTATCCTCCCTCAAAAGTATTAACCTTTGGTGGAGAGTGGAGGGAACATCACCAACCCCATGGATCCATTCCCTGCATAACAACAAGTTGTATTTTTCTGTATTTTTTTGTCCAAAAATAATATAAATTATATTTTATATTTTTATTTATAAAAGGAATATTCATATTTTGGGAAGGATCTGTCACCATGAGCGCAAAGGAAGAAGGAAAAGCCCAGTAAAACATATTTTTGAATCAAATCACTGGTCTTGGCCAGCAAGTAAAGGGGAATTACACTGAGTTATATTTTTTATAATGAATCAACAGAAAAATAGGACAAATCTGCCAAAACAATTAAAAGAATAAATCTTTCTCAGATTTTGTATAATTTTAATTGACCTAATCTTGCCCTATAAATAGAGAACAAATTCAGTGAGAAAAACACACAATTTTCAGAGCACAGTCTGAGAACAAACACAAAAATTCACAGAGAACTAGTGAACAAACAGAATTCACACGCTCACTGCCCTCAATACCCCAGTTAATTCTTCTACACCCTGTAGAAAATTAACAGCGAAACTGAGCCATCATAATCGTCCAGCAGTGCCTCAAATACACAGAAACAGAAAGGTCAGAAGCGGAATTGAATCGGAATCGAAAACGGAAACAGAAACACAAGGAAAATTACCTACTCGCGTGGAATTCACGGCAGGACCGGTTGGTATCTCTTTTCTTCTGTTTTGACATTACTGTTTTGCTTGTATATAATTGTATATTCTTGTACATGGATTTCCAGATATGATGTTGTTATTATACATATACGAACACAAACATTAATAAAAAACGAGCAATTTAAAGGTAGAAGAAAGACAGAATCGAAAGAAAAAGAATAAAAAACAGATTTGATTTTTTTGGATTTGGGTCTTTGGGGTTTTGATTTTGAGTTTTAGAGGGATAATTCGTGTTTAGGAACGGCTAAATCGTGTTTAAAAACGTTAAAAAACAAATTTTGGGGTTCTGGGAAATTCTGGAAAAATCAGATGAAGGTTTGAATTTTCCGGTTGAAATTCAACCGGAAAACTCATCGGAAACTGGGAATAGCGGCGGCGGTACGGCGGCGCCACGGTGGCTGCACGCCGGAAACTGGACAGGGGCGGTGGCTCCGGTTGAACTTCAACCGGAAGTTCTTCGTTCTTGAAGAACAATGAAGAACAACCAAGAACATGAAGAGAGAGAAGGGAGAGAACGGAGAGAAAGAGAGATGAAGAGAGAGAAAGATTTTGTAAAAATGAGGAAATTTCTGAAGAAAAGCAAATATATACCCCCTGGCGATAAAGGGAAGTATTCTATCCGAGCACCTTGCTCACCAACCCTTGGAAGAATACCAACCTATACAGTTTGACTTCCCGGATGAAGACATTGTGGTCATAGACAGTGAAAAGTTTGTGGGTGAGGATGAAGGGCCAGGACCAGATGCCCGATGGAAGCTCACGTTCGATGGTGCTTCTAATGCCATGGGGCATGGAATCGGGGCAGTATTAATATCGCCAGAAGACGGTTATAGACCCTTCACAGCAAGGTTATGCTTCGATTGCACAAATAACATGGCAGAATATGAGGCATGTATATTGGGCCTTGAGGCTGCGATTGATTTAAGGATAAAAATCCTTGAGGTGTATGGAGATTTCGTACTAGTCATCTACCAAGTGAAGGGAGAATGGGAAACAAGACATCCCAAGTTAATCCCATATCGGGACCATGTCTTAAAACTGGCGGAATACTTTAATGAAATATCATTCCACCATATCCCTAGGGAAGAAAATCAAGTGGCCGACGCCTTAGCTACTTTGTCATCAATGTACAAAGTAAATTTTCTCAACGAGGCACCAAGAATAGTAGTAAATCGCAAAGATGAACCTACAGTATGTACATTGGAGGAGGAAGGGGATGATAAACCTTGGTATCATGACATTAAAAGATATCTCAAAGAACAAGTTTATCCGGAGAATGCATCGGCCACAGACAGGAAAACCTTGCGGAGGTTGGCATCACAGTTCTTTCTAGATGGGGATGTGCTATATAAGAGAAACCACGACATGGTCTTACTCAGGTGTGTGGACAAACAGGAGGCTGACACGATCATTAAGGAAATTCATGAAGGATCCTTTGGGACCCATGCCAATGGACATACGATGGCAAGGAAAATCTTGAGGGCAGGCTACTACTGGTTGACTATGGAGGCCGATTGTTTCCGGCATGTTAAAACCTGCCACAAGTGTCAGATATACGCCGACAAGGTGCACGTACCTCCAACCCCTCTCAACGTCTTAACGACGCCCTGGCCAATTCTCCATGTGGGGCATTGACGTGATTGGGATGATTGAGCCAAAGGCTTCCAATGGGCATCGCTTCATCCTGGTTTCCATTGATTACTTCACTAAATAGGTCGAAGCTACTTCCTACGCAAATGTGACAAAGCAAGTGGTTACCCGCTTCATCAAAAAGGAGATAATTTGTCGGTACGGCATTCCCGACAAAAACATCACGAACAATGGTTTGAATCTGAATAACAAGATGATGAAAGAGTTATGTGAGGACTTCAAAATTGAACATCACAATTCCTCACCATATAGACCCAAAATGAACGGCGCTGTCGAGGGAGCTAACAAAAATATCAAGAAGATCGTTCAGAAAATGGTGAAGACGTACAAAGACTGGCATGAAATGCTACCATTTGCACTACACGGTTATTGGACGACGGTTCGCACCTCTACAGGGGCAACTCCTTTTTCTTTGGTATACGGCATGGATGCAGTGCTTCCTATTGAAGTAGAAATTCCTTCGTTGAGGGTCTTAATGGAAACTAAGCTAGAAGAGGCTGAATGGGTGCGCGCCAGATATGATCAACTGAACCTCATAGAAGAAAAACGGCTGACAGCGTTGTGTCACGGGCAGTTATATCAAAGGAGACTCAAGAAAGCATTCGACAAAAAGGTTCGCCCTCGGGTATTCAGAGAAGGGGATCTAGTGCTGAATAAGATATTACCCATCCACAAGGATCCGCGCGGAAAATGGACACGTAATTATGAAGGGCCACAGGAGAAACTCGAACGGAATAGAACGATCCAGTTGTCATCTTCGGAGCGAAGCATTGCGTTTCAAGATCATGGGGAGAATAACATGTGTTATATTTCGGTGAATCTTAAAATACTGTTGCCATTTTCTTTTTCAGTAACTTCCTCTTATAGGAGTTGCATCTTCTATGTATTATCTACCCATTTACGGGTCCCAATATCAATAAATGAAAAGTCTGGTTTTTACCATTTCTGTGTTCTTTCACATTCGTTCATAGAATGCTGATTTGTTTTGATAAATAATGCATTGCAAGCACTAAAAATAATAAAAAGGAGTTTTCAAAACATGTTTTACTTTGACTTATAAAATATTGAAAGGAAAAACATTGGTCCAAGGTTATATGAAACACTCGGAACACGATATATCTCATCAATGTCATAACTTCCTTGGTAATAAGACAGGTTTTCCAGAGGCGGTTCAAATACACGATTTTCAGACGCACTCCCGCTGTATTTGGTCATCTCATTGCTGTCGGTCATCCAAGATCTCGGCGTCTCCTATCGTTGGTAAATGGTTAAATCATAACGGGCTATCGGAATATTCGGTTTCCCTGGTATATGGACTCGTGCATTCATTGAGCATGTCATTCGCACGAAGCATGCATACATGGTCCCGAAACCTATCGGCAAAAATAAAAATCCAAACATTGATGGCAAATCCAGGTTAAGCTCAGGCTCCCCGGCATTTCATCACATACATCAATCATGCATAGCATACATTTTCATACAATGGACTAACTTCACGCATAAGACTAGGCGGGTACCCCGTATCCCCAGCAAATCAGGCCGTGAACCCGCGGCAGGGCAACCCATTATATCAACCCTTAGGGGGCAATGGTTATCTTTAGTGTAGGGCACCATAAAGGGCAGGGCCTGCCTTTAATAAAACACCTTGCGAGGTGATGGTAATAAAACATTGGATAGAAACACCTTGCGAGGTGATGGTAATAAACCTTTGGATAGGAACACCTTTCGAGGTGATGGAAATAAATTTTCGGATAGAAACACCTTGCGAGGTGATGGTAATAAAACCTTTGGATAGAAACACCCTTCGAGGTGATGGTAATAAACTTTCAGGTATAAACACCTTGCGAGGTGACGATAATTACATTTCGGATAGAAACGCCTTGCGAGGTGATGGTAAACTTTCGGGTAGAAACGCCTTGCGAGGTGATGGTAATAAACTTTCGGATAGAAACGCCTTGCGAGGTGATGGTAAACTTTCGGGTAGAAACGCCTTGCGAGGTGATGGTAATAAACTTTCGGGTAGAAACGCCTTTCGGGGTGATGGTAAAGCTTTTGGATAGAAGCACCTTTCGAGGTGACAATAACAATCTTCGGATAGACGCACCTTTCGAGGTGACAATGGAAAACTTTCGGATAGATGCACCTTTCAAGGTGACAAAATGGAAAAACTTTCGGATAGATGCACCTTTCAAGGTGACAAAATGAAAAAACTTGCGGATAGATGCGCCTTTCAAGGTGACAACGGAGAACTTTTGGATAGATGCACTTTGCGAAGTGACAGTGGAAAACTTTTGAGATGAAATACCTTTAGAGGTATCGGTAATAACATTTCGGATGGAGACACCTTTCGAGGTGATGGATAGTTAACTTTCAGGTTCGGGCACCCCATAAGGCAAAAATTCTGGGGTCTTCTAGTATTTAACTATCTTTCAAACAATTAAAGATATTTAAATAGGGGCAGCTGTCATACCCCAAATTTTACCCCCCCATTTTAGTATATATATTTTTAGTGCAAGTTATATTCAAAATAAGCGAGTGGTTGGGTTGGTATTGTGGGGCGCGCGGGCAAGGGATTGTGTGTGAGGTCATGGGTTCGACCACTAGCATTGGCATATTTTTATTTCATGGTTTTTTTGCTGGATAACCTCTTAGGTTTCTTGTTATGTTGTATTTCTTTTTCTGTATTTTTTTGTCCAAAAATAATATAAATTATATTTTATATTTTTATTTATAAAAGGAATATTCATATTTTGGGAAGGATCTGTCACCGTGAGCGCAAAGGAAGAAGGAAAAGCCCAGTAAAACATATTTTTGAATCAAATCACTGGTCTTGGCCAGCAAGTAAAGGGGAATTACACTGAGTTATATTTTTTACAATGAATCAACAGAAAAATAGGACAAATCTGCCAAAACAATTAAAAGAATAAATCTTTCTCAGAGAAACACACAATTTTCAGAGCACAGTCTGAGAACAAACACAAAAATTCACAGAGAACTAGTGAACAAACAGAATTCACACGCTCACTGCCCTCAATACCCCAGTATATTCTTCTACACCCTGTAGAAAATTAACAGCGAAACTGAGCCATCATAACCGTCCAGCAGCGCCTCAAATACACAAAAACAGAAAGGTCAGAAGCGGAATTGAATCGGAATCGAAAACGGAAACAGAAACACAAGGAAAATTACCTACTCGCACGGAATTCACGGCAGGACCGGTTGGTATCTCTTTTCATCTGTTTTGACATTACTGTTTTGCTGGTATATAATTGTATATTCTTATACATGGATTTCCAGATATGATGTTGTTATTATACATATACGAACACAAACATTAATAAAACGAGCAATTTAAAGGTAGAAGAAAGACAGAATCGAAAGAAAAAGAATAAAAAACAGATTTGATTTTTTTGGATTTGGGTCTTTGGGGTTTTGATTTTGAGTTTTAGAGGGCTAATTCGTGTTTAGGAACGGCTAAATCGTGTTTAAAAACTTTAAAAAACAAATTTTGGGGTTGATTTTGGGGTTTTGGGAAATTCTGGAAAAATCGGATGAAGGTTTGAGTTTTCCGGTTGAAATTCAACCGGAAAACTCATCGGAAACTGGGAATAGCGGCGGCGGTACGGCGGCGCCACGGTGGTTGCACGCCGGAAACTGGGAAGGGGCAGTGGCTCCGGTTGAACTTCAACCGGAAGTTCTTCGTTCTTGAAGAACAATGAAGAACAACCAAGAACATGAAGAGAGAGAAGGGAGAGAACGGAGAGAAAGAGAGATGAAGAGAGAGAAAGATTTTGTAAAAATGAGGAAATTTCTGAAGAAAAGCAAATATATACCCCCTGGTTCCTGTACGCGCACACACACCACAACTCCCATGGATTAAACAGCCACGGCTTCCCCGCGCGCGCTGGGCCTGATTGCATGATTTGGGCCCTGCTTTGCTCTATTTTGCACCATCCGGACTGCTATTTGCACCCCCTGTTTCTGCTGTTTGCACCCCTGCTGTAAATATTTAATGTATATAATTTGTTTAATTCATTTAATTTATTTTAACCAATGCAAGGTTAATTATTTAATTTAAATGTGATATATTTTTTATATTTTGGTAAATATAATACACTCTAAAAAACATGGATTAAAAAAGAGGAGGCGGATGCACATCCGTTCGCTTCTCGGCTAATTGGGGGCTTAGTGCACACTTTGTCTGACTTTTGGTCGTCTTCCATTATTAAAAGACATCAACAAATCAAATTAAATTTTTGCCTTTGGGCCAACCTTTTAAAAAATCAACGGAAAATCCTTTTTCATAAAAAGAACGTGTATACAATCAATTCAAGCGTGATACAAACGAAGCTTAAGCCTCCACCGTGCGAGCATACAAGCTAAGTTTAACCACTAGAATTCGATTAACACACCGTTCTATAAAAAACACCAACAAACAATTGGTACCCCGAACTACGGAGCTCTGATTTCTCATTGCACTTGAGAATACGTAGGAGCAGGATTTAATATCCTGTCGAGCCTAATAATAAAAAACTTAACTTTTCCCCTTTTATTTTGTAAATATTCCTAAATAAAATAAAATAATAAATAAAAAACATGTAAACAATTCATAAAAAGCCCTAGAAACCCTAGAATTAATTAGGAGGTTCCCGTTGAGTACAACGGATGTGAGGGGTGCTAATACCTTCTCCTTGCATAACCAACTCCCGAACCCAAAGATGGTTGCGACGACCATCTCATCCTTAAGGTTTTATCAATATTTCCCTTTAAAATAAAATTTGGTGGCGACTCTGTGTCATTCCGAGTGTCCTAAACGCACGGGCGATTTTCGTGGCGCGACAGCACCTAGTAGTCATAACATAGAAACACACAGGGGTACATTCATCCAACTCAGGCTCCTCAAATTCTTCCTCAGGATCAGTGGATCAGAGGGGTACATTAAGGTTTTGTTAGCCTTATTTGGAACAACTTGTTTATTGTTCCTAGCATTGATTTGGTTGCCCCCAGCATGGGCAACCTTGCTTTGGTTTCCCCTAGCATGGGCAACTTTGTTTTGGTTGCCCCCAACATGGGCAACTTTGTTTTGGTTGCCCCCAGCATGGGCAACTTTGTTAGATTTGCCCCCAGCTAGGGCAATTTCTCTTGCTAACTTCTTCTGGCGCTGATACCTGCGCAATTGTGTTTGAGTCATAGGGTTTTTTCCTTTATAATTGTTATTATAAGCGAATTCTTCACTTCAGCAGTGTTGCTCGAAGCAGAATGACTCGAGCTCCCAATCTCCATCTTTCTCTTTTGGAAAGCTTGGTGTTGGCCAGAAGACCATTGATTGATTGGGATCCTGTTAGAAGGAACATATGTTTGCTTCCTTCCCAACCTATCATGGATGGAAGGACCTTGCTTCACAGGGTTCCTTTTGTTTGGTCTAGCAGTTGACCATTTGTTTTTGTTATCCACATATGGCATAATCATCTACTGATTCTGGTGTTCTACGCCTCACACTTGCTAATTCTTTAAGGCAAATTTTAGTTTGACCCATGTAGAATTCGTCATGAAAAAGCCTTTCCAATTGTGTCCATGTAAACACAGAATGGGGAGGCAATGTTGTAAACCAAGTGAAAGGATTCTTGGTTAGAGAATTAGGGAAATATTTCATTTTCAAATTCTCATTATTTGCTATGTCCTCAGCCTCTCTTAAATACCTAGCAATATGCTCTACAGTGGACTCTGTTGTGTCACCAGCAAACTTAGTAAATTTGGGGGTTTTCCAACCCCTTGGTATCTCTCTTTGTAATACAAATTCAGATAATGGTGTCACAAAATTTGGCCTATGTAAACCAACATTTAGACCATTATGGGCAAGAATTGTTTCTACTAAATTAGCCAAATTATTTTGCCCAAAATCATTGTGTTGAACATTTCTCAAAACCTCATCAGCAATTGTGTTTTGATTAACCAACACCACTTCTTGTTCAACATTTCTTTGTACAGGTTGTTCTATAACTCGAGGCATAGGTTGTTGCCTCTGATCTATTTCATTTTGATTTTCTACAACCTGTTCAGGTTCTGGCCCTGGGGCCTGCACTGGTTGAAGTGGTTGCCTAAGCATTTAAGGACCACCAAAAAAGTCAGCAATTCTACCCATTTGGTTGGCTAATGCCTGATAGGTTTGATTGGTGTCTCGAATTAATGGATTAATCACTGTGCCCATTTGTGTAGTGAGTAAATTTACCATTTGATGATTACTCTCATCCATTTGTTGCCTCATAGCCAACATGGGGATCCATTTATTGTTAGAAGTCTTCCCCATTTGATATGGGGATCTAACCGTCATGGAATCAGAATATGTAGAAGGGTGTGTGTACACATTCTGCATCAAAGATGTTGGCATTCCATAAGGGTAAGACCTACTCGATAGGTATAAAGGTCCAGTTTGACTTCTAAAATCAAATGTTGCCCCTGTATATGGATTGCCAGTTCCTACTTGGGAAGAAACTATGGCAGGGGCTGTTGATGATTGCTCCAATAATGTAGTTGATGCATTTGTGCTTCCTGAGGGGTTGGTTGACCCCATGGGAATTGACACAGGAATTCTTTGGGTTGTTCCTGTTGTACTCGAAACAGGAATAGACCCTGACATTGGCATAGAGACACCAAACTCTATTGAAGGAATTTTTTCTTCCGAATCTTGTTCAGGAAGGGAATTATTGTTATTATCAACATTATTGTTGTTATAACATTATTGTTGTTATTGTTAGAATTAGTAGTTCTGGATCTCACCATCTCTGGTTTTATTCTACCACTTCTCAAATGCATGCACTGAACAACAATGACTTTATGATTTTCTAAAAAGTTTTATGGAAAAAATGCAATGTTTATGCACTAATGTTACTTTTCAGAAAAACTTTGCAACAAATAAATAAACTAAAACACACAAAACCAGTCCCACTGGGCGTGCCAATTTGTTTACACTGATTTTTGGTAAACAACCGCTAGTTTGCAATGCTTGAGAGACCAACTAGAGAATCTCGGAACATGTTTTGTGCATTCATTGTTTAAGTTTGAAAATAGCAATGTTCATTAACGCAAATGAACAAGTTTGTTTGATAAAGTAAATTAAATGACAAGAAAAATAACTTGAATGACAAGAAAGATAAAAATACTCAAAATGAGTACGTATTGACAAATAAAAGTAAATGCTTCAATGAATTAAAATGCATAAAATGTAAATGAAAGCAAGTAAATTGCATGAAAAGATAAATTGCATGAAAAGATAAATTGCATTGAATTAATAAAAAGTGATCATAGAATCATACATGTTTCCTTGTATATTCCTTTCGCTCGAACGCATGGGTACTTAGAATGTTTTAAGGATTTTTCAGTATGTGAATTTGTGATAGAAATTACATCAAATGAACTAGTATTTATAGATAAATCCTACAACTATCTATTAACGACTATATATCATCCATTTGACAAGTGTCTTGCCACCTAATCTTCATTCTTGAATGCCAATAGTTGCCACGTTTGAATGAAGAGTTGCATTGCTTTGAATTTTGAATCTTCAGATGGTATTGTAGGCCTAGGGTTTATAAGTCTAGTTTCTTCAGTGTCTAAGTGTTTACACTGATTTTTGGTAAACAACCGCTAGTTTGCAATGCTTGAGAGACCAACTAGAGAATCTCAAAACATGTTTTGTGTATTCATTGTTTAAGTTTGAAAATAGCAATGTTCATTAACGCAAATGAACAAGTTTGTTTGATAAAGTAAATTAAATGACAAGAAAAATAACTTGAATGACAAGAAAGATAAAAATACTCAAAATGAGTACGTATTGACAAAGATAAATTGCATGAACTAGTACTTATAGATAAATCCTACAACTATCTATTAACGACTATATAACATCCATTTGACAAGTGTCTTGCCACCTAATCTTCATTCTTGAATGCCAATAGTTGCCACGTTTGAATGAAGAGTTGCAATGCTTTGAATTTTGAATCTTCATAATTGTTGATAAATTACCAAGTTACAATACGTCTTCGAGTTCGAGTGATCCTTGATAACTACTCGAAATCTGGATGACTCGAATCAAATCTTGATTTGCTTCTTGGACTTGTGAATGCTTTCCATCTTCTGAAATTCATGAATATTCTTGTTATTTAAAATGTTCTTTTATTAAATACATTGCCTTTGACCTTCACGTAAAAATAAATGTTATGGAAACATTGATTTCCATGATTGAAGGTTCATTAATTATATTCAAAGAACATTTAGGGCATATTTTGACTTAACCAAAATATGAGCTAACACTAAGTTGGAATTATCAAAAGATGGATCGTTAGTACTTACTTCCTCTGTATTCTTCTTTCTTGAAGAAGATTTTGTTCGTTTTAATTTGGGTGAACAGTGTTGACGAACTGTTTCGCAGATTCTGATGTTTTTGATGGTGTTGTCTTTTTAATGCCCAACATTCTTACACCATGATAGTTGGTTACAAGTATTGGTTGTTTTGATTTTCTTGGCTGGAGTTTGTAGAGGAAGACATGTTGGAGTTACACAGTGATTGATCAAAGATTTTGAAGGGTTTTGGAAGAAGAACTTTGTGAGAGGTTTTGATAGATTGTGACAGAAGGAGAAGACGTTTTGAGAGGAATACAAGAGGTTTAGCAAAAGGTTTGAGAGTTATGACTAGTGGAGAGAGAAAAGTAATGATGAAGGTTGGTGGAGTGTATTGGTCTACAAAGTATGTCTTATGGCTAGTGGCAAAATTCTGCATTGCACACCTTTTCATTAATTACTATTTGTCATCATGAAAACATACACCAAGAACTCTTCTTAATTTTTTGATTTGATTTGCATCAAGAGTTTTGGTGAAATTTGTTAACTGTTTCTCCAGATTCACAACTTGATCTTCAGCTAATTTTCTGATGTGTTTAATTCTACTATGTTGAGTTGGGGTTTTTGAGACATTTATACAACTCAAGTTGTCATGGCATACTGTCATGACATCTTGCTTGACATCATACCTTTTCAGTATCTGCTTCGTTCACAAGGATTGGATACAACAATTATCAATGTTCTAAGCTTCTGGAGTACTTTTTCTATCATTTGTTCTTCATGCCAAAACCGCATCATAATATCCTTCTAGATTCGGATATGTACAGAGTATCCCATAATCACATGCACCATACTTGATAAACAGATGACTAGTTTTAGTCTTTGCTTGATATCTAGTATAAATTTTCTCAGCAAATGTGATGCCAGGTTTGTTGGCAGTGAGATGCAATATGTTTCCAATCATTTTTATATGGTGATTTTGAACCACATCTTCACCTTCCTTGTCTATGCTTAATTTGATATTTCTTGCAATTGGTGTTTTTTTGTGAGTGACTTTCTCCAATCCAAATTTCTTCATAGAACTTCTAGCAAACTCATTTTGTGAGATAAATATGTTGTCTTTCATTTGCATAATTTGTAACTCAAGGAAGTATGTGTGTTCACCTACAGGATTCATTTGTTCAACAAAGTGCTTCACCATTTTGTCTGACATTCTTCTAAGCATGAAGTTATCCATATAAATTTGAGCAATAATCAGTTTGCCAACCAATGTTTAATCTGTTTCACTTTTGATGCTTCCACTACTAAGAAGAATTTGGTTGAATCTTTCATACAATGCCCTGGAAGCTTGCTTTAATCCATAGAGAGCCTTCTTTAAATTATATATGTTGTTGAGTCCTTTGGTATTGGCTGCATTTTTGGTATGATAAACCTTGTAGAGGGATTAGCGATATAATGCTTCAAACATTGTATCATCTCAATAGAAGTGTTCGCGCGCTCTTTTATATTTACGGAATATCTGTTTCTCTCTCATGACACGTTTTTTTTTAATGCATCAGATTCTCGTCAAGAAATTTTTTATAAAGAATCTTCATGAAGTATATTTCTGCAGAAGATCTCTTTTAATTATTATGGAGTAATTGGTTGGGCTAAAACACAACAAGCCCAAGTTACTTGTGAATCAAGAATGTTCTATTGGTGTATTTAAAGGAGGAGCTAAACCTAATCCTTGTAAGTTTTGTTCTCGTTGTTTTGTGCTGTTGTCTAGGATTCTAGGTTTTGCATGTGTGTTTATTTGTGAGCCTTTCTTCTGTCTCATTGATGCAAGTTTAGGATTGTGTTTTTGTGTAACGTAATGTTTGTAATCCTCTCCTAAGCTTTGAAGTACGGAGTTAGGATTGTGTGTGGTTATAACACTTTAAGCCTTTAGGTGCGAGTGTGTCTCCAAGAAAAGTATTCATATCTGTGTAATTGAAATCCTTGCTGTTTGTAAGGTTGTAAGGGAGAGAGATGGGATCTCTGATCTAGGAGTTCCGAGGTTGAAGAGTCATTGGTCGTGCCTAGGTGATAAGTTGTAAATGGGGCGTTTGCTGATAACTTTGAACTAGGACTATCATAGTGATATTCCTTCCTGGATTGGTATCCTCCAGATTAGGTTGCCGTTGTGCGCTGAACTGGGTTAACAAATACTATGTCTCCTTTATTTGTTTTGTTTTATTTACGTTGCTTTATTACGTGTTACGTTTGATAAAGTGTTCAGCACACTGTATCACACACTATGCTTGGCGTGCTAGGAATTTCAATTGGCATCAGAGCAGGCACCCTGCCTGTTCTTAGGGTGAGATTCAGGACCAAAAATCTCTGGCATCATGGATAAGGAAGGAGGATACATGAACAGGCCACCTTTGCTCAATGGATCCAGCAACTATGATTCTTGGAAATCTAAAATGACTGCATTTTTTAAATCCATTGATAGCAAAATCTGGAAGGCTGTGTTTACTGGATGGGATCAACCTACTCTTACCAACAAGGAAGGTACCTCAACGGGGGTACTAAAACCTGAAGTAGAATGGAGTACAGATGAGGAAACTGCAGCTTAATATAATAACAAGGCTATCTACGCGCTGTTTAATGGTGTAGACACTAATGTTTTCAAGCTTATTTAAACTTGTGTGTCAGCTAAAGATGCGTGGGAGATATTGAGAACTTGCTATGAAGGAAGTACTAAAGTGAAGCTGTCAAAGATTCAACACCTCACATCCAAGTTTGGATCCTTGAGAATGAAAGATCAAGAGCGTATCCAAGAGTTTCACCTAAGTCTACTACACATTGCAAATTCTTTTGAAGCCTTAATTGAGAAGATAACTGATGAGAAATTATCAAGAAAACTTCTTAGATCTCTTCCCAAGAGATTTGATATGAAGGTTACAGCTATTGAGGAAGTTCATGACATTTCCACCATGAAAATGGATGAATTGGTAGGATCTCTCCAAACTTTTGAAAGTATTCTAAACGAACGAGGGGACAAAAAGAACAAGAGCTTAGCATTTGTCTCAAATACTGATGATGGTAAAGATCTTAGTGAGGATGAAGGTGAAGAAAGCATAGCAGATTCCATTGCCCTGCTTGGGAGACAATTCAAAAAGGTGCTGAAGAGAGTTGATGGTAGGAATCGACATAATGGGCAGAACATCAGATCAACATCAACAAGCAATCAAGCAGTTTGTAGATAACCAAACCTGAAGAAAATAACGGTCAAAGCAAGGGAGTACAATGTCATGAGTGTGAAGGATATGGACACATAAGATCTGAATGTGGAACTTACTAGAAAATGCAAAAGAAAGAGTTAATTGTTTCTTGGTCAGATAAAGACTCAGAGGAAGAAAATGAACCAGCTAGACATGCAACTGCCTTCACAGGAATTTGTAGTTTAGAATGTGAGTCAAATGAAGATGGTGAAGTATCATATGAGGAACTTTGTATGTACCTACAAAGAGTTGTTCACTAGATACAATGAACTGTGCAAAATTTTTGAGAAACAAAAGAAAACCATTAACAAGCTCCAAGCTGAAGTGAATGTACAAGTTGAGAAGGCCTCACAAGCTCAGGATGAAGTCACTCAAGTCAATATCCAAATGAATGACTTGAGAAAACGTGTAAGTCAGCTTAACTTTGGAACTGATATTCTTGAAGAAATTCTGGAGAATGTACCAAGTGGTAAAGCCAGGGCAATTGGGTACAACTAATCAAACCTAAATCAACATCAACAGAATCATGAAACTAAGTTTACTTCTGCTGAAGATGTGTTTGATCCTTACACTGGGAAGATAATGTTGCAGCATCATACTCGACACCATAAAGTGTACCCAGTTCCAGAATTTGCACTTTATTCAAAACTCCATGATCACCAAAGAACCAATAATCAGAAGAAATGTCGTAGGTGGGTTTGTCATCACTGTGGTAAGTGAGGACACATTAGACCCTTCTGCTAAAGACTTCATGGGTATCCTGACTAGAAGTCAAAATCAAATGAAGTGCAGGAAGCAAGAACTACTAAGAAGGAATGGAAGCCTAAAGCTGAAAGTGTTGGCTTAATTGCTCACACATCTCTCAGAGCTTCCTCCAGTGAAGATTGGTACTTTGATAGTGGATGCTCTAGTCACATGACTGGTGTGGAGAAGTACCTTACAAATATGAAATCCTACAAGTCTGGTTTTGTAACTTTTGGAGATGGTTCCAAAGGAAAGATATTAGGATTTGGTGATTTGACCAATCATGCTTTACCCAATTTGGAGAATGTGCTTTTTTTTGAAGGACTCACTGCTAATCTAATCAGTATAAGTCAACTGTGTGATCAAGGATTAAAAGTAAATTTTACCAAGTCCGAGTGTCTTGTCAATAATGAAGAAGGACAACTGCTGATGTAAGGGACTCGATCCAAAGACAACTGTTATCTATGGAAGTCTCAAGAAGAAGCTCATTCAGCCACCTGTCTTCTCACCACAGAAGATGAATTACAAGTATGGCACCAAAAACTAGGCCATCTCAATCTTAAAGGGATGAAGAAAGCCATGTCAGCTGATGCTATTAGGGGATTGCCCAGACTGAAGATCATTGAAGGCAATATATGTGGTTAATGCCAAATTGGCAAGCAAATTAGAATGTTGCATCCAATGTTGGAACATCATACAACTTCCAAGGTTCTAGATCTACTTCGCATGGATCTCATGGGATCCATGCAGGTTGAAAGTCTGGGAGGCAAACAATATGCATTTGTAGTTGTAGACGACTATTCTAGATACACTTGGGTGAATTTTATTAGAGAAAAGTCAGATACCTTTGATGTCTTCAAAGAACTGTGTATTCAAATTCAAAGGGAGAAAGGAAGCAATGTGGTAAGAATTAGGAATGACCATGGAAGATAGTTTGAAAACGCCAAGTTTGATGAGTTCTGTGCCAGTGAGGGGATCAAGCATGAATATTCATCTCTTATCACTCCACAACATAATGGTTTAGTTGAAAGGAAAAATAGAACTATCCAAGAGTCAGCTAGAGTCATGATTCATGCCAAAAAGGTCCTTATTATTTTTGGGCTGAAGCCATGAACACTGCATGCTACATACACAACAGAGTGACTCTGAGAAAAGGTACCTCTTCAACTCTATACGAACTATGGAAAGATAGAAAACCAACTGTCAAACATTTTCATGTATTTGGAAGTAAGTGCTATATTCTAGCTGATAGAGAACCAAGAAGAAAGCTTGACCCTAAAAGTGATGAGGAAATATTTCTTGGGTACTCTACAAACAGTAGAGCTTACAGGGTCTACAATTCAAGGACTCAAGTTGTGATGGAATCTATAAATGTGGTTGTGAAAGATTCACCATTAGAGAAGAATGATGTCATAGATCAAGGTACTTCTGTAGGTGAAAATGTTGAACAAAGTGTTGAAGCATCTGAACAGTCCAATAATGAAGAATCTAATAAAGAGATTAATCAAGTGGAAGCTGATACTGTTGTACCCCAATTTTAGACCTACAAATCCAATTTGCATTTTATGCATCAAAAATACAAAAATATATATATGTGTTTCGTATACATATTTTAATTTCCGTTTCCATCCATATTTTATATTTTCTCATATTTTCATCAATTTTTATCACAATTACATTTATATAATTTCGTAATTAGTGTAAAAGTCCAAAAATTTCAAAAATAGTTTTTTTTTTATTTTTACGCGCAATTTATATTTTATTATCACATATTTCAAAAATATCAAAATATTTGCATTTTATTACATTTTATTGCATTTTATTTCAATTTATTTCATCTTCACATTTCTATCTCAAAGTTTGCCAAAAATAGCAAAAGGAATCTTTCAACATAAACCAATACTTTTTTGCCACCTCACCATCTCCATCTCATATTCATTTTCTTTTATTTTTATTGTTTTTTACCATTTTACATTTTATTACAAAAATACCATTCTCTTATTCTATAAATACCAATGTCACATCACCAATCATTAACAACAATCATTTATCACACATTCCAATACATAAAAATCAGAGCCAAAGAACCCTAACTGATCTGAAAACTTAATTCCGGCATCGGAGGCGGCCGGAAACGGCCACCACCGCGCCGGAAAACTCAAGCTCCTCCAAATTCAAAACAAATTACACCAATAGCTTGTAAATCATCTCTACAACACAGATCTGTTATCAAAAACACCAAAAACGATCTGAAACATCCCTAATTCGAGGTCACCTTGCCGGAAAACGCATCACCCACCACCATATTCCGGCGACCTCAAAACAGATCAAAATCAACAATCTGAATACACCAAAAGCTGCCTTACGACCTCTGGAACACGAATCCATCGTCAATTTTGCACAAAACCGCTCACAAACACTCAAATCAAACTTCAAAATAACCAAGGTTTTTGGGTTTAGATATCTATCGCTCAAGCCACCAACGAGGCTGATTTGAGTTGGTTTACGTTCCTGGAACTCGTCATAACCTTTTCCAATCGTTAATTTCACTTAATTTCGTGTTATTCTCGCCGTTCAAAATTTTCGATCCCGTTAGTTTCTTGTTCGATTTGAAAAATCCAAGCACCATTTGAAGAAAATAACCCCAAATTCATGATCTATGGACGAAATTGAGTGGAATGGTGTACGCGTCTACAAGATTTGAAGAAGAAGTCTCCAGCGCCACGTGGCGCATTTTGGTTGGCTGGTCTATTTCTCACACGCGCCCCCCTTCTGCTATGCGCACCCCTAACCGGTTCAAGGCAACCCGGTTCAGCTGGGTTATGGGTTTGGTCCAACCCGTTTTCTGTTAGGTTCATGGTTTGGGCCTATTTTCTGGGTTTTGGTCAATTTGCTGATTGCTGCGCGCATATTGCTCCTGCACCCCCTCTGGCTGGAAAAAACTTTGGGCTTATTTTTCTTTTCTGATCTATTTTGCTGCTGCACCCTTCTTTTCAGGTTTGCACCTCCTTCACTCACTTAATTCATTTGCATGCATTTATTATCAACATGGTCTTTTAGCTTATTTGAATAAGTGATTTTGGGACAATAGCTTATTTTAGGCTTATTGAGTCAGAAACTTTACACCAATAGTTTAGGGACTTCTTTTGAGATTTTTTTTAACTTTCTTATTTTTTATTTGCTTATTTTTATTATTTGTTAGTATTAGCTTATTTTCAATAAGTGTTTGTTTGGGACAATAACTTGTTTTAAACTTATTGAGCTCAAACTGTTACGCTAATATTTAAAAAACCCCTTTTAGAATTAAAATTTTAATTGCTGAGTTCTCATTAATATGTTTTGTTTTTGCATGTGTTTGATTATTATTTCTTTGCTCTTTTCATGGTATGTGTCTCATATTCACATTTTGCATCATACTTCACATTGCATTTTTTACTACACATCAAAATTTACATCACATTTACATGCTACATTGTTTCTACATTTCTACATTACATTACATGCATTTGACACTACTTTTTTACATTACACTACATGTTTCACTACACATTTTTTTACATGCATACATGCATTTGCATTAAGATTAGGACATTGCATCATTTAAAAATGCATGTTAGAGACAATATTTTACTTTATAAAATTATTGAGCTCTGGCACTAGCATTAATAGTTAAGGACCTTTTTGGCCTAAATTCATGCTTTCATGCTTATTAATTGATTCATTTTCTTTGCTAATTTTTAAAGAGTATGCTCATGTGCGAAATTTTTTTTATGCCACTTTGTGCTCTTTGTATGTTTTTCTCACTTTTTGCCGAATTCACATTATATTTCACATTGCATTGTCATACACACACTTCACATCAATATTTGACATTTTTTTTCTTTATTTCTTTCTTTTCTTTTTTTCCCGTAAGTGCATTTCATATTCATGGTTATTTCTCCGCTTGCATTTTATTTCCCTTTTATTATTTTTCATTTGATTCGATATGGTTGTAATAATTATTCGATTTGGTTGTAATAGCGTAGGATTTTATCGCTTTCTTTATTGCTTTTGACACATCACACACAACGCTAGAAAACCAAACTAAAAACGAACTTTCATTTCCGAAGAGGCGCGTTAGAATAATCTCATAGAAAAAATAGAAAATAACAAAAAACATCTTCTCTCTCTAACACAACTTCTTTAGTCCAAAACCATCTTAGTCGCACGTTAGATTTAGGATTTTATTTTCAAACATTTTACTCTTTGCATGTAACTTTCTCTTCTCAACCCAATCTCCACTTGCACACACAAACTCTTTCTATACTATTTCTCCCTCCATTTCTTACCACTTCTCTCCCATTTCTTCACATATAAAAATAAGCAAAAAGCAACAAATTAGAGGTTACTATAGGATACTATAGGCGCTTAGGATGCTAATACCTTCCTTAGGTGTAACTAACCCCAAGACTTAGAATTTCTATTAAACGGTTTTTGATACTTTCCCCTCTTTGGAAATGAAAGATCATTGTGGTGGTGGAAATCCCAAAATCCCCGCAACAGAAAAATGGCGACTTCACTGGGGACATCCTCCTTAAGAGGGTTGAACCGATCTAGTTTATTTCTTTCCTAAATGCTTAATTGATTTATTCATTATGTCATGGGTTTCTTGAGTGGTGAGACAAGCACAATACCCCTGCTTGAGTGAACAAAATAGGATAGGAATTGTGGTGAAATCATAGCGGTTATGTATAGAGTAGTTTGTGCATAAGCGCAAGTGATATGGCTACGCTTGGGTGGAGGGTTTATGAGAGGTGGAATAATTGGCGCAAGTAGTTGTGTTGGCTATACCATCTTTCGTGGATCCCGAGAAGCTCAAGGACCTTTTTAGATACATTTAACCCATCTTGACTTTTAGGATGTAGCACGATGGCTAAAGTCACGAGTAGTTTTGGCTTTGGTTGTTCCGCGATGCTACGCCCAAACGAGGCTTTTTCTTTGGATATTTCATTGGTCCATGAGTAGCTATGAGCACATATTATTCAATAAAAAAGTTGATGACCTTGGGAATTTCTTAGAACCCGTGTTACAAAAAGAAGAAAACCAATAGTTCATACATTGTGGGTGGTTCACCTTTTGACTCCAATCTAGTGCTATCTTAAACCAACCATGTTTGCTTATGTTTGTTCTTGTTGCATCATCACATCTCATTCATTCATGCATCCATGAAAATCTCTTTCAATTGGTTTTCAAAGGACTTAGAGGAATCTCTTTACAAACTTCACAATCATCATGGATCTTGAAAGAAAAAGAAGAATGCTTTGAAAACAAAAAGAAAATTATTTTGATCATACACAAACAAAAATAAGGTCCTTCATGATTGATATCCTAAGGTCCTTTGAGAATCAAAGAAAATCAAATTAAAAAAAAAACTTTCTTTACATGCATCATTCTGCATTCATAGTCCTATTTCCAAAGGTTTGAGTGTCACACCTTGTTCTGTCAGAAGTCAAGTTGTCCTGTTTGAAAGTGGTCTGACACTCCCGTACAAAGTCAACTCACAAGTGCAGTGCTCATGTTAATCAAAAGAAAAAGGATGAAAACATTTGAACAAGTGAACACTCAGCTTCGTGAAGAAGTCATCACACTTCGGGCAGAGTTGGAAAAGAAAAATGCCCTGATCACTTCATTTATGGTGGCACAAGATAACCACTATCTCACTCCTTGAGCAACTGTTTATGCCCTTCCAAGCTCAACAAAGGCATTAGATTCAACAATTGGCTTCACAAAAGTCCAACAAACATAATCTAGTTTCAAAGAGGTCACCACAATATGACCTTATCTCTGTGTTGTATGCAGATTTGTTTCCGGTGTTGATCGAGAGGAACTTGATTCAGACTAGAGCAACACCTCAGGTACCTACAAAATTTCCATAATTGGTACAAACTCGAGTTGTCTTGTGCTTTCCATCAAGGGACACCCAACCATGATATTGAACAGTGTTTTGCTTTGAAGTTTGAAGTGCAAAAGTTGATTGAGGCTAATAAGGTTTCTTTTAAGGATACAAACTCAGCTCTGCTATGCATGGATATGGTTTGACACTATTGGGTTGTTGTTGATATCGTCTCTGCTACTCTCTGTTATCCAGCTGAAGTAAGTGATACAAGGAAGCACATCCCTATGATTGCTAGACTTTTATTTCTTTCTTGTCAAGCATTTGTTTCCTTTTAAAATTTTGTCTTTTGTCCAATACTTGCAATACAATAAACATGCATGTTTTTTTGGAATTCATTCATTCGTATTCACTCTTTTCTTGTTTTTTTTACAAACTTGGAGAGAAGATGATGAAAACAAACAATTGATTTTTGCTGATATATGCTTCACTAGTAAGAAGTCTAGTTGATGATGTAAGGCCTTGTTCATTTCCTTTAACTGTTTCATACAAAAAAAAAAACAACAAACAAACAAAACAAAACAAGAAGAGTTCATGCTAAGTTGAGCCACTCCTGCATATGTTTTGTTGTTATCTAATTCTCCCAGAAAAGCAAACAATTTTGATTTGACACTTGACATGACACTTTAAGAGTATATAGGTTGTTTTTGTACTTTAAGGTTACATCATGAAGGTTCAGTAATGATTCAATAAAATCGGTATTGTCTTAACACCTTAGACTCTCAGAAGTATGCAAGATTAATTTGAGTACTAATTTTGACAAAACCTTGAATTTTAGTTTTAAAGTAACCCTTAGTAGTTTATCTTGGCAGTCGGCACCATCTTGGGCACAAACTAAGTGGAAAATCGATGAACATAAGTGAATGATCCAGAAATGAAAGTTTACATACTTTGGTTGTTTTCATAAATAGTAATGCACTTATTAAGTTAGACGACCCTCACTCGGTCGTTTAATCCAACAGTTGTTGAACATATAAAGAAAAACCATAGTGAATATACCCATTAGTAGTTGGTTCAGAGGAGTCTGATTCTGAACTTGGTAGGGCGGGTTACCAAACTTTTGTTATCAGCACCCCTCAACATATGATCATAATCACTAACAAATTTTCTAACATGAGCGTGTTGAAGATAACGGGCTTAATGTGATTGTATTTGAATGAAAAGGGTGAATAAAACTTAAACAAAAGTTAGAGTTACAATAAAATACTTCATATTTGCCTTCATGTGATGGAAGTCTTTGACTGCAATGTGTGGTTTTGTGTTATTACAGTACTATTGGTTTTGATATCAATTACTTGATTTTTCTATCTAGCCGGCAACCACGTATGATTTGAGTTGCCGTGTCCTGTTTCAAACTTGTGCTAAAAAAAAGTTACTTTTTATACTTAAGGACAAACAATGTTCAAGTATGGGGGAATTTGATAACACAAATTTATATCTATTTTTGGCTTGACTTACATGAATTTTAGCCACATTTATAACCTTCAAAAGACCTAATTGAAGCTAGGTTTACTGTGAAAGCATATTCGGCGATTTTATTGTTAAGCTGACTCCTCTTGTTTGTTGAGTAATCACAAAAATCTTTTGTACATATCATAGGTGTTTCCATTCAAAAATAAAAAAATATGTTCAATTTCAAAAAGCTTGCATGTACATTATATCAAAAAAAAAACTTTTCAAAGGAAATGATTTTACTTGCAAATTAATACTTGACATCAAAGAAATTTAAGCTATGGTCTAATCAAGGGTAAAACCGATTTGAGATGCTCCTAGTTAGGGGCAAGTTATATATGGATTCTGCCAAACAGGGGCAAACAAGCTGAATTTCCTGCTTATCCAGGTTGAAAATGACTCAAGGTCTAGTTACACTACAAACATCAGTTGGTCAGGGGCATACCCTTCAAGGTTTCAAGGACTTGGGGAAAATTATGTCAACATCATATCTTCTTGATAGTTACATGTTGTAAAATAATGACAAGATTGTGGTCGTTATTATCATGAACAGAGAAGAGTTTCTACTCTCAGTGCACACTGCTGCAGTTAACAGATGCAATGCCTAATGTGAAAGGTCAACCAGTCATGCTCTTCGAGCAATTTCTTCAAGGATTTATCAGACTAATACGAGAATCTAAAGCAAGGGGCAAAGTTGTCTTCATTCTCTCAAGGTATCCATCAACAACAGACATGTTTTCTCTAAGAGAATGTCAACAATTATCTCAAGAGAAGTTGAACTCTAAAGTGGGAAACGAGGTTGTTTGTCAAAAAAAAAAAAAAGGATGTTCTCACTTGACTTACTTTGAAATGTTTTTCATACACCATTGAAATGGACACATCTCAGCGAGTTCCTTACAATAACTCTACATTTAACAAAACTTTGATTCATATTGACTGATATGGGGTTTCTTCCGAGTAAAGGGTACATCCTCAATGAAAGTTGAGATTGTTGTTCTGAGTACAATCAAGTTTCTATACAGATCGTTCGAAACGGTCATTTCCCCAGAGAAGTTCTTCCTTCCCCAAGAGGAGTTGCTTTTGTTTCATCTACAGCAACATATACACCTTGTTGAAACACTTTGAGTTACAATGCGACGTTGGCTTGCTTCGAGTCTCGTTCGTTCTCTCTGTTTTGTCAGAAAACACTGACAACATACATACATACATACATACATTCATGAAATTTACAACATACACTCATATATATTCAAACATAGCATTTACATGTGCCATAAATATTTACATCATTCATATATTGTTACATCACATACAACTGTTTTGTCTCTTTGTCTTGTCTGTGTCTACAAAATAGAGTCGGGATGGGCATGTTGTTCTTTCCAATTAGAGTGTCAGCTTTGGCAGATAAGTGTACATCTCTTGTTTCAAAAACTTCCCACTAGACTCCTCTCTTGTGGAAGATGGTTGTTTTAGTTTTCCTACAACAAAAGGAAATTCCCAATTGAATTTATTCTTCAATTGGACACAAAGTCTTGCTTTATAGTTTCCCTCCGGTTTGGTTCCGGATTGGACATCAATTCAACAACAAATGACAAGTTTTCCACACAAGAAGCTTGTATTTTACCAGATACACTTTACATTTTCTCAAGTGGTTTCATCCCCAGTGAATCATATCAAGATACATACCACAAAAGATTACACAAGTTTTTTCTTTCTACAGATATAAATACAAAAGATCATACAAATCTTTTCTCTTTAAACAAAAGACATACAAGTCTCATACAGTTCAACCTACCTATGTTACTTTTTGAAGTACTTCGTAGAGTTGTTTTCTCCCCAAGTGGTTGGTGTTACCTTTTTCACATCACTGTCAGTCGGATGATAGTTAATATTTAAATGTTGTGTGTCAGTGCATAACATCTTTCCTGTCGGTCAGTCGATAGTCTGTTGATTTAAATATTGTGTGTTAGTGCATAAC
Organism: Trifolium dubium; assembly: GCA_951804385.1. Classification (NCBI taxonomy): domain Eukaryota; kingdom Viridiplantae; phylum Streptophyta; class Magnoliopsida; order Fabales; family Fabaceae; genus Trifolium; species Trifolium dubium. Next base: position 18,609,313 of record OX638066.1, read on the forward strand.
ATATTTCCTATCGGTTAGTCGATAGTTGATTTTCAAATGGTTGTATGTCAGTGTACGCCATTCCAGCTGTCGGTCAGTCGATAGTCTGTTGATTTAAATGTTGTGTGTAAGTGCATAACATCTTTCTTATTGGTCAGTCGATAGTTTATTGATATCAAAATGTTGTATGTCAGTGTACAACATTCTAGTTGTCGGTCAGTCGATAGTCTGTTGATTTTCATATGGTTGTATGTCAGTGTACAACATTCCAGCTGTCGGTCAGTGCATAGTCTGTTGATTTAAATGTTGTGTGTCAGTGAATAACATATTTCTTATCGGTTAGTCGATAGTTGAACATATATAAATGTTGAGTGTTAGTGCCAACATTCTTTACTGTCGGTCAGTCGATAGTTGATCATATATAAATGTTGAGTGTCAGTGCCAATGTTCTTTATTATTGGTCAGTCAATAGTAAATGTCTTTCAAATGGTTGTATGTCAGTGTACACCATTCCAGCTGTCGGTCAGTCGATAGTCTGTTGTTTTTTAAATGGCTGTATGTCAGTATACGCCATTTTTTGCTGTCGGCCAGTCGATAGTTGATTTTAAAAATGTTTTGTGTCAGTGTATAACATCTTTTCTATCGGTCAGTCGATAGTCTGTTGATTTAAATGGTTGTATTTCAGTATACACCATTCTTACTATCGATAGTTGATCATATATAAAGGTTGAGTGTTAGTGTACAACATTCTTTGGTATCGGTCAGTCGATAGTTGATATTTTGAAAGTGTTGCGTGTTAGTGCCAACATTTTTGCTGTCGGTCAGACGATAGTCAGTAACACTTTTCCCCAGTGTTTGCTTAAGTTCTCCAATAGATTTCGTTCTCCAATGGACTCAGGGTACACCTTGTTGTTTTGCCAATCGGGCCATGTCTCATTCTTTTTCCCCTGTGTAGTCTCATTCTCAACTAAGCTTTCCTTTGTTTGTCTTTATGACATTCAAATCACGTGCAATCAAAGGTAAAGAACGATAGATTTGTGATCCTGGAACTCATCTGTTTGTTTTACTTCAAACCATTTTGCGTTTCGTTGTGTGAGGAGTTCGTTTGAAGTTTTTGGGTCCGATGCTTTACTTGTTCATTTCTCTCGTTTGATGTATTGTATGACAAATCTAAGTATAGAATCGTGATGTACGCTAAAAACCGATCGAAATGGTATACTAACTCGTTCGTTTTGGTGACTGGAGTGGTCACCTCCATCGTCTCCGACGCCTCCGTCCTCCACCGCGCGCGACCTCACATGTTTTTCTGGTTCTGTTTGTTTGGAGAAGAAGGGGGACACGTGTCGCAGCGTGAGAGGCTGCGAAGCCTTCTCCGCGTGTTGTACCCCAATTTTGGACCTAAAATCCAATATTTATTCTCATTTTAAAAACATCAAAAATATGTCTTGTTGTGTGTGCTTCTTTTGGTAAGATAGGATTTTTGAATCAATTAATAAAAGTCAACTATTAGTCGAAGTCAAAGTTTGACTTTTGACTTTTTGGTCAACAAAAAAACTTCTAAAGTCAAGAATCAAGAAAATCATGTGAGATTATCAAGTTTGATCATCAAGAATTAAGAAAGTCAAGAAAATCTTCAAAAAAAGTCAAAGATTAAGGGTTTGAAATATTTTCCAAGTTACAAAATTTCATTTCCATGGAGGTAACTTTGCATGGTTGTAACTTCCTCATCGAGTCACCAAAAGTTTCAAACAAGAGCTCTATCTTTAGGCCGCATGTCAAATTGCAACTTAATGTAAAGATTCGAAGTCATAAAGATCATTAAAGTGCTTAAAAGGATGGCCAAAGTTGATGTTCCAAGTTGTTGAAAAAAAACCTGATAAGAAATTTTTCTAAGTGTTTTTATCAGTTACAACATTGATTTTTCGTTGCCAATTTTCTACATGGTAGAAGTTGATTCAGTTTAAGTGTCCAACATAAAAGTTGTAGAATGTCATTCCCTCTTTCCATTGGTACCAATATCATGGGTTTGTGTTGCTCAAGCATGATGTTATGAATTTTCAAAGAAGCCATGGTAGGCTGATTTTGGGGTCAGATTACAAGTCATTTTTGTTGATCCAAACAAGGAGGGACCTCAAAATCCAACCTTCACACCTTTTATTTTCAAGTGTTTTATGATGTTTAGCATGTGTAACTTGGCTTGGCTGTAATATCCCAAAATTTGTATACGTAAATATATACATATTAATTTTGATTTGAAACTAGTATAAGAGAAATTATATATTAGGTGATATTTTATTCTTATTTAGTCATACTATTTTTTAGTACTAATCATAGTAATAATTTAGTAGAGTTAGAATGAGAGTGGGGTAGCTAACTAATAGCCATAAGTTTATAGCATTTGGAATTAATAAATAAATAAATTAATAAATAAATAAATAAATAAATAAATACTGATATGTATATGTGTCATTGTTGAGATGATTAGCATAAATATAGGAGTATTAGAAGTGTTAAACAAACTATGATAAATTATAGGGTTAGTGGAGAGTAGTAGACCGAAAAGAAAGAAAGAAACCGTAAGAAAAGAAAAAGAGGAAAACTAGAGAACACGTACAGAAAGAAGTAAAAAGAAACTTAGAGAAACAAAAGGTCTACATACATCAGTAGTGAGAAGATTCATAAGAAAGGAAGCATCGATATCAGTTGTTCTAAGAGGTGAGTAATCACACCCTTTTAAATCTTCCATGGTATATTAATTTATTTATTAGAATTCTTTAAATTGTATATTTTGTTCCTTATTACTCTAAAATTGAGATGAACCTTAAGGGTTAATACACATAATTTTGCATTAAGGGACGTAAGCCAAAAAGGTAGGCACTTATATATATACTCTTAAAAATGTGATCGATAACTATGATGGCATTGGTATTTATATATATGTTAGTTACCATATAGATAATAAAACCATAGGCTAATGTTAGAGGAGGGGTAGAATGTGGTCGGAGAGCACAGATGAAGCATAACTATCACATAATAATAATAATAATTATATTTCCAAAGAACATAACTTAATAAACCAACAGTATACATTTAAGATAGGGTAGGTGTATATATATACACACACTATTCTATTTGTTAAATACTGAGGATGATTTTAAGTACAGAGTTCTTGAACAATTGGTATATGCTAGAAGGAATGGTTTATATGCTTTAAAGGTTATATTACATAAGTGGTGCTATAATGAATAGGTTGACTTTCGATGAGTATTAAAATTGTTTCATGTAAGAGTCTTTGAATAACTGGGCCTACGATGGATTGAATTAAGATGCTATGCTTTAGAGGTTATTATATAATGTAGATGATGTTATAAGTAAATTATTGAATTGTTATTATGAGGATCGAGATTTATTGAATTGTTTTTATAACTGTTTGAGATGAGCTTATGCTCCATATAGATGGGTCTTGTATCCCATATCAGATGAGTTTTATACTCCATATAGATGAGTCTCGTACTCCATATCAGATGAGTCTCGTACTCCATATCAGATGAGTTTTATACTCCACATCAGATGAGTTTTATACTCCATATAGATGAGTCTCGTACTCCATACAGATGAGTCTTGTACTCCATATCAGATGAGTTTTATACTCCATACAGATGGGTCTTGTACCCCATATCAGATGAGTTTTATACTCCATATAGATGAGTCTTGTACTCCATATCAGATGAGTTTTATACTCCATATCAGATGAGTTTTATACTCCATATAGATGAGTCTTGTACTCCATATCAGATGAGTTTTATACTCCATATAGATGGGTCTTGTACCCCATATCAGATGAGTTTTGTACTCCATATCAGATGAGCTGGAGCTCCACATGATGAGATGATATTCACTTTATAGAATAGAGTACATCTCCATATAATAATAAGACTTGAGTTGAATTCTTTTAATTATTATACCTATGAAACATTACTAATTACTACTTTATCAAGGTAAGAGTTCGGATTGATTATGAGAAAATGACTATTTTGAGCTAGATAAATTGTTTATGTTACTTATGCATTTTTAATGACTATTTTGAAAGAAAGCGGATACCATGGTTGATTCTTCCGGTTACCGCGCCGGCTGAGAACAATACTTATTTTCTTTAACTGTGTGTATTATTCACTGGGATTATGTATCTCATTAAAGTGTTGTTTTCAGAGACACTAATTGAGACGGAGACCGTTGACGACGTCGAGAACTGAAGAGTTCGACATCTTAGAAGAATTAGTTCATTATGACTAGGTTGAAAGTTAAGAATAAGTAGATAGAAAATATATACATAATACTTTTATCATAGAAATTAGTAATTAAATGTCTGTTTTGAGTATTTTGATATTTTATGAATCTTTATATGTGAAACTTATTTGTGGCTTTTATAATGTTAACTTTTTGATATCTAGTGATATTCTTAAGTTTTAATTTTTGGACAATATTTTCTGTTGTTAATGATCTATTATAAAAACACAAAACTAGACGTTACATTTTTTATATCAGAGCAGGTCAGTCCATAGGACCAAGTGTCATAGTGTCTTCTCTATAGATGACAGGTGTGCGAACATCATCGACGCTTTATCCGCGTCATCTGTCGTTTTATGTCACTCGTGTCTAACTGCCAGTATGTTTTCCTATGTACTAATTTTGGTTTATAGACACACTCTCACATTAGGCACTACCACCTTTACAGAATACCTGATTGATATTTTGAGATGTTGTTAACTGACTTAGTTCTACTTGATACTTCATTGTAGCACATGTTCTTAATTTATGATAGCTTAAAATTTGTGACTCTGGCTGAATGTGAATTGTTAGAAATACTGAATATTTTGAAGTGCTAGTGTGTTATATTATTATTTGACCTTTTACTTTTTCTTTTTTCTTTTTCTTTCATTAGGATAATCTAGGTAAAGTGGGTTGGCGACAATAGACTTGTTTAGTAGTGTGCATTAGTTAGTTGCTTTAGGAGAACCTTAGACAATTTTTGAAGGAGAAAATTCTTAAAGGGGGAAAGTCGTAACACCAAATTTTAGAAATTTTTAATTTATTAAGAACTAGTTAAATGTTGTTTTAGTATTAATTTCTTTAACTAATTTAGTACTAATATGTGGCATCTAATTAAAAATTGTGGTGTGAGTAGAGAATATTAGAAGTAATTAAACATTAGGTTATTTTAATAATTAAAATAATATAAGAAAAAGGAGAAAAATAGAAATTAGAAGAAGGTAGTAATAGAAGAGGGGACATGAGAGACTAGTAAGATGGGGTGATGGGTAATTCTAGCTAAAATGGATTAGTACGAGGAATATAAATAATAGATCTTTTGCGATTTTACTGAGAATTAAAAATGAAAATAAATATGTTAAGATCATTCTTACTTATAGAGAAATAAAATTTAACATCCTTCTATAAATAGATTTACATAATTCAGAATCAGGATTATCTTAATTCAAAAAAAAAAAAAAACTTAAAGAGTGCAAACATAGAGTGAAGAACATAGAACGTGTGGGCTTAAGAGTGAAGAAACAAAATCATAGAAGCAATATTTGTACCTAGAGATTTCTTTATATTTTTAGCGAGTTTGAACAAGTCTCAATCTAAATGCTTCAGTAACTATAAGAATCTCTTTTCTTCTTGTTTTAAATTTATACGATGATTTCTTTAATTACTTATGATTCTTTGTGAATCGTTGTTTTTGTTCTATGCTTATTTTTCATACAATCTGTACTATGAATTGTGTTTGTATTCTTTGATGGTTGTTTGTTCTTGTTCTTAGAGATGTTGAATAAGTGCAAATTTAATCAATAAGAGCCTTAAAAGTTGAGTTTTGATGAATTGATAATATCACAGGTTAATAGAGATTAATTAGAGTTTTAGAGATGGAATAGGGACCCGAATAATGTTCATCTCTGCGTTATAAACTTGATTATAAGTCGCGTTTATGCGTCATATGAAATTATGATTTTGGAAAAGTTAAAATTTGAGGTTTATAGCTCAAGAACTCGCAGTGAGCTTTAGTGATTCAGATAACCGCATTTTTGGTCATCAAAACATTTGAAGTGGCTTCTGAAGTCAACATGAAACTTGTAACTTTTTGTCTTAGCTCTCTAATGCATATTTGTGCACCTCAATCAGATATTCGTAGATAAAGTTATGATACATACATTGATAAGGTGTTTAATTGGTGTGTTTGGTTAATGAGTTTAAATAATTATTTTCATAATAAATTTAGTGAGTAAATACGAAGGAAATGTTTTGAAATAAAATGGATTTGGTATTAAATTATTAAGGGGCATTATGGGGCACATGTATTCTTGAGAATCACTCCTAAGATTAGGATGGGAAGGGCAATGAATGTCTAGAAGTTAAATCCTTTTTTTTTCAAATTGTAAAATGAGGCAGGACAGTTGCTAATCAGTTGGCCACCATTACCTAATCTTCACATTGTATTTCTTGTTTCTCAACTTCGAACATATGTGTAAGATATATATATCATATATGAAAACACATCTGTGTCTGTGTCAGTATATTGAATGATACCTTAATTTTAAAGCTTAGACTACTTAGATCATGGACAAGAGCACAAAAACTCTAAGGAACAAGGTGATTCTATTGGTAAAAGTTGAAGGTGTGAAAAACACAAGAAGGGGGGGGTTGAATTGTGTTTTGGTAAATTTAAAAGCTTCTTGTTTAAGTTTAGAAAACTTATCAGAAGCACCAGCGGATAAAGCAAATACAAGCAACGCACGTAAACAGAAACAGAAAGAGTAAGAGATATAGAGAGAGAGACGAGACAAGCAATTTGATACTGGTTCCTCTCACAAACCGAGAGTAGTCCAGTCCCCTTGCACTTCCAAGGGATTTCACTATAATCACTTTGATTACAATTGCTCAAACACACTAGTAAGAGACTTCCTAATGCTCAAGTTCTAAACAAGAGACTTCCTAACACAAAAGCAAAAGATAATTGAGTTTTGAGCAATTGATATTAAAATCAAAAGCTCTTAAAAACAATACAACACAACTGTAAAGACTCTAACAAATGATTCCTAAGAAAACAAAAGTCAGAAGCACAGACAGAATAACTTCAGAAGCAGTGCTTGCAGTCTTGTATGAAAAAACAGAGTAGGTGTTGTTGCTTTTTGAATTTTTGCGTCACTTAATCTTCAAGAGTTGTTCTCTATTTATATGAGGTAGAAGAAAAAGAGACGTTTGATGTTACTGACCGTTGCAGAGGTCATTGTCACACCAGCTGTGTAAGGACAAAGGTAACATGGGATATTTGCCATTTCTGGTAAAGCTTATCCATTTATTCCTTTTGTATGAGAATATTCGCCCTTATGTAGTAAAATAGTACTAACGTCACTATCCTGATGATAAGAATGGTAGTACTATGATTTCACAATCAATCACAGCCTTTAAATTCAAATGATTTCCAATCATTGAATCACTATCAGTTAACACTAACATTCTCTGATAGTTTAATCAGACTTTTATGTTTCCAACATAACTTCTAATTCCTTAGCTTCTGAAATTTATGACCTTCAGACTCAACACAACTTCTGAGTTAACCAGCTTCTGACTTTGGAGTAACTTCTGATCAATGTTGCTTCTGATGTCGTTGCCTCTGATATCGTTGCTTCTGATATCAATTTTTGGCGCTTGTTTCAGAGCTTCTTATATCAAGTGTGAACATAATATAATTTTAATCCTGCACACTTAGATAAAATATTAAAATACCCTATTGTTCATTAATACTTTTGTTATCATCAAAACTTTAAGGACTTAGTTAGAACCACATTTGTTCCAACAATCTCCCCCTTTTTGATTGATGACAAACTTTGTATTAATTAACAATGGTTGTTATTTTAATTTTCCAAGTTTCACTTAGGATCACAAGCTTTGCAAACTCCCCCTAAGTTTAACATTTGAATAATTAAAATAGTATAAAACATATTTTTATTTTGACTCAAATTTTTCATATTTTGACTCTCAGGGAATAGTTATGCACGCTCTCCCCTTAAGTCTGATAATAAATGAAAAAATTGCACTCTTTTCATTTTTCATCATATGAAAAATGTAGTTCAATATAAACCTATGTTTCCCACATAATATAGGTAGAAAAATAAATTAAACAAAACTGTAAAGATTTTTGGTTACATTTTTGGTTTCAGTTTTGTGTTTCACATTGTTAGATTAATGACTCTTACTCCCCCTTTTGTTATCAAACAAAAACAATTTTACAAAAAAGAAGTAAAGACATTAATAAAAGACAGAAAACAGTCAAAGCACAACTTCCAAGTAGTCAAGTCAGTGGACAGTTACAACTGTATCATAAATGACATTCTTGAAAAACCACATGACTTAAACCAATTGAAGTCAATAAAAGAAGTACGTTACCAAGTTCAATTTACTCAACACTTCCACACATTATTTTCAGAATAATGGATAAGGATAGAAGAGCAAACAAAGGTAAGATGCCACAAGAAGTGAAGAAAGAAAAATCAGCTTCAAAATCCAAGCCAAAAGGAAGGAAGTTGAAAGGAGAAGGTTCTTCTTCAGCTCCATTAAGAAGAAGTAATAGACTCAGATCAAAAGCAGCACCAAAAGATCCAGTGTATATAACACTTTCATCAGATTCTGATGAAACTGATTCTGATTATGCAGAATTTCTCAGAAAATATGATCCATCTGTTAATGAAGGTTCAGAATCCCCTTCTGATTCTGATAGGACAGATTTTGATTATATGAGTTACTTAGAGATTCTTCAATCTCCAACAGTGAACTCAAGCTCTGCTAGTTCTCAGAAGTCAGATGTAGACTCTAAATAGAATTAGGATCTTATGTACTAATTATTCTTTTATAATCAATAAAAGTCTCATGGTTTATGCTTTGAATTGTTTCTATTATTTCTCTGTGCTTTTACATTGAAAAACGTTTTCAAAAACATTTAAAAAAATAAATAAATAACACACATATAATGCAACACATATAAGATATAAGCAAAGATGTTCATGCAATTAAAAGAAAATAACATGTTCAAGCATTACAACCAAATTGAAATGCAATAAAAAATGTGTGCACAGACATAGAATCCTAGGGTTGAAATGAAGAAGATTTGGGTAGCAAATAAGCTTCAAACAGAGACAGCAGTTTCTCAAACTGTTTGTCAGTCTTCTCAGCATTCTTGTCAATAGTTTCCTTCAGATCTTTCTGATTAGACTTGACTTCATTTACCCCAGCTTCCAAAGAGATTAACTTGTTTGTATGCTCCTTCTGAACTTCTTCAAGCTTCAGGAATCTTGTCTCATGATCAATATGTGCATTTTCAATTATCATCTTTGTTGATTCTCCACTATCATATTTGTTTATATCATTCAATTTCATCAGCTTCTGTTCCATTTCCATTAAAACCATTTCTTCATGTGAGCAATTAGTAAGAGCAAATTTCTGTTTCTGAATAGATTTTTCAAAAGCATTCTCAGATTCATCATAGAACTGCAGATGTTCATAAGTAAGCTCTTCAACATACTTCTTCTTCAAGGCAGCCATAATTAACCTCTGATAACCATCAATTTCATCAATCTTCTGCACAATATGACTAGGCATGATAGCATGAGAAGATTTCAAGGCATGCAATCTTCTAATATCATTATTAATAAGCCTGTCCAGAATCTCAATACTAGACACAGTGTTGTTTGAGTGTTGAGACACTATGCTGTCAAGTATAGATTGATAGGAAATTTCTGGCTCATAGAAGGTTTGAGAAAAGTTTTGTGGCTCAGAAGTTGTTGTATTATGGATTAGAGATAATGGAGGTGAAGTAACAATGTAAGGTGGTTCAGAAGTAACTTCAGTTAAAGGATTGATGATTTGAATGGTTGGTTTAGATGGAGTTGGTTGTTTGACAGGTGTTTTGACATGTTGTGGGGTTGGAGGTTGTTCATCTTCTGAAGAAGAGTCAGAACTAAAGTCAGTAACAATCTAGAAGAGTTCCTCTTCAAGTTCATCTAACTTGGTTTTCTTTTTCTCTTCAGAGATTGGTTTGGATGGTGTTTCAGGCAATTTTGTAGTTTCAGTATGAATGGTTTGAGGAGATAAATGCTCAGATAGCATATCTAACACTGAGGGCTCATGCAACGGTTCAGCAGTTATTGTCGGTTTAGGGGATGATTTTAGTACAACAACATCAGGTTCAGAAGAAGGTTTAGGCATAGAAGACACATCATTCCTAGGCTTAACATCCCTAGATTGAGATTCAGTAGGCTCATTAACAATGTTTTTAGAAGACATACCTTGATTCTGCATTTGATTCATGGTTGCTTCTTCTACCTTGTGCTTCTTAATCCTTCTTCTTTTTATTTCCAGAGGTTCCTCATCAGTTTCCTCATCATCAGAACAGACAAGCTTCCTCTTGTTCTTCTGATTCTCGTTTGACTTCTTTGTTCTAGCCTCCTTCTCACGCTTCTCCCTTTCTTGATCACTTATGATAGATATACCAGCATTTGGATTTTTCTTTGGTATTCTTTCCCTTCTCATAGTAGTTTTCATCACAAAATCTTGTTTCTTGTCAAAACCAAGTTTGGTGATATCCACCTCATTACCAGCAGTCTCAAAACCATACTCCTCCCAATGCTTAATTAAACCTTTGACAATTACCATTGCTCCTTCTGTATTCACTTCAGGGAAGGTTGACAACAGTCTCTGATCCTCTTTAACCATCAGAAGTGGATTGTTTGGAAATACCACTTTTCCACTTATCAAATGCATCTTCTTGAGAGACCTTCCATCAACCACTCTCTCTTCCAAATAAGATGCCTTCACAAATCCAGGATAATCCTTCTCAAGAATTTGTGGAAAGTTGCTTAAGAAAAACATATGTGAGAGTAACCTAGCATGATGACAATTGGTGTGACCAAGTTCAATGCTACAATTAATTACTTCACAGAGATGATCAAAGATGTATTTTGGAATGTTCATCTTTACAAACTTATGTAAATAGAACATAAAGTATTTCTGTTCAGAAGAAATACAGTTTGTACCACCAGCCTTAGTAGCAATAGATTCAAACAAAATTTTGTAAACAACCTTAAACAGATTCTTCAAGTCTCTTTGCTCAGAGGATTTTTCTTTATCAAACAGCTGAGTTTGAATAGATGAGTTGTGACCCTTGTTTTTGTATCCACCCAGATACATTCCATTGTTGGGTAGGTTGAGAACTTTGGCTATGTGATCAGCAGTAATCACAATATCCATTCTAGCAATATTGGATCTGATTTCTGTTTGAGTAAAAGCTGGAAGCCCTAATTCTTCTCTTGTTTTTCCTTTTAAGTGAGGAGCTGTCTTAGCCAACTTAACCACTTCTTGGTAAGCAGCTTCTCTGTCAAAAACAGATGCCTTCATCCAAAATTCCTTTACCATTTCATCATAAACTGGACCGCTTAAGATGTTAAAGTACTTTTCAAGACCTTGTTCAAAGAACATTTTCTGTACATCATAACCATTTGCCTTTAAACTGTTGAAATCCACTCTCTTTTCAACAACGCACTTGAGATGAAGACTCTTGAACTTCATCGTATCTGTAGCGATTGAGAACTTCTGTTGTTTCTGGAGATTTACGATAGGACCAACTTCAGGTACGAGTAATGATGTAGCAGTTTGAGAAGTAGCAGCAGGTTGAGCAGAGGATGACGATGCCATTGTCTATCAGAACTTCTGACCTTGAGGTTCTGAAATCCAACAGCTTCTGATTAAAATCAGATTTTAAAAGAATTTCACTCTCAAAAGCTAACAATCAGGAACAAACACCATGTTGAGATTTTTCTTTATAAATTCAAATCTTTCAACAGATAAAGGTTTAGTACAAATATCAGCCCATTGTTTTTCAGTCTCAACAAACTTGATATTTATAACCCCTTTTTCAACATAGTCTCTAATAAAATGATGTTTGATCTCTATGTGTTTAGCTCTTGAGTGTAAAATAGGATTTTTAGAAAGCTGAATGGCTGCAGTATTATCACAATATAAAGGAATATAGTGACTGCTTATATGATAATCCTCTAATTGATATTTCATCCAAAGAAGTTGTGTGCAACATTTAGCAACTGAAATGTATTCTGCTTCTGCGGTTGACATAGCAATGGTGGTCTGCCTTTTGCTACACCAAGAGATAAGATTTTCACCCATAAATTGGCAACTACCTTTTTTTGATTTTCTTTCAAGTTTATCTCCAGCATAATCAGCATCACAGAATCCATTTAACTCATATTTATTGGATTTCTTGTAAAGTAATCCATAATTACAAGTTGCTTTCAGATATCTAAAGATTCTCTTCACAACAGTGAGATGAGATTCTCTAGGATCTGATTGAAATCTTGCACATAAACAAACTGACAATAAAATATCAGGTCTAGATGCAGTTAGATAGAGTAAGGAACCAATCATACCTCTGTAAACTTTCTGATCAACTTTGCCTTCAGATTCATCCAGGTTCAGGCTTGTAGTTGGATGCATAGGAGTGTTCATAGGCTTGCAATCTTCCAAGTTGAATTTCTTCAGAAGCTCTTTGGTATATTTGGTTTGATGAATATAAGTTCCTTCCTTTGTTTGATTAACTTGTATTCCAAGAAAGTACTTCATTTCACCCATCATACTCATTTCAAATTCTTTCTCCATAAGCTTTGAAAAATTCTTGCAAAGAGTAGCATTTGTTGACCCAAACACGATATCATCAACATATATCTGGACAATCAAAATGTCTTTCTTTAAAGTCTTTCTGAAAAGTGTACAATCAACTTGCCCTTTCTCAAAATCATTATCAATCAAGAAGTTGTTTAGTCTATCATACCAAGCTCTAGGTGCTTGTTTAAAACCATAAAGTGACTTCTTTAGTTTGAACACATGATCTGGGTTTTGAGAATTTTCAAATCCAGGGGGTTGTTTGACATATACTTCTTCAGAGATAAAACCTTTAAGAAAGGCACTCTTCACATCCATTTGATATAAGAGGATACCATGATTAACTGCATAGGATAGGAATAGTCTGATTGCATCCAATCTTGCAACTGGAGCAAAAGTTTCTTTGTAGTCAATTCCTTCTTGTTGACTATATCCTTGTGCAACTAATCTTGCTTTGTTTCTTATGACTTCTCCCCTTTCATTTAGCTTGTTTCTGAAAACCCATTTTGTTCCAATAATGTTTTTGTCTTCAGGTTTAGGAACAAGATCCCAAACATCATTTCTTTCAAACTGATATAGTTCATCTTTCATAGCTAGAATCCAGGCTTCATCCTTTAAAGCTTCATCAACATTTTTGGGTTCAGTGGTAGAGACTAAACACACCATTGAATCTTCCTTTTGAAAGCTTGATCTGGTTCTTCTAGGACTATCTTTGTTTCCCAGAATTAACTCTTGAGGATGAGATGACTTATATTTGAATGAGTTATTCTTGATAACTTCTTCAATCTCAGCATCTGATTCATTATCTTCTTGAGATGTAGGAACAGTTTCAGAAGCAGCTTTGTCTTCAGAAGGTGATTCAGGTTCTGAACTCATATGAACTTCTGAACTTTCTTCTTCTTAATCATGTTTATCTGCAATAACTTCAATAGGCTCTGAATTTTCATCATCAGGCACTTTATCATCAAATTTTACATGCATAGACTCCTCAATTGTATTAGTTTCAGAGTTATACACTCTGTATGACTTTGAATGCTCAGAGTATCCAATGAAGATACCCTTAGATGCTTTAGAGTCAAATTTCTTTAAATGGATTTTTGTATTCAAGATATAAAAAGTACATCCAAATTGATGAAAATAAGAAATATCAGGTTTTCTTCCTTTGAACAATTCATATGCTGTTACTTTCATCATAGGTCTGATATAGATCCTATTTTGAATGTAACAAGCTGTGTTTACTACTTCTGCCCAGAAATACTTAGCCAAATTACTTTCATCATGGTTCTGGCCATCTCTTGTAAAGATCTGTTCTTTCTTTCTACAACCCCATTTTGTTGTGGAGTTCTAGGAGAAGAGAACTCATGGAGAATTCCATTATTTTCACAAAAGATTTCAAAAGGTTCATTTTCAAATTCACCACCATGATCACTTCTTACTTTAACAATTTTCAAATCTTTTTCAACTTGTATTTGAGTGCAAAAGGTACTAAACACATAATATGTATCATCCTTGGATCTGAGGAATTTAACCCATGTCCATCTACTATAATCATCAACAATGACAAGTCCATACTTCTTACCACTTATTGAAGCAGTGCTAACTGGTCCAAATAAGTCAATGTGAAGTAATTCCAAAGGTCTAGAGGTAGAGACAATGTTTTTATCTTTAAAGGAGCTTTTAAAAAGCTTCCCTTTTTGACAAGAACCACAAACTGAATCTGAGTGATACTTTAAATTTGGTAAGCCTCTCACAAGATTTTGTGTACTAAGCTTAGAGATTAATCTCCAGTTAGCATGACCCAATCTCTTGTGCCAGACCCATTTTTCTTCACTCAAAGTCAATAAACAAACAACATCTTGTTCTTTTAGTTCAAAAAGGTTGATTTTATAAACATTGCCTTTTCTCTTCCCTTTGAAAACAATAGACTTATTACAGTCTTTGTTTACAGTACATGTGTTCTTATTAAATACCACTTCATATCCACTGTCACATAATTGACTTATGCTCAGAAGATTATGAAATAATCCATCAACTAACAAAACATCAGAAATAGTTGAGAAAGAGTTACCTACTGTACCAGTACCAATTATTTTTCCTTTCTGGTTCCCACCAAATCCTACATTCCCTCCCTCTTTGTGAGTTAGGGTGAGGAACAAATCCTTTTCTCCTGTCATGTGACGTGAGCAACCACTGTCCAGGTACCAAGTACTTTCCTTTTTCTCTCTTTGAGTGCAAACCTGTCAAATAAACTATTTCAGATTTTGGTACCCACAACTTGTTGGGTCCTCATTTGTTAGTGTAGGCCTTGTAGAAGTATGATTTTTGAAAACTTGTTTGAGATGCATACTTCTTCTTGCCAAAGCTTCTAATAGGTTTCACAGACTTTGTATTAGAAGTACTAGCTTCTGAAGTTATCAGAACCTGAGTTTCCTTAGGAACTGGTCTCTTCAGAATCTTAACTTCTGAATACTTCATTTTTGAATTAGAGTTTGTCTTAGTCTCTGATGTGTTACTTTCTGAAACTTTTGACTTACCCTTATTCAAAACTGTAGTTTGTGAAACTTTCTTAGAGTTTCCAGATTCTGAAACAAAAGTTGAATAGAGAGGAGGAGGTGTTTTGCTTAAACAATCAGATTGAGTTGATTTATCTTTATCAGAAGATGCAGAATAACCAAGCCCATAACCTTTGTTTTTGCTAACACTATAGATCATGGAAGCAACCTTGCTCTTATTGACATTATGTTTCACAAATTCATGAAGAGCAACTTCATGCTTATCATGAGATTTGTTACAAGCAACACAACCTTCTTCAAGCTCTTTGATTTTTAGAATAGATTCATTGTATTGAGTTTGAAGTAGATTAGATTTCTCTATAAGCAAGTCAACTTTATTTTTTAAACTTTTGAAATCATTTGACTTGTTTATATATTGCTTCATAGTGTCTTTAAGTGCAATCAGAAGCTTATCATGAGGGAGTTTAGAGATTACCTCATCAATATCATCAGTATCAGATTCATCATCCATGTCTGATTCATTATCAGAAGATGTTGTAGCCATTAGAGCTATGTTAGCCTCTTCATCATCATCATCTTCATCTGATAACTTTTCCAGATCTTCAAAAGTTGCCATAAGACTTTTCTTCATTCTGTTTTTGAAACTGCCCTTTTTCCCTTTATCATTTGAGCTTAACTCAGGACAATCAGCAATGAAATGACCAGTCTTTTTGCAGTTGAAACAACTATTCTTAGAGCTGTCTTTCTTGTCTTTCAAACTTGAATTTTTGTTTCCATAACTCTTTGAACCAGAACTTTTCCCAGAGGCTTTGTTGTTCTTGTATTTGTTCCATTTTCTGAACTTTGAAATTAAAGCAAAAAGTTCCTCATTTGATCCATCTTCCTGTTCATCTACAGAAGATTCATCAGCATCAGATTCAATAATTTTAGCCTTTAGAGCCTTAGGAGACTTCAAAGTTGCTGGCAAAGCCAATGACTTTGATTTCTTCTTTGGCTCATCAGAAGCTAGTTCCATCTCGTGACTTATAAGAGAACTAGTTAACTCTTCTAGGCTCAAAGTATTGAGATCTTTTGCTTCTTGAATAGCAGTGACTTTTGGTCTCCACTTGGGTGGTAAACACCTCAGAATCTTCTTCACATGATCATAAGTTGTATAACTCTTCTTTAAGACTCCAAGACCTGAAACCAAGATTTTAAACCTTGCATACATTTCTTCAATGTTTTCAGTGTCTTTCATCTTAAACATTTCATACTGATGGACTAGAAGATTTGCTTTTGCTTCTTTCACTTGTTGGTTCCCTTCATATGTAGCACACAAAGAGTCATAAATACTTTTAGCACTTGATCTGTTTCCAAGTTTCAAAAATTCATCATGAATGATGCATTCAGCAAGAATAGATATAGCTCTATTATGTCTTTTCCACTCTTTCTTTTGTTCAGCAGTGAAGGTCTTCTTAACAGCAGCAGTAGTTTTTCCATCTTCATCAAGGTGTTCTTGAAAGCTAACAACTTCTTCAATGATATCCCACAAGCCTTCATCTTCAGCTATAATGTGTGGATATATTTTGTATTTCCACCAACTAAAGGTTGATTGGTCACCATTGAACTTAGGTGCTTTGCTGTAAACACTTCTAGTTTTCTCTCCTTTCTCAGAGTTGTAATCATATGGAATTTCAATCTTCTTAGAACTCTCAATAGTTTCAGTCATTGTGTTTTTCAGGATCTTTTTGTTTCACTGTTAAGTGATGTGTAACAACCAGAGCTCTAGATACCAATTGAAGGTGTGAAAAACACAAGAAGGGGGGGGGGGGGTTGAATTGTGTTTTGGTAAATTTAAAAACTTCTTCTTTAAGTTTAGAAAACTTATCAGAAGCACCAGCGGATAAAGCAAACACAAGCAACGCACGTAAACAGAAACAGAAACAGAAAGAGTAAGAGATATAGAGAGAGAGAGACGAGACAAGCAATTTTATACTGGTTCCTCTCACAAACCGAGAGTAGTCCAGTCCCCTTGCACTTCCAAGGGATTTCACTATAATAACTTTGATTACAATTGCTCAAACACACTAGTAAGAGACTTCCTAATGCTCAAGTTCTAAACAAGAGACTTCCTAACACAAAAGCAAAAGATAATTGAGTTTTGAGCAATTGATATTAAAATCAAAAGCTCTTAAAAACAATACAACACAACTGTAAAGACTCTAACAAATGATTCCTAAGAAAACAAAAGTCAGAAGCACAGACAGAATAACTTCAGAAGCAGTGCTTGCAGTCTTATATGAAAAAATAGAGTAGGTGTTGTTGCTTTTTGAATTTTTGCGTCACTTAATCTTCAAGAGTTGTTCTCTATTTATATGAGGTAGAAGAAAAAGAGACGTTTGATGTTACTGACCGTTGCAGAGGTCATTGTCACACCAGCTGTGTAAGGACAAAGGTAGCATGGGATATTTGCCATTTCTGGTAAAGCTTATCCATTTATTCCTTTTGTATGAGAATATTCGCCCTTATGTAGTAAAATAGTACTAACGTCACTATCCTGATGATAAGGATGTAGTACTATGATTTCACAATCAATCACAGCCTTTAAATTCAAATGATTTCCAATCATTGAATCACTATCAGTTAACACTAACATTCTCTGATAGTTTAATCAGACTTTTATGTTTCCAACATAACTTCTAATTCCTTAGCTTCTGAAATTTATGACCTTCAGACTCAACACAACTTCTGAGTTAACCAGCTTCTTACTTTGGAGTAACTTCTGATCAATGTTGCTTCTGATGTCGTTGCCTCTGATATCGTTGCTTCTGATATCAATTTTTGGCGCTTGTTTCAGAGCTTCTTATATCAAGTGTGAACATAATATAATTTTAATCCTGCACACTTAGATAAAATATTAAAATACCCTATTGTTCATTAATACTTTTGTTATCATCAAAACTTTAAGGACTTAGTTAGAACCACATTTGTTCCAACAAAAGTGGTTTGGGAAGAGTTAACCCCAGAGGAGGCCACTTGAAAACTAGAGGAACAAGTCTTATGTTAGTATTCATACCTCACTAGTGTAGGTAGATATGACTTATGGTTTTGTGCCAACTGTGGGTTGAGTTTTTAAAATATTTGACGAAAATTTCGGGGACGAAATTTCTTTTAGGGGGGAAGAAATGTAATATCCCAAAATTTGTATACGTAAATATATACATATTAATTTTGATTTGAAACTAGTATAAGAGAAATTATATATTAGGTGATATTTTATTCTTATTTAGTCATACTATTTTTTAGTACTAATTATAGTAATAATTTAGTAGAGTTAGAATGAGAGTGGGGTAGCTAACTAATAGTCATAAGTTTATAGGGGATTGGTTATGGTACATAAACATTGTTTATGTACCATGCATAAACCCAGTCCATTTACCAATTAGCCCAACTTAATTGCTTTGTCACCCATCCTATTTCTTCATACACCCCCCCACAAACTTCAAAACACAAAAATCACACGAACCTTACGAATTCAAAATCCTCCATCGCGAACTCATCATCAAACCGATTCCTCCGATTCCGATTACGCTTCCTCCATCGCCGGAATCATCATCACCGTCACATATCTCATCACCATCACCCTCCATTTCTTCATTGAAAACCCCAAAATCCTTAAAAATGAAAAACCTCAATTTGTTGCTTCATTGAATCGCAAAATAATTCGTTTCTTCCATTCATTTTTTCAATTCATTTCTTCACTGAGACGCAAAATCCATTCAAGCTCAGCCAACATCTCCTCAGGCTCGTTCGGTTCTTCTTCGCAACTTCAAGCTCGTTTGGTTCTTCTCTTCACAAAATGTAGAAAACAAAACAGGTTCGAGTTTAAAACTAATCTAAAAATACTGTGTTTGTAAGAATGATATACTGTGTATGCAATAATGTTAGTTAGAATGTGATACACTATGAAAATGATATATGTGGTTTTAAATGAGATGGCATTCATAAAGAGTCCATAATGGGGAATCATGTTTCGTGTATAAAGGGGATTATGCTCAATTAAGTGATGATATGATGGTTCTTTCATTTGTTGTTTTGATTTATTGTATTCTCTTTCTTTTATGCTTATTCAGTTTACCTGTGATGCTGAAATGATCTAATGGTTTCATCCAAGTTACAATTGTCATAGTTTAGAAATTGTGTGCATTTTGCATTGTGGTCAATTAAGGTCTCATATTCTCAATATTAGTAAATTAAATTGAGATTCTTTTCAAAGGTTTGTTTTCAACAGAAGTTTATTAACCAATTTAAGTGTGTTCAGTTGGTTGTGGTGTGTAAGTATAAGTGAAGTTATAATAACATGAAGGAAATTAGGAAAAGGTGAACAAGAATGTGGTTGAGTGTAGTGTGGAGTTGGTTTGAGGTTCATAAATGGAATTGAAATACTTATTATGGATATTATTTGCTGCAGAAACTATTTAAGTACACTCTCAAGTTTTTGTTCCAAATGTAGAATCATACTTGAGTTGTTGTTATTCAATAATTTATGTTGACTGAAAATACTTCCTGTGCACTTTAATGTTTTAGACTTGTAACTACTTCAAAAATTGATTAGAATTTTTTATTTTTAAGTTTCCCTCTTGATTGCATCATCAATGGGTGTAACAATTGATTATTTGCGAATTGTATCAAAAAAAACTTTGGAACCTGAAGAAATTATAGGCAACAGAACAAGTTGAACAAGTTCAAAGCATGAATGTCATCTAGTATTTCAGCATTTGTCTCAAGTATGAACGAAATTTTTGGTCGGTTTGCTTAACCTTTGAAAACATATATAGCATAAATGTGAAACTACTAATATTATAGAGACTTGTGTATCATGTAGTTTCTTGCTTTAAGACCACATATTTAGCAATTTCTATTTTCGTTGGATTCACTACTAATATTATAAAGGCTTGAGGCAGTTTTTTTTCTCACTTCTTGACATTTTAGAAGTAGTTTGATAATGCATTGTTACTTGTATGAGAATCAAAATTATCTTTTTAACTAACTATGCTAGTTATAGTCATTGTTAGCTCACATTTCTTTATGGTTTAACCAATTAATGGTTTCAATTTAAGTGGGAAACACCAAGAGTGCCTAATCAAGTTGATAAAGACAGTTGTGGAGTATTTTGTTGATACTTCAGTGATTTGTAGTAGGAGGTGGAAATTTGCCCACCATTGGCATATGCATTGTTTCATTTTGATTTTAGTAATTGAGCGTTCTACTATAGTCTAATTTTCTATTTTCTTGAGGTTTGTATGATACCATCAATTTGGGAATTTAACACAATGCCATATGTTGTTTATGCAGAAAAATCGAACAGTGGTCACGCAAAGCTTAATCCCTTGGTGAAGATATCTGTTATCAAGAAATTAGAGACTTGTAATGTTAAAAGTCATGCAGAAGCCAAACAAAAGGAAAAGGAGCAAGATAATGCAACAAATGCATCTTTGTGCAAAAACTATGGAAGTGAAAGTGATGATGATTAGTTTTTATAAATATTTGGAATAACTAAATATTGAACAATTGCTTCCAATGAATTGTAATATAAATTCTTCATTTTCAAATTCTTGCAGAATTTCCTGTTATATTGTTTAAGACCAATGAAGAAAAGGAAGAAAAGAAGTATAGTTTCAAGTACTTTATACAACATTTTGTAAATCTAAATATTTTCAAAAAAAATTATCAGTTTACTCACTTTTAATACTCATTTTTTAATACCATTAGGGTTGGTAAATGGTTTCAAGAAGTTATACACAAAAATCATTAGTATTGTTACATAGTTTCAAATTGTTATACACTGAAACCATTAATGTTGTTAAATGGTTTCAAGATGTTATACACAGAAACCATTAGTATGGTCTAATGGTTTCGATACCTTAAAATAGTAAAAAGTTGAGTCAAATATTAATACAACAATATTTTGATATCATATATATATTTTGATTACAAATAATGAAGATATATTGTTCTTGAAAATCTTTAAATCTGCAATGACTAAAAACAAAGTCGTGTAAAATAGGTACATAATTTTCACCGTAGTTTTATTTATGAGACACAAAGTTATGTTCTCCCACCCTAATTGAATTTTCTTCATACACAAAAATTGAAAATTGGACCCTGATAAACTTAATAGGGCTGTGATTGACAAAATAGATCTATTGAAACCATTAATATTGTTAAATGGTTTCAAGATGCTATACACTGAAATCATTAGTATGGTCTAATGGTTTTGATAGTCTAAAATAGATCTACTGAAACCATTAATATTGTTAAATGGTTTCAAGGTGTTATACACTGAAACCATTAGTAAGGTCTAATGGTTTCGATACCCCAAAATAGTAAAAATTTAAGTAAAATATTAATACAAGATGTTATGGTTTCTAATAAAATAAAAGAAAAATTAAGTTATTATTGTTAAATGATTTTAAATAATGATTATGACTGAAACCATAAAATAGATCTTGGAAACCATTAACATTGTTAAATGGTTTCAAGATGTTATACACTGAAACCATTAGTAAGGTCTAATGGTTTCGATACCCTAAAATAGTAAAAAGTTGAGTGAAATATTAATACAAGATGATATGGTTTCTAATAAAATAAAAGAGCAATGAAATTATTATTGTTAAATGGATTTAAATAATGATTATGACTAAAACCTTAAAATAGATCTTTGAAACCATTAATATTGTTAAATGTTTTCAAGATGTTATACACCGAAACCATTAGTAAGGTTTAATGGTTTCAATACCCTAAGATTAAATGTCCACAAACAAAAATATGATATAAGAATCGACAGCTTTATTTGACCAATCCAATCATGTAGGCATTAAGAAAAGTATTTAACATTGTGTGCTTTTTAATAGGTTAAGATTATCAAAGTAAAGGCATAAAAGATATGCTAACAATTTGTTAAAATATAAAAAAACTAACAGCAGAGGCCCTTCAAAATTTAGATATTAGTAACCCATAACACCAGAATAATGGAAATGTTAACTTGGGGCTGCATTAATGTCAGAGTTTGCTGCTGAGGGATTATCACTTTATCAGTAATCAACCATGCACATCTTTAGATTCTATTTGGATTCTATTTATTCAAAAAAATTAACATGGCAATAACTTTATAACCATGATTTAGAGGATCTGATGCACACACTTATATACTCAATTTTATGATATCCATTATTAACATAAAAGATAATAAGACAAACACCTGTATACTCAATTTTCAGTAAGATTTCACCCTTTTCTATATAGGAGTACATAGAAACCCAAATAATTGAAGAAAAGAAAACAAAAGTTCATCCACAATATTGAATAAATCTACAATGATCAACACAGCCATAATTTGTCAATATCCAGGATTTGGCCTATAAAGATATATATGCTGTCACCAAATACAAAATTCATTTCCCAATCAAAAATATAAGCAACCAAAGGGTAAAAAAATATAGAAAAAGGAATTTCTGAATCAATTTACAAGCTCCCCCAACTCACTCAAGTGCCAGCATTGGGCAGAGCTATCATAAAGGAGTTGTAAGAAGACTCAAGATCAAAGTGAAGTTGTCGGGTCTGTTGTTCTGTCAATTCATCAGCTGCACCCATCTTTGATAACCTTGTTATCCAATCCTTCATTTTTATTTTCCCTTCAAAATCAGGCGGCAAAATTGTCAATTTATTGAGTGAACCATAAAGATCCGAGAGCAAAGGATGCACCTGATCCACAGCCACCATATTAAGTTTCAACGAATCCATCGATGTAATAAAATTCTGAACACACTCAGCCACAATGGCAGCCGAGGTGGACGCACCCACTGTAGCTGTAGCTCGGTGCTCCACTGTAGCAGGCACACTAGAAACCACAAGACGGTTAATTGAAGTCGGGCACTCCATCCTATAAGTATCAACAAATCTCCTAATACTACCGGAGACACGCAAAGAGAAGGATCCTTCTTCACTGAAGAAAATAACAGAAAATAACACAAACAAAACACAGTTAGAAAATTAACTGATTACTGCTAAGAACAAAAAATCAGAAAGGAGGATCTAAAAACTAACATCATTATTACATCAATTTAACTACAAATTTAGAGAGTTTAAGTAATATCAATCATTACAAAAATTGAAGATAAGAGGAATTGAGCACGAGCGAGCATTAAGCAAAATGGAGAGGCATCTAAAAAGAATCATAAAGATAACTATAGCGAAGTGATCACCTCCCCATTTTTGCAAGGCAACAGATCACATGCACATACACATTTCAATCTTAACATAAACTGAGTACCATAGGAACTTGGTGCGTAATGAGAAAGTATCACTCGTAAGTTACTCCCGTTCCTAATTATTATTTTTGTGTCCTTTAGTTACTCCCACTAATTTGATTCAATAATTAACTATCTGATTAAAGTTGTAAAAATTGCCTTATAGCTCCAAAAATGTGTATATAAGCCACCTTTCAATAACACAAAATTTGAAAGAAAAGGACATAGATATATGGCGGGCAGATAACTTATTAGCTTAGTCTATGTTATAACGGGTTTCATCTACCGTGAACAACACGATGCACAACTAACATACATGGAGGATAGGATTTAACTAAGTTTTCATAGATTAGTTATGTATATGCAGTTTCAACTAAGATACACTATTGATGGAACTCATCTTATTTAAATTTCATAAGTTCCTATTCAAAATTTTATTTGATACATCATTATACTTTATATTCTATGGCACCAATTGTTACAAAGATGAATCAAATGATAGATAAGTGTCCTGTATAATTCCAAAGTCAGTTGAATATGCAGTTTGTCTTACTTAACATTCGATTTTGAGACACTACATATTTACTTATGCTTAATTTCAACTAGTAAATTTAGCAAAAAACAACTTTTAAGCCAAAAGTTTGATCCGGAGCACCAGTAGCTGCTTTAATCACATAACAAGCCACCCCAAATACATAACAAACGTGGTTCATGTGCTCTTGGTCTTCAAATACAAAGCAACAATAACACTTTAAACAATGATAAATTGCACTCCCATTACTTAAAGATAACACATAAGAAAGAAAAAAGAAACTGAATCTAATAAGGGAAACTGAATATAAGATACACAAGTCGCATAAACAATAACCAACACAATTGAAGCTAATTTGAAACTAAATTGATCCTTTACATATGATAAATTAAAGCTACAAATGAAGCTAAATTGATCACTCCAAATTAGTGCCATCTCAATATTCATCACTCCAAATCAAGAGAAGAAAAACTATGAACTTCAATTAATTAACACTATCATACATCATACATTACCTACATACGAATAAAAAACAAAGGAAAGAAATACTAACAGTTTACCTCCATCTAGCTTTCAACAATGGTGACAAAGGTCCTTCAATCAATTTTTAATTTGGGTTTTAGGGTTCAACAAACTCTGCATTCAAATTGGGTTTGTCAGATTGGTCAGATTCATCAGATTGAGAGAGACGTCGCCGACGACGATGATGATGAATGATGATTTCGTCGGAATCGATTGGGAGAGAAGAGAATTTCGTCGGAGAAGAAGCTATCGATTGCGAGAGAAGAGGATTTTGTCGGAATCGATTGGGAGAGAAGAGGATTTCGTTGGAGAAAAAACTTCACGAATCACGATTGCGAGAGTCTTAGAAAGGGAAAGAGTGTGTGATGAGAGTTGACAGGATTATTACACGTGTAACTAAATCTAATGATTGTGAGCACCTTATGCACCATGCATAAGGAAATCCTTATGCAGGATAACTCTTGCCAGTTTATAGCATTTGGAATTAATAAATAAATAAATAAATAAATACTGATATGTATATGTGTCATTGTTGAGATGATTAGCATAAATATAGGAGTATTAGAAGTGTTAAACAAACTATGCTAAATTATAGGGTTAGTGGAGAGTAGTAGACCGAAAAGAAAGAAAGAAACCGTAAGAAAAGAAAAAGAGGAAAACTAGAGAACACGTACAGAAAGAAGTAAAAAGAAACTTAGAGAAACAAAAGGTCTACATACATCAGTAGTGAGAAGATTCATAAGAAAGGAAGCAACGATATCAGTTGTTCTAAGAGGTGAGTAATCACACCCTTTTAAACCTTCCATGGTATATTAATTTGTTTATTAGAATTCTTTAAACTGTATATTTTGTTCCTTATTACTCTAAAATTGAGATGAACCTTAAGGGTTAATACACATAATTTTGCATTAAGGGACGTAAGCCAAAAAGGTAGGCACTTATATATATACTCTTAAAAATGTGATCGATAACTATGATGGCATTGGTATTTATATATATGTTAGTTACCATATAGATAATGAAACCATAGGCTAATGTTAGAGGAGGGGTAGAATGTGGTCGGAGAGCACAGATGAAGCATAACTATCACATAATAATAATAATAATAATTATATTTCCAGAGAACATAACTTAATAAACCAACAGTATACATTTAAGATAAGGTAGGTGTATATATATACACACACTATTCTATTTGTTAAATACTGAGGATGATTTTAAGTACAGAGTTCTTGAACAATTGGTATATGCTAGAAGGAATGGTTTATATGCTTTAAAGGTTATATTACATAAATGGTGCTATAATGAATAGGTTGACTTTCGATGAGTATTAAAATTGTTTCATGTAAGAGTCTTTGAATAACTGGGCCTACGATGGATTGAATTAAGTTGCTATGCTTTAGAGGTTATTATATAATGTAGATGATGTTATAAGTAAATTATTGAATTGTTATTATGAGGATCGAGATTTATTGAATTGTTTTTATATGTGTTTGAGATGAGCTTATGCTCCATATAGATGGGTCTTGTACCCCATATCAGTTGAGTTTTATACTCCATATAGATGAGTCTCGTACTCCATATCAGATGAGTCTCGTACTCCATATCAGATGAGTTTTATACTCCACATCAGATGAGTTTTATACTCCATATAGATGAGTCTCGTACTCCATACAGATGAGTCTTGTACTCCATATCAGATGAGTTTTATACTCCATACAGATGGGTCTTGTACCCCATATTAGATGAGTTTTATACTCCATATAGATGAGTCTTGTACTCCATATCAGATGAGTTTTATACTCCATATCAGATGAGTTTTATACTCCATATAGATGAGTTTTGTACTCCATATCAGATGAGTTTTATACTCCATATAGATGGGTCTTGTACCCCATATCAGATGAGTTTTATACTCCATATCAGATGAGCTGGAGCTCCACATGATGAGATGATATTCACTTTATAGAATAGAGTAGATCTCCATATAATAATAAGACTTGAGTTGAATTCTTTTAATTATTATACCTATGAAACATTACTAATTACTACTTTATCAAGGTAAGAGTTCAGATTGATTATGAGAAAATGACTATTTTGAGCTAGATAAATTATTTATGTTACTTATGCATTTTTAATGACTATTTTGAAAGAAAGCGGATACCATGGTTGATTCTTCCGGTTACCGCGCCGGCTGAGAACAATACTTATTTTCTTTAACTGTGTGTATTATTCACTGGGATTATGTATCTCATTAAAGTGTTGTTTTCAGAGACACTAATTGAGACGGAGACCGTTGACGACGTCGAGAACTGAAGAGTTCGACATCTTAGAAGAATTAGTTCATTATGACTAGGTTGAAAGTTAAGAATAAGTAGATAGAAAATATATACATAATACTTTTATCATAGAAATTAGTTATTAAATGTCTGTTTTGAGTATTTTGATATTTTATGAATCTTTATATGTGAAACTTATTTGTGGCTTTTATAATGTTAACTTTTTTGATATCTAGTGATATTCTTAAGTTTTAATTTTTGGACAATATTTTCTGTTGTTAATGATCTATTATAAAAGCACAAAACTAGACGTTACATTGGCACATGAAGCAAACCATTATCCAAAGATCATGCCATAGGTGTGAAAAGTGATTTTACCAAAAATGCTTAAAGTAGCTTTTATCAAATCACTTCACATTGAGCCTTGTGAGTGAGTTTGGCTCTGAGAACACTTCATCTATGCATCAGAAGCAAGATAAAAAACCCTCCAATGAACTACAAAACATGTCATTTTACCATTGAATTCAAAAGTGAAACCAAAGATATTTTTGAACAAAATCTCATTTGCAAGCAAAGCAGCCACAATGTATCCTTTAAACACACTCCCTGTCTGCTCCTCAGATCATCCCAAGTTCCTATAAAAGCCCTTCAAGTCTCAGAACTCAAGAAAAAAAAAACATAAGAAATCTTTCAAAAACTCCATTCTTGCAACTTGAAAACCTTGAATTCGAATCTCTCAATTCTTTCAAGTTTCTTCCAAAATTTTCATTGAAACATCATCAATATATCATAAGTAAACTTCTGTATGCATTAATAACCAACTGTAACACCTCCATTACCATCTTCAAATCTCCATTTTTTGTCATTTTCAACTTGATTTGGGTAGAACAATTCAGAAGGTTTCGTGACAGTGTGTGTTATGATCCTAGAGGCCCAATTAGGTGTTATAAGCCCAAAATAGAATAAAATAGTAACTCATCTACATTCTCTATATAATCTTTGTATTGACTTATTGAATGATTATGAAAAATATGATAATTTAGTCTTTCTTCTTATCTTCTTTCTTAGGAGGCTTCTCTACCCTCGAAGTAGAGTAATTCTATTTTCTCAACCCTAACATTGGCGCTTTCATTGATGAGCTCTTACCCGCAGAATCAATGATGATTCCAGTTTTTGATACTACAGAAGATGCTTATTGGTGGGTGTTGTGCACTGAAAAATACTTCAAGCAATGGCATACACCAGAGGCATTGAAGATGATAGTGGCTGGACTTGCCATGAAAGGTCCGGCTCTCACATGGTGGCTCCGTTGGCACCCACTCCATCCATTGGTGAATTGGGATGCGTTTACTACAATCTTCCTGTGGCAATTTAAACCTGAATGGAGGGTTATTTTGCCCTTACCAGATGATGAAGAGGATTTGGAGTTGGAATCACCTCATTTGCAGGAAGGTGACACCGTTATTGAACAATCGACAGTGGAGGAAGAAAGAATCAATGATTCAACTCAGATTTTTTCTTCACGTGTCGT
The DNA here is from genome assembly GCA_951804385.1 of Trifolium dubium. Lineage (NCBI taxonomy): Eukaryota > Viridiplantae > Streptophyta > Magnoliopsida > Fabales > Fabaceae > Trifolium > Trifolium dubium. Next base: position 18,637,680 of record OX638066.1, read on the forward strand.
TTCAGATCTGGAAATTGAAGCTTCTAATAATAAGGGTTCTTCGGTTCAATCCCAATTTGAGACTGAACCCTCATTCAAGAATGAATTCAACCAAGCAATTAAGGATGACGGTATTACATTCCAGCCAGACGAGTTCATAACAGAAGAGAGCAACCTCGCTATTGTCGATACCGTTCCGACAATTGTTACTGAACAGCATGAGCATGAGCGTGTCACTGCAATCGGTAATAATCAATATCAGAATGTTTATTTCGATTTTTAATTTCATCATTCCAAACCTGGTATGTGATACGTTCACAACAATTGCTCCGACAACCGCCGATGGCTTGTCATTGTCGTTGAAGACGGCTATGAACATTATCTCCACAACACGGCTGCAAAACCTTGTTCCTTTGTTCGACCCTGGAGGAAACTTTAATGTGCAAGAGCAATGGACCACCAACCGAGCTTCTGCACCGCCGCCGAAACCACCTGATTGCAATTTTCAATCGAAGCTAGGAGAATTACAAGTGACATGGGATTCCTTTGTGCCTCTACCACCTCCTGAGCCTCCCGACGTCCATCACAAAGTGGTGGTAAGTGATATTCCTGGACCTTGCAAAATAGATGTTTTGATTTTGCTTCAAATTGATAAAGGATTCAAGTTTTTTCACTTATTAAAAAGTTCCTGGAATTTGAATGTTCATTGTTACATTTGGAGATTTGTTCGGTGTAGTGCAATTGCCATCATAAGATTTTATCCCTTCCCATGTTTTTGTGTTGCACTGATATCATATTCCAAAGATTTTCTTCAAATGTTAGAAGAACATGAATTGTTTTTTCAAACAATTACAAATTTAAACTCCTCTGTCTTCCATGAAAAGGGTATCATTGTGCTTTATTTGTACTTCAATATTGGTGATGTGGGGAATGCACATGTAATTGATGACATGCCTAAGATGATTGTGAGATTTTCTAATTCTCTTTTAGTAGGATTTGAAATAGTTGGCACATTGAACATGAATGAATTGTTGAGATATGAGTTTGTCTTCAAGTGTGTTGTTGTGGATATTCCATTTATATATGAGTTTTATGGGTACCTTGGTTGGATTAATGGTAAAGACTTTGTTTACTGTGTTGGGATGATTAAGAAAAGATGTTTCACTCCTTACTTAGAGTTTGTGCTTAGTCAATTTGTCTTGATTTTCAAATCCTCATGGAGTTTTCATCCCTCTAGTTGGTTCTTTGCACATAACCAAGGAAAACCTTGTGATGATTATGGCTTTAATGGTACTTATGGATTATGCAACATCAAAGATGCCCCTACTTGCAAGTGTTCGAATGTTTTTGAGCTTATATTTTTGCATGAATGGAAAAGGCTTGAGTGGATTGATGGACATGTTATAAAGAATTGGCAGGTTTGTAGAGATGGAGATATGTTTAAGTACTTTATAAAAATAAGCATATCAACAGTTGACTCCATTTTAAAGTGTATTCAAGTTGTTGTTTATGGCTATAAAGTTATCTTGTTCAAAGTCTTGATTGATAAGCATATTCATGATAAATTGCAGCAAAAGTCACAAGAACCACATTCAAAAATTGGGTTTGTTGTTAATCATGATGACATTGAGAATGCAACTTTATTCAACATTCGTATAACATCAAACAAAATTCACATTTTCATTGATCTTGAGGACAAGATCACTTTTAGAGGGGTTGGTAATGACATGATTTATGTTGTTTGGTTTCAATGTTTGATGACTTCGATGCTCTACAATGAGGGAATCATTGGTAACATCGAGAATGTTGAAGTTGAAATGATGGAAAGAATTAGGCACAAGAAGATGTTTCTTTCATCATGGAGTGATGCACTTGAATTTTACCATGTTCAAATTATGGATCAACTTGAATTTCATTCTTTGGAGTTTGGACAAGTTCTTTGGTCTTCTTTTTATTGTCTATTTGCTCATATAGACCAAGTTAACATTGATAATGAACTCAAGGTTATTTGCACAAACTCAAAGGTGTTAACAAAGGTGCGGCATGCATCTACTTTTGATTTGTTTCCAATTCCTTGTGTTAACATTGAACAATGGGATCCAGGTGGATATTTGGAGATGTGTACAAGAGTTTGGTCCGGCAAGTTCATGCAATGGGATCCGGGTAAAATTTGTGCTATGAGCAATTTCTACAACCTTGAGGACAAGGTTGATTTTGAAGGGGTGGGTAATGTTATGATCCTAGAGGCCCAATTAGGTGTTATAAGCCCAAAATAGAATAAAATAGTAACTCATCATCAATATATCATAAGTAAACTTCTGTATGCATTAATAACCAACTGTAACACCTCCATTATCATCTTCAAATCTCCATTTTTTGTCATTTTCAACTTGATTTGGGTAGAACAATTCAGAAGGTTTCGTGACAGTGTGATCGTACCATTACGTTTTTGGGGACTCAAGGAAGCTAAAGGTATCATTTTAGCATCTTGAAACATCACTTGAAGAGGCATTGGACTTTCTCCAATTGGTAAGCTTTCTTGAGAATTCGAAATCCCCCATACATGCATCATTTTGAACGAATTTTGAAGCAAAAATATATTTTATGATGTGGTGATTGAAACCCCTAAGCTATATGTTACTGATTGTTCATGGACACAAATTAATTACATTTTTTAAAATATAGGGCTCTTATGGTTTTTGGTTGATTACGCGTTATAAAGTTTATTACAGTTAAATTAAATTACATGGTTAGATTCCTCATGAAATTCTGAGCAAAATGGTATATTAACATGTCAAATTTAGTTAAAAAATGAAGAAACACGATTTTGTCATGGCGGTTTCGTTTTTGAAACATGAACAGAGGAAGAAGAAGAAGGTGAGGGCGCGCTCAGTTTCATTCAAATAGCTGTTTTAATACTTATATTAATTGAGCGTATCATTTCAATAAATTTGTGCTAGTGCAGCTGGCTAAGTTGTAGGTTTTGATATTGAGAGGTCAGGTGTTCTACACCCTCCTCACCCACTTTTCCTATTTTACTTAGACCTTTTATTTAGAATGCATTTTTCTTTATATTTTTGATTTTTTTTTTTGGCTAAATTGCAGTTTTTGCCCCCAAGTTTCACAAATGTGCAATTTTAACCCCTCAAGTTTTAAACGTGCGATTTTAGTCCTCCACGTTTCCTAATTGTGCAATTTCATAACTCTTGACTATTTTGACTAAAAAAATTTTAACAATATTTAGACAAAATATTTAAAAGGTCTTAATATTATTATTTTTTCTCAAAAAAAAAAAGCTTTTATATAGCAATGAGATATTAGGGTTTTTTTAATCAAAATTGTCACGTAAAAAATCTAAGGAAGACAACCAAACAGAAAAATTAAGGGTCATATGTCTTACGTATAATTACAATTGCAAAACTTTTATTAGTTTATTAATTCTAAACTTTTATATTGTAAGAAAAAATATATGTAAGGAAACTTTTGGTCTAAATAGTCAAGGGTTGTGAAATTTGCAAAAGGGGGTAAACTTGGGGGGTTAAAATTACACAATTAAAAAACGTGGAGGGTTAAAATCGCACGTTTAAAACTTGAGGGGTTAAAATTGCACATTTGTGAAACTTGGGGGGCCAAAACTGCAATTTAGCCTTTTTTTTTCTCATATACATTATTTAAATATCTAAAAATTCCAAAAAAAATATGTTTCTTTATTTTTATCAAATATTCACATCATCCAAAAATATGTTCTAATTTTTATTATGTGAAAAAAAAATATAAAAACAGAAGAAAAAAAATGATAACCTTTTTCTAGATTTGTATGTATTGGCATTGCATCATGTTTATTTTTATGGTTGTATTTTTTTATTATTATGTATTGTTTTTACTTTATTTATCTTTTTTTTTATTATCTATTTATTCATTTTGATTCGATATGGTTGTAATAATTAATTATTCAATTGGGTTGTAATAGCGTAGGACTTTATTTATCGCTTTATTTATTGCTTTCATAGTTGCACATCACACACAAAAAACGCCAATGTCTCATTTCTAAGGGAGAGGACTCGTAATTAAATTTCAATTGATTACGAGACTTCTCGAAACAAAAAAACTCTATTCAAAAAACATGCGATCTCTTACAAACAAACGCAATTCCACCTTAGTCGCAACATTTACAAAACTTTTTTTACAAAACATCTTACAACTTCTTCACAACAACAATTACACTTCTTACATTTCTTTACAACATCTTTTCCAACAACAACATTTTCTCATATTTTCACAACATTAAAACGAATACACTTTCGATTTCACACGACAACATTTTCTTTTACAACATCTTTTTCTTACAACATGTTACATTTTCTTTTCAAATTAAACCGCTTTCATAAATTCAAAAACTTCTCAAAATCTTCTCTCTGTTTTATTCAAGACATTCTAATCAAACTTTAAGTTGTTCACAACTAAAAGACACAAAGCAATACACTTTATTTTGGCCTTCTGGCTCTAAAATACATTAGATTTCTATCATCTTTAGTTTCAAATTTTGAATGTTCTCATAAGCATTAGCAAGAATTCAATCACTTTCTTCACAAATGAAATGGTTTAGTGTGCTTATGTTAACACTTAAAAGGTGAAACTTAATATGACACTAATCTCTTGCTTCCTAAAAAACATACAACATACACTCTCTTTTTCAAGAGAACTACGCGAATTTTGATCCTTCACAAAGGGTACGTAGGAAAAGGGGGTACATACTCCTTTCCAAATTCAAAACAATAAAAAACACACCCTTTTTCTTATATCTTTTCTTTCACACATCTTCTCTTACATTTCTTCTTACACAAACAACCAACACAAAAGCATACACTCTTCTTCATACATCTTTCTCACTTCTTACATCTTCTCTCCTTATTCTTAAATGACACATTTAAAGCACAAAAAGCATTTCAAGAGGTTACCATGGAGTACCATGGGCGCTTAAGGTGCACACACCTTCCTTTTGCGCAACTAACCCCCGTAATTAGAATCTCTCCAAAAAGGTTTTCGATACTTTCCCCTCCCTCTCCAAAAAGTCTTCACTGGCAATCAAAGGAAGTTCAGTCTTCACTGTTCGTCTCAAGAGTCTAGTCTTCAATGGCAATCAAGGGTCCAGTTTTCACTATTTGTCTTACAAGTCTAGTCTTTACTGGCAATAAAAGGAATTCAGTCTTCATTGTTCATCTCAAAAATTCAGTCTTCACTGGCAATCAAAGGAATTCAGTTTTCATTGTTCATCTCAAAATTTCAGTATTCACTGGCAATCAAAGGAAGTCCAGCCTTCGATGGCAATCATAGATTCAGTCATCGCTGTCAATCACTAAAGTTTAGTCTTGACTGGCAATCAAAGATCAACGCACCCAAGCGGGAGAAGATCATTTGTTGTTCTTTTGGTTCAAGCACCCGGACGGGAGACGATTCGTTTTAAGATCAAAGCACCCGGACGGGAGATGATCATTTCTTTATCAGGTATCCAGTTCCTAATTTCTCCAGGTATGATTTCTACCATCCTCTTTCATCTGCATTCATTTCACCGCATCACTTTCTTATCAAAAAATTAGGGATTTTTATTTAATTAACTTCTACCATGAGTGTATAATGACGCAAGTCATTTGTACTCTTTAGTATAAGATAATTAAATAGGGGTAGCTGTAATACCCTAATTTTGCACGTCATTTCTAAAATAATTTTTAATCAAAAAAATATTTATTTACATTTTTTATTGCTAATTGTGTTTTATTTTAATTGCACAATAAATAGAAAAAGAAAGCATCAAAAAAATATTTCATTTTTCTTGCAAAAATATTCAATTTTTATCCGTTGTACTCAACGGGAACCATTTGAAGAATTTGGTTTGCATAAACAGAATAACTGTGTAAAAGATTACATTACCGCATACTGAACAAAACAGAAACAAAAAAGAGTTTTATATTATTTGGCTTGACGAGTTTTTTATTCCACTCAGTAAGTCAAATCAGGCAAGCAACAAAGTTATCATCTAATTCCGACGTTATAAGTTGAACGTGGAATATATAATTAAAGCCTACATACTATCAAGTGAAGAAAATTGAGAGAAAGAAGATTTATTAAAGTATCGGAGAAATTGATTATTTAAACAACGTCAATTAAAATAAAGTAAAACTGAGACGAGTCGTTCGACAGGCTCGTATTTACTCTACGTTAATTAACGCGTTTAGTTTGTTCGAAATAAAAATAAATCAAGGACGCGAGTCGTACGTCAGGGTCCGATTTATTTTTATTCCAAATAAGTTTTAATAGTTGAGAAAAAAACTAAAAAAAAAGTCAAAGAGTGAATTAAGCACTTATCCCAAAAGTTCTTATGAGAATAAACACTTTTCGAATAAGTGTTTATTTTATAATAAGCATCTTTCCATTTAAAAGTCACAAATTAAATAATTTTTCAACTGGGGGTGCATCAGTAAAAGAGAAGGTGTATGCAGAAAATAAATAAAAAAACAGAGAAGAACAAAAAAAAGCAAGCCCAAACTAAATATGAAGCAGACCGGGTCCAGGTCAGACCAAAGCAAACCAGAACCGGTCCACACCCAACTGGGGGGTGTGTCTAGCAAAGAGGGGGGCGCGCGCGAGAAGGTCACTGACCAACCGCACGCTGCCACGTGGCAGGGCCACTCCTTCTTCTTCAACAAACAGAATCAGAAACAGAGGATGGCCGCGCGTGTTCACGGCGGCGGAGCTTCACCGGTGGCTCCTCAAGCCACCAAAATTCGAAAGTGAGCATACCATTTCGATCGGAAAATCACAAGGAATATGAATCTACAAACAATTTCATCAAACAACGTATGAATCAAACAAAATGAACGAAATAAAATCTAGATCCAAAACAAAACCGAGCTATTCCGGCAAGATTCGAACGGAAAAAACGATGGAACAATATTCAGAACCAATCCAGAACCCTCGTCTACCTTTTTTCGCTTTCGAAACGGCCGGATTGGAGAACTCTTTGTTCTTCGTTCTTTCGGTCACTTTTAAAACGATCTTTTGGTGGTTATTTGACAAAACTGACTTCGGATTTGGACTCAGGAGGGTCTAAACTATAGAAATCGAGTGTTTGATTTTGGATTTTGGATGATTTTTGAGTCGCCGGAAAATGGAATTCCGGCGGTGGTTTGTGGCGGCGCGTGGAGGAGCTCGTTTTTTTGGGAAATTGTGTCCAATTTGATCTGATTAAAATAATGATATATATAGTGGTATATTAGGGCAAATGACATTGATGTAATAATTAACACTTTGAGGTTAAGGGGAAATTAGTGTGAAAAAAAGGTAATAAAAAAAAGGTTAAAAATGATTATGAGGTGGCACAACGTAATTGGTTCATGGAGAATATATTTTCTTAATGATTAAAATGCGACGAATAAAAATAAACGAATGAAAATGAAATGGAATATATTTTTATGATTTTTTGAGCAAAATTAGCGACTGGCGTGAAAACATTATTTTTGAAGCTATTTTGGGTGTTTCCTATAAAATAAGAAGCAATTTTAAAACTAATATATTTATTTTAAAAAGTGCCAAATTAGGGTATTACACCAATCTCTTTATGCCACCTCACCTCTCATAACCATTTTTAACCATTTTTCATTATCATTTTTCACTAATATATCCCTTAATCTCAAAGTTATACATTATTACAAAAACATCATTTAACCTAATCTACTACTATATAAACCATTATTATATTTAGATGAATGAGAGCACAAACTCCAAAAAGATCAGAACCACCATAGATACAAAAACCACCGCGTCGGAATTCTTTTTCCGGCGGAGAACCACCACCAACAACCACCACGAAAAACTTCCGAAATCTAGAATCAAACACTCGATCTATAGTAATTAGACCCTCCTGAGTCCAAATCCGGTATCCAAATCACGAAAAACCCACGGAAAGCCACTAAACCGGCGTTGGAAGTCACGGCCAAAACCAAAAATTCCGATTCGTTCAAATCACGTGCAATCAAAGGTAAAGAGCGATAGATTTGTGATCCTGGAACTCATCTGTTTGTTTTACTTCAAACCGTTTTGCGTTTCGTTGTGTGAGGAGTTCGTTTGAAATTTTTAGGTCCGATGCTTTACTTGTTCATTTCTCTCGTTTGATGTATTGTATGACAAATCTAAGTATAGAATCGTGATGTACGCTAAAAACCGATTGAAATGGTATACTAACTCGTTCGTTTTGGTGACTGGAGTGGTCACCTCCATCGTCTCCGACGCCTTCGTCCTCCACCGCGCGCGACCTCACATGTTTTTCTGGTTCTGTTTGTTTGGAGAAGAAGGGGGACATGTGTCGCAGCGTGAGAGGCTGCGAAGCCTTCTCCGCGCACCCCCCATTTTCTCTAGGCACCCCCCGTTCTTTTTTTTGTTTGTCCTGGGTTAATGACCGGGTCGGGTTGGACCCATGGGTCGCCCGACCCGGTCTGTTTTTCTGGAAGGACTATTGGGCCAGACCCTGTTTTGGGCCCAATTTTGTTCTTTTTATTTGTTTTTTTTTCTTCTGATTATTTTGTGCACCCCCACAATAGCTGATATACCCCTGCTGTTTTAATTATTTATTTTTGTTAAATTCATTTAACTTGATTTTGAAAATAAAAAATGGATTAAAAATAAGATAGTCTCTGACGCATGACTTTGGCTAATTTATTTTTAATTCAAAACATTTAAACTTGAAATATAGATCATTCAAAAACCATGAGGCAGAGCCTGACACATGACAGGTTCTGTCTCAGTTTCACTTTGACATTTTCCGTTGACTCTTTTTTGTTGACTTTTTATGTTAACTTTCTTCAGTTGACTTTTCTCATTTAACTAAGTTGTGCTAAATACATGTAATTGCTTGATGATTTATTTCTCTTTGTCTGATACATGATTACTTGATTATATGCTCATATCTTATGAATTTTGAATTGATCAGCATCATCAATTGTATGTCATTAGTATTCATGCATTTGCATCTCTCTCCTCTTCTATCTTCTTTTTCTTTTGCTTTTCTAGCCTGAATTTGGAAATTCTGAAAATGCTATAATTAATATATTGAACGAAACATGGAGCGTCTGACGCATGACTTTCACTTTCTGAATAGCTTGGTACCTACTACATGGCTCGCGACTTAGGGCTATTCTCTTTCACTAAATAATCTCTCAAAAACCTTAAAAGACACTCAACTTACACAACAATTTTTTTCTGCCCTTGCGCAGTAAAATTTTTTCAACTTAAATCTTTTTCTCTTTTTTTCTTAAAAGGACGATATTTTATCCATTCCCCTGATACCGACAAACGCTTAAGCCTCAGTTGAGCATACAAGCAAACTGTTGTATCAGTGAAATGCGACATAAACGTTGTTCATTAAAAACAACCAACCAACAAAACCTTTTTTTCAGGAAGAACTATGTGAGCTTTGACTTCCTCATTGTACTTGGGGGATACGTAGGAACGAGATCGTAATCTCGTCAAGCCTGAAATTCCTGGCACGCTATGCACAGTGTGCGATACGATATGCTAAGCACTTTGACAGATATAACACGTAGCAGCACAAAGTACATAAACAAAAACAAATAAAGAACCCATAGTATTTGTTAACCCAGTTCAGCGCACAACAGCAACCTAATCTGGGGGATACCAATCCAGGGAGGAATATCACTATAATAGCCCTAGTTCAAAGTTACCAGCAAACGCCCCGTTTACAACTTATTGCCTAGAAACTACCAATGACAACTCAACCTAGGAACTCCTAGATCAAAGGCGCCTCGCCTTACTTCCTCTCAGTTTGAAGACTTCCAATAAAACGACACACTCGTACTTAAAGGCTTAGAGTGTTATAACCACAATAAACAGTTCTAACTCCGTACTTCCCAGCTTAGGAGAGGAACACAAACAACTCCATACTTAAAAGCTTAGGAGTGCACACGTTAAAGCACAAGGCTTTAACAACGAAACCCTAAAGACTACATTTTGTAAATATTGACTTCGCACCTCTTTAGGTTTTACATCCTTGAATATATAGCTTCAGCAAGAACGTGTTTTGCAAGCAACATGGGCTTCAGAGTACAACTGGTCCAAGAGAAACCTAGCAAATATATTTTAGAACCATATAATATGTTTTCATAAATAGAGAAAATAGAGAAACATATTTTACAAAGCAATCAGGGCAAATCGCCACCTCCTAAAGGTTCTAGATAAAAAGGCGAGACTTTCTGCACAAGTAATGAAGATAAAACTGAACCAAATCTTCAAAACGATCTCGCTCAAAAATACGCGCACGTCCTAATGTTGTACGCACATGTTGGAGCATCTTATCCAACATTTGGCTAGTTTCATCAAAAATGATGCCAACACAAAAAGTACCAACAATCTCCCCCTTTGGCAAATTTTTGGCTAAAACAAATTATGGCCATCTATATGCCACTTAAACAAATACTTCCACAAAAGAAACACATACGCATAAAGAGCAGTAGTAGCTATCCTTTAAGCACAACAAAAACAGATAAGACAGGTCTTCTACCTTCTACAATTTATCATAGAAACATGCAACAGCGGAACACAAAATAACTACTTCCCCTTAAATCATCAGAAGCATAAACATTGATAGAATGTCGAATAGAATGCTTCAATATTTCACACAGCAGCTCCCCCTGCACATATGCATAGGGTGTTGGATCATCATATCCAACATCTCCCCCTGCAGAACAAAAATCAGCTCCCCCTAAACACATGGCAGAGCAGCATAAACTACTCCATATAACCATATAGACAGATGTGTCAGCATCAAGTAGAACATCAGGCATATCAGCCAATACCAGCTAACTGCTAATACAGTGTGCATCATAAAGGATCATGTACAAGTTTCCCATATTGCTATGATTGTAACTAACTAGGCCACTATATTGCTTTGAGAAAGACCATAAAGAAGCATATATAAGTTACCCATATTGCTATGATTGTAACCCTTCTTTCATTTCATCAGCTTCATCATCCTCAACTGCATCACCATCAGCAGTAACACCACCATTCATACTAGCAACAGCCATACCTGAAAATTTCTTCCCTTGATCTCACCCTTTTAAAACCAGAACAGGTAGAGTGACCTGCTCTGATACTAATTGAAATTCCTGGCACGCTATGCACAGTGTGCGATACGATGTGCTAAGCACTTTGACAGATATAACACGTAGCAGCACAAAGTACATAAACAAAAACAAATAAAGAACACATAGTATTTGTTAACCCAGTTCAGCGCACAACAGCAACCTAATCTGGGGGATACCAATCCAGGAAGGAATATCACTATAATTGCCCTAGTTTAAAGTTACCAGCAAACGCCCCGTTTACAACTTATCGCCTAGCAACTACCAATGACAACTCAACCTAGGAACTCCTAGGTCAAAGGCGCCTCGCCTTACTTCCTCGCAGTTTGAAGACTTCCACGCAAACAACCTCTGGTTCACTGATCTTCGCACCGGCATTAAGTTCAATACACAAATAATTATGTTGGAGACACACTCTTATAAAACGACACACTCGTACTTAAAGGCTTAGATGTTGTAACCACAATAAACAGTCCTAACTCCTTACTTCATAGCTTAGGAGAGGAACACAAACAACTCCATACTTAAAAGCTTAGGAGTGCACACGTTAAAGCACAAGGCTTTAACAACGAAACCCTAAAGACTACATTTTGTAAATATTGACTTCGCACCTCTTTAGGTTTTACATCCTTGAATATATAGCTTCAGCAAGAACGTGTTTTGCAAGCAACATGGGCTTCAGAGTACAACTGGTCCAAGAGAAACCTAGCAAATATATTTTAGAACCATATAATATGTTTTCATAAATAGAGAAAATAGAGAAACATATTTTACAAAGCAATCAGGGCAAAACGCCACCTCCTAAAGGTTCTAGATAAAAAGGCGAGACTTTCTGCACAAGTAATGAAGATAAAACCGAACCAAATCTTCAAAAAGATCTCGCTCAAAAATACGCGCACGTCCTAATGTTGTACGCACATGTTGGAGCATCTTATCCAACATCTGGCTAGTTTCAGCAAAAATGATGCCAACACAAAAAGTACCAACAATCTCCCCCTTTGGCAAATTTTTGGCTAAAACAAATTATGGCCATCTATATGCCACTTAAACAAATACTTCCACAAAAGAAACACATGCGCATAAAGAGCAGTAGTAGCTATCCTTTAAGCACAACAAAAACAGATAAGACAGGTCTTCTACCTTCTACAATTTATCATAGAAACATGCAACAGCGCAACACAGAATAACTACTTCCCCTTAAATCATCAGAAGCATAAACATTGATAGAATGTCGAATAGAATGCTCCAACATTTCACACAGTAACTCCCCCTGCACATATGCATAGGGTGTTGGATCATCATATCCAACATCTCCCCCTGCAGAACACAAATCAGCTCCCCCTAAACACATGGCAGAGCAACATAAACTACTCCATATCACCATATAGACAGATGTGTCAGCATCAAGTAGAACATCAGGCATATCAGCCAATACCAGCTAACTTCTAATATAGTGTGCATCATAAAGGATCATGTACAAGTTTCCCATATTGCTATGATTGTAACTAACTAGGCCACCATATTGCTATGAGAAAGACCATAAAGAAGCATATATAAGTTACCCATATTGCTATGATTGTAACCCTTCTTTCATTTCATCAGCTTCATCATCCTCAGCTGCATCACCATCAGCAGTAACACCACCATTCATACTAGCAACAGCCATACCTGAAAATTTCTTCCCTTGATCTCACCCTTTTAAAACCAGAACAGGTAGAGTGACCTGCTCTGATACCAATTGAAATTCCTGGCACGCTATGCACAGTGTGGGATACGATGTGCTAAGCACTTTGACAGATATAACACGTAGCAGCACAAAGTACATAAACAAAAACAAATAAAGAACACATAGTATTTGTTAACCCAGTTCAGCGCACAACAGCAACCTAATCTGGGGGATACCAATCCAGGAAGGAATATCACTATAATAGCCCTAGTTTAAAGTTACCAGCAAACGCCCCGTTTACAACTTATCGCCTAGCAACTACCAATGACAACTCAACCTAGGAACTCCTAGGTCAAAGGCGCCTCGCCTTACTTCCTCGCAGTTTGAAGACTTCCACGCAAACAACCTCTGGTTCACTGATCTTCGCACCGGCATTAAGTTCAATACACAAATAATTATGTTGGAGACACACTCCTATAAAACGACACACTCGTACTTAAAGGCTTAGATGTTGTAACCACAATAAACAGTCCTAACTCCGTACTTCACAGCTTAGGAGTGGAACACAAACAACTCCATATTTAAAAGCTTAGGAGTGCACACGTTAAAGCACAAGGCTTTAACCACGAAACCCTAAAACCCTAAAGACTACATTTTGTAAATATTGGCTTCGCACCTCTTTAGGTTTTACATCCTTGAATATATAGCTTCAGCAAGAACGTGTTTTGCAAGCAACATGGGCTTCAGAGTACAACTGGACCAAAAGAAACCTATTAAATATATTTTAGAACCATATAATATGTTTCCATAAATAGAGAAAATAGAGAAACATGTTTTACAAAGCAATCAGGGCAAAACGCCACCTCCTGAATGTTCTAGATAAAAAGGCGAGACTTTCTGCATAAGTAATGAAGATAAAACCGAACCAAATCTTCAAAAAGATCTCGCTCAAAAATACACGCACGTCCTGATGCTGTACGCACATGTTGGAGCATCTTATCCAACATCTGGCTAGTTTCAGCAAAAATGATGCCAACACAAAAGTACCAACAAAGCCAATTAATAAAAAACTCTTTTTTTTGTTTCTTTTGTTCAGTATGCGGTAATGTAATCTTTTTACACGGTTATTCTGTTTATGCAAACCAAAGTTCCTTAAATGGTTCTCGTTGAGTACAACGGATATGAGGGGGTGTTAACGTCTTCCCCTCATGTAACCAACTCCCGAACCCGACTCTGAAAGGTTTTATCATTATTTTCCTTTCCCTCACGGGATAAATAAAATATGGTGGCGGCTTCATTGCAATATTATTTTGTGCTTGTGCCGGGTGTTACACACCTCATATTCAATTTCTTTTATTTTTATTGTTTTTTACCATTTTACATTTTATTACAAAAATACCATTCTCTTATTCTATAAATACCAATATCACATCACCAATCATTAACAACAATCATTTATCACACATTCCAATACATAAAAATCAGAGCCAAAGAACCCTAACTGATCAGAAAACTTAATTCCGGCACCGGAGGCGGCCGGAAACGGCCACCACCGCGCCGGAAAACTCAAGCTCCTCCAAATTCAAAACAAATTACACCAATAGCTTCTAAATCATCTCTACAACACAAATCTGTTATCAAAAACACCAAAAACGATCTAAAACATCCCTAATTCGAGGTCACCTTGCCGGAAAACGCATCACCAACCACCATATTCCGGCGACCTCAAAACAGATCCAAATCAACAATCCGAATACACCAAAAGCTACCTTACGACCAACGGAACACGAATCCATCGTCAATTTTGCACAAAACCGCTCACAAACACTCAAATCAAACTTCAAAATAACCAAGGTTTTTGGGCTTCGATATCTATCGTTTCAAGCCACCAACGAGGCTGATTTGAGTTGATTTATGTTCCTGGAACTCGTCATAACCTTTTCCAATAGTTAATTTCACTTAATTTCGTGTAATTCTCGCCGTTCAAAATTTTCGATCCCGTCGGTTTCTCGTTTGATTTAAAAAATCCAAGCACCATTCGAAGAAAATAACCCCAAATTCATGATCTATGGACGAAATAGAGTGGAATGGTGTACGCGTCTACAAGCTTTGGTGTATGGGATTGTTTCCGGCGAATCTCCGGTAGTATTATCACCGCACGCGTCTACAACTTTTCTTTTTGAAGAAGAAGAAGTCTCCAGCGCCATGTGGCGCATTCTAGTTGGCTGGTCTATTTCTCATGCGCGCCCCCCACCTGCTTTGCGCACCCCCAACCGGTTCAAGGCAACCCGGTTCAGCTAGTTAATGGGTTTGGTCCAACCTGTTTTCTGTTTGGTTCATGGTTTGGGCCTATTTTCCGGGTTTTGGCTCAATTTGCTGATTGCTGTGCACATATTGCTCCTGCACTCCCTCTGGCTGGAATGCTTTGGGCTTATTTTTTTCTTTTTTGATCTATTTTGCTGCTGCACCCTTCTTTTCAGGTTTGCACCTCCTTCACTCACTTAATTCATTTGCATGCATTTATTATCATCATGGTCTTTTAGCTTATTTGAATAAGTGATTTGGGACAATAGCTTATTTTAGGCTTATTGAGTCAGAAATTTTACACTAATAGTTTAGGGACTTCTTTTGAGATTTTTTTTAACTTTCTTATTTTTTAGTTGCTTATTTTTATTATTTGTTAGTATTAGCTTATTTTCAATAAGTGTTTGTTTGGGACAATAACTTGTTTTAAGCTTATTGAGCTCAAACTCTTACACTAATATTTAAAAAAAACCCTTTTAGAATTTAAATTTTAATTGCTAAGTTCTCATTAATATGTTTTGTTTTTGCATGTGTTTGATTATTATTTCTTTGCTCTTTTGATGGTATGTGTCTCATATTCACATTTTGCATCATACTTCACATTACATTTTTTACTACACATCAAAATTTACATCACATTTACATGCTACATAGTTTCTACATTTCTACATTACATTACATCACAATCTACATTTTTACATTACACGGCATTTGACACTACTTTTTTACATTACACTACATGTTTCACTACAAATTTTTTTACATGCATTTGCATTTAGATTAGGACATTGCATCATTTAAAAATGTATGTTAGAGACAATATTTTACTTTATAAAATAATTGAGCTCTAGCACTAGCATTAATAGTTAAGGACATTTTTGGCCTAAATTCATGCTTATTAATTGATTCATTTTCATTGCTAATTTTTAAAGAGTATGCTCATGTGCGAAGATTTTTTTATGCCACTATGCGCTCATTGTATGTTTTTCTCACTTTTTGCCGAATTCACATTATATTTCACATTGCATTTTCATACACACACTTCACATCAATATTTGACATTTTTTCTTTATTTCTTTCTTTACTTTTTTTTTCCGTAAGTGCATTTCATATTCATGGTTATTTATCCGCTTGCATTTTATTGCCCTTTTATTATTTTTTATTTGATTCGATATGGTTGTAATAATTATTCGATTTGGTTGTAATAGCGTAGGATTTTATCGCTTTCTTTATTGCTTTTGACACATCACACACAACGCTAAAAAACCAAACTAAAAACAAACTTTCATTTCCGAAGAGGCGCGTTAAAATAATCTCATAGAAAAAATAGAAAATAACAAAAAACATCTTCTCTCTCTAACACAACTTCTTTAGTCCAAAACCATCTTAGTCGCACGTTAGATTTAGGATTTTATTTTCAAACATTTTAATTTTTGCATGTAACTTTCTCTTCTCAATCCAATCTCCACTTGCACACACAAACTCTTTCTATACTATTTCTCCCTCCATTTCTTACCACTTCTCTCCCATTTCTTCACATATAAAAATAAGCAAAAAGCAATAAATTAGAGGTTACTATAGGATACTATAGGCGCTTAGGATGCTAATACCTTCCCTAGGTGTAACTAACCCCCGAACTTAGAATTTCTATTAAACGGTTTTTGATACTTTCCCGTCTTTGGAAATGAAAGATCATTGTGGTGGTGGAAATCCCAAAATCCCCGCAACAGATACAAGTACTAAACCTCCAGTTCAAAGCAAAGGTTCTTCAGTATGTGTTCAGAAGAATCATCCCAAAGACCTGATTATTGGAAATCCTGAACAAGGCATAACCACCAGAAGGAAAAATGATGTGATTGCAAACTCGTGTTTTGTATCTCTACTTGAGCCCAAGAATGTGAAGGAAGCTCTATCTGATGAAGCCTTGATAGAGGCTATCCAGGAAGAGTTGAATCAATTTGAGAGGAGTGAAGTGTAGGACTTAGTTCCAAGACCTAAAGATGTGAATGTTATTGGAACAAAGTGGGTATACAAAAATAAGTTAGATGGGAATGGCACCATTACCAGAAATAAAGCCAGACTTGTGGCACAAGGGTACACTCAGATTGAAGGGCTTGACTTTGAAGAAACGTTTGCTTCAGTGGCCAGATTAGAATCTATCAAACTCCTATTAGGAGTAGCATGCATCCTCAAGTTTAAGCTATATCAAATGGATGTAAAGAGTACATTGCTAAATGGATACCTGCAGGAAGAAGTGTATGTTGAGCAACCTAAAGGATTTGTGGACCCAGAACATCCTAATCATGTTTACAAATTGAATAAAGCCTTATATGGGTTAAAACAAGGACCTAAGGCTTGGTATGAAAGGCTGACTCAATTCTTCGAAGATCAAGGATACAGGAAGGGAGGGTCAGACAAAAAACTGTTTGTAAAAGAAAAAAAAAGGAAATTTATAATAGCTCCAATCTATGTTGATGACATTGTGTTTGGAGGAATGTCAGATACGATGGTCCAACACTTTGTGATGCAAATGCAGTCAGAATTTCAAATGAACCTTGTTGGAGAATTGACTTATTTTCTTGGACTTCAGATTAAACAAATGGAGGACACCATCTTCATATCTCAAAGCAAGTATACAAGAAACATAGTCAAGAAGTTTGGAATGGAAAATGCTACAAACAAGAGAACACCAGCACCTACTCATTTGAAACTCACCAAGGATGAAAAGGGAATAAGTGTTGATCAAAGCCTCTATAGAAGCATGATTGGTAGCTTGCTGTACTTGACTGCAAGTAGACCTGACATCACTTATGATGTTGGTGTATGTGCTAGATATCAGGCAGATCCTAAGGTAAGTCATTTGACTCAAGTTAAGAGGATCCTGAAGTATGTAAATGGAACTTGTGACTATGGCATAATGTATTCTCACTGTGAAGACTTTGCTTTGTATGGATATTGTGATGCTGATTGGGCTGGGAATGCAGATGATAGAAAGAGTACCTTAGGAGGTTGTCTCTTGGTTCAGCAAAAAGCAGAATTGTGTGACATTATCTACAGCTGAAGCAGATCGAGTACATAGCTGCTGGGAGTAGGTGCTCACAAATAGTTTGGATGAAGCAAATGCTGAAAGAATACGATGTTGAACAAGATGTTCTAACACTGTACTATGACAACATGAGCGCCATAAATATTTCAAAAACTATTGTTCAGCATAGCAAGACCAAACATATTGACATTCGTCATCACTTTATTAGAGATCTTGTTGAAAACAAAATTGTAACTTTGGAGCATGTGGACACAAAAGAACAGGTTGCAAATATTTTCACTAAGGCACTTGATGTTGTACAATTTGAGAAGTTAAGAGGCAAGTTAGGAATTTGTCTCTATGAGGAATTGTAGCAATTACAGTTAAGAGGAGTGTGTGTGGTGTGCAACAATTACTTTTGTTCCTTCTAATCAATTACTGCACACTAATCAAGGAAATCATGGACGTAACCACCATACAAACACGCCACTCATCATGGTTGGTTATTTTTATTTCAAATCTTTTTCATTTATTTCCTTCCAAAATAAACCCACTTACAATTTCAACTTCTCAACTCCCTCCTCACACATCTCTTTCAAACCTATTACTCTCCTTCTCTGCCAATCTTACTCTCCCAACCTCACGATCTCAACAATGTCTCACTCATCCAACTCCAACTCACCGTCTAACACGAACTCACCATCATCCATCAGAGCCCTTGAGCCACAACTCTTTGACATCATCACCGACGCCGTTCCCATCACTAGAATCCATCCCTCTTTTGCATCTGCTCTTAAACCCAAAACCTCACAAACTTCCATAAAATCTAATCTCTCTAGTACTGTTAATTTGTCAAATTTGTGGCAAAAAGGGGGAGTAAAAACCTTGGTATGTTTATCACTATAAGAAAATGTCTGATTACCCACGGATTTGTTACCCACGGCCTCGAACCGTAGGTATTACCCACGGTATTTCCGTGAGTAACGTCAAAATACGTTTTTAAGAAAAAATTTAGTTACCCACAGTGAATCCGTAAGTATTATCCATGGTATTGCCATGAGTAAATTCAAAATTAACAGTGACTCACCCATTCACCCATCCCCGGCGGCGCGACTCACCCATCCCCGACGGTGACTCTAAGCTAGCAACGGTGAACCCATCTCCGACGAAGAGGATCGAATCTGTGACGACGTGGTGATGACACGAAATCATATCGTATTTTTAGCTTAATTTACATGAACTTTAGTTGCATTTTCATATGTTTTTATATCTTTTATCTGTTTTTATGTTGGTATTTGTTTTCTTTTCAGTAAAGTTGAATAAATTAGGTCGGAGAAGAGAATTGAGCAAAAAGTGCCGAAAATGCAGCAAAAAGAGGGGTGCAAAGCACAAATTCGCGCAGCCCACCAAAGGAGCCCAGTAGAAAGGGGCAAATGCCCCCAGCAACCTTGTGGCGGGCGCCACAAAAGTGGTGGCGGGCACCACCAAGCCCAAATCCAAGAAAAACAGATTTTGCGAGACGTGGGGAAGTGGCATTCGTCTGATCCGTTTCTGTTCCTAATCGTACGGCTATTGGATGAGATCAAGTGAAAGCCTATCCTTCCCTATTTTCATGGATCGTACAAGCAAATATTCTCCTATAAATAGAAGCTCAAAAATCAGATCTTCTACGTTTTTTCTTTTGTTTATTTCAGTCAGTTTATATTTCCAATTCAATAAACTGTGACGGTATTTCCACACCGGAAATCCGTTACGAATTCTGTTTACATATTCCTGTCAAGAATTTTATTCCGATTAATTCCAGCAGCTTTAATTCAAGCTTTTCCATAATTTTTATTTCTAGGTTTTTATGCTCTTATTTATTTGTTTATTTATTGTGTCCAATTTAATTTACTGTTTTAGTTTATTTATTTCTTTCTTCATATTCAGCTAGATTAATTGATATCGGTATGTAATCTTAATTTAGCGTAGGGGATTTAGTAATGATTCGGCGAGTAATTTATTAAACTCTTTTTCTGATTCGGGTTTCTAATTTTAAAACTCCTAAGCTTTTGAACGAAAGTAAAATAAAGCGATTAAGGTTAAAATCAATAGAGCGAGAGTTTGAGGTTTTAACTAGATAGTAGGAACTTGATATTAATTCTTGAACAAGCGAGAGCCACGTTAGAATTAATTAGGAATAATTGATTTTCAAAATATACTTTCGAAACTAAGGTGGTAGAAAAGTGACAGTAAAACTCCTAGTCTAGAAAGTATGGTCTTTATCAATAAAACGAGAGTGTGAGGTTTAGACTTTTAACTCGAGAAAGTCCTTCTGAAAAATAAATCCTTTTTTCGCGCGCTGTTAATTTACCGAATCCCCGAAGGTTAATTAGTTACATACCGATATCCCGCTTTTAATTAATTTAAAATCTTTAATTTAATTTAAATTCTAAACAATTCTAAAAACCAAAAAAATATTAGCCTTAGATTTACGCCGTGACAACATAATACGGTAGTTCAACTATTGGTCCCTGTGGATTCGATATCTTTTAAAACTCAACGAGGAGACTGTGCACTTGCGGTCATAAAATATTTTTGATACACAAATCGTCGATCACGTGGCTCCAATCTCTGGCGATAATACTGGTGTTTCTGTCGACACACACTCCTCTGAGGTAAATATTAACCCCTTTGAAATCCTTCTCATTGTTAATTTTTGCTTGCTGTTGTTGCTGGTTGAAGTTATTAGAGATTTTTCAGTATATCTAGTTGTTAGGGTTCTTGGATTTGAGTATTTTTATTATCTAATTTTTTATTCAATACAATTGATTTTCTATTTGTTATCACTGAGTTCTTAATCTTGGTTTTGAATTTTCAAAAAACAAAAAGGATTTTGTTTCTCTCTTTTTGGATTTCATTTTAATTGTTTAGTTTGAGAAAGAAATTTTGTTTATGGAAAGGCTCACAATAGAAGTGTTGTATAGTCATATATCATCATGAATTCATGATCTTAGTGTTTAAGCAAAGCAAAGCAAAAACAATTTTTGATCACGAGCAAAGCAAAGCAAAGCAGCGATGCCTCTACTTGGTCCACACGAACAGCTTTTCTCCAATCCAAGTGCTAGCTTGCGAATGAAGAATAATAATGAGAGTGATAGAATACTTGAGAAAATATTAGGATTCACAAAACCCTAATATTGTTATGAAGGTCTCTTGTGTTTTTCACTTGTGAAACTCTTTTCACTAGGTTTCTATTTATAGAGTTTATTATCTTGTTCTCCAAGATAAATATTTTCTTGTCCAATAAAATTTGTTTGTAACAAAAACAAACAAAAAATAAACAAGAAGATTTGTTTGTAACAAACAAACAAAATAAAATAAAAACCCACCATATCTTTTATCTAGGGCGCGCACCCCACGAGTCATCATACTCATGTGTGCGCGCGCCCACCATACCATACGGTGTATCGCCTTTCATTAATTTGTGATACTTTATCACAATGCATATTTTTCTCAAGTGCACCGTACCTTACGGTGTTCTCTATCTCTCACACTATACTGTCCTTATGTGTGTGACCCTGTAGGATTCCGTAACGATGGCAATAATATTAAATCAACTATCTAATATTATAAACATTGAGTGGTCTCTAGCAATACATCAATGCTACCCATATTACGGAACGTTTATGTGATCTTAACAAAAACATTCAGTGACAATATCTGTTGTGTACAATTACCCCTTTGCCCTTATGTCTATATTGAACACAAGGCATAGACTGTGTCATCCTTGTCCAGTTCAATATTGGGCCCATAGACATTTATCCTGTTATGTAGGATTGGCAAATTCCATCTATGTCACTATTGTCCCTCAGCATGCTTTGTAAAAGTACCTATCCACTGCCTTCATTATTATCCAGTTACGGATAACGTTAGATCAGTGATAAGGCACTTATCTCTTCATCTAGGGTACATAGTGGTTTCAGGTCGAAGGGTGGTTTACACCATTGTCACCATGAGAGTAACTTATGACACATTACATAACATTCCATATAGTTCTCTCATAGCGGGTCAATCCAATATAAATATTACTCTTAATATTTATATCTATGTCAAGACTTGATAACTCCTTATCCTATGATCCATGAGATGCGATCATCAGTCTATCTTCATAATAGTCTTTATGCTTTAAGGTTATCCCTTTTCACCTTAAAGCTCGACTACGGATACTTTAAGAATAGTGTCCTTATGTTTAATTTAGTCTCATGATTAAGTCATACTTAATATTAAACGGACTATCTATTCTAGGGACTTTATTATTTTGGACTCCTACAAACATAATAAAGAAGTGCCTTATATTATTAATTAATAAATAAAACATTATATTATTAATAAATAATTCAAATACAAGTACTTAAAAGTATTGGCCCTTAGGGCTCTAACAACAACAATAATGTACTATTTCAAAAGGACTATAATAGTTGGAGTGATTCTCATATATTTTCCTATTGAATTTCAATCCCATGCTTACCTTCATTAAGCTTACATTGGCCTTTGCAAAATATGTGCAATGAAAATCAATGTAGGACACCATTCTTTAAGTTTGTAAAAACCATTTATGGTGTTAAATAAATCTTACATAACATGGCCATTGTGAATACATTCAAGTAATTAGGAAATTGTAAAATGGTGTTTTTTTTTTGAAGAAAAGTTGTAAAATGGTGTTAACATTAGTTTCCCTTGTGATTTTTAGAAAAACACCATTTTATAAAGAAAGAGAAAAAAATTGTGGTTGCATTATTGAAATACCTTTTGACAGTGTATTATGTTTCAACTTGTCTTTGTTCAAGAGGGTATGTGTCTTCTTGCCTTGAAGCATCGCTGCCTTCTCTCATCCATGGAAAAATTGAGTTTTCAAGTTGAAAGTTACATGTGCCAATTAGTGCCTCCAACCATCTTCTTATGTTGTTAGGTAACAAAGGTAAGAAGAAATCAAAGCTTCTCTTTATTGTTTCTCTTTTATGCCAAACCCTAGGACCCCAAATGTTTAAGAAATGTGATCTTACAAGTTAAATGGACTATTTTTGGAGTAATAATGAATTTAGCATGTTGATTCATAAGCTTACATGAAAGAAGAATTGGTAATGTGGATTTTCGTGTAGACATACTGTCAGTATGTTGGATATAACTTTTTGTGTGTAACTCTATTTTTTGTGAAACTTAAACCATTAGAAAGTTGCAGAATTTTTTATTACAAATTTGCTTGCTTTAAGTCACAAATCGACGGAAAGGCGAATGGATCGAATGGAAATCGAAATGTTTCAAGCTTTCATATTTTGTTCAGGTGAGTTCCTTAGATAGAACCCACCTTTGGGTAGATTTGTATGACTAGAATTTTGTTAGAGGTAGTACAATGCAAAGTAGTTATTAGAATATAGATTAGAAATGAGAAACTCAATCACATAGATTGACATGAACATAGATGTAAACAGAGAAAGATTAGTACCCTTGAAACTCATGCAAGCAATCCCTTCTATTCACTTGCATATAGATTCTAGCAAATGTCATGAATTATAATTAAGAGTTTATGTATGATAGGCCTTGAACGTGTATGCTATGTGATGCAGAAAATTCAGATTTTATTATAAACATGACATGTGCCCTGAAAGATTAATTGACATGTGCCGACTGATTCAAATAAAAAAGTCTCTAAAGAAATTAAAGAGAATGATTAGAGTCCTCCATAGAAGAAATTAATAGTTCGGTTATAAATTAATGATAAACATATAGTTTGATTTGTACTAGGTTAGTTTTGTTCTGCTTGATTTTATCCTTTTTTTAGTTTTGTTCAGCTTGATAGAGTAGAAGACTCGTTGCTATACTTAGACTTTATAGGAAATGTATAATATTTCTTTACCAATATAAAATATTTCATCAACTATATTGTTTATTCCATTTTCCCTTGAATTCTCAATATTTTGTGTTTTAGTTCTCAGGTTAAGGAAAAACTCAGAGAAGATTTGTAGGAAACTTATTTTATTATGAACGAGGTATGTCATGTTGGCTCTAAATTATTCCATTTGGTTCTATATATGTCATAGCTTTAGTGGTCTTACTAAGCTTAGCTATAATATGTTTTGCATTCCTTTGTAGGTTTAGGAAATAGTTTAGAAGCTATGTCAATTGGCTGCAACAGGTCTTCAAGGCAAGAAATTGGCTTCATTTACATGGACATCTCTACCAAATTACACTTGTTTATGTAACATGTTTCTATTAGTGGGGAGTGATACATGACTTAGAACTATTGATAGAATATATTTCATTAATAGTTTCGGGGGGAATGATACATGACTTAGAACTTTTTTATGTATGATGTTACTATTAATATATTTCATTTTGAGGGTGAAAAGTTATATATTGATACGATAGTACACTTTGATTAATGACCTTTTGATGTCTATAAACTTAATTATTTTGTTTGTGGTTGTTTGATGTTGGATGAAGTTGAAGGATATCAATCATGAGAAAAAGTACTATTAGAATATTAAAAAAAAAAGGATGTTACCCACAACAATATTGTAGGTAATATATTTAGCTGGGTTTCAACGGCCGTGGGTCAGTAGTTGGTAACGTTTTTGACGTTAAAACTGTGGGTAATTATTACTCACGGTTGCTCTGTGGGTAATTAGTAATAGTAAAGCTGTGGGTAATGCGTGAGTAACGTTACCCACGACTTTTGTATGGGTAATAAATTACCAACGAGCGTTTTTGTCACGGACCCGCGCCGTGGGTAATCCGTGGGTAATTTTCAATTACTCATAGTAAAGTCGTGGCTAATGGCAAAAATGGCCGTTGATATAGACATTTTTTCTTGTAGTGTATGCTCTGATGATACTTGATATGTTCTGATGACATGATGATGCACTGCTCTGGTTATGGTATGATAGTAGTGTAGTTTATATGGAGTATGTAGACTCGTAGTTATGTGTGCTCTGATATATGCATGTGGTTAGGGGGAGCTGATTTATGTTCTGTAGGGGGATATGTTGGATATGATGTTCCAACACCCTACGCATATATGCAGGGGGATATGTTTTGTGAAATATTCTATCAATGTTTATGTTTCTGACCATTTAAGGCGAAATAGTTATCTTGTGTTCCGCTGTTGCATGTTTCTTTGATAATCTTTGAAGATACATCCTATTTGTTTCTACTAATCTTGAAGAATGGCTACTACTGATCTTTATATGTATGTGTTGATGTTGTTGAAGTATCTGATATTACTGAAGTATCTATTTACATGGCATCTGGATGGTCATAAGTTGTTTTGGCCAAAAATTTGCCAAAGGGGGAGTTTGTTGAGTCCTTTGGTATTGGCTGCATTTTTGGTATAATAAACCTTGTAGCAGGATGTGCGATATAATTCTTCAAACATTGTATCATCTCATTGGAAGTGTTCGCGCGCTCTTTTCTATTTATGGAATATCCATTTCTCTCTCATGACGCGTTTTTGTTAATGCATCAGATTCTCGTCAAGAATATTTTTATAAAGAATCTTCATGAAGTATATTTCTGCAGAAGATCTTTTTTAATTATTATGGAGTAATTGGTTGGGCTAAAACACTACTAGCCCAAGTTACTTGTGAATCAAGAATGTTTTATTGGTCTATTTAAAGGAGGAGCTAAACCTAATCCTTGTAAGTTTTGTTCACGCTGTTTTGTGTTGTTGTTTAGGATTCTAGGTTTTGCGTGTGTGTTTATTTGTGAGCCTTTCTTATGTCTCATTGATGCAAGTTTAGGACTGTGTTTTTGTGTAACGTAATGTTTGTAATCCTCTCCTAAGCTTTGAAGTACGGAGTTAGGATTGTGTGTGGTTATAATACTCTTAGTCTTTAGGTACGAGTGTGTAGTTTTTAGGAGTGTGTCTCCAAGAAAAGTATTCATATCTGTGTAATTGAAATCCTTGGTGTCTGTAAGGTTGTAAGGGAGAGAGTTGGGATCTCTGATCTAGGAGTTCCGAGGTTGAAGAGTCATTGGTCGTGCCTAGGTGATAAATTGTAAACGGGGCGTTTGCTGATAACTTTGAACTAGGACCATCATAGTGATATTCCTTCATGGATTGGTATCCCCTAGATTAGGTTGCCGTTGTGCGCTGAACTTGGTTAACAAATACTATGTCTCCTTTATTTGTTTTGTTTTATTTACGTCGCTTTATTTCGTGTTACGTTTGATAAAGTGTTCAACACACTGTATCACACACTGTGCTTGGCGTGCCAGGAATTTCAATTGGCATCAGAGCAGGCACCCTGCCTGTTCTTAGGGTGAGATTCAGAACCTAAAATCTCTGGCATCATGGATAAGGAAGGATGATACATGAACAGGCCACCTTTGGTCAATGGATCCAACAACTATGATTCTTGGAAATCTAAAATGACTGCTTTTTTGAAATCCATCAATAGCAAAGTCTGGAAGACTGTGTTGACTGGATGGGATAACCCTACTCTTACCAACAAGGAAGGTACCTCAACGGGGGTACTAAAACCTGAAGTAGAATGGAGTACAGATGAGGAAACTGCAGCTCAATATAATAACAAGGCTATCTACGCGCTGTTTAATGGTGTAGACACTAATATTTTCAAACTTATTAAAAATTGTGTGTCAGCTAAAGATGCGTGCGAGATATTGAGAACTTGCTATGAAGGAAGTACTAAAGTGAAGCTGTCAAAGATTCAACACCTCGCATCCAAGTTTGAATCCCTAAGAATGAAAGATGAAGAGAGTATCCAAGAGTTTCACCTAAGTCTACTAGACATTGCAAATTCTTTTGAAGCCGTGGGTGAGAAGATAACTAATGAGAAATTATCAAGAAAACTTCTTAGATCTCTTCCCAAGAGATTTAATATGAAGGTTACAACTATTGAGGAAGCGCATGACATTTCCACCATGAAAATGGATGAACTGGTTGGATCTCTCCAAACTTTTGAAAATGTTCTAAACGAACGAGGGGACAAAAAGAACAAGAGAATAGCATTTGTCTCAAATACTAATGATGGTAAAGATCTTAGTGAGGATGAAGGTGAAGAAAGCATAGCAGATTCCATTGCCCTGCTTGGGAGATAGTTCAAAAAGGTGCTGAAGAGAGTTGATGGTAGGAATCGACAGAATGGGCAGAAGATCAGATTCGACATCAACAAGCAACCAAGCATTTTGAAGAAAACCAAACCTGAAGAAAAGAACGGTCAAAGCAAGGGTGTACAATGTCATGAGTGTGAAGGATATGGACACATAAGATCTGAATGTGGAACTTACTAGAAAAATCAAAAGAAAGGGTTAACTGTATCTTGGTCAGATGAAGACTCAGAGGAAGAAATCGAATCATCTTGATCAACATTTTGTTTTGGTGGAGTGATCAGGCTATAACATTGGCTTCTTGAGAAGTTATTGATACACATAGAGGCATATTCCTTTCCTTTCAAGCTTCCACTTTGTATTGATATCATAAGGTCTATATGAGACGGTTTTTGTATCTTGATGGTTGTGGTAATCAGTTAAAGACTTTTGTATGACATTATGGTGTGCTTCCCTATCTGATTTTCACCACAAATCTTCCCTTTTTCAATACTGAGATTAGACAGTTTTTTTGCAACCTTTATTGATATAATCCTCTTTATACCTTTAGATTGGAGGTGGTCAAGTTTTGATTCATCTTCATTCCAACTTAATGCATGATGTTGAGCATGAGGTATCCATAAATAACTGTTGTCTCTTGACCTAATTTCCTTCATGATGAGTCATTGATTTCTATCAGTCACTGTGCATAAACCTTTGTCGAAGTTTATCTTCATTCCATGATCACATAACTGGCTCATGCTAATCAAATTTGCAGTTAAGTCTTCAACCAGTAAAACATTATTTAGACTAGGTGAGTCTGGGCATACAAGCTTCCCATTGCCTTTAATTTTTCCTTTGACTCCATCACCAAAAGTTACATACTTGTTTCCTTTTGATGGTTTGATTTCTGTTAAATAGCTTTCTTTACCTGTCATGTGTCTGGAACATCCACTATCAAAATGTCAGTTATCTTTTGCAGTGCCTTTGAGGGATGTATGAGCAATTAGACTAATAACTTCAATTTTGGGTTTCCACACCTTTAGAGTTGGTGAGGTAGAATGATGATTTTTCTTTGCTCTAGGTCTTCTGTTGTATGGATAGCCATACAACTTGTAACAGAAGGATCTGATATATCCATATACTCCACAATAATGACATCTTCTGCATAGTTTCTCAGGTTTAATTTTTTTGCGCATTGTCTGAGACACTTTGCTTGAAATGTTATCACCAGGTTTACTATTTTTGACAACAGTTTTGCTGGCTTTCACAAAAGTTGGCTTTAGGGATTTTACATGTTTGGACTTAACAAAACCTAAATCATTTAAATTCTTACTGGATTTCCCAAACTCTAGGATTTGATCCAACACATCTGAGCCATTGTTCAACATCCTAATAGATTTTGACATACCATCTATTTTTGACTTTAGTAGGATGGTTTCCTCAGATAAGACAGAGATAGTATTTGTCAGCTTTTCTTTCTCAGTTAACAAGTCACAGATGGTTGCCTTTTGTTCTTCAATTATTGGTAGAGCTTCATGATATTTTGTTTATAGGAGTTTGTAGGTCTCTGCCAATTCTTCATCCGTCATGTCTTCACTATTTGAGTCATCATCAATAAGTTTTCCTGAGAAGGCAATGACCCTATTTGTAGTTTCATCATTACTGCTATCACTATTTGAGTCATCATATGACCAAGATACATTCATGCCTTTCTTCTGCTTCCTTAAATAGTTGGGACATTCTGCTTTGTAGTGTCCATAACCTTCACATTCATGACACTTTTCATTCTTTCTTGGCTTGTCCTCATCAGTTCATCTTTTTTGAGAATTGCTTCCTTTAGGCTTGTCAGTCAATTTGTCAAACAAGTTGTCTCTGATATTTTGTCTTGACCTTCTGTCATACCTCTTGAAAGCTTTACCAAACTGTCTACTGATTAAATTGACAGCTTCCAACACACTATCATTGATATCCTTTGTAGGTTTATCTGTATTTTCTTCAATGTTGGATACAAAGGCAATACTTTTGTTCTTTTTCTCAGATTTATCATTCAAACCCACCTCAAAGGTTTGTAGTGAGCCAAGTAATTCATCTAGGCTGATTGTGCTTATATCTTGAGCTTCTTCAATAGAAGTTACCTTCATGTGTAACACCCGACGAAAATAATACAAAAATGCAATGATGAATATGCAATGCAGAAATGTAAACAATGAAGCCGCCACCAAATTTTATTTATCCCATGCGGGGAAAGGAAAATAATGACAAAACCTTTAAAAGTCGGGTTCGGGAGTTGGTTACATGAGGGGAAGACGTTAACACCCCCTCATATCCGTGGTATTCAACTGGAACCATTTGAGGAAATTTGGTTTGCATAAACAGAATAACCGTGTAAAAAGATACATTACCGCATATTAAACAGAAAAGGGAAAAAAGAGTTTTTTATTATTTGGCTTGAAGAGAGAGGCTCTCGCTCCTACGTATCCCCCAAGTACAATGAGGTACTCGAAGCTCACGTAGTTCTTCCTAAAAAAAGTTTTGTTTGTCGGTTGTTTTTAATGAACAACATATATGTCGCATTCCACTGATACGACAGTTTGCTTGTATGCTCGACTGAGGCTTAAGCGTTTGTCTATATCAGGGGAACGGATAAAACATCGTTCTTTTTAAGAAAAGAAAGTTAAAAGTTTGAAAGTTGAGAGAAAGTTAACTACACAAGGGCAGGAAAAATAGTAGAGTGACTTGAAAGTCTTTTATGATTTTATTAAGTTATTTTGAGAATGATAATAACCCTAAATCACGAGCCGTTCCACAGGGATAGGATCATTCGGGTAGAGACGAGTCGTACGTCAGGCTCCCCCTTTTTCAATTAGTTTATTAATGGAACTTTATTATTAAAGTGAAATAAGCCGAAGACGAGTCGTAAGTCAGGCTCGTTCTCATTTAATTTAATTAAAAAAACTCCATTTTAATTGGTATGAGAATAGCTCAAGATCATGAGTCGTCAGTCAATGACCGATTTATTCCCATTCCATCTTTGAAAGACATGTTTTCCACAAGTCAAATTTTCAGGCCAGAAAAGGAAAAAAGAAAGAGTAGAAGAAGAGAGGAATGCAAATGCATGATAAATGCTAATGACCATATAAAATAATGACAATGTAAGTAATGTGGTAATTAAACGAAATAAATATGCGAATATACATAAATAAACGAGCAATTAAATGAACAGGCACGAAACAAACTGTCAAGAATGAAGTGAATTAACAAACATCTAGAAAGCAAACGTAAAAATAATCTTGAGAGGAGACGTCAGTCAGGTTCTCACTTATTTCTACGTTCAAACATCAAATTATTTTGAATGAAATAAAAATAAATTCAAGACACGAGTCGTAAGTCAGGGTCCAATTTATCTTTATTCCACTCAAAAAGTCAAACCAGGCAACCAGTAGAGATAGTATTTAATTGTGGCGTTATAAGTTGAACGTGGAATATATAATTAAAACATACATACTATCAAGTGACTAAAGTCCAAAAAAAGTTCATGTATCAGAGGAACTAATCATTTAAACGACGATAATTAAAATAAAGTAAAACTGAGACGAGTCGTACGTCAGGCTCTTTTTACTTTACGTTAATTACCACGTTAAATTGAGGACACGAGACGTACGTAAGGGTCTGGTTTATTTTTTATTTCGAATATAAGTTTTAATCAATTGAAAGAATAGCGTTTTTTTTTTCTCACGAATTAAGTCATTTTAAAAATTGTTCAGCAGAGGGGTGTAGAAATAGTGGAAGAGTGTAACGGTAATTTCAGAAATTGTTCAAAACATAACAAAATTTAATCAGATTCAGGCCCAACATTAGGTCTAGCCCAAACCCAGTCCAACCGGACACAGTCACTGACCCAAGATCCAGATAAAAAACAAAACAACGCGCCAGCCAATCGCAGGCTGACACGTGACTCGGTGATAGAGTCACTGACTCAGTGACTCGGTGAACTTCCATGAACAAAACCAGAGTGAGTTCGGCCAAACACTAACAAACACAAATTCGAACCAAATCGTACAATCGAATACTCGATTTGATGCATTTTCGAACGTAGATCCCGATTTTAATATCAGTTTTTCAAAAAAAAACTTTCAAACGAACACGAACAGAAGAAACAAGTTTCGGATCTATGTGATTTTGCTCGAAAACGCAACAGATATGTATCAAATGTAAGTTAAACTGGAAAATTGCAAACACGTATTTGTATCAAACCTTTTTCAAGCGCGAATCATGATTTTAACATCGTTTTTTTTCGAAACAACAATCAACAACAAAACGAACCGAAATTCAAATAGATCTAACAACAGAAATCCATCAAAACAGAATAAGATATGTACAAATCAAACCCAAAACAGTTATATATGCAAACAAAATCAATAGACTACATGAATCTGAGCCAAAAATGTCCAAAAACGATTCAAATCCCACCTTCTTTGTTTTGATGGCTCTCGGTCTCGGACTTGAGCTTCGTGGTGCCGTTCTTGAGTTTTTGAGTGCGATCCAAAGAGCAATAGGTAGAGGAGAACGTGTTGAATCTTTTATCTCTTGAGGGTTTTTGATTTTGGTGAGGTTTTCATGATGAAATATGAGGAAGAAAGTCTAGGGTTTGAGTGAGGGAGAAGAGGGGAGCGGCGCTGGAGAGAAGAAAGAAAGAAGAATTCTGATTGTGAACAGTGAAAAATGCTTATCCTAGGGTTTGTAATGAATGGTTCCTTTTATACTACCAGCCCAAATTTGGGTTATTTTTGTAATAAAAGAATTTTTAGTGGAAGAAACTATAAAAATAGAAATGGGGTAAAAGTCTAATTAATTTTTAAAAGGGAAAATGTTATGTGAAGGAAAAAGGGTGAGGTGGCAACGCTTGATTGGTCACAAAAAGAAAAACTCACAAATGACTAAAAAGGTAAGTAAAATTAATAAAATAGTAAAAAAAAAAAACAAAAATATAAAAGGTGGAAATAAAAATAAAATCAACCCAAAAAAGATAAAAACTAGTTTTAATATTTTTGTTTATATATAAAAAGGGAAAAATGAAATTCTTTTTGATATTTCTTATGAAATAAGAGATAATTTTCAAAGATAAAATATTTATTTTAAAAAAGTGAAAAATTAGGGTATTACAGCTGCCCCTACTTAATTATCTTATACTCGAGTGCACCAATGACTTGCATCCTTGTGCGCTCGTAGTAAAAGATAATTAAATACAAATGCCCTAATTTTTGTCATGTAATGAGATGAATGATGATGGGAGGTGAGGATAGAAATCATACCTAGGGCAATTAGGAACTGAATACCTGAGAATGAAATGATCGTCTCTCGTCCGGGTGCTTTGATCTTAGAAATGAGTCGTCTCCCGCCAGGGTGCTTTAACTCCAAACAAACAGATCTTCTCCCGTCTGGATGCTTGAATAATGTAACAAGAAAACTGAATCGTCTCCCGTCTGGGTGCTTGAATTTAAAAATAAACAGAGTTGTCTCCCACCCGGGTGCTTTAACTCCACAAGAAAAATAAACTAATCTTTTCCCGCCCGGGTGCTCGGATTCAAAAATAAACAGAGTTGTGTCCCGCCCGGATGCTTTAACTCCAAAAGAAAAAGAAATGATCTTCTCCCGTCCGGGTGCTTGAACTATGTAAAGAAAACTGAATCGTCTCCCGCCCGGGTGCTTGAATTCAAAAGTAAACAAAGTTGTGTCCCGCCCGGGTGCTTTAACTCGAAACTGATTCTGACTGTACTCCACTGACGCTTGATGTATCATTGGGTAAAGAAACTTGTAGGGAGTCAAAGATTGAATATTCTATCATCACTTTGACAAAGATTTCACAAGATTACTGCTTGACCGTTGTTTTGTTGAGACCATGCTATCCCAAACAATTTGTAGGGGATACAGTATGATATCTTCATTGGGGATATGGTTTGGAAACCAACTTGCTGAGGATTCGACATGTTGGCCGACTTATTGGCGACAGATGATTTATCAAACGATTCACTAGAATGCTGTGCATCAACCAACTTTGCTGGGAAACCGTTTAACAAACGATTTACTGAAGTACGGTGTTTCAACCGTCTTACTAGAGATAACCACCTCGAACAAATCACTGGAGAGAGGGTCTATTTAACTTTTCTGACTGGGAAAGTTGTATGTAGACCAATCTGCTGTAAATATCACTTGTCGAATTATTCACTAGGGAAAGGATCATCAACCCCTTTTGGTAGGTATAGAGTATTGACCCACCTGATACGGATCAGTGGTAACAATAAATTCAACTAAGTTCACTGGGGAGATTAAAGATTCATCAATCCTTCTTTTCAAAAGATTACGGTTCATCAACCGTCTTGCTGGAGAATTAGGTCAATTAATCCTCTACGTTGAATAAGAGATCCAAGTTCGCAACCTGTTAAAACAACATTTTGAACATGTGCTTCATGAATGCATGATTGTACATCTCTAATGCCTAAATGCAGAACTAATGCAGATGAAATATCTGATCATATGCAGGACTTTGTGTGATTCTTTTTATGCATGAGCCTATATGCACGAATGCATGAATTTATATGAATGCATGATTTTCTGAGTTTGAACTCCATTGAGGTAAGGTCATGAGACGTTGACTGTTCTTGTTGTTGGGTGAACATTCAATCATGTTTCCAAAAACGATAGCAACTTTCTTCATGAGATGAAATCAAGGGATTGCCATGAATTTCTGTATATGGATTGGGGCATTGTATTGTACGCCACCGGCTTCCCTTCAGACATTTTAATATTTCAAAACACTTTGTAATCTTTTCAAATGCTTTTATTTTTTTAAAATGTTTAAATGCTTTATTTGTTAAAAATGAATAGCACAAATGTATACAATTAGAACATAAAAGCAAGCAGACACAATATGATTGGAAATGAGAATTTATTCATTGCGCAAAACGCGGAAAGTTTTTACAACTGAATGCTAATCCCTCCATGCGGTGATTGCAAAATTGAAACTAAGATAGTGGCAATAAAAATAAATGAATTCCATGGAATCATAACAAAGTTGTCCTTCATCATGAGCTCGACACCACAATATCTCGCTTTTGAAAAAGGAGATTGGGCCAATCTTTTCCATCTGAAGCTTCGCCTTCATGCTGAATCAAGTGACGCAGTCCTGTGCTCTTTTTTTTTTCATTGCCCCTAATTTTTGCCTGGACCGCCCCTTCGGGTTTTCAATCCACCGGGACGCTCTTTATTGCCTAAGCCGCCCTTTCGAGTTTTCAACTTAGCGAGCTTTTCTTTATCACTTTTTTTTATGCATAGTATTTCTTGACTGCGTCAAAGTTCACTGGATGTGCAAACTCTTCATCGGCCATAGTTGCAAGGATTACTGCTCCATCAGAGAAAGCTTTCTTTACGACAAATGGTCCATCATAGTTAGGAGTCCATTTTCCTCGTAAATCTTTATGAACAGACAGTATTTCTTTTAACACTAAGTCACCTTCCTTGAACTGTCTTGGACGGACTTTCTTATCGAATGCTCTCTTGACTCTTTGCTGGTACAACTGACCGTGACACAAAGCTGTCATTCTCTTTTCTTCAATGAGATTGAGCTGATCAAGCCGATTCTGCTTCATCGAGTTTAACATCTCTCAAAACTCTTAACGAAGGGATCTCCACTTCTAAGGGTAGTACTGCCTCCATGCCATAAACCAGAGAGAAAGGGGTTGCCCCTGTTGAAGTGCGAACTGTAGTTTTGTACCCATGGAGAGCATAAGGAAGCATGTCATGCCAGTCCCTGTAAGTCTTCACCATTTTCTGAATAATCTTCTTGATGTTTTTGTTAGCTGCTTCCACGGCGCCATTCATCTTGGGCCGGTATGGTGATGAATTGTGATGTTCAATCTTGAACTCAGCACACAACTCTCTCAGTGATAATCTTGTTAAGGACTCCATAACGACATATAATCTTTCTCCTGATGTACTTGGAAACCACTTTTCTAGTGACATTGGCATACGATGTTGCTTCAACCCACTTGGTGAAATAATCAATAGCAACCAAGATGAATCGATGACCATTTGCCACTTTTGGTTCAATCATACCAATCATATCTATGCCTCACATGGCAAAGGGCCAAGGTGTTGTCATGACATGCAGAGGAGTAGGTGGAACATGAATCTTGTTCGCATAGATTTTGCATTTATGACACTTTCTAGCAAAACTGATGCAATCTCCTTCCATGGTCAACCAGTAATAGCCTGCACAGAGAATTTTCTTTGCCATTGCGTGCCCGTTTGCATGGGTACCAAAAGCTCTTTCATGAATCTCTTCAATAAGCATGTCCGCCTCTCTCTTCTTTACACAACGGAGAAGGATTTTGTCATAATTCCGTTTGTACAACACTTCCCCATCTAGAAAGAAACCGATTGCTAGCATCCTCAAGGTCTTCTTATCTTGCTCAGAGGCAGCGACAGGATATACCTTGTTTTTAATAAAATTCTTGATATCATAATACAATGGTCTTCCATCCTTCTCTTCTTCAATTGCGAAGCAATAAGCGGGCTTTTCTCTACGCTCAATTGCAACACGAGGTACATGATTTGGTTAACTTACTTTGTACATAGATGACAATGTAGCTAAAGCATCAGCCAACTAATTCTCTTCTCTAGGAATATGATGGAAAGTGATGTCATCAAAGTACTTCGTCAATTCCATAATATAATCCCGGTATGGAATTAAATTAGGGTGACGAGTTTCCCATTCACCTAGGACTTGGTAAATAACCAGAGCGCAGTCTCCATACACTTCTAGGTTTTTGATTCTCAAATCAATTGCCCCTTCTAGACCCATAATGCAAGCCTCATATTTAGCAATATTGTTGGTACATTCAAACAACAGCCTAGCTGTAAAGGGTCTATGTGTATCATGAGGAGAGATTATGACAGCACCTATACAATTCCCCATAGCGTTAGACGCACCATCGAACACAAGCTTCCACAGAGATCCTGGTTCGAGCCCCTCATCATCACCAATGGGAGGTTTTTCACTCAAAGCCATGATATCTTCATCAAGAAATCAAAGCACACAGGTTGATAATCATCCAAAGGTTGGCAAGCTAGATGCTCTGCTAGCACACTTCCTTTGATAGCTTTTTGTGTAACAAACTGAATATCATACTCAGATAACAACATATGCCACCAGGCAATCCTTCCAGTCAAAGCAGGCTTCTCAAAGATATATTTGATAGGATCCATCTTGGTAATCAACATAGTAGTATGACATACCATGTACTGTCTTAGACGGCGAGAAGCCCTGGTTAGAGCACAACAAGTCTTTTCCACTAGTGGGTAATTGATTTCACAACTAGTGAACTTCTTGCTCAAGTAATAAATTGCATGCTCTTTCCTACCAGTTTCATCATGTTGTTTGAGTACACTCCCCGATAGATTCCTCTAGCACATGTAGGTATAGAATCAACGGCCTTCCACGGACTAGCGGTATCAAGAATGGTGGCTCTTGTAAGTATTGTTTAATTTTTTCGAATGCCCTTTGACATTCTTCATTCCATTCAACACTCTAATCTTTTCTTAACAACTTGAAAATTGGTTCACAAGTTGCAGTAAGATGAGAAATAAACCTGGAAATATAGTTCAGCCGTCCTAGGAAACCTCTGACTTCTTTCTCAGTCTCTGGTGCTGGCATATTCTGAATTGCTTTTACTTTGTCGGGATCAACCTCAATCCCTTTCTCACTGACAATGAAGCCTAGCAATTTGCCGGATCTTACACCAAATGTGCATTTATTGGGATTCAACCGCAACTGATATTTTCTGAACCTTTCAAACAACTTCAAAAGATGTACTAAGTGTTCTTCTCCTGTTTGAGATTTAGCAATCATATCATCCACGTATACTTCAATCTCTTTGTGGATCATGTCATGGAAGAGAGTAACCATGACACGTTGATACGTTGCCCCAACGTTCTTCAAACCAAAAGGCATCACTTTATAACAAAAAGTTCCCCATGGGGTGATGAATGTGGTCTTCTCCATATCCTCGGGTGATATCTTTATCTAATTGTAACTTGAGAAGCCATCCATGAAGGAAAAGATCGGGAAGCGAGCTGTGTTATCCACCAATACATCAATGTGAGGTAATGGGAAGTCAACTTTCGGACTCGCTCTATTCAGATCCCAATAATCCACACACATGCGCACTTTACCATCCTTCTTCGGGACTGGTACTATGTTGGCAGTCCATTCAGGGTACTTGGCAACTGAAAGGAAACCCGCATCAAACTGTTTTCAGACTTCTTCTCTGATTTTGAGAGCCATGTCAGGTCTAGTTCTTCTCAACTTTTGCTTTACCGGAGGACATTCGGACTTGAGCGGAAGCTTGTGTTCAACTATATTGGTATCCAACCCGGGCATATCCTGATATGACCATGCAAACACATCCACATACTCTCGAAGCAGCTTGATCAAACTCTCTCTTACCTCTAGGTGTAGGGAGGCGCCTATTTTGACCTCTTTTTTATCCTCTTAAGTCCCCAGATTGATCACATCCACTAGTTTCTGATGAGGTTGAATCATTCTTTTCTCTTGATCCAACATTCGAGCTAACTCTTCTGGAAATTCATAGTCTTCCTCCCCATCCTCTTCAGCTTGATTAATTGGGAGTTCGAAGTCATGAAGATTTACAGCACTGTTATGATTCATGGATTCATTTCTGCATGATTTAATTTTTATTGATTTAGATTTTTTTTTTGAATGCAAAAGTGTTTAATGAAATGCAAGAAGTTATTGCCATTTTATTATTATCTTTTTTTAAAACTGTGAAAAGAAGAATAAATAGACGGAAATTGAACACAAAAATACTTTTCCATTAATCACAAGTCAAACATTTTAAACAAAGTGGCCCTACAAGCATCACCATTTGTTCTGAGCTGAACAAAAGTGTTTTGAAAAGAAAACAAATTACTTTGAAATAAAAACAACTTTTGGGATTCCAACAGCCTTCCAATTCGTGAGCTCTGTTCTTGGAGTACTGACCGACGATTTGTGTATCAAAAGATTTTTATAACTGCAAGTGCACAGTTTCGTCGTGTAGTTTTAAAAGATATCGAACCACAGAGACCAATAGTTGATCTACCGTAATTCTGCCGTTACGTTGTAAATCTAAGGCGATTGAGTTTTTAGGGTTGTATTAGAATTAAGAAGGAGAATCTAAATTTAAGATTTAAATTAATTAAGAAGCGATATCGGTATGTAACTAATTAACCATCGGGGATTTAATAAATTAATAGCGCGCGGATAAGTGTTTTACTTTTCAGAAGAACTTTCTCAATTTAAAGGTTTAAACCTCACACTCTCGTTTTGTTGATAAAAACCATACTTTCTAAACTAGGAGTTTTACTGTCACTTTTCTACCACCTTAGCCTCGAAAGTATATTTTGAAAACCAATGAGTTCTAATTAATCCTAACGTGGCTCCCGCTCGTTCAAAGATTAATATCAAATTCCTACTATCTGGTTAAAACCTCAAACTCTCGCTCTATTGATTTTAACCTTAGTTGCTTTGTTTTACTCTCGTTCAAAAGCTTTGAATTAAATTAGGAATTTGAATCAGAAAAGTAGTGTGTGTGTGCGCGCTATATCATCGTTAAATCCCCTTCGGAGAATTAAATTACATACTGATATCTAGGAATTTAGCTAGACATGGTAAAGGAAGTAAAGAAATAAAAACAGTAATTTAAACAAGACATAATAATTAAATGAATAAATGAGCGCATAAAAACCTGGAAATAGAAATTGCTGGAAACTTGAATTAAACTTGCTGGAATTAAAGGAAATATAATTCTTGACAGGAAACTGAAAACGGATCTGAAATCGGACTCCCAGTGTGGAAATACCGACACAGTTTACAAAGCGGGAATTATAAACTGACTGAAAATAAAGAAAGTAAGGCGTGTGCAGATCTGAGAATCAAGCTTCTATTTATAGAGGGATTTTGAACTACACGATCCTCTATTTGGGGAGAGGATAAGCTTCTTTTTGATCTCATCCAATTACCGTACGATAGGAACAAAGAAACGGATCAGACGAGTGCCACTTCCCCACGTCACGGAAAAATCCGTTTCAATTGGTTTGGGCTTGGTGGCGCCCGCCACCACTTCTGTGGCGCCCGCCACAGGCTTTTGATGGGGGCAAATGCCCCTTTTTGCTGGGCTCCTTCGTGGGCTGCGCGAAATTGTGCTTTGCACCCCCCTTTTTGCTGCGTTTTCGGCCCTTTTTGCTCAATTCTCTTCTCCGACCTATTTTATTAGACAAAACTAAAAACAAAACAAATACCATCATAAAAACAGATAAAAGAAATAAATATATATGAAAATGTACCTAAAGTTCACCTAAACTAAGCTAAAAATACGATATGATTTCGTGTCATCAAATTCCCCCACACTTGAACCATTGCTTGTCCTCAAGCATGAAAGAATAGTGAATTGCAAAGTGCAAGTAAAGACACATGACACGATCATCCTACTTTTACGTGGCTGCCGGCTAAGCTATGAAAATCAAATAATAGTACAAATAACAAGAACACCATAATGACACACTAGACTCCCATTGTATGAAAACAGACCTGAAGCACTTCCTTTTGACTCTTCCTCTCACCTAAATTTTATTTACCCTTTTCATTCTAGCGCAATCACATTAAGCCCGTTATCTTGTACACGCCCATGGTGTGAAACCTGTTAGTGATTATGACCATTATATAGCGCGGGGTGCTGATAACATAAGTTTGGTAACCCCTATTTGCTTTACCCACTTCGCAGTTGCGGGGGATCGGATCGTAACCCGCCCTACCAAGTTCAGAATCAGACACCTCTGAACCAACTACTAATGAGTTTCTATACTATGGTATTTTTTTTCTTTTCACATGTTTCAACATTTTGTTGAATTTTCATCAATTATTTCAAAGAATCAACCAATAGTATTTATGACATTTAAATTCGAGATCATTCACTTATATTCATCGGTTTCCCACTTAGTTTGTGCCTTGAGATGGTGCCGACTGCTAGATAAACTACTAAGGGTTCATTAAAACTCAAGTTCAAAGTTTTGTCAAAATTGGTACTCAAATCAGCTTTACATATTGCTGGGAATCTAAGGTGTTAGAATGGTATTGATTTTATCCAACTGTTACCTAAATCTCACAAGATAGCCTAGATAGTGCAAACAACCTATATACTTTCAAACAACCAACATCAAGCATCAAAACTCAACACTTTTGCTATTCACAAGAAAATTTTGGTATGGCTCAAGAAATGGGAAAAATCAGACAATAACAAAACCAACACGCAAAAACTACTCGATTCAAGTGAACTATCCTAATGTTTTATTATGCATGCAAACTAAATGACTGAAAGTAAAAAGGAAAGCGATAAAGCTTCCTCCCCCACACTTAAATCGAGCATTGTCCCCAATGCAACGACTAAAGGTGAAATTGGAAGAATAGAACCTGAATAACTAAGAGCTTTCACAACTATGAAGTCATCAAGCGTGCTTTCTCTTTATTACCTGCAACATCAAATGGACTAAAAAGGAAAAATATTAGACTCAAAATCAGTGGGTTGCCTCCCACCAAGCGCTTTGTTTAAAGTCGGTGAGCTCGACTTCAAAGAAGGTGAATTCAATTCACGTCAGCGGGTAGGGCGGATAGGTTAAAATTTTCAAAAGTAGTGTCACTATCCTTAAAATTGTAATGTTTCAACCGCTGCCCATTAACTGTGAATGTATCACCGGAATCACTTTTTATCTCGATCGCCCCATGAGGATATGTCTTAGAAATAGTAAAGGGGCCTGACCACTTGGAGCGAAGTTTTCCGGGAAAGAGTTTAAGTCTTGAGTTAAAAAGAAGTACAAGCTGTCCTACCTTAAACTCTCTCCTAGATAGACGCTTATCATGCCATTTTTTAGTTCTTTCTTTATAGATTTTAGCATTCTCATAAGCATCTAACCTAAGCTCTTCTAACTCATGGATATCCAATATCCTTTTCCTACCGGTGGTGGTGTAGTTGAAATTGAGGGCTTTGATAGCCCAATAAGCTTTATGCTCTAGTTCCACCGGTAGATGGCATGATTTGCCATAGACAAGCTTGAAGGGAGTGGTCCCAATCGGGGTCTTATAAGCTGTCCGATATGCCCACAGTGCATCATTTAGCTTTAAAGACCAATCTTTCCTAGAGGTTGCAACTGTTTTTTCTAAGATTTGCTTGATCTCCATATTGGAGACCTCCACTTGCCCACTTGTTTATGGGTGATAGGGAGTTGCTACACGGTGT
Source organism: Trifolium dubium (assembly GCA_951804385.1). Taxonomy (NCBI): domain Eukaryota; kingdom Viridiplantae; phylum Streptophyta; class Magnoliopsida; order Fabales; family Fabaceae; genus Trifolium; species Trifolium dubium. Next base: position 18,679,245 of record OX638066.1, read on the forward strand.
CGGACCCCATACTTGGATAACAATCTTTCGAAGATCCTAGAGATAAAATGGGAGCCACCATCGCTGATGACAAGTCTCGGCACACCGAACCTAGGGAAGATTTGGTTCTTGAAAAGTCTAATCACTACTCTGGCATCATTAGTTGGGGAGGCAACGGCCTCGATCCATTTGGACACGTAGTCAACAGCCACAAGTATGTATCTATTACCTAAAGAAGATGGGAATGGTCCCATGAAGTCGATCCCCCATACATCAAATACTTCCACTTCGAGAATGCCATGCTGAGGCATTTCATCGCGCCTAGAGATGCCACCGGTGCGCTGGCACTGATCACAACTCCGTATGGCAGCGTGGACATCTTTCCAAAGAGTGGGCCAATAAAGGCCAGCTTGCAGAATTTTAGCGCAAGTCTTTGAAGTACTTGCGTGTCCCCCATATGGCGCAGAATGGCAATGGGAAATGATGCTTTGCGCCTCATCTTCGGGGACACAGCGACGGAAGACTCCATCGGCACCTCTCTTGAAAAGTAGAGGGTCATCCCAATAGTAATGTTTTAGATCATTGAAGAACTTCTTCTTTTGCTGGTAAGTTAAATCCGGCGGAAGAACTCTTGCTGCCAAATAATTAACAAAGTCAGCGTACCAAGGCAGTGAGTCTCTTATGCAGACAGAGTTGACGACTTCGATGTCGTCTTGAATTAATGGGAACTCGGAGGTGACTTTCTCCATAATGGCTACAAGCCTCTCATATGGAAAGTCGTCATTTATGGGCACCTTTTCAGGCATCATTCCCTCCATCATTGACAAGTGGTCCGCAACTGTGTTGTCAATTCCTTTCTTATCCTGGATCTCTATATCAAATTCTTGAAGGAGCAGGATCCATCTTAGGAGCCTTGGCTTGGCATCCTTTTTGTTCACAAGGTACCTAATAGCCGCATGATCGGTATAAACAATGATTTTGGCCCCTATGAGGTAAGAACGGAATTTGTCTATTGCAAACACAACAGCTAGGAGTTCTTTTTCGGTGGTGGCGTAGTTCATTTGCGCGGGGTCTAGGGTCCTACTAGCATAGTAGATAGCATGAAGCTTCTTGTCTTTCCTTTGACCTAAGACTGCGCCTATTGCATAGTCACTCGCGTCACACATGATTTCGAAAGGTACATTCCAATCGGGAGGCTGCATGATGGGTGCGGAAATGAGAGGTGCCTTTAATTGGTTGAATGCTTTTAAGCACTCGTCATCAAAAATGAACTCGGCATCTTTCATTAACAGCCCGATTAAGGGCTTGGTGATCTTGGAGAAATCTTTAATGAATCGCCGATAGAAACCGGCGTGACCTAGAAAACTGCGGACTTCTCGCACAGACTTTGGGGGAGGCAGATTTTCTATAACTTGGATTTTAGCTCGATCTACCTCAATCCCCTTGTTGGACAATATATGTCCAAGAACAATCCCTTGACGAACCATGAAATGGCACTTTTCCCAATTAAGTACAAGATTTACCTTTTCGCATCTTTCAAGTACCTTTTCTAGGTTTGTCAAGCATCCTTCAAAGCTTTGCCCACACACGGAGAAGTCATCCATGAAGACCTCCATGATATCATTGATGTAATCGGCGAAGATTGCTTGCATACATCGTTGGAAAGTTGCGGGGGCATTGCACAATCCAAATGGCATTCGCCTATAGGCAAACGTTCCAAAAGGACAGGTGAAGGTTGTTTTCTCTTGGTCATCGGGATGAATGGGAATCTGGAAGAATCCCAAATAACCATCTAAATAACAGAAGTATGAATGTTTGGCCAAACGCTCAAGCATTTGATCAATGAAGGGCAAAGGGAAATGATCCTTGCGCGTGGCCGTGTTTAGCTTCCTATAATCAATGCACATTCTACTTCCGGTTACAACTCTTTGGGCAATGGACTTGCCTTTCTCGTTAGTAACCACAGTCACCCCTCCCTTTTTGGGTACGACATGTACGGGACTAACCCATTTACTGTCGGAGATCGGGTATATGATTCCTGCATCTAGAAGCTTTTCAACTTCCTTTTTAACTACTTCAGTGAGGATGGGGTTTATCCTTCTTTGTGGTTCTCGAGAGGTTTTGCAATCTTCCTCGAGCAAGATGCGGTGCATACAAAGAGAAGGACTTACTCCTTTTAAATCAGAAATGCTATATCCTAAAGCAGCTGGATACTTTCTTAGGACGGTCAGTAACTTGGTAGTTTCTGACTTTCCTAGATCTGCGCACACAATCACAGGGCGCTTAAGCTCTTGATCAAGGAATTCATACCTTAGAGTTTCAGGCAGAGGTTTGAGTTCTAAAGAAGATTGGTCGGGAGAAGGCGTCAGACTCGGCGTAATCTCAAAGCATTCACCAAGCTCGTCGTCCTGAACCTCGAGAGTTGGAGTTGGAGGAGATCCCAAGATTTCTAAGTATGTAGTTGGATCATTCTCCATTTCCCTTCTGCATTCGTCAATGACGTCTAGCAGATAGCAAGTATCATCTATGGCTGGTGCGCTCAAGAACTGGGTTAAAATAAATTCAACTTTTTCCTCTCCCACTTCAAAAGTGAGTTTCCCTTTCTTCACATCAATGATCGCACCGGCTGTAGCCAGGAATGGCCTTCCTAAGATGATTGGGGTGTTAGAGTCCTCCTTTATGTCCATGACTATGAAGTCAGTTGGGATGAAGAATTGTCCTATATGCACGGGAATGTTTTCTAGAATACCAAGAGGCATCTTGACAGAACGATCCGCGAACTGAATGGACATCCTAGTTGGTCTCAACTCTCCTATCTTCAATCTATCGCATATGGTCATGGGCATGAGACTTATACTGGCACCTAAATCGCATAGGGCTCTATCTATGACAAACTTTCCAATGACACAGGGTATAGAGAAGCTCCCTGGGTCTTTGAGTTTAGGTGGCATTTTGTTTTGGAGGATGGCGCTACACTCGGAAGTGAGCATGACAGTTTCACAGTCCTCGATCTTCTTTTTGTTGGTTAGGATATCCTTAAGAAATTTAGCATATGCGGGCATTTGAGTGATAGCTTCAGTGAATGGGATAGTTACATTCAACTGCTTGAGAAACTCCACAAATTTCTTGAATTGCCCCATGCTTTTGGTCTTTTCGAGCCTTTGAGGGTAAGGAATGAGAGGCTTGTAAGGCGGCAGAGGCACATAAGGTTTCTCTTTTTCTTTGGGCTCCACGTCATCGCCTTCTTTTTCTTTAGGTTCGCTCTCTTTCTCGATTGGCACATCAACCCTTTGTTGCATTGATGGCCTCTCAGTCCTAAGATCTTCTGGTTCATCATACTGTGTTCCACTTCGCAGTGTCACAGCGTTCACATGAGCTTTGGGGTTAGGCTGAGGTTGGCCTGGAAACGTGCCTGCAGGAGCAGACGTAGATGCTTGTTGTTGTGCTACTTGTGCAACTTGAGTCTCTAGCATCCTGTTATGGGTGTTTAGGACATCTACTTTGTTGTTCAACTGCTCAAACAACTTGGCGATATGCAAATTTTGATTCTTAAGGGTTTCGTTTGTTTGCAGTTGGGATGCCATGAAATTTTCAAACATGACATCAAGACTAGACTTTCCGGTGTTACTTGGATTTGGCGTAGGAGCTTTTTGAAAACCCGGTGGACCAGAGGGTGGTCCTTGTCTAGGTGCATACAATGCATTGTTGCTCTTGTATGAGAGGTAGGGACTGCTCTTCCAAGCTCAGTTGTAGTTGTTGGGGTATGGGCCTCCTTGGGCGTAGTTTACTTGGTCGGAGGGGTTTCCGGCCAAGAGTTGGCATTCGGCTATGACGTGCCCAGGATCGCCACATATTTCACAGCTGGAGGTTGTTGCTGCTACGGTAGCAGCAGGAGCTTTGAGTAAGCTATCTATCTTTTGAGTGAGAGCATCAACCTTGGCATTGACATGGTCAAGGCCGCTTATCTCGTACATTCCTCCTTTAGCTTGGGGTTTCTCTATTGGTGATCTCTCGCTTCCCCACTGGTAGTGGTTTTGAGCCATACTCTCGATGAGTTGGTAGGCTTCGTTGTAAGGCTTGTCCATGAGGGCGCCGCCCGCGGCAGCGTCTATTGTCATCCTTGTATTATACAGGAGACCATTGTAGAAGGTGTGAATGATCAACCACTCTTCTAAACCGTGATGGGGACATAGCCTCAACATGTCCTTAAACCTCTCCCATGCTTCGTAGAGAGATTCATTGTCTTTTTGCTTGAATCCATTGATTTGGGCTCTTAGCATAGCAGTCTTGCTAGGCGGGAAATACCTAGCCAAAAAGACTTTCTTCAATTCTTCCCATGTAGTAACAGAGTTATAAGGTAGAGACTGGAGCCAAGCACGGGCTCGATCTCTAAGAGAGAAAGGGAAGAGTCGAAGCCTGATTGCTTCGGGACTGACGCCATTAGCTTTCACTGTATCGGCGTATTGCAGAAAGACAGAGAGGTGGAGATTAGGGTCATCTGCAGGGCTACCTGAGTACTGATTCTGCTGAACAGCTGAAAGCAATGAAGGCTTGAGCTTGAAATTGTTTGCCTCTATCGCAGGGGCAACAATGCTGTTATGTGGTTCAGCATCGGTAGGGGTAGCGTAGTACTTGAGGGGGCGGTTTTGCGGTCCAACCTCCATCTCTGGTTCTTCTTCAGTTTCTGAGTCCGCTTCGGGAAAGAGGATATGATTTTGGGGAACTATGTATCTTTCCCTAAATGCTTCTATTCGGTGTCGTACACTAAGTAGACGCTCGGGGTTGTCGATTGGTTGTTGTAATTCGTCGCTTTGAGAGCGGGTTTTTGGCATGCAATCAACAAACCAAGGGGTAATTTTTTTGTATATTTATTTGTTTTTGATTTTTATTATTTTTTTTTTTGAATTTTTAGATTTTTTTTAACAGAAATTAAAAAGTTGCCTTAGTCTCTACGGTGTAACAACGGAGTTACGATATCGACTAAATTGGTCCCCGGCAACGGCGCCAAAAACTTGACCGACGATTTGTGTATCAAAAGATTTTTATAACTGCAAGTGCACAGTTTCATCGTGTAGTTTTAAAAGATATCGAACCACAGAGACCAATAGTTGATCTACCGTAATTCTGCCGTTACGTTGTAAATCTAAGGCGATTGAGTTTTTAGGGTTGTATTAGAATTAAGAAGGAGAATCTAAATTTAAGATTTAAATTAATTAAGAAGCGATATCGGTATGTAACTAATTAACCATCGCGGATTTAATAAATTAATAGCGCGCGGATAAGTGTTTTACTTTTCAGAAGAACTTTCTCAATTTAAAGGTTTAAACCTCACACTCTCGTTTTGTTGATAAAAACCATACTTTCTAAACTAGGAGTTTTACTGTCACTTTTCTACCACCTTAGCCTCGAAAGTATATTTTGAAAACCAATGAGTTCTAATTAATCCTAACGTGGCTCCCGCTCGTTCAAAGATTAATATCAAATTCCTACTATCTGGTTAAAACCTCAAACTCTCGCTCTATTGATTTTAACCTTAGTTGCTTTGTTTTACTCTCGTTCAAAAGCTTTGAATTAAATTAGGAATTTGACTCAGAAAAGTAGTGTGTGTGTGCGCGCTATATCATCGTTAAATCCCCTTCGGAGAATTAAATTACATACCGATATCTAGGAATTTAGCTAGACATGGTAAAGGAAGTAAAGAAATAAAAACAGTAATTTAAACAAGACATAATAATTAAATGAATAAATGAGCGCATAAAAACCTGGAAATAGAAATTGCTGGAATTAAAGGAAATATAATTCTTGACAGGAAACTGAAAACGGATCTGAAATCGGACTCCCGGTGTGGAAATACCGACACAGTTTACAAAGCGGGAATTATAAACTGACTGAAAATAAAGAAAGTAAGGCGTTTGCAGATCTGAGAATCAAGCTTCTATTTATAGAGGGATTTTGAACTGCACGATCCTCTATTTGGGGAGAGGATAAGCTTCTTTTTGATCTCATCCAATTACCGTACAATAGGAGCAAAGAAACGGATCAGACGAGTGCAATTTCCCCACGTCACGGAAAAATCCGTTTCAATTGGTTTGGGCTTGGTGGCGCCCGCCACCACTTCTGTGGCGCCCGCCACAGGCTTCTGATGGGGGCAAATGCCCCTTTTTGCTGGGCTCCTTCGCGGGCTGCGCGAAATTGTGCTTTGCACCCCCCTTTTTGCTGCGTTTTCGGCCCTTTTTGCTCAATTCTCTTCTCCGACCTATTTTATTAGACAAAACTAAAAACAAAACAAATACCATCATAAAAACAGATAAAAGAAATAAATATATATCAAAATGTACCTAAAGTTCACCTAAACTAAGCTAAAAATAAGATATGATTTCGTGTCATCAAGTACACTGGCACACCGAATCCCGACTCCCTCCAACAACCTCTTTGTCTCCAATCATAGCAATGTGATGATCAACATGAAAACCAACACTGTTGAAAGCATTCTTGACCTTTGAAGTCTCAACTTGTATTCCTTTTTGAGCAACTATTCCCTTGGACAACTAATAACCCAAACCACAGCGACCACTCCTCTTAGGTATATCCAATATCTGTCCCAAACCCATAGGAAGCCCTTGTTCTATGGCCAACTTCATGGTCTAATAAGATGTAACGAATCCTTTTTCTTTCCGACCGACATCTTCGGGACTTACAAGAGCAACATTAGCAATCTGTAAAGCTTGGAAAGGGATCTCCAACGCCCCCTCATCGTTCTCAACATACCTGAACGAAGTCAAATGGCTCACTAAAGTATCCTCTTTTTTTCAGATACAGTTATCAATCTATTATTGGACACAAACTTGAGTTTTTGATGGAGAGTAGAGGTTACAGCACCGGCAGCATGGATTCATGGTCGCCCCAACAGACAACTATAAGAGGGATTAATGTCCATGACTTGAAAGTTTATATTGAACAACTGCGGACCAATAAGCATTGGCAACTCTATTTCTCCGATTACCTCCCTCTGAGATCCGTCAACAGCTTTGACAATCAAGTTACTTGATCTCAAGGTGGGTCCAAGCAAAAACAACTTTGACAGTGGTCACTTAGGTAGCACAATTAGGGAAGAACCAGTATCAACCAGAACTCTAGCAATGTTGTTATCCTGACATCTCATAGAGATATGCAGAGCCTTGTTATAAGCATATCCCACAGATGGTAATTCAGATTCGATAAAACCGAAGCACCTGCTAGCAGTGATGTTATTACACACCCCATCAAACTGATCCACTATAATATCTTGGTTGACATGAGCCATGTTCAAAAGCTTCAACAGAGCTGTCCTATGAGCCTTAGAATTCATCAACAAGGACAAAATAGAGATCTTAGAAGGTGTTTGGTTCAACTGATCAACAACCTTATAATCACTCTTTCTAATGATGCGAAGAAATTCATCAACCTCCTCTTGTTTGTCTTTCTCTTTTGACGATTTAGCACTAGTATGAATAGCCGGTGAACTTTTAGCTGATGATGGTGATGATGCAAAAGCATTTTTTGCAGAGATATCTGGAGAATAAACCCTACCAGTTCTGGTTATTTTTCCAGGTCCATCAATACTAGTCACCCCTTGTTCAGGAACTACTACAGGTTTTCCTTGTACATAAGCAGATGTACTGTAATTCCATGGAACCGCTTTAGTACTCTCATATGGAAATGTCGTAGGTATCTGAACAACCAGAGGTTCCTTCTTCTGACAAAGGACCTCTATCTCTATTTTCCTGAACAAGATTTCAAGTGGCTTCACCGATTTTCTACGCTCATCCTGGTCAACAGTGGCAACCAAATCTTCCTTTTTGACATACCCCACTTGTACCAAACCTTGATCCATCAGTTGTTGCAAACATTCTTTCAACTTTGAACAATGATTTGGATCCTTTTGGCAATCGTCACAGTCAGAATGCAAGTTCACAAACTCATCATAATTTAGCAACATCACTCGAACAGATGACAAAGGTATTTTAATCAGAGAAACATCCTTCACCAAGCTTTCACCACTTTCAATATTACTCACATTAGCGGTTGGGTGCTTAGGTAAAGGAAGAAAATGATTGTATGGTATTGGAATAGGATAAAAAACCCTTCTAGCTTGTGGCAACTTCTGTTTTGGTGGTGTCTGTTGATTCTGTTGTGGTACAGGATTCGGTGGTGTTTGATACTGATAATTCAGAAACAGCTGATGCTGAGCAGCAGCCAGATAAGGAAACGGAAAGTAGGGATACTAAACAGGAGCCGCCTGTTGGGCTTGACGGTTATTTGAAGATACAACATTAGTTTCCCCCACTTTTCTCTTGGGAAAGTTGTTACCAGGCTTCCTCATGCCATTGTTATTCTGTGGAATACTACCAGACGAAATTTTGCCATTCTTAATTCCCATCTCGATTCTTTCACCAATTCAGACCAAATCAGCAAACTCAGATGACACACTACCAATCATCTTTTCAAAATAAGTCCCATTAAGAGTATTGGTAAACATATCCACAAGTTCGGTTTCCAAGAGTGGTGGACGTACTTAGGAAGCCAATGCTCTCCATCTCTGACCATAAACTTTAAAGGATTCTCCCTCTTTTTGAGTAGTACTCTGAAGCTGAGCACGACTCGGAGCCATATCCATGTTATATTGGTACTGCTTGAGGAAAGCATTAGCCAGATCTCTCCATGAATTTGTTCCTTTGTTGTCATGCATTTTGATCAAACAACATGTTGAGCAAGAGGTCGTGACATCTTGCCACCAGAGGTCTGTGACATGTTGCCTCTGGCAGAGCACATCAGCTGAACTTATTCAAATGTGCGATTTTCCTTCACAGACCTTGAGGAATTGTTTGTTATTAACTTTGAGATGAAGAAACAAATATTCGGACGTGATTAGTTTGAGTATATCTCTTAAGTTCTTTTGTTTGGCGCAGTTTTGTTTGAAAAGATTGAAAACAAATATTTCAAACAAAAAGATAAGTTTGTTACATTAATCTCAGAAGATTGACAGCAGTTAGTTACTTTCAGAAGAAGGAATATATTCAGACTTTATTTGTTTGAATATATTTGTTGAAGATTTATTTTGTTGAAGATTATTTGTTTGGAAAAAGATTGAGTTTCAATATTCCAAACAAATATATTTTTGTTGTTGTGCCTAGTTCAACCAAACAAATAATAACTCAGAAGATTTTTTGTTTGCGCGCCATAAGATATTTTTGGAATAGCTTGAAGAAGATTTAAAAATAAATATTTTATCTTTTGAAGATAAAAGATTTAATTTCAACAAACTTCAACAAACTTTCCTATTATTTGGCTTTGCCTCTATCTCATATCAAATACTATAAATAGAGGTTCAAGCTCCACAACAAAGCTCACTGATTTACAGAGATTAAATCTAGAAGCTCTTAGAGTTTTAAATCGAGTCATTTGTTTGTTTTTGTTCATTGTTGTTGTCGTTGCCGTTGTGGTTAATGTGCTGTTTCTGCACGAGTTCAACGAGCTTAAAGTCGTTCCTCCAATTGGGTTAATTGGTTGAGGGAGAGTCACATATTTAGGGGGAGTCCTAAATAATTTCATTCGGGTAGTTTTAGTGAGAGGCTTTGAATAGGGCTATTCAATTAAGACCTAGAGACTAGAAACTTGTGAGAGGCTTTGAATAGGGGCTATTCAAATAAGACCTAGAGACTAGGAACTACGGTATAGTGAAGGTAATTCTCCTGGATTGGTATCCCCCAGATTAGGTGTTTGGACACTTAACTGGGTAATCAATTACTTGTGTTCTTTATTTGCTTTCTGCACTTTATAATTGTTTTACTATCGTGGCATAAAGCTGAGCAAGTAGTCGAAGCATCTTGCTTAACAACTTGTCCACAAGGGCCCTAGAATTTCAGTAGTAACCTTATTAGGAGCTTCCACAAGTGGAGCAGAAGTTGCAGGCACATACCCTTGGGGAACATAACCCTCAGGCAGACCAAAAGCAGGCCAATCATAACCAGCAAAGGCATTCCCTTGAGAGACCACAGCTGTAGGCGTAGGGACCTCAACTGCCCTTGGTTGCACATTCAAACCAGCCAACATCTCAAGGACCTTGTCCAACTTTCCACCCATCTGGGTCACTTCAGTCTGTAAAGCATCGTGTTTCTCTTGCCAGTTATCCATGATATGATGAGCAACTTTTTTTGTTTAATAACGGTGCCAGGAAGGTAGCTGTTGGAATGAATGAAATGAAATGAGATTTTTATTTGATGCAGATGCATGCAATTTAAAATGTTTACTTTTTGTTCATTTTATTTTTACTTTAGGGAACTTTTGCCGTGTAATGGTTATAAGCACTTCAGGACACAAGCCAAACGCGAATTAGCACTTTTAGGGACGCCGTATAACATAACAACTTTGCACAAAACATCTCAAAACATCATGATCTTTAATACTTCAAGAGTTACTACAAACATCGATACTCAAAATAGTCATTACAAACACCTATAGATATAGAAAGTCATTACAAGCCTTGATAAGTATATAGAATTATTACAGGCCTTGTTTGAACATAAAAAAGTAAAATATTACAAGTATTGCGAATACAATAAATTGTTGCAAGCCTTGCACATAAATTATTACATCAACTTCCTAAAAACAAGAAAATTCAAACAACAACTCTTCGGGCTTTCCTGATTTCTTCTTTGTATCTGTTCAACAACCTTCTAACTTCCTCCACAAATGCAACAACCCTCTCATCGGCTCTCCGAAGACAAAGACCCAATTCAGCATCCGCCAATCTATCAGGCAAGTCATCAATAAAATTGTTGAAAAGGCTTACTAGCCTACCAAAAATCTGCCCCACTTTCCTCGCACGGTGGCTATTCAGGAGGACACTTTCTTCACACTATTGACGCAATGCTTCCCTTTGCTCTTACAAATTCTTTATATTGAGATCTTGCTGCTGATTCGTGGAGATCTGGAGTAAATCGATACTTCTCTCAAGCTGAGCAATCACTTGTTCTTGCATTTCAAACTTTTCTTCCAACTACCTTTTTTCCGCCTTTTCAATCTCTAAAGCCTCCTCTAATTCTTTCCTTTCCGCTCTCTCCATTCGTAAAGCTTCTAAAATTTCTTTCCTTTCAGCCTTCTCAGTTTGCAAGGCTTTTTCATGACTTTTAGTAGCTTTTTCGAGCTGAACTCGACATTTCCTTTTCAAGTCGTTTTGGGATCTCACAGCGGCCTGGCCAAACGCTCTTAATTGTTCAATGGTGTTGTTAGCAGCCTCGAACTTAGCATTCTTGACCCGAAACTCCTCCTCAAGCATCTCCTTCATCCTCTTTTGTTTATCAATAACAGCCTTGCCCAACCTTTCCTGTTCTTCGTCGAACCAAGCCTTTTTCTTATCATTCTCCTTTTGGTATCTTCTACATTGTTCTTGGTATTTGCTGCTTTCTTCTTGGTATTTTCTACTCTCAGTCAACAAGAAAGAATTCTTCTTTTGCAAATCTTGGATTGTCGCTTTCATGGCTTCAACTTCTTTTAAAGAGTCAACTGCCACTTGTTTTGGCTCTGGAATCTCAAGGGGAGTGACATCGGAGTAAGGCATCCGGATCTCTTGTACTCTCTTTTTAATCCAGAAAGCAAAATCTGGCGAAGTTAAACAGTTATTTCTTCCCATGACTTTTCTATTAATTTGTCCCCAAGCCTGTTTAATCCTACACCACAACTCTGGGTCATCAAACTCCTTCTTTAGAATGTACTCTTCTATTTCATGGTCTTTAGTTATGGTTTCCAAAGCATAGCCTAATTGTCGGAGAGCCAAAACAGGATTATAATTAATGCACCCTTTGGTTCCAATAAGAGGCACATTCAAGAAACTGTCGCATTTAAGGAGAACTCTTGGAAACTCAAGCTTACGGGTATACCAGTGAATATCCCTTTCAGTCAAAGCACTGAATTCTTCGGACCATTTCATTTGTTTATCATCCACAAAAGGACCACAATTAGGCATATGCAAGTTCAACCATTATTGAATCAAGGGAGTACAACAAACAATCTGACCTCCCTTTCCAATCCAACGCCTATCATGCATTGAGTACAGAAAATCAGCTAAAAGTGTCGGGATAGGATTCCCACTCAAGAAGACACTTACAGCTGCCATGTCAACAATTTTTTTCTGGCTCGGAAACATGATCAAACCATATACCAAAAGAGCATAAATAGCATTATCAGCTCTCCAATTGCCCTTAAGCGCAACATCACGAGCTTTAGCTTCCAAAATCTGTTTGGGGAAACCCCAGACATCACCTTTTTTCTCTTGAATAAGCTCAAAATCTAAATGCAAAGCCCTATCAATACACTGTGGATTAGGAACCTCCCTTATGAGCTGAGACTCTGGTTTTGCTTCAATTACCAAGAAAACCTCAAACTCTTCTATAGTCGGGAGGAGCTGGAAGTCCTTGAAAGTGAAACAACGCAACTGCGGATCATATAACTGAGCAAACATAAACAATTGTACTGGATCCATCCTCGTATGCAGCTGACCCAAATTGACCCATAGTTGAGACAAAAATTATCCCTTCTTATAGTTGTCAAATTGCTTTCCCAGTCTAAAAGATCATTTGTTTATGGAACCCTGAAGCTATAGGTGAAAGTCCTCCTAAAATTACCCTTTCGCGTAAGTGCTGAATCCTTCATGCTTACAACCCTACCTTTTTAGTTCCCTAAAAAAAACAAAATGTCCTTTTTATGAGTAAATCAACAAATATAGAATGGATGCATGGATATATGAATGCGATGCATGTATGAATCAACTGTAGCACAATGTATCATTCGGAGAACTTGATATCAAAGTCACACTTTTTCACATTCACAACGAATTGGTCCGTTTCAAAATGGAATCTCTGAGGCCAAAAGTCCAAAGTCACCTGTAACCCACCCCTCTCACATGTTGTTCTAGGGTTGAAACGGTTCTCAAAATCAACGATTACATTTTCCCAAAAAGCAACCTGATCTAAGTGAGATTATAACACCTACTGGATGAGTCGACATTATAACCTCGATACGTGTTCTAAACGGTGGTTCCTAGACAAAAGTTTCGGGAACCTAATAAAAGCCATCAGAGTCTTAGACCCATCAAGAAAACATGAAGCCCGCTAGACGTCAGTCAAGGAGTCCAATTATTCCAAGGTATCTATTCTGGTCGAGACCGTTATATCCAAGCACAGAGACGTTCGTCAGGGAGCCCAATATAACAATCCCTCATCTAAACCTGAGTATCTCTCTAGCTCGGGTACGGAGCATAATCGGAAGACAATTCAATATTTGTGATAAAGTAAAAGATAGGACAGATACGGCTAACTTGGAATAAGCAAACCAAAAAGGCCCAAATTAGGCTTAACTCACTATAATCACATGTCCCCAGTGAAGTCGCCAAGCTGTAACACCTGGCGCAAATAATACAAAAATGCAATGATAAATATGCAATGCAGAAATGTAAACAATGAAGCCGCCACCAAATTTTATTTATCCCATGAGGGGAAAGGAAAATAATGACAAAACCTTTAAAAGTCGGGTTCGGGAGTTGGTTACATGAGGGGAAGACGTTAACACCCCCTCATATCCGTTGTATTCAACAGGAACCATTTGAGGAAATTTGGTTTGCATAAACAGAATAACTGTGTAAAAAGATACATTACCGCATATTAAACATAAAAGGGAAAAAAGAGTTTTTTATTATTTGGCTTGATGAGAGAGGCTCTTGCTCCTACGTATCCCCCAAGTACAATGAGGAACTCAAAGCTCACGTAGTTCTTCCTAAAATAAGTTTTGTTTGTCGGTTGTTTTTAATGAACAACGTTTATGTCGCATTCCACTGATAAGACAGTTTGCTTGTATGCTCGACTTAGGCTTAAGCGTCAGTCTATATCAGGGGAATGGATAAAACATCGTTCTTTTTAAGAAAAGAAAGTTAAAAGTTTGAAAGTTGAGAGAAAGTTAACTGCACAAGGGCAGGAAAAATAGTTGAGTGAATTGAAAGTCTTTTACGATTTTATTAAGTTATTTTGAGAATTAGAATGACCCTAAATCACGAGTCGTTCGACAGGGACCGGATCATTCGGGTAGAGACGAGTCGTACGTCAGGCTCCCCCTTTTTCATTCAGTTTGTTAAATTAACTTTATTAATTAAAGTGAAATAAGCCGAAGACGAGTCGTTAGTAAGGCTCCTTCTCATTTCATTTAATAAAAAAAACTCCATTTTAATTGGTATGAGAATAGCTCAAGATCACGAGTCGTCAGTCAAGGACCGAATTATTCCCATTCCATCTTTGAAAGACATGTTTTCCACAAGTCAAAATTTTAGGCCAGAAAAAGAAAAAAGAAAGACTAGAAGAAGAGAGGAATGCAAATGCATGATAAATGCTAATGACAATATAAAATAATGACAATGTAAGTAATGCGGTAATGAAATAATACTCGAAATAAATATGCGAATATACATAAATAAACGAGCAATTAAATAAACAGGCACGAAACAAACTGTCAAGCAACGAAGTGAATTAACAGACATCTAGCAAGCAAACGTAAAAATAAACTTAACACGAGTCGTCAGTCAGGCTCTCACTTATTTCTACGTTCAAACATCAAATTATTTTGAATGAAATAAAATAAATTCAAGACACGAGTCGTAAGTCAGGGTCCAATTTATCTTTATTCCACTCAAAAAGTCAAACCAGGCAAGCAGCAGAGATAGTATTTAATTGTGGCGTTATAAGTTGAACGTGGAATATATAATTAAAACATACGTACTATCAAGGGACTAAGTCCAAAAAAAGTTCAAGTATCAGAGGAACTAATCATTTAAACGACGATAATTAAAATAACGTAAAACTGAGACGAGTCGTACGTCAGGCTCTTTTTACTTTACGTTAATTTCCACGTTTAAATTATTCGAAATAAAAAATAAATCGAGGACACGAGACGTACATAAATGTAACACCCGGCGCAAGCACAAATAATATTGCAATGAAGCCGCCACCCTCTCATAGTTGGTTACATGAGGGGAAGACGTTAACACCCTCTCATATCCGTTGTACTCAACGGGAACCATTTGAGGAAATTTGGTTTGCATAAACAGAATAACCGCATAAAAGAATAGATTACTGCATACTGAACAAAAGAAACAAAAAAATAGTTTTTTATTATTTGGCTTGACGAGAGAGGCTCTCGCTCCTACGTATCCCCCAAGTACAATGAGGAAGTCAAAGCTCACGTAGTTCTTCCTGAAAAAGAGTTTGTTTGTTGGTTGTTTTTAATGAACAACGCTTATGTCGCGTTCCACTGATACGACAGTTTGCTTGTATGCTCGACTGAGGCTTAAGCGTTTGTCTGTATCAGAGAAATGGATTAAAACATCGTCCTTTTAAGAAAAGAATTGAAAAAGATTTTAGTTGAAAAAGTTGACTGCAGAAGGGCAGAAAAAAGCAGTTGTGAGTTGGGTGTCTTTTAAGGTTTTTTTCTGAGAGATTATTTAGTGAAAGAGAATAGCCCTAAATCGCGAGCCATGCGGCAAGTACCGGACTACTCAGGCAACGAAAGTCATGCGTCAGACGCTCCCCGTTTCGTTCAATAGATTAATTATAGTATTTTCATAGTTTTCAAGCTCAGGTCAGAAAAGAAAGAGAAAAAGAAAGGTAGAAGACAAGAGAGATGCAAATGCATGAATGCAAATGACATATAACTAATGATGTTGAGCAATTAAAAATGCATCGGATGTAGCATATAAACGAGCAATCATATATTGAATAAGGAGAAATAAATCGACAATCAATCACATATATTTAGCGCAACTCAGTCAAATGAGAAAAAGTCAACTATAGAAAGTCAACTAAAAACAGTCAACGGAAAAGGTCAAAGTGAAACTGAGACAGAACGAGTCATGCGTTAGGCTCCGCCTCATTGTTTTTGAAGGAACTATGTTTCAAGTTTAAATGTTTTGAATTAAAAATAAATTAGCCAAAGTCATGCGTCAGAGACTATTTATTTTTAATCCGTTTTCCAAATCTAATTTTCAAACTAAGAGTTACGAATTAAAAATAAATTAGCCAAAGTCATACGTCAGAGATTATTTATTTTTAATCTGTTTTCCAAATCTAATTTTCAAACTAAGAGTTACGAATTAAAAATAAATTAGCCAAAGTCATGCGTCAGAGACTATTTATTTTTAATCCATTTTCCAAATCTAAGTTTCAAACTAAAGTTACGAATTAAAAATAAATTAGCCAAAGTCATGCGTCAGAGACTATTTATTTTTAATCTATTTTCCAAATCTAATTTTCAAACTAAGAGTTACGAATTAAAAATAAATTAGCCAAATTCATGCATCAGAGGCTATTTATTTTTAATCCATTTTTATTTCCAAAATCAAGTTAATTAAATTTAACAAAAATAAATAATTAAAACAGTAGGGGGTGCATAATGAAAACTAGGTGAAGCAAACATAAATAAATAAAAAAGGAAAAAAACACAAAACTGGGCCTACAAAGGGATAGGCCCAAGTCCATTTCATTACCAGCCTGGGTCGGATCCGTATCAAACTGGGTCAACTCGATCCAACCCTATCACCCAGTTGGGGGGTGCGTAGAGAAGAACGGGGGGCGCGCAGAGAAGGGACGTGTCAGCCACATAGAGGGCGACACGTGTCCCTTCTTCTTCAACCAACAACCAAAACCAGAGCAGCAAGGTCGCCCGCGCGGGGATGCGGCCAGAGCTTCACCAGTGACTCTTCCGGTCACCGAAAATCAAAAGTGAATATACCATTTCGAACGGAATTTCACAAGGAACATGAATTTAACATCAAAAATCGCAAACAAAGCTTGTATTACCGGATTCGAACGAAAAAAGAAATGGATATATAAAAATGGAAACGGCTTAACCACGTACAAACGAGCGAAATTACCAAAAGGAAAACGTCCTAAAGAGCTTCAGGAACACATATGAACCATCATCTACCTTCGTTGATGGATGAAATGGCCGGATCGAAGTGTTGAGAGTCGGCCGCGAGTTTGGAGCTTCAAAACACCCACTTATGGTGCTTATTTCGCGATTTGGACACCGGATTCGGGTTCCTAGAGGTCCAAATAATATAGATCAAGTGTTTGATCTTTGATTTTCGGAGATTTTTGAGATGGTGGTTGGTGGTGGCCGGCGCGGTGGTTTTGGGATTTTGGCGGTGGCGCCGGAAAAGTGTTGGTGGAGGAAGGAGGAAAGCTTTTTCTGATTTTTTTGTGTCTTGGGATGTGTGTAATGTATTGTGTGTGATTGGGTGAATAAAATAATATATATAGTGGTAGGATTAGGTGAGTGGTAATAATGTAATAAAGAGTAATTTTGGGTTAATGAAATGGATTAATATGATAATGGTAATGAAAATGATTACGAGGTGTAAGAGGTGATGTGGCATAAAGAGATTGGTGCAAGGGCAAAAATTATTTCACAAAGAAAAAATGCAAATAAAGCTAATAAAATGACGGAAATGTAATTAACTAAAAATGCACTAATATTATTCTTCAATTATGGAAAATATGGAGACAAAAATATAAAATCAAATAAAATGCTAATAACTATTTTTTATTTATTTTTGTTATTTTTCTTGTAAAATGAATAAATTGCATAAAAATGAAAAGAATAAAAAGCAATCATATTTTATAATTCTTTTTGGGCATTTCTTATAAAAATAAGAAATAATTTTCAAAATGAAAATTTATTTAAAAAAAGGTAAAAAATTAGGGTATTACAGCTGCCCCTATTTAATTATCTTATACTCGAGTGCACCAATGAATTGTGTGCTCGTAGTAAAAGATAATTAAATACAAATGCCCTAATTTTGTGATGTGAAAGTGATGTAATGAGATGAATGCTTATGGGAGATGAGAGTAGAAATCATACCTGGGGCAATTAGGAACTGAATACTTGAGAAAGAAATGATCGTCTCCCGTCCGGGTGCTTTAACTCCAAAAGAAAAAACTTAATCGTCTCCCGCCTGGGTGCTTGAAATAAAAAATAAACAAAGTCGTTTCCCGCCCGGGTGCTTTAACTCCAAAAGAAAAATAGACTAATCTTCTTCCGCCCGGGTGCTTGAATCAGGTAAAAGAAAAAACTGAATCGTCTCCCGCCCGGGTGCTTGAATTAAAAAATAAGCAGAGTCGTCTCCCGCCCGGGTGCTTTAACTCAAAACTAATTCTGAATTTACTCCACTAACGCTTGATGTATCTTTGGGTAAAGAAACTTGCTGGGAGTCAAAAATTGAACATTCTGCCATCATTCTGACAAAGAATTCACAAGATTACTGCTTGACCACTATTTTGCTGAGATACATGTTATCCCAAACAATTTGTAAGAGATGCAGTATGATATCTTCATTGGGGAGATGGTTCTGAAACCAACTTGTTGAGGTACTAAGTAACAACTTCATTGAGAATTCAGCATGCTTGCTGACTTATTGAGATCAGATGATTTATCAACGATTCACTGGGAATGATGTTCATAATCCAATCTTTGTCGGGAAACCGTTTAACCAACGATTTACTGAAGTGCGGTATTCCAACCATCTTATTAGAGATAACCATCTCGAACAAATCAATGGAGAGCGGGTCTATTTAACTTTTCTGGCCGAGAAAGTTGTATGTAGACCGATCTGTTGTAGATACCACTTTTTGAATTATTCACTGGGGAAAGGATCATCAATCCTTTTTGGTAGGTGTAGAGAAATGATCTATCTGATAAGGATGAAACTGTGTTGACCAATTTGATTACGACGAGTGATAAGGATAAAAATCAACTAAGTTCACTGGGGAGATTAAAGATTCACCAATCCTTCTTGTCAAAAAATTACGGTTCATCGTCCGTCTTGCTGGAGAATTAGGTCCATTAACCTTATGCGTTGAATAAGAGATCCAAGTTCGCAACCTGTTAAAACAACATTTTGAACATGTGCTTCATGAATGCATGATTGTACATCTCTAATGCCTAAATGCAGAACTAATGCAGATGAAATATCTGATCGTATGCAGGATTTTGTGTGATTCTTTTTATGCATGAATTTGTATGCATGAACTTCTGAGTTTTTGTTGAGGAGAGTTTGAATTTCTCGGCACCGGGAATTTGAGTAACTCCACTAAGGTATGATCACGAGACGTTGGCTGTTTCTTGTTGTTGGGCGAACATTCAGTTAAGTTTCCAAAAAGGATAGCAACTTTCTTCATGATATGGAATCAGGGGATTGCCATGAATTTCTGTATATGGATTGGGGCATTGTATTGTACGCCATTGATTTCCCTTCAAACACTTTTAATTTCAAAACAGTTTGCTATTTTCAAATGCTTTTTATTCACAATGTTTAGATGCTTTATCTGTCAAAAATAAATAGCACTAATGCACACAATTGGAACACAAAAACAGGCTAACAAACAGATAAGTGAAAACGAGATTTTTATTAATTGCACGAAGTGCGGAAATTTTTTCAATTGGATGCAAAATCCCTTGAAGAGGTAATTGCAAATTGAAGCTAAGATAATGGCAATGAAAATAAATGAATTCCACTAAATCATAACAATGCTATCCTTCTGCATAATCTCAGATTTACAAGACCTTGCTTTGGAGGAAGGAGACTGAGCCAATCTTTTCCATTTGAAGTTCCAATTTCATGCAGAGTCAAGTATCGCAGTCCTATGCCTTTTCTCTTTCTTGTTTGTTTGTACCCTTCTTTTGGCAAAGTATTTCTTGACTACATTAGAATTCACCGAGGGTGGAAACTCATCTCTATCCAAGAGTTAAGGCTTCACTAGAGAAGATTATTTTCTGAGCGTGCCTTTGTCAAACATGTAGTATAACCTTTACAACTAAGCCACCTTCCTTGAACCATCTTGGATGGGTTTTCTTATCGAATGCCCCATGAATCTTTGTTGATATAACTGACCATGACACAAGTTTGTCATTCTCTTTTCTTCAACAAGTTGAGCTGATCAAGCTGGATATGAACCCACTTTGCTTCTTCAAACTTAGTTTTCTATCAAGACTTTTAAATGAAGAAATCTCAATTTTCACTGGGAACACAACTTCTATGCCATGAACTACTAACAAATGAGTTGCCTCTGCTGAGGTGTGAACTGTGGTTATGTATCTATGAAATGCAAAAGAAACATCTCACGGTTGTCCTTGTATGTCTTCACTGTTTTTTGACGCTTTCGGAGTCACTACTCAAACATATGATATTGATAGTTCTCAAGTAGCATACCGAAGCAATTATATTCACTTGACACTTTGCCATAAGCTTGCACGAATTCTAAGCAACTAATCAAAGTTCAAACTCATGCACATTTTCGAGGTCTTTGAGGGTTATAACTTGGCTTAGGTAAAGGTGGGATATTTTTGGAAAAAGTAGGCTTGTTTTTGGAGTTAGGCATCCACTACTCTTCCATTTTGTATCGTGCAACACTTTATCTGGAGTACTTTTAATGAACTTGTACGAGAGAATTTTTTGTTTTGTTTTTGAGAAATCTAATATTGATGTATTGGTTCCTTGTTATCACATATCTTGCTCTTTTGGCTTTTGTTCTTTTTTTATGTGATAACTTCTTTGTGTACCACCTAAAACTTTGATTGTTGCTAGTTCCATGAGCAACCTTGATCTTGATTGTTGCTTAAAGACAAAAGTATTACAGCTTCTACCTAACTCCAAGGAGGGTAAACAGGTCTATAGGCTTGTAATGTGATTTGTCACCGAAACAAAAGGATATTTCTTTTTTCTGGCTCAAAGTTGGTTAAGCAAAGGATGATAACATTTATAAGGGTGGCTTGAAAGGCTCTTGGTACCAAGAAAGGTGCCTCAATGCGCACAAGTCTGAACCAATTAATCAGCAGAGAATTAGTGCAAATTCTAGAAAAATATCAAATGCCCTTTTACACTGACAATTTGATCTTTTTGATTTTCAAAAGCTTGAAGACACATGTAGTGATCATGGCACGCTGACATACTGCCCCCGTCATTTTCAAATGAAGGATATGACCTTATAACATAAAGTGCACCTTGGCTAATGACTGTGGTTTTCCTTCATAAACTTAGGTGTCATCTGACTCCTTTTACTTTTCTCATCAATCCCCAGATTGATCACATCAACTGGTTTTTAATGAGGTTAAGTAATTCTTTGCTTTGGAAACAGCTTGTCCTATTCTTCTTTTTCCATTCTGCAACATCTTCTCTTTTTCTCATCAATCTCAAGATCGATCACATCCACTAGTTCTTGATCAGTTTGAGTCATTCTTTGCTCTCGAAGCAACTTGACCAACTTTTTCTTTCATATCATGTTGTGGGGAGGCGCCCAATTTGACCTCTTTCTTCTTCAGTCCCAGATCGATCACATCCACTGGTTACTAATGTAGTTCAAACATTATATGTTCTTGATCCAACAGTCAAACTAACTCTTCGACAAAGTTTGCAACCCAAAACCATGAGGAATTACGGCACTATTATGATTCAATGGATTCACTTCTGAATGATTATTTTTTTTTTAATTTGATTGAATGCAAAGTGTTTTATGATATGCAAGAGGTTATTGCCATTTTATTGTTATCTTTTTAAAACTGAAAAAGAAGAATAAACAAGACGGAAATCATGCAAAAAAGTACTTTTTATTCATTGATAATTAAAACATTCAAACAAAGTAGCCCTTACAAGCTCACCCATTTGCCCCGGGCGTGACAAAGGATGTTTTGAAAAAAGTAAACTAGTTTAAAAAATAAAGTGATTTTTGGGATTCCAACAGCCTTCTAGTTTGCAAATAGTGTGTCTGAAAAAACACAGGTGCACCCTATCTTGGCCTTCTTCACTAGTCTCTTCATCCCTTATGATATCAATTTGGTCATCACTAAAAACCAACATTGGAAGAACTTGCTGAATGCCCCCATGACTGTTTATATTTCACGATTGGCTTGCCTCCCTCGAAAGACAAAAACTTCTTGTTGATCAGTTCTTGCACCTTGTACTTGAAATACGTGCAATTATCAACAGTGTGACCCTCAGTACCAGCATGATAATCACATTTAGCATTAACATCGTACCAAACCGGGAATGGCGCAGTCATAGGTTTCAAAACTTTAGGAGTCACTCATCCACTATGAAGAAGATAAGGAAGAAGTTGATTGTTCTTCATAGGGATGAAATCAAAGATTTTTTTAGGCTTCCTTTGATCTTGTTGTATTCCCACCAGACTCGCATCTGCTTCTCCATGCTCTCGTAACTGTTTACCCTTCACAATTGGCTCACCTTTCTCAAAGGACAACAGTTGTTTGTCACAAAGTTCTTGTACCTTGTACTTAAAAGATTTACAGTTATCAGTAGTATGTCCCTCAGTTCCAGCATGATAATCACACTTAGCTTCGGTGTCATACCAATCAGGGAATGGTGCAATGAATGGGTTTTGAGCCTTAGGAACTACCAATCCACTCTGCAGAAGATAAGGGAGGAGTCGACTGAACGACATAGGGACTGAGTCAAAAACCTTTTTAAGGCGCTGCTGAACCTGTTGTGTTTCCATCTGGCTCACATCAATTTCTGAAAACCTTGACAGCTGATTATTTCCCAAACATGGCCTACCTTCATTAAAGGATAACAATTTCTGATCAATAAGCTCTTGAACCTTGTACTTAAAGGCATGGCAGTTATTGGTAGAATGACCTTTAGTACTAGCATGATAGTCACATTTAGCATTAGCATCGTACTAGGCTGACAACGGTGCCGATTTGGGTTTCATACCCCTCGCAGTTTCCATTCCACTGTGTACCAGATAAGGAAGAAGCTGGTTGTACGGCATAGGAATCGGATCAAATACTTTACCAGATTGTTGTGGAATCTCTTGTGCTTGTTGATTTTGCATATACACAGAATTCTCTCACAGAGTATTTAGGAAACTGTTGATTATGTGTTGCAGCCAAATGTGAATACACAATCTGAAACAGGCTCTACTGGCGGGGTCTTGTCAACCTTGGGAGTGGTGTCATTCATTCCTTTTTCTTCCTTAAAGGACAACAATTTCTTGTCAAGAAGCAATTGTACCTTGTATTTAAAGGACTTGCAATTATCAGTGGTATGTCCCTCAGTTCCAGCATGATAATCACATTTAGCTATGGTATCATACCAAACCAGAAATGGTGCGATCATAGGCCTCAAAGGTTTAGGGACCACCAAACCACTATGTATCAAATAAGGATATCCTTGAAACTGTTGATGCTAGGTTGCAGAGAAGTAAGGGTATGGAGAGTAGGGAAACTAGATGGGCACCACTTGTGGAACCTTGTCAACCTGGGAAGTGACAACACTTGTTTCCTTTTCCTTGAAGAACAGTAACTCTTGATCAATAAGCTCTTGAACTTTTCGTTTGAAATCTCTACAATTTTCAGTGGAATGACCCATTGTACCCACATGAAATTCACATCTAGCATGGATATCATACCAAGCGGGGAATGGTGGATACGAGGGTTTCAGGGCCACAGGAGTTACAAATCCATTATGCACCAAATAAGGAAGAAGTTGACCATATGTCATAGGAATTGGGTCAATGACCTTTCTAGCATGATTCTGAGTCTTTTGTGATCTCGGCAGTCTTGAAAAGATATCAGAAGTATTGTTTCTTAGCCCTTGAACAACCTAAACACTATCTTGAGGGTTACACCCAACTGGTAAACCAAAATGTGACCGTGCCCCAATTGATCCCGAGGGTCCTCCTTGAAGCTTCAAAACAGTAGGAACCACAGCTTCAGCCACAACTGGTTGTGCCGGCATATTCTGACTAGCCAACATCTTAAGTATCAAATCTGCCTTACCGCTTAACTTAGCTACCTCGCTTTTCAAGGCGTTATACTAACTCTGCCAATTTTCCATGATGTGGTGAGTGATCTTTCTTGTCAAAATACCGTGTCGGGAAGGTAACTGTTGGAATGAATAAATGAAAGTAAGATTTTTTTTTATTGAAAAATTCATGAAGATTTTTTTTGTGAATGAAAATGCATGATTATTTTTAATGCGAAACTTTTCTCATTTATTGTTTTGGAAATGTATGCAAGATGAATATGCATGATTATTTTCATGAATGCATGGATGTCATGAATGTGATGCATGTATGGATCAACTATAGAACAATGTATCATTCGGCGAACTTGATCTCAAAGTTACAACTTCTTTCACATTCACAACAATTTGGTCCTTTTCAAAGTGGAATCTCTGAGGCCAAAAGTCCAAAGTTACCTGTAACCCATCCCTCTCACATGTTGTTCTAGGTTGACGCGGTTCTCAAAATAGTTGATTACATTTTCCCAAAAAGCAACCTGATCTGAGTGAGATTATAACGCCGACTAGATGAGTCAACATCATAACCTCGACACTGGTTCTAGACGGTGGTCCCTAGACATGAGTTTTGGATACCTAGACTGGATAAAAAGGCCCCCAGAGTCGCAAACCCCACAAGGAAAAAAATTGAACCTGAAGCCATGCGGCAGGTAGCCCAACCTTTCCAAGGGAATTTACTCAGAGCGGAACTCAAAGTCATGCGTCAGAGAGCCCAATGCAAAAATTCCTCAACTAATCCTAAGTTTCTCTAGGGTCCGATGATGAACCAAGCACACAGTAACCAAGAACCAAGCCATGAAGGGAAAAAGAGAAGAAAAAAAAGGAGTAAAAGAGAAGAAAAGCCAGCAAATCCAGACAGTTCAATATTTTGCGGTAAAGTAAAAGATAGGATAGATACGGCTATCCTGGAATAAGCAAACCAAAAGCCTTAAAATAGGCTTAACTCTCTACATAAATGTCCCCAGTGAAGTCGCCAAGCTGTAACACCCGGCGCAAGCACAAATAATATTGCAATGAAGCCGCCACCATATTTTATTTATCCCGTAAGGGGAAAGGAAAATAATGATAAAACCTTTAATAGTTGGGTTCGGGAGTTGGTTACATGAGGGGAAGACGTTAACACCCTCTCATATCCGTTGTACTCAACGAGAACCATTTGAGGAAATTTGGTTTGCATAAACAGAATAACCGCATAAAAGAATAGATTACCGCATACTGAACAAAAGAAACAAAAAAACAGTATTTTATTATTTGGCTTGACGAGAGAGGCTCTCGCTCCTACGTATCCCCCAAGTAACATGAGGAAGTCAAAACTCACGTAGTTCTTCCTGAAAAAGATTTTGTTTGTTGGTTGTTTATAATGAACAACGCTTATGTCACATTCCACTAATACGACAGTTTGCTTGTATGCTTGACTGAGGCTTAAGCGTTTGTCTGTATCAGAGGAATGAATAAAACATCGTCCTTTTAAGAAAAGAAGTGAAAAAGATTTGAGTTGAAAAAGTTGACTGCATAAGGGCAGAAAAAAGCAGTTGTGAGTTGGGTGTCATTTAAGGTTTTTTCTGAGAGATTATTTAGTGAACGAGAATAGCCCTAAGTCGCGAGCCATGCGGCAGGTACCGGACTACTCAGGAAACGAAAGTCATGCGTCAGATGCTTCCTGTTTCGTTCAATAGATTAATTATAGTATTTTCATAGTTTTCAAGCTCAGGTCAGAAAAGAAAGAGAAAAAGAAAGGTAGAAGACAAGAGAGATGCAAATGCATGAATGCAAATGACATATAACCAATGATGTTGAGCAATTAAAAATGCATCGGATGTAGCATATAAACGAGCAATCATATATTGAATAAGGAGAAATAAATCGACAATCAATCACATATATTTAGCGCAACTCAGTCAAATGAGAAAAAGTCAACTGTAGAAAGTCAACTAAAAAGTCAACTAAAAACAGTCAACGGAAAAGGTCAAAGTGAAACTGAGACAGAACGAGTCATGCGTTAGGCTCCGCCTCATTGTTTTTAAGGATCTATGTTTCAAGTTTAAATATTTTGAATTAAAAATAAATTAGCCAAAGTCATGCGTCAGAGAGTATTTATTTTTAATCCATTTTTCACTTAGGTATTGAGATCTTTTGCTTCTTGATTAGCAGTGACTTTTGGTCTCCACTTAGGTGGTAAACACCTCAGAATCTTCTTTACATGATTAGAAGTTGTATAACTCTTCTTTAAGACTCCAAGACCTGAAACCAAGATTTTAAACCTTGCATACATTTCTTCAATGTTTTCAGTGTCTTTCATCTTAAACATTTCATACTGATGGACTAGAAGATTTGCTTTTGCTTCTTTCACTTGTTGGTTCCCTTCATAGGTAGCACACAAAGAGTCATAAATACCTTTAGCACTAGATCTGTTTCCAAGTTTCAAAAACTCATCATGAGTGATACATTCAGCAAGAATAGATATAGCTCTATTATGTCTCTTCTATTCTTTCTTTTGTTCAGCTGTGAATGTCTTCTTAACAGTTGCTGTAGTTTTGCCATCTTCATCAAAGTGTTCTTGAAAGCTAACACATTCTTCAATGATATCCCACAAACCTTCATCTTCAGCTATAATGTGTGGATATATCTTGTATTTCCACCAAGTAAAGGTTGATTGATCACCATTGAACTTAGGTGCTTTGCTATAAACACTACCAGATTTCTCACCTTTCTCATAGTTGTAGTCATAGGGAATTTCAGTCTTCTTAGTAACCTCAGAAACTTCAGTCATTGTGTTTTTCAGGATCTTCATCAAAGTGTTCTTGAAAGCTAACACATTCTTCAATGATATCCCACAAACCTTCATCTTCAACTATAATGTGTAGATATATCTTGTATTTCCACCAAGTAAAGGTTGATTGATCACCATTGAACTTAGGTGCTTTGCTATAAACACTACCAGATTTCTCACCTTTCTCATAGTTGTAGTCATAGGCAATTTCAGTCTTCTTAGTAACCTCAGAAACTTCAGTCATTGTGTTTTTCAGGATCTTTTTGTTTCACTGTTAAGTGATGCGTAACAACCGGAGCTTTAGATACCAATTGAAGGTGTGAAAAACACAAGAAGGGGGGGCAGTTGAATTGTGTTTTGGTATTTTTGAAACTTCTTCTAAGTTCAGAGAACTTATCAGAATCACCAGCGGATAAAACAAACACAATCAGCGCGTACAGTCAGAAGTTAGATATAAGTTTTGAACACTTGATATTAAAATCAAGAGTTCACAAAAACAATACAACACAACTGTAAAGACTCTAACAATTGAATCCTAAGAAAACAAAATGTCAGAAGCACAAGCAGATAAGTTCAGAAGCAGTGCTTGCAGTCTTGTATGAAAAACAGAGTAAGTGTTGTAGCTTTTGTATTTGCGCGTGTCTCTCTCTTTTTATCTTCAAAACTTTGTTCTCTATTTATATGAGAAAGTAGAATAGAGATGTTTGAGGATACTGACCGTTGCAGAGGTCATTTTCACGCCAGCTGTGTAAGGACAAAGGTAACATGGGATATTTGTCATTTCTGGTAACGCTTATCCATTCATTCCTTTTGTATGAGAATATTCGCCCTTATGGAGTAAAATAGTACTAACGTCACTATCCTGATGATAAGGATGTAGTACTATGATTTCACAATCAATCACAGCCTTTAAATTCAAATGATTTCCAATCATTGAATCACTACCAGTTAACACTGACGTTTTCTGGCATGTCATTCAGAATTTATGTACCCAACATAACTTCTGATTCCTTAGCTTCTGAAAAAATACATGACCTTCAGACTCAACATATCTTCTGAGTTAACCAACTTCTGACTTTGGAGTAACTTCTGACCAATGTTGCTTCTGATGTCATTGCCTTTGATATTAATGCTTCTGATATCACTTTTGGCGTTTGTTTCTGAGCTTCTTATATCAAGTGTGATTATAATATACTTTTTATCCTGCACACTTAGATAAAATACTAAAATACCCTATTGTTCATTAATACTTTGTTATCATCAAAACTTAAGAACTTAGTTAGAACCACTTTTGTTCAAACAATCTCCCCATTTTTGATTGATGACAAACTTAGTATTAATTAACAATGGTTGTTATTTTAATTTTCCAAGTTTCACTTAGGTTTACAAGCTTTGCAAACTCCCCCTAAGTTCAACATTTGAATAATTAAAATAGTATAAAACATATTTTTATTTTGACTCAAATTTTTCATAATTTGACTCTCAAGGGCTAGTTTTGCACGCTCTCCCCCTAAGTCTGATAATAAATGAAAAAATTACACTCTTTTCATTTTTCATCATATGAAAAATCCAGTTCAATATAAACTTATGTTTCCTACATAATATAAGTAATAACCATTAACTGAAGAAAAAAAACTGTAAAGATTTTGGTTTCAGTTTTGTGCTTCGTATAGTTAGATTAATGACTCTTACTCCCCCTTTTGTCATCAAACAAAAACAGTTTTATAGAAAGAAGTATAGACATTAAAAAAAAGTCAGTCAAAGCACAAATTCCAAGAGTCAAGTCAGTGGACGGTTACAACTGTATCATAAATACATTTTTGAAAAAACCACATGACTTAAACCATTTTGAAGTCTATAAAAGCAATATGTTACCAAGTTCAATTTTCTCAACACTTCCACACATTATATTCAGAATAATGGATAAGGATAGAAGAGCAAACAAAGGTAAAATGCCACAAGAAGTGAAGAAAGAAAAATCACCATCAAGATCCAAGCCAAAAGGAAAGAAATTGAAAGGAGAAAGTTCTTCTTCAGCTCCATTGAGAAGAAGTAATAGACTCAGATCAAAGGCAACACCAAAAGAACCAGTCTATATAACACTTTCATCAGATTCTGATGAAATTGATTCTGATTATGCAGAATTTCTCAGAACATATGATCCAAAACCTTATGAGGGTGCAGAATCCCCTTCTGATTCTGATAGGCCAGATTCTAATTATATGAGATTCTTAGAGAATTATCATTCTCCAACAGTGAACTCAAGCTCTGGTAGTTCTCAAAAGTCAGATGTAGATTCCAAATAGAAGTAGGATCTCATGTACTAATGATTCTTTATAATCAATAAAAATTTCATGGTTTATGCTTTGAATGTTTCTATTATTTCTTTATGCTTTTATATTTGAAAACAATTTTAAGAAAGTCAAAAGCATGTTTAACAGATCAACACAAACACAAATAATGCCAAACATGTTAAAGCAAAAGCAAATAGATGTTCATAGAATCAAATTGTGCACAGACATAGAATCCTAGGTTTGAGATGAAGAAGGGTTGGGTAGCAGCTTTGACTCAATCAGGTATAGCAGTTTCTCAAACTGTTTGTCAGTCTTTTCAGCATTCTTGTCCAAAGTTTCCATTAGATCCTTCTGATTAGCCTTAACTTCACTTAACCCAGCTTCCAAAGAGATGAGCTTTTCATTCTGTTCCTTCTGTACTTCTTCAATCTTCATAAACCTTGTCTGTTCAGGAGCAACAGCACTTTCATTCACCATTTCAGTAGATTGTTCACCATCATATCTATTAATGTCATTCAACAACATCAGCTTCCGTTCCATTTCCAACATAACCATATCCTCATGAGAGCAGCTAGTGAGAGCAAATTTCTGTTTCTGAATAGATCTTTCAAACGCATTTTCAGATTCATCACAGAACTGCAGATGTTCATAAGTGAGCTCTTCAACATACTTCTTCTTTAAAGCAGCCATAATCAACCTCTGATAACCATCAATTTCATCAATCTTCTGCACAATCTGACGAGGCATAATAGCATGAGATGATTTTAAAGAGTGTAGTCTTCTAATATCACTATTAATAAGCCTGTCCAGAATCTCAATACTAGACACAGTGTTGTTTGAGTGTTGAGATACTATGTTGTCAAGTATGGATTGATAGGAAATTTCTGGTTCAGAAAAGGTTTGACACAGATTTTGTGGCTCAGAAGTTGTTGACATGTGAATTGGTGATGATGGAGGTGAAGTGACAATGTAGAGAGGTTCAGAATCAACTTCTGTTAATGGATCAAAGATTTGAATGGTTGTTTTAGATGGAGTTGGTTGTTTGTCAGGTGATTTGTTATAGTTTGGAGGAGGAGAAAGTTCAGATTCTGATGAAGAATCAGAACTAAAACTAGTGACAACTTTAAAGATATTCTCCTTGATTTCATCTAACTTAGTTTTCTTCTTCTCCTCAGAAATTGGTTTGGATGGGGTTTCAGGTAGGTTGGAGGTTTCAACATGAATAGTTTGTGGTGAGAGGTGTTCAGATAACACATCTATAATTGAAGGTTCATGTGAAGGTTCAGGTTGAGAAGAAACAACATTTGTAGGCTTATCATTCCTAGATTGAGACTCTGTAGACTCATTAACAATGTTTTTAGAAGACATACCTTGATTCTGCATTTGATTTAGGGCTCCTTCTTCTTCTTTGTGCTTCTTAATCCTTCTTCTCTTCACTTCCAGAGGTTCTTCATCAGTTTCATCCTCATCAGAACATACAAACTTCCGTTAGTTCTTCTGATTATCCTTCATGTGCTTTGTTCTAGCTTCCTTCTCCTGATTCTCCCTTTCTTTTTCATCCAAAATAGTAATACCAGCATTTGGATTTTTCTTTGGTATTCTATCCCTTTACATTGTAGTTTTCATCACAAAGTCTTGCTTCTTATCAAAGTCAAGTTTGGTGATATCCACCTCATTTCCAGCAGTCTCAACACCATATTCCTCCTAATGCTTGATCAACCCTTTAACTATGATCATTGCTTCTTCTGTATTCACTACAGGAAAAGAAGATAATAATCTCTGATCTTCTTTAACCATCAGAAGTGGATTGTTTGGAGTAACTACTTTTCCCTTAATCAGATGCATCTTCTTGAGAGATTTACCATCAACCACTCTCTCTTCTAAAAAAGATGACTTAACAAAACCAGGATAATCCTTCTCAAGGATTTCTTGAAAGTTGCTAAAAAAGAACATGTGTGACAGTAACCTAGCATGATGACAGTTGGCGTGTCCAAGCTCAATGCTACAGGTGATTACTCGCACAAATGATCAAAGATGTATTTTGGAATATTCATCTTGATAAATTTGTGTAGGTAGAACATGAAGTATTTTTGTTCAGATGAAATACAGTTTGTTCCACCAGCTTTAGTTGCAAAAGATTCAAAAAGAATTTTGTACACCACCTTGAACAGACTTTTCAAATCTCTTTGCTCAGAAGATTTTTCATTTTCAAACAGCAGAGATTGAATGTTTGGATTGTGAGCCTTGTTCTTGTATCCTCCCAAAACAATTCCATTGTTGGGTAAGTTTAGAACTTTTGCTATGTGATCAGCAGTAATAACAATACCCATTCCAGCAATATTGGATCTGATCTCTGTTTGAGTAAACTTTGAAAGCCCTAATTCTTCTCTTGTTTTCCCTTTCAAGAGAGGATTTTTCTGAACAATCTTTACAACTTCTTGATAAGCAGATTCTCTGTCAAAGATAGAAGCCTTCATCCAAAATTCCTTTACCATTTCATCATAAAATGGACCATTTAAGATGTTAAAGTACTTCTCTAAGCCTTGTTCAAAGAACATTTTCTGAACATCAAAACCGTTAGCTTTTAAACTATTGAAATCAACTCTCTTTTCAACAATGCATTTGAGATCCTGACTTTTGAACTTCATGATATCCATCATTATAGAGAACTTCTTTTGTTTCTGAAGATTCACTATAGGTTCGACATCAGGAACGATTAATGAAGAAGCTTGTTGAGTAGAAGTACCAGTTGGAGCAGAGGATGACGAAGCCATTAAGAGAGGTTAGGGTTTTTGGTAAAGCTAGAGAAAAGAGAAGAACTGAAGCGTTTGGAGGTTTAGAAGATTATGAAGAGTGTTGGTAGTGAGTGCTTGTGTGTAAGTGAATAACGTGTATAACATGTATATTTTTACAAAACAAAAAAACAACAAAAACAGTACCACATAAAAGGACAAGAGAGTCATTTTCTAAATAAAGCACTTAATCATCATTAACCAATACTCAAACTAATTACAAATAGACACGTGTATAGAGGTTTATTCAAATAACTGACGCGTTAGTGGACAGCAGTTAAAAGTACAGGACAAAAACTATTCCACTACCACATCAGAACCATTCTTTGATTCTGATAATTATCAGAAGTAGTTGTCTATCAGAACTTCTGACCTTGAGGTTCTGAAGTCCAACAGCTTCTGATTACCATTAGATTTAAAACAAAATTTTACTCACAAAAACTAACAATCAGGAACAAACACCATGTTTAGAATTTTCTTAATAAAATCAAATCTTTCAATAGCTAGGGGTTTTGTACAAATATCAGCCCTTTGTTTTTCAGTTTCAACAAACTTGATATCTATAATCCCTTTTTCAACATAGTCTCTAACAAAATGATGTTTGATCTCAATGTGTTTTGCTCTTGAGTGTAAAATAGGATTTTTAGAAAGATGAATGGCTGCAGTATTATCACAATATAATGGAATATTGTTACTGCTTATATGATAAACCTCTAATTGATATTTCATTTAAAGAAGTTGTGTGCAACATTTAGCAGCTGAAATGTATTCTGCTTCTGCTGTGGACATAGCAATGGTGGTCTGCCTTTTGCTACCCCAAGAGACAAGGTTTTCACCCATAAATTGGCAACTGCCACTTGTTGATTTTCTATCAAGTTTGTCTCCAGCATAATCAGCATCACAAAATCCATTTAACTCATATTTATTGGATTTCTTATAAAGTAATCCATAATTACAGGTTGCCTTCAAATATCTAAAGATTCTCTTCACAACAGTGAGATGAGATTCTCTTGGATCTGATTGAAATCTTGCACATAAACATATAGAGAATAGAATATCAGGTCTAGATGCAGTTAGATAGAGTAGAGAACCAATCATACCTCTGTAAGCTTTCTGATCAACTTTGCCTTCAGATTCATTCAGCTCCATGCTTGTGGTTGGAAGCATAGGAGTGCTCATAGGCTTGCAATCTTCTAAGTTAAATTTCTTCAGAAGCTCTCTAGTATATTTGGTTTGATGAATGTAAGTTCCTTCCTTTGTTTGATTGATTTGAATACTAAGGAAGTACTTCATTTCTCCCATCATACTCATTTCGAATTCTTTCTCCATTAGCTTTGAAAAGTTCTTGCATAGAGAAGCATTTGTTGAACCAAACACAATATCATCAACATATATTTGAACAATTAGGATGTCTTTCTTCAAGGTCTTTCTGAATAATGTGCAGTCAACTTGCCCTTTCTCAAAACCATTACTAACTAAGAAGTTACTTAGTCTCTCATACCAAGCTCTAGGAGCTTGTTTAAGACCATAAAGAGACTTCTTTAGTTTGAAAACATGATCAGGCTTTTGAGAATCTTCAAATCCAGGAGGTTGCTTGACATAAACTTCTTCAGTAATAAATCCTTTTAGAAAAGCACTTTTAACATCCATTTGATATAGTGTGATACCATGATTAACTGCATAGGATAGGAATAATCTGATTGCATCCAATCTAGCAACTGGAGCAAATGTTTCTTTGTAATCAATTCCTTCTTGTTGATTATAGCCTTGTGCAACTAATCTTGCTTTGTTTCTTGTAACTTCTCCTTGTTCATTTAGCTTGTTTCTGAATACCCACTTTGTTCCAATAATGTTTTTGTCCTTTGGTCTTGGAACCAAATTCCAAACATCATTCCTCTCAAACTGGAATAGTTCATCTTTCATAGCTAAGATCCAAGCTTCATCCTTTAAAGCTTCATCAACATTCTTAGGTTCAGTGATAGATACTAAACACACCATTGAATCCTCATTTTGAAAGCTTGATCTAGTTCTTCTAGGACTATCTTTGTTGCCCAGAATTAACTCTTGTGGATGAGATGACTTGTATTTGAAGGAGTTCTTTTTGATTACTTCTTCTTTCTCAGCATCAGATTCACTATCATCTTGAGTTGTTGGAACGTCTTTAGAAGCAGCTTTATCATGTTTATCAGAAGCTAATTCAGGTTCTGAACTGATGTGAACTTCTGAACTTTCTTCTTCTGATACCTGTTCATCTGCAATTACTTCAATGTGCTCTGATTTTTCATCATTAGGCTCTTTATCATCAAATTTTACATGCATAGACTCTTCAACTGTATTAGTTTCAGAGTTATACACTTTGTATGACTTTGAACGCTCAAAGTATCCAATAAAGATACCCTTGGATGCTTTAGAGTCAAATTTCTTTAAATGGATTTTTGTATTCAAGATATAACAAGTACATCCGAATTGATGAA
Source organism: Trifolium dubium (assembly GCA_951804385.1). Classification (NCBI taxonomy): domain Eukaryota; kingdom Viridiplantae; phylum Streptophyta; class Magnoliopsida; order Fabales; family Fabaceae; genus Trifolium; species Trifolium dubium. Next base: position 18,713,447 of record OX638066.1, read on the forward strand.
AATAAGAAATATCAGGTTTTCTTCCTTTGAACAATTCATATGTTGTTTTATTCAACATAGGTCTGATGTAGATCCTATTTTGAATATAACAAGTTATGTTTACTGCTTCTGCCCAAAAATACTTAGCCAAATTATTTTCATGCATCATGGTTCTGGCCATCTCTTGTAAAGATCTATTATTTCTCTCTACAACTCTATTTTGTTGAGGAGTTCTAGGAGAAGAGAATTCATGAAGAATTCCATGATTTTCACAAAAGATTTCAAAAGGTTCATTTTCAAATTCACCACCATGATCACTTCTGACCTTAACAATTTTCAAATCTTTTTCAACTTGTATTTGAGTGCAGAAAGTACTAAACACATAATATGTATCATCCTTGGATCTAAGGAATTTAACCCAAGTCCATCTACTATAATCATCAACTATGACAAGTCCATACTTCTTACCATTTATTGAAGCAGTGCTAACTGGTCCAAATAAATCAATGTGAAGTAGTTCCAAAGGTCTAGAAGTAGAAACAATGTTTTTATCTTTAAAATAACTTTTGAAAAGCTTCCCTTTTTGACAAGAACCACAAACTGAATCTGAGTGATATTTTAAAATTGGTAAGCCTCTCACAAGATTTTGTGTACTAAGCTTAGAGATTAATCTCCAGTTAGCATGACCCAATCTCTTGTGCCAGACCCATTTTTCATCACTCAAAGTTAATAAACAAACAACATCTTGTTCCTTTAGTTCAAAAAGGTTGATTTTATAAACATTGCCTTTTCTCTTTCCTTTGAAAACAATAGACTTATCAGAGTCTTTGTTTACAGTACATGTGTTCTTATTAAACACCACTTCATAACCACTGTCACATAATTGGCTTATGCTCAGAAGATTATGAAATAATCCATCAACTAACAAAACATCAGAAATAGTTGAAAAAGAGTTACCTATTGTACCAGTACCAACTATTCTTCCTTTTTGGTTCCCACCAAATCCTACATTCCCTCCCTCTTTGTGAGTTAGGGTGAGGAACAAATCCTTTTCTCCTGTCATGTGTCGTGAGCAACCACTGTCCAGGTACCAAGTACTTTCCTTTTTCTCTCTTTGAGTGCAAACCTGTCACATAAACTATTTCAGATTTTGGTACCCACAACTTGTTGGGTCCTGATTGGTTAGTGTAAGCTTTGTAGAAGTATGATTTTTGAAAACCTGTTTGAGAAGCATACTTCTTCATGCCAAAACCACTAATAGGTTTCACAGATTTTGTATTAGAGCTACTAGCTTCTGAAGTTCTCAGAACCTTAGTTTTCTTAGGAACTGGTCTCTTCAGAATCTTAACTTCTGAATATCTCATTTTTGAATTAGAGTTAGTCTTTGCTTCTGAAGTTTTACCTTTTGAAACTTTTGACTTACCCTTATTCAAAACATCAGTTTGTGAAACTTTCTTAGAGTTTTCTGATTCTGATACAAAAGTTGAATAGAGAGGAGGAGGTGTTTTGCTTAAACAAACAAATTGAGTTGATTTTTCTTTATCACAAGATGCAGAATAACCAATCCCATAACCTTTGTTTTTGCTAACACTATAAATCATGGAAGCAACTTTACTCTTATTGACATTCTGTTTCACAAATTCATGAAGAGAAACTTAGTGCTTATCATGTGATTTGTTACAAGTAACACAACCTTCTTCAAGCTCTTTGATTTTCAAAAGAGATTCATTATATTGAGTTTGAAGTTGGTCAGATTTTTCTGTAAGCAAGTCAATTTTAGTTTTTAGACTTTTGAAATCATTTGACTTGTTTATGTATTGCTTCATAGTGTCTTTAAGACCTATCAGAAGCTTATCATGAGGAAGTTTAGAAATTACCTCATCAAAATCATCAGTATCAGATTCATCATCCATGTCAGATTCATTATCAGAAGATGTTGTGGCCATTAGAGCTATGTTAGCCTCTTCATCATCATCATCATCATCTTCATCTGATAACTTCTCAAGATCTTCAAAAGTTGCCATAAGACTTTTCTTCATTCTGTTTTTGAAACTGCCCTTTTTCCCTTTATCATTTGAGCTTAACTCAGGACAATCAGCAATGAAATGACCAGTCTTTTTGCATTTGAAGCAACTATTCTTAGAGCTGTCTTTCTTGTCTTTCAAACTTGAATTTTTGTTTCCATAACTCTTTGAACCAGAACTCTTCCCAGAAGCTTTGTTGTTCTTATATTTGTTCCATTTTCTGAACTTTGAAATTAAAGCAAAAAGTTCCTCATCTGATCCATCCTCTTGTTCATCTACAGAAGATTCCTCAGCATCAGATTCAATAATTTTTGCCTTCAGAGCCTTAGGAGACTTCAAAGTTGCTGGCAAAGCCAATGACTTTGATTTCTTCTTTGGCTCATCATAAGCTAGTTCCATCTCGTGACTTATGAGTGAACTAGTTAACTCTTCTAGGCTTAAAGTATTGAGATCTTTTGCTTCTTGAATAGTAGTGACTTTTGGTCTCCAATTAGGTGGTAAACACCTCAGAATCTTCTTTACATGATCAGAAGTTGTATAATTCTTCTTTAAGACTCCAAGACCTAAAACCAAGATTTTACACCTTGCATACATTTCTTCAATGTTTTCAGTGTCTTTCATCTTTAAACATTTCATACTGATGGACTAGAAGATTTGCTTTTGCTTCTTTCACTTGTTGGTTCCCTTCATAGGTAGCACACAAAGAGTCATAAATACCTTTAGCACTAGATCTGTTTCCAAGTTTCAAAAACTCATCATGAGTGATACATTCAGCAAGAATAGATATAGCTCTATTATGTCTCCATTCTTTCTTTTGTTCAGCTATGAATGTCTTCTTAACAGCTGCAGTAGTTTTGCCATCTTCATCAAGGTGTTCTTGAAAGCTAAAACCTTCTTCAATGATATCCCACAAACCTTCATCTTCAGCTATAATGTGTGGATATATCTTGTATTTCCACCAAGTAAAGGTTGATTGATCACCATTGAACTTAGGTGCTTTGCTATAAACACTACCAGATTTCTCACCTTTCTCATAGTTGTAGTCATAGGAAATTTCAGTCTTCTTAGTAACCTTAGAAACGTCAGTCATTGTGTTTTTCAAGATCTTTTTGTTTCACTGTTAAGTGATGCATAACAACCAGAGCTCTAGATACCAATTGAAGGTGTGAAAAACACAAGAAGGGGGGGTTGAATTGTGTTTTGGTATTTTTAAAACTTCTTCTAAGTTCAGAGAACTTATCAGAATCACCAGCGGATAAAACAAACACAATCAACGCGTATAGTTAGAAGCAGAGATAAAAGAGCGAGAGAAAGAGAGAGAGAAGACAAGCAATTTTATACTGGTTCCTCTCACAAACTGAGAGTAGTCCAGTCCCCTTGAACTTCCAAGGGATTTCACTAAAAATCACTTAGATTACAAAATTGCTCAAACACACTAGTAAGAGACTTCCTAATGCTCAAGCTCTAAAGAGAGAGACTTCCTAACACAAAACAAAAGATAGATATAAGTTTTGAACACTTGATATTAAAAATCAAGAGTTCACAAAAACAATACAACACAACTGTAAAGACTCTAACAATTGATTCCTAAGAAAACAAAATGTCAGAAGCAAAAGCAGATAAGTTCAGAAGCAGTGCTTGTAGTCTTGTATGAAAAACAGAGTAAGTGTTGTAGCTTTTGTATTTACGCGTGTCTCTCTCTTTTTATCTTCATAACTTTGTTCTCTATTTATATGACAGAGTAGAATAGAGATGTTTGAGGATACTGACTGTTGCAGAGGTCATTTTCACGCCAGCTGTCTAAGGACAAAGGTAACATGGGATATTTGCCATTTCTGGTAACGCTTATCCATTCATTCCTTTTGTATGAGAATATTCGCCCTTATGGAGTAAAATAGTACTAACGTCACTATCCTGATGATAAGGATGTAGTACTATGATTTCACAATTAATCACAGCCTTTAAATTCAAATGATTTCCAATCATTAAATCACTACCAATTAACACTGATGTTTTCTGGCATGTCATTCAGAATTTATGTACCCAACATAACTTCTGATTCCTTAGCTTCTGAAAAAATACATGACCTTCAGACTCAACATATCTTCTGAGTTAACCAACTTCTGACTTTGGAGTAACTTCTGACCAATGTTGCTTCTGATATCAGATAAGGAAGCAACTGATTGTATGGTATTGGAATAGGATAAAAAACCCTTCTAGCTTGTGGCAACTTCTGTTTCGGTGGTGTCTGTTGATTCTGTTGTGGTACAGGATTCGGTGGTGTTTGATACTGATAATTCAGAAACTGCTGATGCTGAGCAGCAGCCAGATAAGAAAACGAAAAGTAGGGATACTAAACAGGAGCCGCCTGTTAGGCTTGACAGTTATTTGAAGATACAACATTAGTTTCCCCCACTTTTCTCTTGGGAAAGTTGTTACCAGGCTTCCTCATGCCATTGTTATTCTGTGGACTACTACCAGACGAAATTTTGCCATTCTTAATTCCCATCTCGATTCTTTCACCAATTCAGACCAAATCAGCAAACTCAGATGACACACTACCAATCATCTTTTCAAAATAAGTCCCATTAAGAGTATTGGTAAACATATCCACAAGTTTGGTTTCCAAGAGTGGTGGACGTACTTAGGAAGCCAATGCTCTCCATCTCTGACCATAAACTTTAAAGGATTCTCCCTCTTTTTGAGTAGTACTCTGAAGCTGAGCACGACTCGGAGCCATATCCATGTTATATTGGTACTGCTTGAGGAAAGCATTAGCCAGATCTCTCCATGAATTTGTTCCTTTGTTGTCATGCATTTTGATCAAACAACATGTTGAGCAAGAGGTCGTGACATCTTGCCACCAGAGGTCTGTGACATGTTGCCTCTGGCAGAGCACATCAGCTGAACTTATTCAAATGTGAGATTTTCCTTCACAGACCTTGAGGAATTGTTTGTTATTAACTTTGAGATGAAGAAACAAATATTCGGACGTGATTAGTTTGAGTATATCTCTTAAGTTCTTTTGTTTGGCGCAATTTTGTTTGAAAAGATTGAAAACAAATATTTCAAACAAAGAGATAAGTTTGTTACATTAATCTCAGAAGATTGACAGCAGTTAGTTACTTTCAGAAGAAGGAATATATTCAGACTTTATTTGTTTGAATATATTTGTTGAAGATTTATTTTGTTGAAGATTATTTGTTTGGAAAAAGATTGAGTTTCAATATTCCAAACAAATATATTTTTGTTGTTGTGCCTAGTTCAACCAAACAAATAATAACTCAGAAGATTTTTTGTTTGCGCGCCATAAGATATTTTTGGAATAGCTTAAGAAGATTCAAAAATAAATATTTTATCTTTTGAAGATAAAAGATTTAATTTCAACAAACTTCAAGAAACTTTCCTATTATTTGACTTGGCCTCTATCTCATATCAAATACTATAAATAGAGGTTCAAGCTCCACAACAAAGCTCACCAATTTACAGAGATTAAATCTAGAAGCTCTTAGAGTTTTAAATCGAGTCATTTGTTTGTTTTTGTTCATTGTCATTGTCGTTGTCGTTGTGGTTAATGTGCTGTTTCTGCATGAGTTCAACGAGCTTAAAGTCGTTCCTCCAATTGGGTTAATTGGTTGAAGGAGAGTCACATATTTAGGGGGAGTCCTAAATAATTTCATTCGGGTAGTTTTAGTGAGAGGCTTTGAATGGGGGTTATTCAATTAAGACCTAGAGACTAGAAACTAGTGAGAGGCTTTGAATAGGGGCTATTCAAATAAGACCTAGAGACTAGGAACTACGGTATAGTGAAGGTAATTCTCCTGGATTGGTATCCCCCAGATTAGGTGTTTGGACACTGAACTGGGTAAACAGTTACTTGTGTTCTTCATTTTCTTTCTGCACTTTATAATTGTTTTACTATCGTGACATAAAGCTGAGCAAGTAGTCGAAGCATCTTGCTTAACAACTTGTCCACAAGAGGCCTAGAATTTCAGTAGTAACCTTAGTAGGAGCTTCCACAAGTGGAGCAGAAGTTGCAGGCACATACCCTTGGGGAACATAACCCTCAGGCAGACCAAAAGCAGGCCAATCATAACCAGCAAAGGCATTCCCTTGTGAGACCACAACTGTAGGCGTAGGGACCTCAACTGCCCTTGGTTGCACATTCAAACCAGCCAACATCTCAAGGACCTTGTCCAACTTTCCACCCATCTGGGTCACTTCAGTCTGTAAAACATCGTGTTTCTCTTGCCAGTTATCATTGATATGATGAGCAACTCTTTTTGTCCAGTAACGGTGCCGGGAAGGTAGCTGTTGGAATGAATGAAATGAAATGAGATTTTTATTCGATGCAAATGCATGCAATTTAAAATGTATACTTTTTGTTCATTTTATTTTTACTTTAGGGAACTTTTGTCGTGTAATGGTTATAAGCACTGCAGGACACAAGCCAAACGCGAATTAGCACTTTTAGGGACGCCGTATAACATAACAACTTTACTACAAACATCGATACTCAAAATAGTCATTACAAACACCTATAGATATAGAAAGTCATTACAAGCCTTGATAAGTATATAGAATTATTACAAGCCTTGTTTGAACATAAAAAAGTAAAATATTACAAGTATTGCGAATACAATAAATTGTTGCAAGCCTTGCACTTAAATTATTACATCAACTTCCTAAAAACAAGAAAATTCAAACAACAACTCTTCGGGCTTTCCTGATTTCTTCTTTGTATCTGTTCAACAACCTTCTAACTTCCTCCATAAATGCAACAACCCTCTCATCGGCTCTCCGAAGACAAAGAACCAATTCAGCATCCGCCAATCTATCAGGCAAGTCATCAATAAAATTGTTGAAAAGGCTTACTAGCCTACCAAAAATCTGCCCCACTTTCCTCGCACGGTGGCTATTCAGGAGGACACTTTCTTCACACTGTTGACGCAATGCTTCCCTTTGCTCTTACAAATTCTTTATATTGAGATCTTGCTGCTGATTCATGGAGATCTGGAGTAAATCGATACTTCTCTCAAGCTGAGCAATCACTTGTTCTTGCATTTCAAACTTTTCTTCCAACTACCTTTTTTCCGCCTTTTCAATCTCTAAAGCCTCCTCTAATTCTTTCCTTTCCGCTCTCTCCATTCGTAAAGCTTCTTCAATTTCTTTCCTTTCAGCCTTCTCAGTTTGCAAGGCTTTTTCATGACTTTTAGTAGCTTTTTCGAGCTGAACTCGACTTTTCCTTTTCAAGTCGTTTTGGGATCTCACAGCGGCCTGGCCAAACGCTCTTAATTGTTCAATGGTGTTGTTAGCAGCCTCGAACTTAGCATTCTTGACCCAAAACTCCTCCTCAAGCATCTCCATCATCCTCTTTTGTTTATCAATAACAGCCTTGCCCAACCTTTCCTGTTCTTCGTCGAACCAAGCCTTTTGCTTATCATTCTCCTTTTGGTATCTTCTACATTGTTCTTGGTATTTGCTGCTTTCTTCTTGGTATTTTCTACTCTCAGTCAACAAGAAAGAATTCTTCTTTTGCAAATCTTGGATTGTCGCTTTCATGGCTTCAACTTCTTTAAAAGAGTCAACTGCCACTTGTTCTGGCTCTAGAATCTCAAGGGGAGTAACATCGGAGTAAGGCATCCGGATCTCTTGAACTCTCTTTTTAATCCAGAAAGCAAAATCTGGCGATGTTAAACAGTTATTTCTTCCCATGACTTTTCTATTAACTTGTCCCCAAGCCTGTTTAATCCTACACCACAACTCTGGGTCATCAAACTCCTTCTTTAGAATGTACTCTTCTATTTCATGGTCTTTAGTTACGGTTTCCAAAGCATAGCCTAATTGTCGGAGAACCAAAACAGGATTATAATTAATGCACCCTTTGGTTCCAATAAGAGGCACATTCAAACAACTGCCGCATTTAAGGAGAACTCTTGGAAACTCAAGCTTACGGGTATACCAGTGAATATCCCTTTCAGTCAAAGCACTGAATTTTTCGGACCATTTCTTTTGTTTATCATCCACAAAAGGACCACAATTAGGCATATGCAAGTTCAACCATTCTTGAATCAAGGGAGTACAACAAACAATCTGACCTCCCTTTCCAGTCCAACGCCTATCATGCATTGAGTACAGAAAATCAGCTAAAAGTGTCGGGATAGGATTCCCACTCAAGAAGACACTTACAGCTGCCATGTCAACAAAGTTTTTCTGGCTCGGAAACATGATCAAACCATATACCAAAAGAGCATAAATAGCATTATCAGCTCTCCAGTTTCCCTTAAGCGCAACATCACGAGCTTTAGCTTCCAAAACCTGTTTGGGGAAACCCCAGACATCACCTTTTTTCTCTTGAATAAGCTCAAAATCTAAATGAAAACCCCCATCAATACACTGTGGATTAGGAACCTCCCTTATGAGCTGAGACTCTTGTTTTGCTTCAATTACAAAGAAAACCTCAAACTCTTCTATAGTCGGGAGGAGCTGGAAGTCCTGGAAAGTGAAACAACACAACTGCAGATCATAGAACTGAGCAAACACAGACAATTGTACCGGATCCATCCTCGTATGCAGCTGGTCCAAATTGACCCATAGTTGAGACAAAAATTATCCCTTCTTATAGTTGTCAAATCACTTTCCCAATCTAAAAGATCATTTGTTTTTGGAACCCTGAAGCTATAGGTGAAAGTCCTCCTAAAATTACCCTTTCGCGTAAGTGTTGAATCCTTCATGCTTACAACCCTACCTTTTTAGTTCCCTAAAAAAAACAAAATGTCCTTTTTATGAGTAAATCAACAAATATAGAATGGATGCATGGATATATGAATGCGATGCATGTATGAATCAACTGTAGCACAATGTATCATTCGGAGAACTTGATATCAAAGTCACACTTTTTCACATTCACAACGAATTGGTCCGTTTCAAAATGGAATCTTTGAGGCCAAAAGTCCAAAGTCACCTGTAACCCACCCCTCTCACATGTTGTTCTAGGGTTGACACAGTTCTCAAAATCAACAATTACATTTTCCCAAAAAGCAACCTGATCTAAGTGAGATTATAACACCAACTGGATGAGTCGACATTATAACCTCGATACGTGTTCTAAACGGTGGTTCCTAGACAAAAGTTTCGGGAACCTAATAAAAGCCATCAGAGTCTTAGACCCATCAAGAAAACATGAAGCCCGCAAGACGTCAGTCAAGGAGTCCAATTATTCCAAGGTATCTATTCTGGTCGAGGCCGTTATATCCAAGCACACAGACGTTCGTCAGGGAGCCCAATATAACAATCCCTCATCTAAATCTGAGTATCTCTCTAGCTCGGGTACGGAGCATAATCAGAAGACAATTCAACATTTGTGATAAAGTAAAAGATAGGACAGATACGGCTAACCTGGAATAAGCAAACCAAAATGCCCCAAATTAGGCTTAACTCACTATAATCACATGTCCCCAGTGAAGTCGCCAAGCTGTAACACCCGACGCAAGCAAAAAATAATATTGCAATGAAGCCGCCACCATATTTTATTTATATCATGAGGGGAAAGGAAAATAATGATAAAACCTTTTCAAATCGGGTTCGGGAGTTGGTTACATGAGGGGAAGGCGTTAACACCCCCTCATATCCGTTGTACTCAACGGGAACCATTTAGGGAATTTTGGTTTGCATAAACAGAATAACCGCATAAAAATAAATTACCGCATATAAAACAGAGAAGAAAAAAAAGTTTTTAATTAATTGGCTTGACGAGAAAAAATTTCCGCTCCTACGTATTCCCCATGTGCAATGAGAAATTCAAAGTTTACGTAGTTCTAAAAAAGTTTGGTTTGTTGATAGTTTTTTAATGAACAACGTTTATGTCGCATTCCACTGATACGACAGTTTGCTTGTATGCTCAACTGAGGCTTAAGCTTTTGTCAGAATCAGGGGAATGGATAAAACATCGCCTCTTAAGAAAAAGAGTGGAAAAAAAGATTTGAGTTAAAAAAGATTTAATTTGCGCACAGGCAGAAAAAACAGATTAAAGTGAGTTGAATATTTTTTAGAATATTTTGAGATTATTCAGTGAATGAGAATAGGTCACCATATGAGTTGTACGTCACAGACTGTCCTATCCGAGCCGAGCGGGACGTACGTCATACTCCCTCTTTTTCATTCAGTTTTTAAAGTTAATTAATTAAAGCGAGAATAAGCCACCATTTGAGTTGTACGTCACAGTCTGTCTTATCCGAGCAGAGTGGGACGTACGTCACACTCCCTCTTTTTCACTTTAATTAATCAATTGATGACTTTTCGATTAAAACGGGGATAGTCGACCATCCGGGACGTACGTCACAGATTGTACTATCCGAGCCGAGCGGGACGTACATCACACTCCCTCTTTTCCACTTTAATTGAAAAAAATTAACGTTTTAATTTTTATTTAGAAAGAGAAAGGGAAAGAAACCAAGTCCAGAGAATTTACAGAGATAGAATTAAAAAAAGGGATGAAGAAACGGGTGCATATGAATATAAGATACATGAGAGATGTGATAGTGAGCATAAATAAAAGAATATAATGGTATAAACAATTAAGTATGTGAATCGTCAATTAACAAGTGCGACATAAACATCAAGTCATTGCATAAGTATTAATATGATGCTAAAAGAATTTATCGAGCGATTAATAAATTCATCGAACGATAAATAAATTCAACGAACATTAAATAAATTTATCGAACAATAAATAAATTTATCGAACGATAAACCCATTTAACGAACATTAAATTTATTTATCGAACGATAAATAAATTCATCGTGCGATAAATGATTTAAATGTTAAAGCAGGGGGTGCAGCAACACAAATTAAAAAAAAGAGTGAAAAAAAACAGAAACTGGGCCCAAAATGGGTTTAGGCCCAATCTGCCTAATCAGAGGGGTCGGATCCGGGTCAAAACTGGGTCAACCCGGTCCACCCAACACCCAGCTGGGGGGTGTATGCAGCAAAATGGGGCGCGCGCGAGAAGGCCAACTGGCCAACCGCGCGCTGCCATATCAGTATCATCTTCCTCCTAACCAAAAACAGAACAGAAGAAAGGAGCAGGGTCGGCCGCAGTGGCTCGCCGGCGACGGAGCTCCAACGACAACCCTTCCAGCCACCAAAAACCTCAAGTGTATACATCAAATCGTGCGGAATTTCGCAAGGATCATGAATCTAAACTCTAATTTCACAAATAACGCATCAAACTTACAGATCGAACGAAAATGTAAACAGATCCAATTTTTTTCAAATGATTTTTCAATCGTTTTTAGGCATAAAAACGTTCAGAAGGACCTCAAGAGTAAAAGGAAACCACGAACAACCTTTTTCACCACTTGAATCGGCCGGATCGAAATCTTTGTTATGGCCGTGACTTCGGTCGCGTTTTTTATGATGTTTTAGGCCTCCTTTCGCGAAACGCACAACGGATTTGGAATCGGAAGGTTCGAATTAGTAAAAAATGAGTGTTCGATTTTTTATTTGGGTAAATTTTTGGATCGCCGAAAAATTGAATTCCAGCGGTGGTTGTGGGTGGTGCGTGGCTAAGCAAGGGAGGAGGAATTTTCTGATTTTTTTCTTTATTGGGAAGTGTGTCTCCAATGATTGAGTGTGAATAAAATAATATATATATATATATAGTGGTAGGATTAGGTGAGTGGTAAAATGTGTAATTTTGTGGTTAAGAGAAGATTAATGTGAAAAATGGTGATAAAATGGTAATAAGAATAAATGAAAAATGAATATGAGGGAGAAACGGTGAGGTGGCATAAAATGATTGATCCAAATGTCAAGTTTAATTCATATCGGAGAAAATACAAATAAATCAAATAAAATGGATGAAAGTGCAATTAAATGAAAAATGCACTAAACTTATTTTTTAATTATAGAAAATGCGGAGACAAAAATATAAAATCAAATAAAATGCTAATAACTATTTTTATTTAGTTTTGCTATTTTTCTTGTAAAATGAATAAATTTCATAAAAATGAAAAGAATAGAAAGCAATCATATTTTGTAATTCTTTTTGGGCATTTCTTATAAAAATAATAAATAATTTTCTAAATAAAAATTAATTTTTAAAAAAAAGTTAAAAATTAGGGTATTACGAGCTCGAACTAGAGAGGCCTCAATGGCATCAATGACCAGGCACTCGAATGGCTCCACATAGGAAGTTTTAGCCACTTGGAGGGGGTCAGTGTCCACCTTCATGGGTGGTTTGACTTTCTCATCAAACTTCAGCCTTCCCTCATTAAAAGTCTTTTGCACTAGATCCCTGAAAACAACACCATGAGAAGTTTTATGACCCAAAAAGTTATGAAATTTGCAATAACCTCTTTTCTTTCTTTGTTCTAAAGCAGGAATTTTAATTCTTTTTGAACAAATATTTGGTCATCAGCAACCAATAAATCAAAATATCCATTACATTTGGTCACATCAAATGTGTAGGTTTTTGCAACATACTTATCATTTTTGGGTTTCATAGGATTTTTCTCATTCGAGGGTTTTAATAACTTTCAAGTATAAGGAGGTCCTGGCTTTAATTCAGCCAAATCTATTTCATTTTCCTCAACCTCCTCATATTCTAAATCATAGTCATTGTCACTATCATAGTGTCCAACGTGGGCTATCTTTTCTTTTGGTTTATGGAACTTAGAATTTCTAGCCTTTTCACTCTCAAGTCTTTCAACTTGTCTAACCCTATAAGCAAGTTGGGCCATATCTCTAAGATGTTGAGTGTCTAGTTTCTTTCGAATCGAGTAATCCATACCACCAGCAGCCATTTCAACCAACTCATGTTCAGGGAATTGAGTAAAGCATCTTGCTTTAAGAAGTCTAAACCTATTGAGATAAACATCCACTGATTCTAGTGTCTTACACCTCACACTTGGAAATTCTTTAAGGCTGATTTTAGTTTGACCCATGTAGAATTGTTCATGAAAAAGTCTTTCTAATTGTGTCCATGTAAACACAAAATGGGGAGGCAATGTAGTAAACCAAGTGAAAGCATTCTTGGTGAGAGAATTAGGAAAATATTTCATTTTCAAATTATCATTATTTGCTATGTCCCCAGCCTCAGTTAAATACCTGGCTATGTGCTCTACAGAGGATTCTGTTGTGTCACCAACAAACTTAGTAAATTTGGGGGTTTTCCAACCCCTTGGGATTTCTGTCTGCAACACAAATTCAAATAATGGTGACACAAAATTTGGCCTATGCAAACCAACATTTAGACCATTCTGGGCAAGGATTGCCTCTACTAAATTAGCCAAATTATTTTGCCCAAAATCATTATGTTGAACATTTCTCAAAACCTCATCAGCATTTTGGTTTCGATTAACTAACACCACTTTAGGTTCAACATTTCTTTGTACAGGTTGTTCGATAACTCGAGGCATTGGTTGTTGCCTCTGATCTATTTCATTTCGATTCTCCACAACCTGTTCAGGCTCTGGCCTTGGGGCCTGTAGTGGTTGAAGTGAAGTGGTTGTCTAGGCATTTGAGGGCCACCAAAAAAGTCAGCAATTCTACCCATTTGGTTGGCAAATGGCTTTTAAGTTTGGTTAGCGTCTCGAATCAATGGATTAATCACTGTGCCCATTTGTGTAGTGAGTAAATTTACCATTTGATGGTTACTCTCATCCATTTGTTGCCTCATAGCCAACATAGAATCTGTAGTAAAGGTTGGTAAATTTCCTCGAGTACGATTATTATTAGAAGTTTGCCCCATTTGATATGGGGATCTAATCGTTATGGAATCAGAATATGTAGAGGGGTGTGTGTCCACATTCTGCATCAAAGATGTTGGCATTCCATAGGGATAGGACCTACTCGAATAGTGTAGAGGTCCAGTTTGACTTCGAAAGTCAAATGCAGCCCCTGAATATGGAGGGACTGACCCTGTTTGGGTGGAAGCAATAGCAGGGATGGTAGACGAATTGTCCAACAATGTTGTTGACGCATTCGTACTTCCTGAGGGGTTGTTTGACCCCATGGGAATTGACACAGGAATTTCTTGGGTTGTTTCTATTGTACTCGAAACAGGAATAGACCCTGACATTGGCATAGAGACACCAAATTCTATTGAAGGAATTTCATCTTTCGAATCTTGTTCAGGAATTGAATTATTGTTATTATCAACATTATTGTTGTTATTAACATTATTGTTGTTATTGTTAGCATTAGTATTTCTGGGTCTCACCATTTCTGGTTTTATTCTACCACTTCTCAAATGCATGCACTAAACAACAATGACTTTAAGAAATTTACAGAAAAAGTTTTAATACTAATGCAATGTTTATGCACCAAATATGCTTTTTCAAAAAAATTTAGAAGAATTTTAACAAACTAAACGCACAAAAACCAGTCCCACTGTGCGTGCCAATTTGTTTACGCTGTTATTTGGTAAACAATCGCTAGTTTGCAATGCTTGAGAGACCAATTAGAGAATCTCGGAACATGTTTGTGCATTCATTGTTTATGTTTGAAAATAGCAATGCTCATTAATGCAAATGAACAAGTTTGTTTGAAAAAGTAAATTAAATGACAATAAATGTAACTTGAATGACAAGAAATGTAAAAATTCTCAAAGTGAATATGTATTGACAAAGAAAAGTAAATGATTCAATGAATTAAAATGCAGAAAATGTAAATGAAAACAAGTAAATTGCATAAGAATGTAAATTGCATTGAATTTAGTAAATGGTGATCACAGAATCATACATTTTGCCTTGTATAATATTTTCGCTCAAACGCATGCGTACTCAGAATGTTTAAGGATTTTTAGTATGTGAATTTGTGATAGAAATTACAACAAATGAACTAATATTTATAGGCAAATCCTATAACGATCTAATAACGACTATAAAATATCCATTTGACATGTGTCTTGCTGTCTAATCTTCATTCTTGAACGCCAATAGTTGCAAAGTTTGAATGAAGCGTTGCAATGGTTTGAATTTTGAATCTTCAGAAATGTTAATAAATCACCAAGTTACAAAAAGTCTTCGAGTTCGAGTGATTCCTGATAGCTACTCGAAATTGTAAATGCACCAGTTCCCCTCCGAGTTTTAATAATTGTCAAAACACATGAAAATAGAGTAGAATATGTTTAGGTAAGAATTGAAATTGACTTGACAACAAAATACTTTTTGAAACTTTGAAAAACCAATTTTTAGGTGTTTTGTATCGATACATACATACTTGTATCGATACAAATGTTCTGAAACTTGTTCAGACTGGATACCACGCATTTGTATCGATACATAGCACTTTTGTATATATCGATACAAATTGTTCTCACTGGAGTCCAGATAAGCCTCTATGTTTCGAAACACACTTGTATGTTTCGAAACACATGAAGACTCTCTGGAAACCAGTAAGAGCCTTATGTTTCAAAACATACTTTTGTGTTTCGAAACATATCAGTCCAACTCTGTTTTTACTGGTGTATGTATCGATACAAAGTCGTGGTTGTATCGATACATACACTCAAAGCCAGCGCTGTTAGTTACTTGTATCGATACACAGTAATGAATGTGTCGATACAAGTCTGTTAGATTGTGCCTAAATTTGCTCAATTCTATTTTCTCTATAAATAGCTTTATGAGTTATTGTTGTAAGTGTGAGAAACTATTGGTAAACATTTCTTTGATCAAGATTGCTGAGTATTTTGCATGAAAGAGGATTCAGGAACAATCATCATCTTCCTTCACATATCTATCAAATTGAAATTGAATATGGGTTCAATTGATGTTTCTTAGAAGAGGTTGAAGGATAACGTTCGGGGTAAGTTCATGGTGAATCAGAATTACATCCGAGTTGATTGGGTCTTGAAGGTATAGAGTTTCTCATCCGAATTCAAGTGTTGCTTGGATTGATCAATACGATTTGACGAGGGAATTATCTTGACAATCATCACAAAGTTCTTGGTTCAAGATAGGTATGAGGGTTTGATTGTTGGGAACGGTAATTGAAGTCAAGATTGGATTGAGGTTGCACAATCACAATTTGGAGCTATGGTGAAGATCATTAGATAGAGTCTATATCTTTACATATTGTATCAATTGTGTACTTGTGCATTCATATAAAGATTTTCGAATAAAAGTCTCAACTTATCCGTTTGATAAGTTGGGGGGAGACGTACCGGCCCATATTGAGGACGACGCGAAAGCTAGGGAACTCCCTGATCATCTACGTGTGTCATTCTCTAATCCCTCATCTCTTTACTTTACGATTTGTTGTTAATTCACAAACGCGATTTTGTCATACACGCCAAGTGTTTGACAAAATTACCGTATGATTACTTTGTTTGCTATAAGACAATTCGATACCGTTAATTGTGTGTGTGAACGATTTTAAAGGAAAAACTATATTTGACAATTGCTTGAACTCGAATATTTGATTGCATTAGTATTATCATCATCACTCCATATCGGCTTTACTAGTTTTCCTTTGGTCGAGGTGCAAAGAGACTACCGATCTAGGTAGCTTCCGCTCACTCGTTTAATATCCGAAAAATCGTGTGTTGTATTTTCGGAACGCTTGTTTTCGCCACTTTGAAAGCGTAGCCACGTAGTCTAACAGAAATGTTAATAACTCGAACCAAGTCTTGATTTACTTCTTGGACTTGTGAATGCTTTCCATCTTCTGAAATTCATGAATATTCTTTTATAAAAAATTTCATTTCGTTTAAATACATTATCTTTGACCTTCATATAAAAATAAATGATATGAAAACATTATTTCCATGATTGAAGGTTTATTGATTGTATTCAAAGAACATTTAGTGCATATTTTGACTTAACCAAAATATAGGCTAACAATGGGTTAGTTTAGCTTCTTTAAAAACAAAAACAAAATTAAAAAAAATCTTTTCCATCCTTAATTTGTCAAATATATTCACAATTTATAAAAAAAAATATTATTACTTTTTATGTTATTTAAATTATAATCGGTCCTCTTGAGCTAGCTCAATTGGTAAAGGACATTGCACATTTGTGCAGGGACCGGGGTTCGAACACGGTATGCCAACTTATTCACCTTTAAAATGGTGAATTTCAAGCCGCTAGGCTACCTGACCAAAAAAAAAAAAATTATAATCGTAAATAATATCGCTTCAAAAAAAATTATAATCATAAATGTATCTGTGAGCTGAACTCAATTGATAGGGACATCTAATTTTATATGCAAAATCATGTATTCGAATTTTGGACACCGCTCGTACTCACCTTAAGGATGAAATTTAGAGTCACTAGGCTATACTAGACAAAGAAAAAGTATAATATTCATAAATAAGTATACCAAAAAATATACGGTATAAACTGACGGGCAAAAACACATTTTTGGTTAAATTAATAATATCATTATAAAGGGATAAAAATAACAATGATATAAGATATTTGATTATAAAAAATTAAATATATTTTTAAAAGGAGTATAATTTTTTTTGATAAAATTTAAAAATAATGATTATGTACAAGACAATTTATGTTGATAAAAATACGAATTGAAATAAATTATTTACATCGACCGGATACCCGCGAATGCACGGGTATTTTACTAGTATAAGATATGATAAATTATGCATGTCATGATATTAATTTTCCTTCCGTAAAAAAATGATATTTATTCTCCTAATGATTTTTTTCTAAGTACCCGTTTGGCCCGACTTCTTTTCTACTTTTTTATTTTTTTGAAATGAAATAGAGAAGTATAAAATTGAATTTAACCATATTTCTCTTTAAAAGTATTAGAAAAATAAAGTAAAAAAGTAAAAAATACAAAGAAGTGGAGTCAAACACAATTTTTTCCTTCTTTACTATTTTTAAGGAGAAGAAAAAAAGTAGAAAATAAGCCGAGCCAAATGAGGCTTAAGATTATTTATATTTATGTATTCCACAAAGCTTTTGGATACTATGTTTTTTTACTAATTTAATTGTTTCCACTTCTGAATAAAATTATTGTTTTTTTCACATAATGTCATTGGAGATTCAGGTGTGAAACTTTGATTAAAATTATGATTTTTTTATATTTAACTCAATGTCTCTATGTGACTTATTTTGTTGTTTTCCAAAAACCAACTATTCATAAAAAAAATGTGCGAAAAATTCATAGGGTCTGTTTGACAAGCCTTAAAATTAGCTTATAGCTTATAAGCTTGTTTATAAAAAATTAGCTCTGTTTGGTAAAACATTTTCAACATTAACTTATAACTTATTTTATTGACTTTTACCTTATTTTTCAGATGCTATTTTAGATAGCGCTTTAACTTATAGCTTATCATTTTTTCCACTTTTACCCTTACTGAATCTAAATTTGATGTCTGTTTTCTAAATAGAGGCTTCTATCTCTCGTTTTTGATATTTTTCTAACACTTAAGACTAAATAAGTTAACGGAATGAAAGTTAAGCCTAAAATAATTAAAAGACCAAAGTCAAATATTGAAAATATATAAAGGACCAAAAATATATTTAAGCCTAAAATTAATGAAGTATTATGTTACAAGTTACAACGTCCGGTACAGTAAATGCTAATTAAATCTGAATTCTATTGAACTTCTCGTGTTCCAGCTTGTTTCAACGACCAGTATTTTTATTTTTTTTTATGCTCTACCAGTATATTTACAAACGTTGTTTTTGTTTGGTTTTTTTTTTGACACAATTGTTTTTGTTTGTTATACACATGGGAAATTGAGACATAAATACATGATACAAATTTGGAAAACGATTTGACTGTACATGTTTATTTTTTTTTACGAGATGTGTTTATTGTTATCTTGAATTATACAATAATTAAATACTATGTAAATTATATACTATCTTCGTTCTTTTTACTTGTCCTTATAAAAAAAAAACCAAAATATAATAGCGTATATTTTTGCACCTTATTTTTCTATTATGACCTTTTTTTTAAATATATATCATATTTTTAATTCATCAATAAATTCCTACTTTTTTACAAACATTATCTATTCTTAAAAAATTATAACAAACTTTATTTTATTTTTTTTGGTATAGTAACAAACTTTATTTAAAACTAAACAAAATTTATATACAATAAAAAGATTATATTGTTTCAACAACAAAAAATTATACAAAATTTAGTCAATAAGATAAAATAGGAAAGAGGGTATAATAGACAAAATATAACTTAAATTGTCAAAACGACAAGTAAATTTTTTTTTTTTCTAAAACGACAAGTAAAAAAGTACGGAGATAGTATCATATTAAAACATGCAATGAATAAAAATAATAATTTAATAACAATAATAATTATAATTTTTTAGTTTTTTTTTAACAAAACTAAGTTCTAAGAATCTTAAATTTAAATTTTATTATGAATTAATAATACCCTTTTATATCATTTTACATTTATAAGGTAGTTGAACCGCTAATTTTACCAAACACTTCAATTAGCTTATCAACTATAAGTCATCAGTCACCAGCTATCAGCTATAAGCTATAAGCTATCAGTCATCAGCTATAAGCTATCAACTATCAGCTTATCAGTCATCCGCTATTTTTGTCAAACAAACCCATAATAATATTCAACATACTACCTCCGTTCCTTTTTACTTGTCGTTTTAGAAAAAAATATTTGTTCATTTTTATTTGTCGTTTTGACAATTAAGTTATATTTTTTTTATTATATCCTCTTTCTTATTTTATTTTATTGACTAAATTTTGTATAATTTTTTTTTTGTTGAAACAATATAATTTTTTTATTGTGTACAAATTTTGTTTGTTTTTAAATAAAATTTGTTACAATTTTTTAGGAATGGATAATATTTGTGAAAAAGTAGGAAATTATTGGTGGCTTAAAAACATGATATATATTTAAAAAATGACATAATAGAAAAATAAGGTACAAAAATACACTCTCTTGTTTTGATCTTTCTTTTTTCTTTCTAAAACAACAAAAGTAAAAATAAACAAAAGTAGTATAAATTAGCATAATAAAAAATATGTACCACGGTTCCGTTTAGCCCGCTAGTCTATATAATGGATACTACCCTTTGAGAGTTCAACATTACCAAGGCGCGAAACAATACTCACTCTCTCTCTCTCTCTCTCTCTCTCTCTCTCTCTCTGGGTTTTTATAGAAACGCTTCGTTTCGCATTCATCCAGAACCATGGCTTTTTGGGGTAATAATCACATTTATGATTTATCTTCTTCATTCTTCTATTCCGATTCCGATCAAAACCCTAAAACCTAACAAAAATCCGTATTTTGTTTGCAGGAGTTGAAATCAAACCTGGAAAGCCTTTTACTCACACATACGATGCTTCCAAAGGACGCCTCCACATTTCAATGGTAGTCACTAATCTCTTGTTGCATGTTTCAATTTATGGTTGATTGTTCATTTTTCGCGTTATTTGTACTGTGATTCTGTTGAACTTCTAATATATACACTTATAGTATGTTTGGATTATGATTAGTTTGATGAAATCACGATGACATTGTTTTTGTTGTTGAAACTCTAAACGGTAGTTTTTACCTAAATTACCGTGACATGCAGTGATTCTGTCAAACTCACTGTCAATCCAAAAATACACTGTGCATGGTTGGAATACGGTAAGGTTGACAAAATCATGGTAGCACTGTGATCTTGTTGAAGCTTCGAACGATAGTTTTTACCAAAATTAACGTCACTTGCGGTGATTCTGTCAAACTCACCACCAATCCAAAAATATACTCTGTGCATGTTTGGAATATGGTAAGTTTGACAAAATCACGGTGGCACTGTGATTTTGTTGAAGCTCCTAAGTACTGTATTTGCTAATATCATAGAGACACAGTGTGATTCTGCGAAACTTAACATAACTTTAAACATACACACAATTTGTTATCACTTCTAAACTTAGATTGTTAATAGTAGTTGTAAGCACTCATTTTCAGGCTACTTTGGGACTTGGCACTGCAATTACGAAAAGCACACTGCAATGCAATGTGGGAAACAAAAGTCCTGTTTATCTTTGCTCTCTTTATCCTGGAACAACTGAGTCGTTGCAATTGAATTTTGAGCTTGAAGAGGATGGTAATGTTATTTTTTCTGTCATTGGTCCTCGGAGTATTCATCTCTGCGGTTATTATCTTGCTCGTGGTCGCTATACCAATACTCTTGATGATGAATCGCATCCTTTTACATTTTTGTTTGATTTCGTGTTTTTATTATACCTTTTTTTATAACTCATCAAATTTATTCGAGTGATGCATTTGTTTATGGAAACTTGATGCATTTGTTTATGGTTACGTTTCGATTATCATGTAATTTACAATAGTTTTTCAATTGTTTTCATCTTAGATACGTATTTGGTTTTGAGCTTAGGAAAATGTTAGTTTATTACATGCTTATAAAGAAGTTCATTCAAAGAGCTTCTGAAAAAATATATAGGTAGGTGCATTACTTCATTTTTATTTATGTGTGAAAGTCACATATTCATTGAAAAATTATTTTAATTTTTCAATTTTGCAAGTGTTTATTGAAAACTTTACCCAAACTAGGTCTAAGAAGTTGACATAAAGTTGTTTGATGGTTGAGCCTAAATCTTTACTTGGATTATGTGTTTGTCAAAAGATAAAGAAAAACTGTACGTCCAAATCCATTTGTCCTTTTTCTTTGTGGGTTTTTTTTTCGTGATTTCCTTAACTACAATGGAAAGGGAATCGTATGGAGAAGATATAGCTGATACAGAAGAAGAGGAATCTGTTCACAGTGATGAAGATAAATACGATGATAGTTTCATTGATGATGACACTGATCTTCCAGTTTTCCCACCATCTACTATTTTCAATGAAGGTAAGATCAAATATTTATTATAATCCCTCAACATGTAATTCTTGAGTTTGTCCCCATTTTAATCTTTTATGATGTTTGTATATTTTATTTTTTTGTTTTGATTGTGATTACTGCAGGAGAAGCATCTTATGATAGAGGACGGAAAAGTGCTAAAGGAAGCCGAAAAAGGCTGAGGAAGAAGTACCAGTTGGTAGAGTCGGATGATGATGGCGGTCTTGAAGAAAAGAAAATTGTCAATGACAGTAAGCATGTACAATCTCAGGAAATTGATGATGAAGATAGTCTACCAATTTCATCTTTTTGCAAGAATAAAGCCTCTGGAGGGGTCTTAGACTTAGATCAGGAAATGGATGATATTGTTGACAAAGAAGCAGTTGATACTGGCAAAAAAGACGGTGAAGATCCTGAGAATAGTACTATTGAAACAGAATTGAAAATTGACAATGTTGTTGCCGGTAGTCAGACTCTCAGGTGACTTTTCTCAATGCAATATCACCGTTCAGATACATGCTTGCTTTTCTCAGCCTTAAGTCTACCCTTATAGTAATAGTAAATGTTTAATTGTTCTTGCCTTTGTTTACAAGTTATGTTTGTACTGAAGTAGGGAAGCTGAGCCTTTAGATCCCTTGGCAGTTCCTTGTACTGTTCTGGATGTTGGGAATATTAAAAAGTCAAAAAAGAAAAAGAAGGGAAAGGAAGAAGAAACCAAGAGTTCTTTTAATGACCATTCCACTGTACACGATAATGCTGCGCAAGATGAGAAAAATATGGACACGGCCCAGGATCTCTTGGATCAGGAAATAACTGATAATGTTGACAAAGAAGTAGTTGATGCTGGCAAAAAAGATGGTGAAGATCATGAAAATATTACTATAGAAACAAAATTGAAGACTGACAATGTTGTTGCAGATATTCAAACTCATAGGTGACTCTTCTAAGTTCAATTTCATTATTGAAATACATGATTGCTTTTCAAAGCTTTAAGTTTTCTCGTTTAGACACAGTAAATTTTTAATTATTCTTGCCTTTGTACTTAAATTATATTTGTACTGAAGCAGGGAAGCTGAACCTTCAGATCCCTTGGCAGTTCCTTGCACTGTTCCGGATGTTGGGGATATTCAAAAGTTGAATAATAACAAGAAAGACGGTGAAGATCCTGAGAATCGTACTATTGAAAGAAAATCGAAAATTGACAATGTTGTTGCTGGTAGTCTGACTCACAGGTGACTTTTTTCAATGCTATATCATCGTTCAGATACATGCTTGCTTTTCTCAGCCTTAAGTCTGCCCTTTTAGAAATAGTAAATGTTTAATTGTTGTTGCCTTTGTTTACAAGTTATGTTTGTACTGAAGCAGGGAAGCTGAGCCTTTAGATCCCTTGGCAGTTCCTTGTACTGTTCTGGATGTTGGGAATATTAAAAAGTCAAAAAAGAAACAGAAGGGAAAGGAAGAAGAAACCAAGAGTTCTTGTAATGACCATTCCACTGTACAAGATAATGCTGCGCAAGATGAGAAAATAATGAACATGACCCAGGATCTCTTGGATCAGAAAATGGCTGATAATGTTGACAAAGAAGCAGTTGATGGTGGCAAAAAAGATGGTGGAGATCATGCGAACAGTACTGTTGAAACAAAATTGAAAACTGACAATGTTGTTGCAAATATTCAGACTCATAGGTGACTCTTCTCAATTTCACTATTCAGATATTCAGATACACACTTTCTTTTCAAAGCTTTAAGTCTTCTCGTTTGGACATAGTAAATTTTTAATTGTTCTTGCCTTTGTTCATAAGTTATATTTGTGCTGAAGCAGGGAAGCTAAACGTTCAGACCGCATGGTAGTTCTTTGCACTGTTACGGATGTTGGGTATTTTCTGAGGTCGAAAACGAAAACAAAAGGAAAGGGAAAGGCAGACGAAACCAAAAGTTCTTGTATTAACCAATCCACCGTACAAGATAATGTCGCGCAAGATGAGAAAAATATGAACACGACCCAGGATCTCTTGGATCAGGAAATGGCTGATAATGTTGACAAAGAAGCAGTTGATGCTGGCAAGAAACATGGTGAAGAGCATGGGAATATTACCATTGAAACAAAATTGAAAACTGACAATGTTGTTGCTGATATTCAGACTCTTAGGTGACTCTTCTCAATTCGATTTCATTATTCATATATACACTTGCTTTTTAAAGCTTTAAGTTTTCTCGTTTAGACATAGTAAATTTTTAATTGTTCTTGCCTTTGTTCATAAATTATATTTGTACTGAAGCAGGGAAGCTAAACCTTCAGATCCCATGGCAGTTCCTTGCACTGTTCCGGATGTTGTGGATATTAAAAAGTCGAAAAAGAACAAGAAGGGGAAGGGAAAAAAATTTAAGAGTTCTTGTAATGATCTTTCAACTGAACTCAATATTGCTGCTCAAGATGAGCAAAAAGTAAACACATCCCAGGATCTCTTGGATCAGGAAATGGCTGATAATATTGACAAACAAGCAGTTGATCCTGGAAAAAATGAACAGCATCGAGCAGATGATAAGTGAGTGTGAGCCTTGAGTTCTTCTTGTTATACTCATAAGAATCTGTTATTGTTTGGTTCTATTTGTTTTTAACAGTATAAAATATTAATTTATTTTGGAAATTAGGCAAAGTTATTATATACTTATATTTATAAAAAGGCCTGAAATTTCAAAATTTTGAATTTAGGGTTCTATATTACTGCAGAAATATTAAGAGTAGTTGATTAATTCCTGAGATGAGACTTCTGTTTTAAAACTTTAATTTTCAAAATCAAATAACAAAGATGATATCCATAATCAAAATTATATGTTCAATTCTTAATTCTGGTAAGTGTTCTTTGGCATTTCTAGCTGGTTGGTTCTCTTTAGTCTGCTTCATTTGCAAAAATTCATTCGAAATGTTCAAGCTTTTGGGTTTTTGTTGCCATGTACAATATAGTTGCAACCACAAGTTGATTCAAATGTCTGGCGGCTGACTTATATGAATCTATGGCCCTACTTGGCTCTTTTGGCTGTTTGCAATGCCTCTTCAGGTTAATGAGTGAGTGAGAAAAAAGTCACCGGTGAGATGGTGGCATGTCTGCCTTATGGTGGCAGTTAATTTTTACTTTGTCGGGCTTGGCTTTTCTTTTTTATTTTAAATATGCTTGTGCATTTGCACACTTCCTTTTGTTACTTATAATGATTTTTGGTTTGGATGTTGATCATTTTTGTCTTTGATATGATGCAGGAAAGTTGGAACTGCGGATAAAATACTTCCTTCTTCACAGGTTGGTCAAGGACAGGATGGAAAACGAAAGAGAAAAAGGAAGGAACAGTCCAAGGAGGAGACACTTTTAACTACTGAGGGAAATGAACACAATAATCAGGACACAGTTAATGGGTGAGAATTTTTTTTACCAACATATATATATATATATATATATATGCAACATAACTCACAAACTCAGGAAGTTGTCTGCATACTTTTCATGCCCTTGACATATGCAACATAACTCACAAACTCAGCTGTATTGTCGATTCAACAGACACCTAGCCTGTCCTTCCTAGTATAGGTTATTAACAGAATATAGGCCATTTCAATTTCACTGGAAAAAAAATAATGACCTTCTTGTATGGCTTCTCTTGAATACCTTTCAATCTAATATGTATTGTGCTTCATAATATTGTGCCCTCTACAACTCAAATAACTTCTACAAAAAGTTGTCGTTCCACAATTGAGTATCCAACGAAATCCTTCAAGTTCTATAGGAAGTAAAGCTTAAGAAGAAATCACTCTTCTTACCGTAAATTTCTTCAGTTTCTCTCCATGAAGATGTAATGTTTAGAATTGTCCATTCTCCAAAACTTCATATTGATTTGCTGTCATTTTCCCTGTGATTCGACATTAAAATTGTTGTGCATCCTGTCAGAAAAGAGAAAAAACAATTTTGTTATCTGATACCTTTTAGCAAATTAACAGGGATGTTAATTCACACATTATTGTACTTCCTTCCTCTGAAAAGGATTCTCAAAAGAAAACAAAGAGGAAAAAGAAAGATCATATAAACAAAACTTCACATCCTGAAGGTGACAATACAAATGGCGAAGGGATCATTCAAGATGAAAAGGCCAACAAAGAGACAGCAGAGAATCTGGTTCATAAACTTTCTGAAACAAAAGAGCAACATCAGAAGCTAACAATTGAAAAGTAAGTCCCTTTTATTTTGTTTATACTTTTGATATGAGATAATACCGAAAAATTAACATGTGCTTTAATGCTAAAATTGAATTGGTGGCAAGATAAATTTTATTAAGCAGCAGAAACTTGCTAAGTCTAAGTCCCTTAATTGACTTCAATTCAAAGTATTCTTATTAAAAATGACATCATGATGCCTTGTCATAAATTAGTTTCAAAGATATATCATTAAACTTCTAAGTCCCTTAATTTGTATTACTTATTTAGGCCTTGTTTTTCCCTACCTTTAGCAAGTCTCTAGATCATGGCAGTTAAAGTCAAGATTTTATGCAACAAAATCGGAAAGGGGAAGTAAAATTGTAAATCGTACAATCGTAACATTAATCGTAATATAAAATTGCATAAGTAAGAAGGCATGTAAAACCTTAAATAACACTTGTAATACTCGTGTAAATTTAAATTCATTAAAATGAGAGTTTGAAACCATGTGGAAATGAAACGAAAGAAGGAATTGTTAGCCTTCATCCTATCCTATCATAAAGTGTACACTTAAATTTAATTTACCACCTATTTATTCTCTCTTCACCACTCAAGCAAAATAAATCAATCTTCTTTCCACATAAGTTTCTCATCTTTGAAAACGATTGAAATGTGGCAACACTAAATTCAAAAAAGCTGTTGATAGAGATGAAGGTAGATTCTACACATTTAATATTCTCTTTTCTTGGTCCCTAACATGCTAGAACTTATTTTGTGCAATAAACTTGGTTAATATTTCTGATGCAGCAGTGTGGACAACGGTGCTCAAGACTATCCTGATGGAAATCAATCTGAAGATAAGAAAGCTAAGAAAATAAAGAAAAAAAGTAAGAGTAAAAGTCAGGGCAGTGAAGTTGTAAATTCTGACCTACAAGTATCAGTTGAGCCAAATAATGAGAAGATTAAAGAGGATGGAAATAATATGGAGGATACAAAGTCTTCCCAAGTTAGAACATTGTCAAATGGATTAGTTATTCATGAGCTGGAGACAGGGGAAAAAAATGGGAAGATTGCTGCATTAGGGAAAAAGGTAGTTCTGTTAAATGATTTAAAATATGTTAGCTACTAGTTAGTGACTGCTTCTACGAAGACAAGCATTAATTGGCCTTTTGGTTGCAGATCAGCATCAATTACACTGGCAAGTTGAAGGAAAATGGAGCGGAAGTTGAGTCAAATGCTGGCCAAGCCCCTTTCAAATTTCGCCTTGGTAACATATCACTATCTACCAGAACCTTTAATTACCTGGATTTGACTCTTGTATTCTTACACTTGAATTGCCTTTTGCAGGTAAAGGAGAAGTTATTGAGGGTTTGGATATTGGCCTTGAAGGTAGTCATTTAAACATTTTGTCCTTGTTATTTTCTCTAATAATTGAGGTTTTCATTTTGTTATTATTAAAATGTAATCTTTCTGTGTGTACAATTGGGATAATACTCCAACATGCCTTTAATTTTATAAATTCATGGTTCTCAGGCATGCGAGTTGGAGAAAAGAGAAGACTTGTAATTCCACCATCAATGACGTATTTGATTGAATTCATATGTTAAATTAATATGTTTTTCTTTAATTTATTTTCTTTTTTGGAATCACTATAACCATATCATATCTAATTTGATTGAATGCATGTATCAGGTCTAAGAAGAATGGTGACAGTGAAAACATACCACTAAATTCATGGTTGGTTTATGACTTGGAACTTGTTAAAGTTCATTGATTACTCCAATCAACTGATTGTGGCTGGTCATACTTTTGAGTTAATATGGGGAAGAAATGGAGTCGGAGCTTAATGAAAAACCGGATTCAACTGTATGATAAAAAAAACTTTTCGAATCCCTGGTGATTTTGCTCCTGTTGATTCTTTGGTTTATAGGACGGTTGGTTTAGTTTTGCTTCTTTCTGTTACTATTTAAACACCAAACTCCATGTGAGTTGAGGGTGAAAGTAATTATGGTTTTAAACTATATAGGATTAGTTGCTTTCCGTTTTGGGTTAAAAGAAAATTTACTTATTTGAAATGTGATATATGCTGTTACGGTGCGATGCACGGGCTGCTTATAAATATTTTTTTTGAACAAAAGGCTGCTTATAGATTTCATAACAAATTATAATTGAAATGAAATGCTAATATATTTATCATATTGTTTTTTTTTTACATTATAATAATGTGTTTTGGTTGTGCTATCAATCAATATAATAAATATAAAAACAATGTCAACTACAAATTTAAGATACTAAATTGAATTATCTTAATGAGAGGGTAAAAAAATATAAGAATTTACTAGTTTATGACCCCGTGACAAGCACGGGTAAAAAAATGCGCGTTTATAAATTTATTATATTTTATATGATAACTATTTAGAATAAGTTAATTCAAAGAATGAATCCATTGATTTTAGGAGTAATTTTGAGATGAATTATTATTCATGATGAATTACATCAATCCCACTGTTGATTATTATTATTATTATTATTATTATTATTATTATTATTATAAACAATCAAGTGCACGCATTTATATATAACTAAAATTCGTTGCTATTTAATCTAAGCATTGACATTTATTTGTGTTTTTTAAAATCTTATTAAATGTTCATTTGAAATTAGTTAATAATGCTATTCTATAAGAACTTTTATTCGATGGTTGGATTGGTGAAATTCATCTTAAATATTGAGATATTAATAGCAAAGTAATTTATCTCAGAGTTTCTCCTGAAATCAACAGATCATTTCTCTCTATATTAGTTTATTTTAATTTAAATACTATTTTTTAATAATTTTTGCCTAAATAATGTAAGTTTCAATACATTCAAATTAGATATAATAATTTTTTATGTTTTCATTCAATATAAAGTTGAAGATTCAATTAAAATATATTCCCCCCGTTTTAAAATAAATGTCATTCTAGCAACAAAAATTTGTTTATTCTTAAGTGTCATTTGATAAATTAAGACTATATAAGTTGTCAAAAATAACCTTCTCTCATTATCACAAATTTATAATTTTCATGAAATAGAAAATTTACTATTGGAAAGAAAGTGTGACTTATATAATGTTAGAAAGGAAAAAAGAACACACAAACTCCACTAACTTGGTAGCTTTTTACTAGAATGACACTTATTTTAAAACGGATGGAAGTAATAATTTTCAAACATGCAATAAATTTTAATAATTTTTAATAATAATTTTTATAATTGTAGTACATCAATATCATTACTTAAGTCATATAATAAAAAACATTTAATTTATATATTTGTCAGTGTAAAATTATTTTATATATATATATATATTTAATAATATATTTCCACATCATATACAATATTTAAAAACACATGATATATCACGTTCATTAAATGATGTGATGATACATTATTAAATGCATGTGTAAAACATCTTTACAAGACTGTACATAATAATTATACTCATCATAGATATAAATTAAGTCAACATGATTGAATAATTAACTACATAAACGTATGTGTAATGATTAAGTTAAAGTTCTTTTGCTTGAATTAAGTGAAACATCATAAAGAGTGTATGCCTTATTTTATTTTGTTTGAGCAAGTCTATATACTCCCTCCGGTCTCATATATAAGCAACAAAATAAAAAAATTGAAGTCTTAAATATAAGCAAAAGTAACTTCTAATCATTACAATCAATGCCATTTTTACAAATATATCCCTACTTTTTACACATTTTCATGTTTATAACGGTTTCCAAGACCAAAAGTAGGGTCAAAATTAGAAAATATATTTCTTACATGCATTTAGAATTTTTCTTAAAATGTGAGCTTTTTTTGTAAATTTGCTTATATATAAGACTAGAGTAGTATGTCTTAATTGTGTAGACAATAATGTAGATATTTATCGTATCGTTAAAATATTGATAATTGCATATTTCATATTAAAAGTTACCTTAAATCTCTTTTTTGTCTGAAAAGATACCAAAAATGATAGTTCACTACAACAAAAAAAATGATATTTTTTGTTTCGGAAGCTGCCAAAAAATAATGGCTTTGCCATTTCGTCTAGCTACCAAAAACACAAAAAGAAAAAATAAATGTTTTCATTAATATTATTAAATGTCATATAAATCAAATAAAAAAACAAATAAGAAAAAAATTAAATTACAAACCCATTAATTTACGTACCAAAAAAAAAACCATTAATTTACAGGTTCGATGAATCAAACATTATAAAAAAAATACGAATAATAAAAAAACTAACATTTTGGTCCATTATGATCATTTTCAATGAAAATGGCAACTTGCGTGTTGCAAGATCTTTGGCATATCAAATTCTTACAACAGGGATCATCATATTTCAAATATTTTTGGTGGCATCAACAGAAGCAAGATAATTGTATTTAGGAGTCATTGGAATGCGTCAATAGAGTTATTAGGTCATGAAAAACTTATCAATATTCCCTTTGGAATAGATGAATAAAAATGAATATGAAACCACCTATTTATAATGCAAAACACTACACTAAAAGGTAAGCATAGACTAAGAGGAAATTTCTTAGTTGATAGGTTTTTTTTTTAAATACCGTTTTTTTTCTTCAAGGTTTTTTTTCTTCAAATTTGACCAGACCAACACTATTTTTTCTACAAATTATATTGTTTGACCAAGCATAATTAGCACTTGATTGAATGTATTTTTTTTGTTCCATTGTATTTAACTATTTATGATAACTTGCTATGGAGTTTTTTTTTTACCATCAACATACAATCTTAGCAAGTTATTTATTTTTTGATTAATTGTAATTTTTTAATGTCTAGGTTTTTTTAATTGACACTAATTTATTCGTTCACTTGACACCGTTTTTTGTTTTTAATTGTGTAACTATATGAATCTTTAAATGTCTTGTAGATCATTTTTTTATTTTCGTCATTAATGCATTTAAGTGTACATATTTTATTGTCCTTTTTTATCTGGTCATTAAAATTCATTTGAAATAAATGTGGAAAGTAAATAAATATAAAAATTAAAATATAATAATTAGTTTGAGCACAATAAAAATAAATTCAATAACTACACTTTTGATTAAACAACCAAATCAAATATTTTCACAAAAATTTAAGATTCATGATTAGCTAAGAATTAGAATTAAACCCTCTTTATCATTCACTCTCTAACTCGTTCACTCAACTACCAAGTCATATACTCCCTTCATTCCGAAATATAAGAGAAAAAACCATTTATAAAGGAAAAACCATTTTCAAAAATATGTTTTTCTTTATTCTCATAAAAGTGTTTTTCTTTAATTTTTCTTCTCTCTCCTTTTCTCAATAATTCATGTTTTATTTAAACATTTCATCAATTCCCTCCTTTTCTCTATCATAAACCCTCTTGTACAGTAATTCATGTTTTATTTAAAAATTTCATCAATTCCACTACAAAAAAAACCACTTTTAGCGTCGGACGAAAACCGACTCTAAATGGACAAAAACCGACGCTAATAGGCTTTTAGCGTCGATGTCGGGGCTCTGGCTAAAACGGTTGAAGATAAATACTAGCGTCGGCATTTTTGTTATCCGACTCTATATTAGCGTCGGTCTGACCGAATCAACAACCGACTCTAAATTCATCCGACGCTACGTAAGTCATAAAACAGAAAGTCAACAAAAGTCTCTAGATTCGGTTGGTCCGACTCTAAAGTCAACGTGTGAGTTAGTCCACATAATTGCTGGCTTCGGCTTGGCCGACGCTAAACTGCTTTTTTTTTTTTTGGTACCTGATATCCTAGATTTCCAGTTAAAAACAAAAGTAACACCAAACATACCACAAAAAGTTTTAATATATTTGAATTACAAATTTAAGGTAACAGTTGTTATCATACTACAAATGAGTCCAAAGTAGAAAATAACAAAGTTAGATCATGCCACCACCAAAAAGTTGTAATCAAAAAGATATTAAAAGCATGATAATAGTCATTTTAGTACTAGTTAATCTAACTACAAAATAAGGGTTAGGACTCCAAGTTCATGAAGAATGACCATCCAATGATTGGTCATCCAAATCATCATCATAATCCG
This sequence comes from Trifolium dubium, assembly GCA_951804385.1. Classification (NCBI taxonomy): domain Eukaryota; kingdom Viridiplantae; phylum Streptophyta; class Magnoliopsida; order Fabales; family Fabaceae; genus Trifolium; species Trifolium dubium. The sequence continues at coordinate 18,745,542 of OX638066.1, forward strand.
GGTGTGCATGAGAATGGTTGGCACTACATGACCCACCAGCAGAACGATGCTCTATAGCTTCAAAGCGCTCCGTAAATAATGTCCTCAATGCATTAAGCTCATTCTGTAACTTTTGTGTTTGCTCTTGAGATGCTTCAGCCTGAGCTTTCAAATCATTATCTAACTTTTGTGAATTCTCTTTAGCCTTTTGTGCCTCAGCTAATGCCTTCTCGGCAATCTGCTCAGCTCTAACTCTAGCTGCCCTCTCTGCTTCTAAAGATGTCTCCGACCTTGAACCATTGCTATTTTGAGTGTTTTTGGTAAATGATTTGCACCCACGTCGAAGGTTGACAGACAAGTCACCTGTGCCATAAACCCGACCACGGGTACGACCCCCAGCAGATTCCGTCCACAACTTTAATATTGTACCTCCATCTACCTCTTGAGCACCTTCTCCACATGTTTCACTGAGTTGTGTTTGTACCAAAGCAACCTTCTTATTATATGTATCCTGTTCAATTACAAAATTAAACAACAAAAAACACAAACAGAACACTATGTTTTTTGGCAAGTTTAAACTAGAACACTATGTTTGGCAAGTTTAAACTATAACAACATGCTAAATGAGGTCCAAGTGTTCAACAAATTCAAACAAAACTATAACAACATGTTAAATGAGGTCCAAGTGTTCAACAAATTCAAACAAACAAGAGCACAAACTACAAAAAAACAGCAAAGTGCACAAACTTCTGATTTTAACAATTCCAAAATTAACGTTAATATATATATATATATAACTGATAACTTACATAAGTCTCTTCGGATCTCTGATCAACCCAACCTCCAGATTTCCTCTTGTGCGTTTTCAAAAATAGCTTATCTGGGCGCAAATCCCTTTGAAGATTTGCAGACTACAAAAATAGAGCCAAGGAACAAAAAAAATAATATCTTATTAGTATACTATGTTTATAGAATCGAACCAAACAAAATCAAACCGACCGAACAAAACCCAATTTTTTTTTAATCGAAACCAAACAATTAAAGAAAACCAAACTAATTAGAATCAAACGGAACCAAATAAATCCATACAAATTAAAATTGAACTAAAGGAAATGAATCAAACCACATTGCAAAAACAACCAATTAATTGTAATAGCGGTAGTTCTGTCCAGCAATCAGATAAAAACTTAATCAAGTTTGGTAATTCTGTCCAACAATCAGATAAAAACTTAATCAAGAGTGGTCTCAGATAAAAACTTAATTTTGTCCAACAACCCATTTACTTAATCTATATAAATCAAGAGTCCAAAACCACACATATTTTATAGAAGCTTAATCAAAGTAGTAAAAGCTTAATCAAATCAATTTTATAGAAATTAGGTGGACTACAAGCAAATACTAGATTACTATGTTCTGAAATAAACAAAAACAGCTGCAATAACAAAGCATTATCATTATTTTAGAGTTGTTTACAAGTATCACTCTATCATAAAACATTGGAAAAACTAATCTTAACCCATCACGCAAAGAGCAACTACTCATTTGTGAACTCTGTAGTCAAAACAGCAAACCAGAATCCAAAAAAACAACATACAGTATCAGATGAGGTGAAATAAATCAGTAATAATTTTTACTTACTAGATCAAGTGCTACATCAATATGAGCCTTGCGGCCAGAGGTGTGGACCGCTCCGCCTCTTGTTGAAGCTCGATTCGTCTTATTTTGATTGGACATTTTTGTGAACTCTTCACTTTTCCAACGAGCTTCAAGACCGATCCAAGCATCAGCGCCTATCCATTCAGGCCTGGTCTTTTTCTTCCTCGCCTTCGTAAGCATGTCTGTTAGTCGTTTAGCTCCCTTTTGTTCAAATACATGTTTGACAAATTCGTGATCACGAGGATCCCATGATACCATCTCCTACAAATAAGTTTTTTATTTGAGAAAATCCATAACATTAGAAAATATAATAAATGGAAGAAAAATATTCCAATCATAAAGTCATATACTTACCCCAAAATATTTAAACCATAAATCTTTAGTGTCCTTAAAATCTTCTTCGTCGAGGACAGACCACTTATGGATAGGGATATAAAATTGTTTGCGTATTGCATAACCAATGGCCTTAGCAACTTCACTTGCAGGAATGAGCCTGCAAAAATCATAATGTAAGTAGCTTTGAGATAAAATATGTATCTACAATGTAATGACTTTTGCAACTTCACATTCAAAACATAAAATAACAATGCATCATATATGTAACTAGATAATTAAAGTTTGTTTATAAAATGTAACTTACCCTTTGCCATAAGGTTGTATAATAACCTTCCCATTATCATCTCTACTTGGCACAAGAGGAGGAACATGTTCTTGATTCTCCTCCACCTCCTCATCCTCGTCCTCATCCTCATCATGGGATGCTTGTTGCACATCCTCCTCTATCGGTGTCTCATGTGATACATGTGCTGAGGGGCCAACCATTGTTTGAACTCCTACACCCGGAGTTGGCATAAATATAAGTACCTCAGGTGTAGAGGCATGAATAGGTGATTGTGTCAGGTGAGTACGTGCTGCAAGCTTTGCCGATGCTAAAGGTTGTGCCGATGCTGCAGACTGAGTCAGTGTTGCAGGCTGAGCTGGTGCTGCATGCTGAGCCAGTGCTGTAGGCTGAGTTGGTACTGCAGGCTGTGTAGATGTTGCATGCTGAGACAGTGCTGCTGGTTGAGTCGGTGCTGCAGGCTGTGCCGATGCTACATGCTGAGTCGGTGCTGCAACAATAAAAGTCGGCCGATTTGAGGCTGGAGATGACTGAACAAATGAAATGGTGGTAGACTTCTTATGACAAATGAGATTCCGCTGATCATTGAGTTTTCCCGGGCGTAATATCTTTGGCCTTCCTTTAGTAGGTTGCGTCTTTTTGTTGTCTTTGCCACTTTTGTTAGTCATCTGTTATCATAAAATATAAAATGTTAAACAACTTGTAAACAAAGTGTAAACAATCTACATTTGTAAGCAAATCATCATAAGTATAAAAAACTTGTAAACTTGCAAATCATAATAATAATAATAATAATAATAATATTAATAATAATACACTTTAATGTTAAGCAATACATAATACATAATTACAACATAGATAAGCTCTCTAATGTTTTTTTTTGACAAAATAAGCTCTCTAATATTGTGCAATACAAAATACATTTAATAAGCTCTCTAATAATAATAATAATACACTTTAATAATAATATATTTAATAAGCTCTCTAATAATACATTTAATAATACACTTTAGTGAAAGCCAATATATTAACACATTCCATTGGGGCTTAAGGTCCATGTGTTTTTCACACCCATATTAGAATACAACCTTTTTTAGTTCCTTGTTCTCAACAGGACTTATTAAACACTAAGTGTCAGCCACTAAATAACTTAGAACAAATACAAATTACTAAAAAGTGATTATGTCATTGTAGCTATTTTAGTCACTAAAAATTATTAGATAGTATAAACTAACTATATATAGTTTAAACTAACTAGATATAATAACAATAATAATAAGTTACTTCAACTCTTTATTTTTTGTTCAATTCATGGATATCATTATCATCAATTTAATATGAAACTTGCCAATTTATGTTAAATTAGACGGCAAGACATGCTAATTAAGCAAAGTACTTTATAAAGCATATGATTTAGTCAAGGAAAAGAAAACTTACCCTAGAGACTTTTACAAATTGTCCAATAAAAGCTTCCGAGCAAAATAAGTTGAATATGATATGACCTGAAACATTTATACAAAGAAATTTGTTTCAGGGCAAAATGACTAAAAGCTTCCTATCATAAACTAACAGAGAAGGTATCCCACAACACAAAACCAAAGGTAATTCCAAACTTTTTCCAACCACCATGAAAACTAAGTCTAGTATATTAGTTAACTAAGTCTTACAAACTTTTTCCATAAAAATAATGTCTCTTTTTTTGAACTGCCAAACAAATTTATTAAGAGAAATTGAAAGGTACAAGTAGTACCATACAACCCAAAAAGATAACACAAAGAGCCAAAGATTCATGCACTGTAAACATAGAAGGATAAGCCGGATACAAATAACTACACATAAGGAAAAAAAACAAAGCTCTACAAAACAGAAAAAGCAAAGGGAATAATGTCCCTACAAACTTATATCAATTTTACTTTGACAAAGTGGTTTATTGGGCGTGTGGCGAAGAATCCGTGTATGTTGTATGAGTGGTGTTGGAGTCCGGTTAATTGTTTTAAGCGCTGAGCTGCTGTGTAGTTGTTTTTAGTGTTGTGGCTGGTCTTTTGCTGTCAATCCCCGTGCTTGTTTTTCCTTTCTACTTCATCTTCTGTACTGAACCTTTTTCCCCCTTGTACAACTTGTACTTTGAGTGGCAATAATATTCATATTTGGCTTTTAAAAAAATAAAATAAAATTTTACTTTGACAAACATGTACTAACACAACTAGCAATTTAGGCTCAAGAAGATGTAATAACCATATCTGACAATAGACAACCATTATCACTCTTTTACTTCTACTAGCTTGAAATTATAGGTTGAAATTTATAAAAATTCTATTGTTTGAATAACACATACGTTGATGAAAAAAAAAACTATGAAACCATTCCTTCAAATTCCAAACATATACATATATCATAAAAGCTCTTTCTAGTTTCTATAAACTATCCGAAACAATCTCAAATAATCAGCAAAATGAGTGGATCCAGACAACCATAAAGAATTAATAGTTTCTATAGACTCTCAGCACTATTAATCTCAAATAAGTGGATCCAAACAACCATAAAGAAACTACCGAGCTGCAGAACTTAAACTTAGGTTGCAAAATGAGGTCATAGAAAGCACTCATACAATTAGCATTTCCTCAAACAATAATCAGGACATTTTTCTATTTCATTGTATGATGCATTCAATTTAAAACTAATTTCCTATAAAACTTACCAATCCCATTGAGCAGCAATGACAGAATCACCTCTTCCTTTGACAAAATCGCGTTTTGCGTTTTCCCGGTACGACCATTGAATCGCGTCACTGAAGCCCGGAAACACCACTGAATCGCGTCACTGAATCACGTTTGCCGAAATCAAATCGCGAGTTAGAAGCAGATTGAAGGTCGGAACAAGATTGAAGGAGCAGATTGAGGATTGAAGGATTGAAGTTCGGAAGAGGGTTGAAGGAGCAGATTGAAATCGCGAGTTAGAACGAAGCAGATTGAAGTTTCCTCAAACGCGTTTCAATGGGTTTTTCGTTTGAGAAGCTTATATTGAGGATGTGAAGCAGATTTAAGATCCATTTTTGAGAAGGTTAGAGATGATTTCAATGGGTTTGAGATGAAAACCCTAACTTCATACCTTTTCAATTTTTGTTTTGTTTTGTTTTTTTCTTTGTGAAGAGGGAAAAAAATTAAGAATTAGAAGAGGGAATAAAAGAAGAGGAAAAAAAATTAAGAATTAGAAGTATTTTGGTGACTGATGAAAAAAATAGAGGGAAATAAAAGTAAATTTTTTATTTTACGTTTTTTTATTATTTTTTTTAAATGAAAAGATATTTAGAGTCGGATGGGCCGAGCTCAATTAATAGACAAAATTTAGCGTCAGCCATTAATAAATATAGCATCGGCCTAACCCAAGCTAATTTTCTTGAATTTTTTTAAAAAAAACGGAGGGGGTTTAGCGTCTGCCAGACCGACGCTAAACCGACGCTAATTTTCGACTCTAAAAACGTGTTTTCTAGTAGTGTTCCTATTCTTTGGAATATATACAATTTCTTTAAAATATCTACAAACCCAAATACTATACATAAGGTATGCTTAATTTGAGTCCATCAATTCACATGCTAATATAAGGTTACAACAATTATCTTTTGATCTGTGTTAACTTGTGAGTTCAAACTTATACAAAACTTTACCATCATTTGCGTATATAAAATGTATATAAAATAAAGAGCAGACTGTTTCTGTAATACATATATAATAAAATGCCACCATTTTTTGATCGAAATGATCTAAATAAATTGAAGAGAAAAATGTAAGAATAGATGAAATTACACACCATGAAAAATATGAACACGAAGTACAAAATAAAATATCAAAAATCATAGTACAAATATAAATTACAAAAATATTATGAGAGCATAATGAAAGTATGAAACAAACTTGAGATAAGTGGAGTACTATATATATATTATAAAAAAATATGCAGTTAAAAATACTAATTAAAAAAAGTATTTTCTTCTCCTAATTAGATAAGTGTGATGATATTTAAATAAACAAAAAAGTATTTAATAATTTTAATGACTAATGCATATAATAATCTTATTCACACTAAACTATCATCACTTACTCTATTATAGACCTTTTGATGAGTCATGTTGGTCGATTTAACCTGCAAACTTAAAAATGTTAATAAAAGATCAAATAAGAAAACAAACTCTAAAGAAAGAAAAAACAAAGAATCAAATGCACAAAAACTAGATCTATATAATTAGGAATTAGTAAGCAACAATAAAATGAAATTTTGTGAGCAAGTAAATAAAATGGAATTCGTTAAAGTAAGATCAATATTTTGTGACAAATGTTTACAATTAGAAGCTATATTTATAACAAAAAAATAAGTTTAATAGAGACATGATGGAAACAACACTAAAATAAATCATTAACTAATCAATATTTAATTTATCGTGATTTATGGAGTAAATGGTAACAGAATATGCTAAACCAACAGATTCCTTCATTTGGAAAGGGATTGTTGCTGCGTGGGATAATATTAGCCGGCTCGAGGCTTGGTCGATTGGCGATGGTCATTCTATCCGTGCTTGGCAAGATAGGTGGTTGGGAAATAATATTGTTTTAGAGCAGTTTAAAAATCAACTTCCAGAAGAAATGCAACAATGGTTAGTCGCTGATATGGTTGATGGCAGTGGTAATTGGAAAGTACAGGTCCTTGGTAATTTTCTCCCTCAAGAAATATTGCAGAGAATTGTTTCGATGATACCTCCTTGTAATGGGGATGGTCCTGATGTTTGTATTTGGCCAGGACCTAGAATGGGGTTATTTTCAGTTTCTAGTGCTTATCAAATGCTTAGAGGTCATCATGGGATGGATCATAATCCTATTTGGAGCCGTGTTTGGCGTTTGAATGTGCCGGAGAGAGTGCGATGCTTTACTTGGCGTCTTATTCACGGTAAATTGTTAACAAATAAAGCTTGCTCTCGCTGGGGTCAGGGATCACCCAACTATGATCACTGCAACGGGGAGGAGGAAACAAATATTCATGTAATGAGAGACTGTCAGCTTGCACGTTTTGTATGGTAGGTTAGCTTTCTTTGCTTGTGACTACAATGAGTGGGTTGCTAATAATATGGAGATTAACGTGAAGATTGATGGTGGTTTAGAATGGAAAGATGTGTGGGCTACATCTTGTTATTTTCTTTGGTTTTGGAGGAATAAGTTAAAATATGATCCAAATTTTGCAAGGCCAGTATTTCCTTCTAGGTGTATCTTGCAGTAGGTGGAAAATTATTTCAAAACTAATAATAGCAATGATATTGCTATGAGCAAAACTCAGGTCCAAATTGACGTTAAATGGTGTCCACCAAAGGCGCCTTGGATTTGTATTAATACAGATGGTGTTGTACAACAAGGTATGGCTGGATGTGGTGGTGTGATCAGGGATCACGCAGGTAGATGGATAGCCGAATTTGTGAAAAAGGTGGGGTTTGCAAATTTTTATATTGCGGAGCTTTGGGGTGCTTATGAAGGACTTAAATTAGCTAAAACTAGAGGATTTCAGATGATTGAGTTGCAGATGGACTCCTTGGTGGTGGTACAAAGTATTAAAGGAGAGAAGGTGGGGAGTAACGAAAGTTGAAGATTGCTTACCCGCATTAGAAATTTAGTTAATGAGGATTGGCATGTCCAAGTTCATCATGTTTATCGGGAAGCTAATCGAGTTGCGGATGCTCTTGCTGAGCAGGGATGCTCTATGGAAGACCTTATAGTTTTAGATAAACCTTCTATTGATGTTGAACAATTGTGTTCATATGATGTTTTAGGAGTCTCTACTCCTCGACTTATATCCTTGTAATTTTTATTTTTGGCTTAGGCCCTTTCTTATGCAACAAAAATAAATAAAGGCTAATTATTTAATTCCTAATACACGGTTTTAGCATATCTGATCCCTTTATTTATATTGTAAAAAAAAATTCCTTTATTTATGTGAATGCAAAAAAACAACTTTAATGAATTGCAATTTTTTATATTGTAATTAATGTGAATGTGAATTTTTTGAAAACATTAATTGCTGAAACAATATGAGAGGAGAATCAATCTGGGACTGCCACGTGTACAATTTTTTTTGAAAAAATAGTCCTAAATAATAATAGTATAGATATGCAACACTTTATGATAAGTCTAGGGTATTTTGTAGGGAAGATTGAAAAATAATCCTAATGAATAGTTAAGCAAGATTGAATATGCATCACTTTCTAGACTTTCTAGCAAGCCACCGTAATTTTTGGGAGGTAGCACTACGCCAGATATAGCCATTCAATAGCGCTTTTTTTGGCCTTTAATAGCGCTTTAAAGCGCTAAGCGCTATTACTGAAGTCGTGATTATAGGTTGGATGCCTATAATAGCTATTAAGAAGCACTATCTTTTGCACATATATAATAGCGTGCTTATTCAAAAACGCTATTGTTCGCTCTTAAAGATTACCTTAAAGCGCTATCATATGCCACCATTTGATAGCGCCCGCATTTTAGGCGATATTGAAGGCGTTTAATTTTATAGCTTTTAATAGCGTCTCCATTCTAAAGAGTTGTTGTATAATATCATTTGAGATGTACATTGCGCAGCTTTTAATAGCGCCCGCGTATAAAAGCGCTATTGTATGTACATTTATGGGCTTCTTTGAGGTGGCAGTCACCTACTTTCGTCCGCCAGTTGTTTCCATTTTTCCTATTTTGTTTTAAATCCTTTATCTTTGTATGGACCTATTTATTTGAATTTGAGGTCCATCGGGGTGCCCTAAATTTTTTGGAAATCTTGTATAATCTGCTTTTGGTTCAGAACGACTGTGACTGCCATGTCAATTGTTGTGAGATTTGTCTCTTCATTGCCTTTTTGCGAAGAAGATGATGTGCTTACACCTTTTATTGGAGTGATTAAATGAACTAATTCTCTTGCGTCTATGTGCATCATTAAATTAATTGAAAGACTACCCTGCCCCTTGGTTTTTGATTAAGGTTTTTTTTTAAAATATAAAGAACACCAACTTCAGCTCAAAGGGGTTGACTACGGATTATCTCCCTTATTTCTCCACTGTTTGGGAAGTGAAACAATGCCTTACATCGTCAGCCAAGTCTTACTAATGAAAACATATTCAGCAAATTTAGTTATTTTATTTACGTCATCCTCCCTCCAAGTTGTGAAATTTATTTTGTAATAGAATGAGAAAGAAGAAGAGAGAGAAGCGGGTGGAAATGAAAAGAATAATTCAAAACTCACATGCTCATTTCATTATTACCATAGTAAAAAACAAACAAATTCAAACGCAAGTGCACTTAGCAAAAAGAAAAAACTATAAATATGAGATGGCCTAATGATCATTGGCATTTGAGGAGTCCTTGCAGGCGTGATTCATGATTTGATGGGACAACAACCCTCGAGCTCTTTGACGGCGTTCTTGAATGGACTAGAGTGACCAAGCGACAGATTACCGTACATTTCGATCTTCCTCCTTGAAGGAAAGCAACTTATGATCGATCAACTCTTGGACTTTATACTTGAAAGCTTTACAATTCTCGATTGTATGCCCTGGTGCCCCTTGATGGAAATCACATTTAGCATTTAGATCATAGCCAGGTGGGTATGGCGGCATTATGGATTTGAGAGGTCTTGTCTCCACCATCTTTTGTTGGATCAGGTATGGCAAGATTTCGCCATAAGGCACGGGCACAAGATCGAATTGCACACACCTCTTCTCATAATTGTTCCTAGGTCCGGACTGGCCTCCTTGCGAGTACCCTCCTTGTTGCTGCTTGTTATTATATTGAGGTGCGACCATTGATTGAGGGTGGTAAGATATTTGAGCCTAGGGTGCTTGTGATGACCCTATAGCATTAGTCTCGTCCTCTCTTTTGTTGTTGAAAAACTTCTTTGCCCCTATTTGAGAGTTGGGAGTACTTGGAATCTTACCACTCTTCAGCCCTTCTTCTACTCGTTCTCTGATAATCACCATGTCAGCAAATCCAGATGATATGCTTCCAATCATCTTCTCATAGTATGGTCCTTGTAGAGTACCCATGAACGTATCAACTAACTCCCTCTCCGTAAGTGGGGGTTGCACACGAGCAGCCAATTCCCTCCACCTCTAAGCATATTCCTTGAAGGTCTCATCCTTCTTCTGCGCGGCAGTTTGTAATTGCATACGGTTAGGAGCCATATCCAGGTTGTACTTATATTGTTTCATGAAGGCTTCAGTGAGGTCCTTCCATGTCTGAATTTGGGTCCTTTCCAGCTGCATGTACCAATCTAAGGATGCCCCACTTAGACTATCCTGAAACACATGGATTAGCAGCTTCTCATATGTGGCGTATGCTGCCATCTTTCTACAGAACATCCTCAGATGGTTCCTCGGGCAGTGAATCCCTTTGTATTTCTCAAAGTCTGGTACTTTGAATTTCGGGGGAATCACCACGCCTGGAACCAGACACATGTCTAGAGCATTGAACCCGCAAGCGTTGAAGCCTTCTACAGCTTTCAACCTTTCTTCCAGCGCTTGATACATCTGTGTGGACTCAGTATTAGCACCTACCTGCAGGTTAGGTGCATCATTTCGAACATTAACAGCAAGCTGGGACGGGATGGGCTCTTGTTCTCCATCAGAGAAGTCTTCAACTGGTATCATGTTCCTGAGTCCTCCTTTAGCCGAGGTTGATACTTTAAACTTGAGAGGCATGGAGTTTTGAGGGATCTGGCCTTTAGGATGCCAAGGCATTTCGAACATATCTTCAGTTTCCTCGGGGTTATTTTCTTTGTCCTTCTTTGCTTTCCCACTTACTAGTGCCTTCTCGGCGGCCTGTGCCATCTCAATTTTCATTGTTTCGAACATCTCGAGAAGTTTCGCCATACCATCCTTGAGAGTGTCCACATCTTTTTTCATCTCGGCTTGGTTCTTCTCTATTTGGTCCATAATCCTGGGCAAATTGGCTCGCGTCCCGTGTGAGTGTGGGGGAGCTGGTATTGATGATAACTGCTTTTTTGGCCCCGGGCTATCTTAGAGATTACTGGATGAGGAGATGAGTTTTTCAATGCAATGCATGAGGACACACAAGAATGCACATGACGTTGCAGAGAATGCATGAAGATGCAGGGATATGCAAGAGATTTTTTTTATTTTTATGTGTATGCAAACAGACTTTAATGATATGCATGGTTTAAATTCTATAGGATGATAATAGAACAACCTACATAGGATGACCATTTATGATGGGACAACTCTAAGCTTTTCTACCCAAACCCCTCACAAGGACGGTTCTATGGGATTTTATTTTTCTTTTCGAAAGTGCCATCCAAGGTTACAGACCCCGCTCGAAGCTTTTCCCCATGAGACATGGTGAAATTCCAAGGGTCTCCCTTAAATGGAGTCATTGGGTTCTACAAGGTTCCTAGAGTCGCTGACCTTATTTGAAATTCCAACAGGAGGATGGGCTAGCCAATGCCTGAGGGATGTTTCAAACAGATCTACTCTAGGCAGAGTCTTCGTAAATCACCCGAGGGATGTGCATCCCGAGGGTCCATACTAACAACTCCTTACTTAACTTAGGTTTTTTCTCAAGCTCAGGTGTGGAGCTTCGCTCAAAAATAAACCCACCCAAAATATATATAAAATACAGTAAATAATAATGCGGGAAAGTAAAATAAAAATAAAACAAGTAAACAAACAAAAGCATTTAACCCTAAAACTAAAGGATAGACTTAACTCTCTAATTTTAGTCCCCAGTAGAGTCGCAACCATTTCCAGGTTCGGGAGTTGATTATGCAAGGGGAAGGTACTAGCACCCCTCACATCCGTTGTACTCAACGGGAACCTCCTAATTAATTCTAGGATTTAAGACTTTTAGAATTTGTTTACATATTTTTTAATTATTGAATTTATTTACAAGTGAGGGGAAAAATTAGGTTTTTTATTATTATGCTTGACAAGATGTAGTTCTGGGGAATTCAAAGCTACGTAGTTCTGGGGATCATTTGTATGTTGGTGTTTTTTAGGGAACGATGTATTAATCGAATTCTAGTGGTAAAATTCAGCTTGTATGCTCGCACGGTGGAGGCTTAAGCTTCGTTTGTATCACGTTAGAATTGATTGTATACATGTTCGTTTATAAAAAGAATTTTAATTTTGATTGGCCCGAAGGCAAAAATTAATTTGATTTGTTGGTATTTTTTAATTGTGGAAGACGAAGAATCGGTAGAAGAATTTTATTAGTGTAGAAAAGACCTCTATTTATAGTTTTAGAATTAGGGGTTTAAAACTTGTAAGAATCTCATGAAGATTTGCTTTGAAAATTAATATGGACAGATTTTACTTGTTTTTATAATTGATTTGCTCTTATTTTATATTTTAGTGTTAATTCCCTTTCTTGCTCTCCAAGACCAAAGATTTGGTTCTCTTTTATGTTAATTCACTTCTTTTTTATGTTTTTGGGTTAATTCTATTTTCTTTCTATACAAGTCTATATATTTTCCTTCTTTTTATATACATGCTCTATTTTTTTATAATTTTGGACAAACAAAAAAAAGTGATAATAAATATTTTAATCGAAAAAGTTTCTTGTTAGAAAAAAAAAATAAGTAAAAAGTTAGTATCATTAATGAGATAAAAAAAATAAAGGTATCAAGTGGGGCTTGAACCCATGACCTTGTGCCAGCAATATTTCTTAATGCTCTTCTCACCACCATCTCAACTAACCTAATATTTTGAAAATTGAATTGACCAAAAATATATATACAAAACCAAGTGGGCAAAATTTGGGGTATGACAACAACATTTTAAGATAAAACTTACCAATAAGTACTGATTAATACACAGAAGTATAAGCTACTATTTCCGAGTTAACGTTGCTGCCATGATAACATGTTTCACCATATAGGCAGCCCATTCATCTCTAACCTCATCTAGCTTCTCCTTAGAGTATGAAAGACATTTGTAGCCATTAAAGTACTGCAAGCATAAAAATAGGCAGAAAATTGAGTTAGAATTGAATTAAATTACACGTATGTATATAATTAATTTGCAAACAAAGATTTATATCTACCACATTTAAATAAGTCCCCTACATTTTTGAGATAGATTGAGAAATTGTCCTAAGAAATGAGTAAACATAAATTTATGTTTCACCTTCTGGTAAGCCTGCCGTGTTTTTGGGAGGTAGATCAAAAAATTATCCTAATAAATAAATAAATAAATAAATTGAGAAATTATTCTAATTCTAATGATTTATATATGTAATACATTCTGATATAAATCCCTTGTGTTTTTGAAGATAAATTGAAAAATTATCTTAACGAACGGGTAAAGTCATCATACTTTTGAAAGATGAATTGATAAATTATATATCCTAATGGATAGTAAACTAATGCTACACTTTCTGATAATCTCTCGATCTTTTTTAAGTAGAGACAAAAAAATCATCATAAAATATATGTAAACTAATGCAACATCTTTTGATAATGTCTCCTTAATTTTTATAGTATTTGATTTGTCTCTCTCTATGTCTCATTTGAAGTAAATGATTTGATGTTAGTTCATTGGTGAGTTAATAACTAAATTTTAGTTATTCTAATTAAGTACGATTTACCATTTCAATCTTCCATACTTGATTTGCTGAGCTTTTATATATATAGAGAATGTATCGTATGAGAATTACAATTTATATGGGAACATAAGAATAAATATTCACCATTAGATTATGAATGAGGGGGTAGGATTAGATTACTATGAGTCATGATTTTTTTTTCCGCTACATATTAGGAATAAGTCATGTTTTTTTTAATCCGTCATTCAATCTTCTTTTCTCTAAACCCTAAACCCTACAACTCGAAACCCAAACCCTAAAACCCGAAACCCTACATTCTAAAACCGTAAAACCTAAAACAATAGATTTAAGGTTTGGGGGTTAGGGTTTCTGATTTTAGTGTTTAGGGTTTCAGGTTTACGGTTTAGGGTTTGGGTTTCGCGTTTTAGGGTTTCAAATTTTAGAGTTTAGGGTTTGGGGTTCGAGTTATAGGGTTTCGGGTTTTAGGGTTTAGGGTTTGGGTTTTGATTTTTAGGGTTTCGGATTTTAAGGTCTAGGGTTTGGGTTTCGAGTTTTAGGGTTTTGGGGTTAGGGTTTTAGAGTTTCGGGTTTTAGGGTTTAGGTTTCAAGGTTGAGGGTTTCAGGGTTAGGGTTTAAGGGTTTCGGGTTTTAGGGTATAGGGTTTGGGTTTCGAGTTTTAGGGTTTAGCGAAAAGAAGATTGTATGACAGATTCAAAAAAAAAAAAACATGACTCAATCCTATTCTAATATGCACAAAACAAAAAAACATAATATGACTCAATCCTAATCCTAATATGTAGCAAAAAAAAAAAACATGACTCATAGTAATTTAATCCTACTCCCTTATTCTTAATCCAAAAGTTAATATTTATTCTCATATAAATAGTCATTCTCATAGTAGTCTATATATATATATCTATATATATATATATATATAGATATAGTTTACTATGAGTATATAGTATCCTATGAGAATGGTATTTTATATGAGAATGTGAGAATAAATATTACCCATTAGATTATGAGTCTTTTTTATTATTATTAAAAAAAACATTAATTAATTAATTGATTAGGATTAAATTTTTTATTTATTTATTTTGGTGCTTATTAATAGATTAGGATTAAAATTTTTTTTATTTTGGTTTAGGGTTTATATTTTAGAGTTAGGGTTTATTCGGTAAGTGTATAGGGTTTAGGAATAGGGTTTATTGGTTTAAGGTCTCGGATTTAGGGTTAGGGTTTATTGGTTTAGAGTTAGGGTTTATTCGTTTAGTGTATAGGGTTTAGAGTTTAGGGTTTATTGGTTTAGGGTATAGTGTTTAGAGAAAACAAAATTGGTTTAAGGTTACGGGTTTAGAGTTTAGTGTTATGGTTTATTGGTTTATCGGTTTAGGGTTTAGAGTTTCGATTTTAGGCTTTAGGGTTTTAGGGTTTTGCGTTTTAGGAAAAGAAAATTTGTTTAGGGTATTGGTTTAGGGTTTTAGGAAAAAGAAATTTTGTTTTGGGTATTAGGGGATGACACAATTTATTCTTTGTTTAGAGTTTAGAATTTAGGGTTTTAGGATTTCGGGTTTAGGGTTTCGGATTTAGTCTTTTGGATTAGGGTTTAGGCATAAAATTGAATTAAAGTATACAATCCTAATCTAATAATCAATAGGCAGAGAAAAAAAATAATTGAGTCAATTCTACTCCTAATCCATTAATTAATATAACAAAAAAAAAAGGCTCATAGTAAATCTAATCATACTCCCTCATCCTTAATCTAATGATTAATATTCCACTACAAGAGTTTTCTTCATTTTCAACCAAACATTTCCAAGGAATTTAATTCCTCACAAATGTCAAGCATTTGCGAGGAAAATTTGTCACAAATGCAAGTCAGGAATATGTCAGCGCGTGGGTCCCAATCAAAATAAATTTCCAACGAAATTTCCTCAGAAATGTCCGTGGGTCTCAGTCTTTATTTGGACTGTTGAATGGAAAAGACATTTCCGAGGAATTTTCCTCGCAAATGTTCGCGGGGCCCACCTATTCAATTGACTGGCCGGACACTGACTGCAAGCGCGTCTGACAAACGCGTTTTTTAATGGTCATTTGCTTGGAATAGAAGACATTTGCGAGGAAATGCTGCAGGCAGACTGAAAAGTGTTTGACCGTTCTGACACACTTTTTGAAAAGAGACATTTGCGAGGAAATTCAAATAAATTTCGTCGGAAATGGCTAATATTATAACGTTCAGATTCTCCCTCCCGATGCATACGCGTACGCTCCCTCCCTTCCTATATCTATATATATACCAATTTATTCTTTCCATTCATTCACAAACACAAATCAACCAATTATTCATTAACCAAAACCCCATTCATAAATCTATTTCCAAAATTCTTTTTTTTTTTTCATTTCCATTCAGATTTTTGTTTAAGGGTAAGTTTTTCAAATTTATTTTTTAATTTGTTTTACAAAATTGTTATGTAAATCTTATTTCTCTACGTTTAAATTAATTTCCACATTTTTTATAATCTTTAATTTTATTTTTTAGGTGTGATTGTTGTTCGTTGTTGGATCGTCGGCTTATTTTCTCAAACACATCTATCTCTATTAATATACCGGTAAGTTTTATTAATTTATTTTTTGTTTCACAAAATTATTATGTGTTTATATATTTTTTGTGATTATATATTTTTTTTAACACAAATCTTTGATTTTATATATCATTTAAGGTTGTTGTTGTTGTTGTTGGACGTTGTTGTTGCTTTTTTGAAGCTTTTTCTCATCGTCATCTCATATTAATCCAGGTTAGTATTTTGACCTGTGTAGTTTATTTTTAATTATTGGTTAATAATGTTATTATTGTTTATATAAAAATTTATACTTAAAAAAGCATATTATATTTTAAGATATAGTTAGTAAAAATGACAAATTATGAATTATTAGCATTATTACTTATTACTTTAAATTAACAAATGAATAAAAAAAATTGAAATTAAAGAACTTAGCTTGTTTCCAAATTCAAACTCCCCCATCCCATAATTTTTTTTTGGTAAGGCCTGTAACACCCTCAAATCCCAACAAATTATTATTAGGTTAAAAAGATATTTATTTATGAAAAATGGTGTCACGTCTAAACTTAATGACACAATTTATTCTTTTTGATTTAAAGATACGCAGCGGATAATTAAAAGCTAACAAAAATCAATCTAACATACTATGATACTAAATTGATAAATGAAGTATCTGAGTAATTCAAATTGAAATTAAGTTTTGCTAAAATAAATTACATAAAAGAAAAATTCTTAAAAGTATAAGTTCTTCATAAATTCAAGTGATTCATAATTAATAAGCTAAGTGATTCCCCGGACATCACGGTATCAGAACGACTCCAAACGCAATAACGGAAAAGCTGAACAAAACACCGAACTAATTCTAAGATTTCTTCTTTCCTGAAAGTCTACGATTGTAAGTCGTAGGGTCAAACCAGAAGGGAATTAGTAATGACATACATAAGGTATAGTCGAATGCAAATATTATTACTACTACTACTACTACTACTACTACTAATAATAATAATAATAATAATAACAAAATCTCAATAATAAATAATAGCATCATAAGAATATTCAAACAAGCAAAAATGTCAAGTCACAAACATAAACAATTAAATTCAAGACAATTATGAATGATATGCCGAATTCTAAGACTCTCTAATATGCATGTGGTACCAGGGTCGAAGGTCAAAATTATTTTACTGAACACTTCTCAACGTCACTATGCATAAGCACTAAATCACTGTCACTGTGCATAAGCACTAATCACCGTCACTGTGCATAAGCACTAATCACCGTCACTGTGCATAAGTACTAACATGAATGAATGAATGAATGAATGAATGAATGAATGAACATATTCTTAAACATGATATACTCAAAATAAACAACAACCTCCACCCATCAAATCAACAGAACAACACAACAACAGAAGACTCGCGGCAAGAATATCGTTACACAACACTAATAACAATAAACTAAACAACGACAATAATATCATTACACAACACTAATAATGATAGGATAACAACGGCAAAATTGTCAAAGCAGATATCTTCAAGTTTCAATTATTCAAAATAAACAATTCCTCCAACTCTCTACCACTCAAAGAACAAAGGCTAATTGTAAATTCATTCGCCTACTAATTGTTTATTTTTTAAAAAATTTTAAGAAAACTGATTTAAGGTTTATTTCACTATTAAGATGCCAATTTTTATGATTAAAATAATTTCCAAATTTATTTTAATAAACAAACACACGAGTTATTTAATTAATTAAACTATCAAATGATCATCACTCTTCATAAATGGACTCATCAGTTAATCACATCAGTATGATCAATCCATTTATAAATTCATCATCAACCGTTCATCACTTATAACACATCACCAAACTTATCGCCTAAGCACATCAATAAGAACTCTCCAATTAATGACACACTATAGAATCACTGATAATTCACTCTATCATAGTTAATTGTTGTTAACCTTGTTTTAATACAAAGATATCTCATTCCTAATCTATTACTAAGTTCATCATAAAATTGATTTGTTCTACCCAAGACAACCCAGAAAAAGTGTCCTAGGCTACCATTTTTTCCTGGGTCGAAATTGCTTACGCTTGACACGACGGCAATCACCGGCAAGATTTTGCAGATTTCGACATGTTCACTTTAGAGGTCATAACCTGAGCTACGAGTATCCAAATGGGACGTGTAAATATGCGTACGAAAGCTAAGACAATTATCTACAAGTCTCATGTTGACACTAAAAACTAGTTCATAGCGCAAAGAGGTCAAATAATTACGTTTTTCTCCAGACTTATAATAAAACAGTTTTTTTCTGCACTTTAGGCTACAAATTTCAATTTTTATCCATTTCAAAAAAACCCAATTTCAATCTCAAACTCTAAAAACTTTTGTTATCAATTTACATATTCCTAGGGAATTATATTCATGATTCAAACACAACAATCTAACACCAAATATGCAAGAGCTTAATTGAAAACCCGTTTAGTAGAAATTGACAGCAAAATCCATTATGATATTCTCTAATACTCACCCAAATCATACCTCAATTAAAGATGCAATTTGTTATTAAGATCTCATGATTAACATGGGACTTCCAAAACCAAAATACGATATATATATATATATATATATATATATATATCCTTTAATCAACATATTATATCACAAATGAAATCTCAAAGCAATCTTCAAAACTCATTCCAAACAAAATCGATTTCATGCTTTCGTCATATAGAAATCAGCATAAACAAGTAGTCATGATTAATCATATTTGGCTTTATATCAATGGTTACAAATTAACAAACAAATCATGAATTAAAGACACAGAATTGCACACCAAAAATAGAGTATAATTTAAAAGATTCGTGGAAGAATCAAAACCTTCCAAGGAAAGGAAAATAAACTATATTCACACCATTGCAACTATCAATACATAAAATCAAATACTAATCCCTCACCTTAGAGTTTTTCTGAATTCTTTCTTTGATCCTAGGCGTTAGAATTTCTCTCTTCCTCTCCTATAGGGCGGCAGTTGATCTCTTTTTCTCAACTTCCCAATTTTCTGAATTCCTTTTCTTTTTACGTTAGGTATGTTTCTTTTTCTTATAACTACTAAGCCAACAAAATCTAATTTTTTCTTATCTCATGGGTCTTACCCACTACCCAAGCTCACTTCTATTTCTTTTTTTTTTCTTTCTTTTTCTCATAATATTTTTATTCTCTCTACTCAATTATTTTGCTTTAATCTTTTTACTAACTCAGACACACCCCACATAACCAAAAATAATACAAAACACACAATATAAAAGTAGTAATCATAAAATAAATGAAATAATCCTAAATTAATAATGAATGAAATATAAGAGAAAAATTGGGACGTTACACGGCCCCCATCCTTATAATTAATTAATTATTATTTGTAAATTTTTTTATTTTAATTAAGTATATTATTATATTTAAGTAGTTAATTAATTTAGTATAAATTTATATAGTTTATAATATTAATAATGTTAGTCTTTAAAAATATAAGTTAAATAATGTTAATTAATATTTTGTAAAGAACTTGTTTGTAAATATATTAGTTATAGTTATTAAAAAAGTGTAAGAAAAAAACGTATTCCAATTAAATTAGTTTGAAAAAAAAGTACTCAAAATTAGCTAGTTAGTAAAAATTAGTTAGAAAAAAAGAACTCCAAATTAGTTAGTAAATAATAATTAAATATGTTATTTTTTTATAATCTTTAATTTCATTTTTTAGGGTGATTATTTGTTGTGCGTCGAGAATACGATCAAAGGTTGGAGGAAAAGTTGGAGGAAGAAAGAGCAAGCAGAAAAAAATGGGAGGATGATTTGATGCAACGCTTATTTTCCTCGAACAATGATGTGACACAAAGGGCATCTATGTCACATACTCCCGCGTACGATCCAAATTTTCTTTCCACGATTTGATGGGGATGACTTTGAAGACGTGGAGGGCGACGAACATTTTGGTAATGAATCAGAGGAGAAGTGAAGAATAATGTTTTAAAAATATGTAATATTTGAATTTTAATATGGATGATTTTTATTTACTTTTATGCAAGGATAATATTTATTTTTATCATTTTAATTTTAATTTGAAATTTAATTTTAGTTTTAACATTGTAGAAAAAAAAATTAATTACGATAACTTTAACTTTATTTACGTTAGTTTTATGGTCGGAGAAACTAAAATTTTGAATTTCATTGTATACCAATGGAGGGAAAACCAAATTTTTTAAAATTTACATTTGTGAGGAAAATGATTTGTGAAATTTCAAATTTGCATTTGTGAGGAAATTTCCTCACAAATGTTTTAGGGGGGAAATCTAAAATTTTGAATTTACATTTGTGAGGAAATTTCCTCACAAATGTTATTATATTATTTCCAAATCCAACAATTTTTCTATACATACAGTAAAATCTCTTTAAACTAATACTCGGTAAATTAATAAACTCTCTAAAATAATAAAGTTACTGGTCCCGACTTGGGCCAGTGTAAAAAATTGAAAAATTCGATAAAATAATAAGATAATAATTTTTTGGGAGGTCCCTTTGTAATTTTCAGTCCCAAGAATATCATAAATTAATACAAATTTGTGAGATATAGTGTTAATACTCTATTACATTCATGTAGTTTATATATGACAAACTTGCTTAAGAATACATTGAACCCATTTGTTCTCTTGTTTACATCAAAAGTCATTATTGATTTCCAATGCATATTATTAAAGTCATTATTGATTTACAAGTCATTAAAAACTCTTTAAATTAATAATTATTAATTTATCGATAAATTAATAACTCTCTAAATTAATAAATTTCTCCGGTCCTGACTCTATTAATTTATAGAGATTTTACTGTACCTCACTATCTACTCTCAAATACTCATTCTTTTAACACTTTTCTCTAACATCTTTCTTCTTTCTCTACAATTTCTTCAACACTTTTTCTTCTTTCTCTTCAATTTCTTCAACACTTTTTCTTCAACACTTTTTTTCTTCTTTCTCTTCAATTTCTTCAACACTTTTTCTTTTTTCTCTTTAACTACTTCATCAATTTTTCTTCTTTCTTTACAATTTCTTCAACACACTTTCTAAACATCTTCATCATTTCAACATCTTTATTAATCTTTTCTTTCACCATCTTCATTTTTCATTCATTTTTTCACTAACATTTATCTCTAATATTTTTTCATCTTTTCTTTCAACACTAACACTTTCAACAACAATTCAACAACTTCTCTAACACTTTTTAATTTTTTATTTCTATTTATCATTTCCTCTTTCAACATCATCTTTATTACTTTTTTTATATCATTTTTTATTTTTTTTATCATTTAATTCAATATTATTTTTAATTCATCATATATATATATATAAATGTTTTTTATTTTGCCATTTTTTTATTTTTTATTTTTTATTTTTTATTTTTTTATTTTTACTTTGCGCTATTTTTTATTTTTTTTATTTTGCCATTTGCGAGGAAATTTCCTCGCAAATGTTTTCTGCTAATTTTTTTATTTTTTATTTTTCTTTTCTTACAAATGCGAGGAAATTTTCTCGCAAATGTTTTCAGCGAAATTTTCGCGCAAAATTCAAATTTCAATTTTTCCCGCAATAAATTTTATCGAAAATTCGAATTTCATTTTTTCTCGCAATAAATTTTTACTGAAAATTTGAATTTCATATTTTCCCGCAATATTTTTATTCAAAATTCGAATTTTAATTTTTCCCGCGATATTTTTTTTTCAATTTTCCAATAATTATTTTCGTCAAATTCCAATTTTCATCAAAATTAATTTTTATTTTTACAAAAAAACATTTATATTTAATTATAAATACATTTTACTGATTTGTTATTTATTTTAAAAATATTAATTTAATACGTTTGCGAGGAAATTTCCTCGCAAATGTACGTGCAGAACTGTCCCATCATTTTCCCCCACGTGAACGTAGTTGACTGTTAGATTTGACATTTGCGAGGAATTTTCCTTGCAAATGTTTTGGTAAACGCTCTGACATCATTTGCAACCAATTTTCCTTGGAAATGTCCTTGGAAGAGTCTCTGTTTTTCCAACGATCTGTTTCCACGCAAATGTCCTCTGAAATGTACATTTGTGAGGAAATTTGGTCAATTTGTGACAAAAAAATTTCTTGGAAATGCAGAATTTTTTTGTAGTGTTCATTCTCATATTCTCATATAAATAGTCACTCATATTGTCATAATAGTCGCCCTCTATATCTTTCTCATGTAGGAATTTATATTCTTAGGCCTGTATTTTCTCATAAGCAGTGATATGTTGCAGTTTCATTGGTCACTTCAAGAAAGAGACTACAATTTTTGAATTTTGATGACGAACAAAGACAACGCTCGACACAAAAAATGTTATTTATCAAGAAGTTTTTAATAATGTTTAACTTTTTTAATTTTACGTTATAACGTCTTTTAATAGATTTTGTATACATTTTTTATGTTTTTTTCGCTGATTTCACGTAATGTGCCCTTTTTATTTTGTTATAGTGGCAAACAAAATAAGTTAAGGGACCGAATACTTAATTTCGCATTTTTGTTAATGTCTACTATGATAACAAAAAAAATCTATTTAGTTAATGATACATAGAAATTAGGCCATATCGAATCAAGACTATAGAAATTTCAAAATTTTAAATTACAATTTTTTTTTGGTATGGACAATATTTTCTTTAATATAAATAAAAAAGTCGCTTCTTTATAAAAAAAATTTAAATCTTTTTTAAAAATGTCACTTCACTTCAATTACAATGTTTTATTTTAATAGATCAACTATGATTTTTTTTTTGGTTACAGATCAACTATGATTTTAGTCCTTACTATTTTTTTAAATTTTAAAAATAATTTAATTACCGTTTAGATTTTAAGTTTTAAATTTTTTTTAAGGCAAATGTTAAAAAGTGCATCCGGTGCACTCTTTAACTACTTTAAATAGTAAATTTTTATAGAATTTGTATAAAGTCAACCCATTGAAAATTGTGTTGTTTAACTTTTTGAATAAATAATTTCTTTAAATAGTATGCTTAAAGAGTGCACCAAGTGCACTCGTTAGCAAAACCCTTTTTTTAATTACCATTTAACTTTTAAGTTTTAAAAATATTTTTCTTATTATAACTTTTATTTTTATTTAATGTAATTAATAGGAATCACAATATCTTTATTCTAATTTCTATATTTATACAATTCATAATATATAATATCTCAAATTCAATATTGAGTAGTATTAAAATAAATTACTCAAATAATGATTTAAAATAAAATAATAAATAACTTTAAAAAAGAATGTAATGCCGTACTTGGTACGGACTAACATACTAATATGTGTTATTTGAGCACTAAATCTTTTATTTGAGCCCTAAATCTTTCCTAGCTTAAACTGAAAAATCATCCTATATCACTCTAAATTAATTTCTATATAAAAAAACAAAAAACTCCGACGATGAAAATGTTCACTACTATAGGCAAGATGGGGGATTTTGTTCCCCATAAACAGCACCATTAACATGTGAACATAAATTGCTTAATCTTCCTATGCCATGATTTTGCCAAATATTAATGTTATCCAATGTAATGTTTTGGCATGGATATGTTTCACTGCATTCCAAACTCACTGCAACATGGGTATTGGAAGTTCCATAAATATTCTTGTAATACACGTTACTTATTTCCACGTTTGAAGGATCCTACAACAAAAATCAATTAGCAGAAATTAAATCATGGTACATAAATAATAAAGTCATATCAATTATCAATACTTTTAGGACTACTATTTTTAATCAACATTTATAAAATATTAAAATCTCTTTCACTAATTTAGGAAACCTTAAAAAAATTAGGAAATATCAAATCAAATTTTCCTATTTCAAAATCAAGTAATAAAAAAAACTAATTTTTATTAAAATTTTACGTCATGAAATTTATCATAATTTGGATGAAAATCGGACCACTCTTTCTAAAATAATCAAATTAGCATAAAAATACATCCCATGGTTGCATAAATACAATATATTAAAAAAATTATTTGAGTTTAATAATAGAAATAGGACGTGGGTTCAAAGGACTAACCTTAGAATTACAAGCACGACTTGGACAATATTCTTGATCAATAATAATGGGATTATCCACTTGGTTCATCATAATATTTTCAAACACAAAATTAGAAGCCTTCAAAGTTTTACTCAATGGAAGAGCCCATGTTTTAATTCTTAGACCATTACTTGTGCTATTAAGGGTGCAATTTCTTACATCTATATATTCAACATCTTCTTCTCCATCATTATGACCAAGACTTCCAACACTAATTCCATGACCAGGACCACAGAAAACATCAGAAATCCAAACATTTTTAGTACCGGAGATCATAGCAATGCAATCGTCACCCGTGCCAATGGTCACACTTTTGATAGTAACCCCTTTTGATTGGGCTATTTTGATTCCATCTGTGTTCGGGCTATCGCCCGGGGCAGAAATTTTAATTTTTGTGAAAGTTATATTCTCACACGAAAATATCTTGAAATGTCCCCCTTTGCTGTTTAGTGAATGCATGTGATGAATGTAACCATTTGTCACGAAGTCAAATGTCATTGACTGATGAATCAAAAAACACAAATACATAAGATATTGTAATCACATAACAATAGCTGCTAAAAATAAACTTCTTTAAAAAAAATAAAAAAATAACATCGTATCCTTGAAAAAATATCAAAATATATAAACTATTTAAAAACTATTTATTAAATGGACTTACAATCGCAAGATCGGGACAATTGGAATTTGTATTGCAATCGTTTACCCGCCAAGAAGACGAGCCTTGACCATCCAATGTGCCACGTCCAGCCACAATCAAATTATCTACATACCGAAAATTGATCCATTTCTCGGTTGCAAAATATGGGTCACTTGGCGCAACCAAAACACCTTCAATTTTGAAATTAATCCGTCCTTTGCAGGGTCCGTTGAAGATCACTTGGTTCAGAAGATATGTTCCTCGCGGAATCATCACGGTAACTTTTGCAACAGATTGACAAGCATCGTTCCATGTTTTCAAAAATGCCCTTAAACAAGAGTAACAAATTAGTTAGATAAACAAAATCAAAACATCAACAAATAACAGAGAAGGAGCGAACATGGTTATATACCACACTGTTATCGGTTTTGCCATCCGCTATTGCGCCGTAGTTCATGACATTAAAAAAATTCATGACTTCGGCTTGTGATTCTGCAATACAAACTACTAGTAAGCACAGTGCAACCAAAAATTTTGCAGCCATTTTTGTGTTCTATGTTCCAAAAAAATTTACTTGGATTCCTCTTAAAAAAGAATACTGTCACAAAAAATAAATAGTGCTTCATCTCTATATATATTGTGTTAATTAGGTTAATGTCGTGGATTTGCAGAATGTTTACAATAGGAAAGTTCATTATTATTTTTAGGACAATTCAGTCTCTTTTTATTTTGGAAACACTAGATTATCGTTACCAATCAAATAAAACTTTTTCAATTAATAAAATTAAAGAAAAAGCCAATTAATGGAGATTATTTTGAAAAGAGAATTCCGTAAGTCAATTCCATACTTTGTGTTGATAAATTAAATTTATTATTTTTGTTTCAAACTTTCAAAAGAAATTAATTTTTAATGTTGTCAAAAAAAATAAATTTGATAATTACTTATTTACTTAATTAATGAAAAATACTAAACAGTGTTTCGGACACTCGTTAAACATTGTAATATGAAAAATTTATCTCAAAAAAATGTCCGTTCAATATTTTAAAAGAGTAAAAGTTGTCTTTGCAATAATATATTTCTTTTTTATTTCATTTTTTTAGTATGCTTAACAAGTGTCTGAGGGCCGTTTAACATGACTTAATTAATATAATATTAATTTTGTAATTTCACTTTACTTTTAAAAAGATTTTTGTGGTCCACTTTTTTTGATAATAGGTAACATTTTTGTACTATAACACCGATGACTCACATAATTTATACTGTAAATAAATAATTTTGCATCCAACATGTAAGGAAAAAGGGCATTCCAGCATAAATTATGTGAGTTATGGGTGTCACGTGTATAAAAAAAATGACACATCGTAAAAAAAAATCGACCCACAAATTTTTTTAAAATTAAAATCAAACTACACGATCAATATAAAAAAAAAATTAAAGTGCAAGGATCAAACTACATGTACCTTTAAGAGCAAATTAATTTTCTTAAAAGCAAATTGTACGGCATTAATCTGGAGGATAGTTTTTTGACAGCAGGATCGGTTTTCTTATCTTGTAAGTCTGATGTTATACCGTTCAAGTTCTTGGGTATTCCGGTGGGAGCTAACCCTCGGCGTAAGGAAACTTGGAGGCCGACGTTGGATGCTATGAGTAGGTGTTTGAGTTGTTGGCAAAGTCGTCAATTGTCCTATGGGAGAAGATTAACGTTGATCAATTCTGTTTTGAAAAGCTTGAGATTGTATTTTTTCTCTTTTTATAAAGTTCCCAAAGGTTTTTTAGCTGAGTTAGTCCGTATTCAGAGAAATTTTCTTTGGGGAGGTGGGTCGGACAACCATAAGTTGTGTTGGGTGAGCTGGGATCAGGTGTGTAGGCCGAAAGATTTAGGTGGTTTAGGCGTCAAGAATATGGAATTGTTTAATACATCGTTGCTTTGTAAGTGGAAATGGCGATGCTTATCGCAAAACCAAGCTTATTGGATGAAGTTACTTCGGTTTCGTTATGGTTTTATGCATTCTAATTTTTTGTCTTATGGCGCACGATCTAGTTTTCCTAACAGTTCAATATGGTGGCGTGACATGATGGGGAAAGGAGATTTGGAGGTAGATCTTTTCTGCGGCAATGTTCGCACTGTTGTAGGGAGGGGAGACCATGTTGCTTTTTGGCAGGAAAAATGGACGGGCAATCAACCTTTGCAAGAGCTTTTTTCTGTGCTATTTGATAAAGAGCTTTTTTCGGAGGTCTTGTTGGTCGATCGGTGGGACTTGGGGAATTTGTGTTGGAAGTGGGAGTGGAAATAAACTTTGTTTCAAACTGATTTGTTTGCTTTTGGTGAGCTAGAGTCACTTTTAAAGGGTTTTACACTTGTCCCCAGTTAAGAAGATGTGTGGCGATGGATTCTCGATTCTATGGGTTTCTTTTCGGTTCATTCTTGTTACTCAGCTTTGCTGCTTCTCAACTCTTCTAATGTAGTGGTGTCGGTGCCCGTCGCTGCTCTCCGTAAGCTTTGGAAAACCAATGTACCTTCTGTAACACCTGGCGTAAATAATACAAAAATGCAATGATGATTATGCAATGCAGAAATATAAACAATGAAGCCGCCACCATATTTTATTTATCCCATGAGGGGAAAGGAAAATAATGATAAAACCTTGAAAAGCCGGGTTCCGGAGTTGGTTACATGAGGGGAAGACTCTAACACCCCCTTGTAATACCCTAATTTTTTACCTTTTAAAATAAATACTTTATTTTGAAAACTATTTTTGTTTTATGAGAAATATGAAAAAGAATTTTAGGAAATTAATATGCTTGCTTTTTTTTTTATTTCTTTTCTTTTAGTTTTTTAGTTAATGCAAGTTATTTTTCCCTTTTTTTTTATAAATAAAAATATTAAAATTAGTTTTTTATTGAATTTTAGGCTTTATTTCCACTTTTTATTTTATTTTCTTTTTTCTTACAAATTTATTAGAATTATTTACACCTTTATCTTTTAATAAGTTTATTTTACATTTTTTTTTAACCAACCACCACTTGCCACTTAATCATTTTTGTCCCTTAAGTATTTTTCTCATTTTAAAATAACTAGTATTCGGACCCGTGCCAAGCACGGGTAAAAATGCAATTATAAATTTGAATGTATGAATGTTATTTTGTTTTTGTCAAAAAATATTATAAGTTACAAAGTCTTTAAAAATATAGACCATCACAAAAATTAACAAATTAATTTTCACAATATATTTACCTTTCAAGCAATTATTTATTTTTTAGTCAACACAAAATGTAAATATTTTTTTTTAATGATAGAATTAACAAAATATATTTTAAACACATATTATAAATAAAAAGGTCACAATTGATAAAAGGGATTGTAAAAATAAATAGACATGGATATCTTTTATTCTCAAAATAATATTTTTTGCACAACAGCGACATATTTTTTTTAACAGCAAAAAATATGTACAACATCGAATATTGTTTTTTCATCGTCAGAGAAGTATTTTTTTGGTACAATGAGGAGAGAAAAACTTAGCATCACAAGTAAAAAGGAATAGTTATAGTGATAGTTTTAAGCACAAGTAAAATCATTGTTAAGTTTTTTTTTTTGATTTGATCTTTGTCAACAAAAAAAAAAGAGTGTTCGATAGTAGCATATAATTTTATCTTCAAAATCGAATAAATTGTACAAATTTCTCATTAATGTTTCTTTTTCATAATTACTTAATATATTTTATTTTGCCCTTAGTGGAAAAAATTAATAATTCAATAAATTCATGTAAATTTCTTTTTCATTTCATCAAATGTTGTAGTGTTGTATTTCATTTATTTTTGAAAGGATGAGTTTGTTTGCAAAATTAAATTAAATTCTACCAAAAAATAAAACTGTTGGCCAAATAATAAGATCATCATAAATATTGAATATCCTCAATTTTAAGTACAATAATGAACATTAAAAAAGTATGAAAAATATTAAACAATAAAAGAATAAAATAGACTTTCAAAAAAAAAAGAATAAAATAGATTGGTTCCGGCTGCCGTGAGATTTATTTTCTTCTTGCAACGGCGAGAGGTGTGTTCTTAATTTACACTATTATAGTCAATTTTCCTTATTCAAAATTCCTTACTCAAAAAGAAATATTTTCAAATCAAAACTAAAAAAAAAACAAATAAGAGAAAAATTGAAAAGCTATAATATTCATTAAATAAAATAATATTTAGAAGGCAAATAAACAAAATTAATTATGAATATTCGTTAAATTTTATGACCATTTTCTAAGAAAGAATATGTGGACAACTCGAAGTCTTAGGAATGTACCAAAAAAACTCTAAGTCTTAGGAGAAAATCGTGTTTTTCATTTTTTATGAGAATTAATTAAATCATAATTAAGAAAAATAGGAAGAACATTCTAAAAATATAAATAAAGAATGTAGGATTTTGAAAAGGATGGGAAATATGTATTAGGGTAAATGTCTATTCATAGTGAAAAATAAAGCATTTTACGGGTAATATGTATTAGGGTAATTCGTCAAAAAAAAAGTATTAGGGTAATTGTCTATTCATAGTGAAATATAAAATATATAGAATTTATTAGCATTCTATTTTTTTTTATAAGCAATTTATTAGCATTCTTAATTTGTCATTGAACCATTGAGCCAAATATGGATATTTAATAACTTCTTGCTCTAATTTTTTAATTTTGATTCTTTTGCATGGTTTTGATTTAATATGATTTTTAAATTACAATTTTCCAAATAAATCATATATTACTATATTTATTACAATTTTCGAAATTTAAGTATTTTTTTAGATATAAATGTTGTTTATTTGAACTCAAAAATACATATAACTAACTTTATAATATTATTTTACAAAACTAATCTTGTAAGATGTAATGTTATTTATTTATTAATTTAAATATTTTTACAAATTACCATTATTAATTTACTTTAATGTATAATTCGACTTTGAATTTATAATTTTATTTTTGATAGGTGATTAATAATCATTATTTTAGAATAAAATACTTAATATTACCTTAAATATATATAAAATTGATCAAAATTTTCATTTTTTATTAATGTTTCAATTTTTTTATTATTTCCTTTTTCATTTAACAAATAAGAATTTTTTTTTTACTAAACATGACATACTATTAACTTGATGCAATTATTACTTGATTCTTTTTGATTCATATTACTTACCAAAAAAAATATATGCCTCATATTACTATATAAAATTATTTATGTTATTAATTATTATTTGAATGCTTGATTTCTTTATTTGATTTCGTTGATTCATATTTGACTCTAATTTATTAGTTTTGAAATTGTTGTATCAAAAAAATAGTTCTGTTTATTCTTTTTTTAAAGCAATATTTATAGTAAAAAAGTACACAATCAATTAATATAAAAAAATATTTACAATTGATATGTTTCATATAGCCAAATTTTATGTGCATTTTATATTTTTAATTGTAAAAAGAATTAAGAAATAGATAATAAATAACGTGTACAAATAGGTAATAGATAAATAACAATTTTTAAAAATACAAATAACGTGTACAAATTTAGACAAATAACATGTATACATAGATAATACAAAATACTAATTTTTAAACGTGTACAAATTTAAACAAATAACATATTACTAATTCATCACAATTAAATTTATTTGCATAATTCTTCATATATCTTAACATCTTTCATGTCATATTCTTTCTGAACACAAGATCAATAAGCATTCTCACAACAACTGCAAATAAAATATAAAAAAAATGATTAGTCCCAATTCATAACATCATATTGATAGAAATAATGTATGATTAAAATATATTGACATACTATATAAAAAATATTAAAATAAAATAAATAATATTTTTGAATTGGAGACTTGAAACAAATATGAAAATAAGAAAATTGTTTTAGTAAAAGTATAAAAGGTTCGCTTAAAAGAAATAATCATCATATAATATAAAAACTTTCACTGCATCCAGAAAGTAAAACATCTCATCAGCCGACAATTCAAAATAATATCATAAAAATGTGTTACAAATTAAGCTTTACAAAAGGAACAAATACAAAATTTAAAAAACAACTCACATTATCTGTTAAAATGATTTCTATAGAAAATGGTAGTTTTCCTTTGAACATGTCACTTATTAACCAAAGCTTTGCAACACGAACTTGAATGTTCCAATTGTTTTTAGACGGAGTAATTGAAGTGAATCAAAAAATTAGATTAGTGATTTAGGGTTTATGCAAGACAAAGAAAAAATACCAATGAATAATAAAATGTGAATAGTTTGTATCCTTTTTATAGAAGATAAAAATAACAATTTTTTTGTCCGAAAAAATAACACCTATTCTATTATAATTTGTTTTTTACGGTGGACTATTATGTTAATTTGTTGTACAGATTGTTTTTTCCTTAAAAAATAGTATGTGTCATTATGATTCTTTATAAGCATTTAATGATAAAAATAATTTGTGTCCTATTACGATTTTTGTACGTCTATGTTCATCAAAAAAAAAATTGACTCAAAAAGGTGTTTTTTTTACGTGGTATATTAAGTGTAAAAAAAGGCATATTTAGTAATATGAGATTGTTTCCTCAAAAAAAAAAAAAGTAGTATGAGATTGTGAAAATAATTATTATTTTGCATATTTATAAAGTGTATTTGGGAAAAAAATATCATAGTATTAATTGACAAATGAACCACAACAAAGAATGCATGAGAGGAGAGTTATGGTGAGGAGAGAGACTTGAAAAAAGTTCTGACTTATTATATATAAAGATTACATTTGTTTCCCATTTCTTATTTTATTAAAAATACCCCAAAACTTACCCTTTTGTCATAAATGCCCCAACCCTAATTTGAGGGGTATATAAACCAACCCTCCAATTAGAGAAGGGTGAGTCACAAAAAATCAGAACCATTTTTCATTTCCCCTCTTCTCTCTTCTCAGCCGTCCTTCTTCTTCTCATTTTCTATCTCAAACCCTAACTCAAAAACACCAAAACTCATCCAAATCAAACACAAGAAATATGAATCTGAATTGAATCGAAACATCAGTCCCATCTCTCCGCTCGATTTCGCTATCGATCGTCACAAACCGCGCGCGAGAACGGTGAAAACGAGCCCAGATTGCACGCGTCCGAGAACCAAAATCACCAAACCTTTAAAGGTTGACATTGCTCGATTCTGGACTCTTCTCCCTTTTATTCTTCTTGATTCATAATCATATTCATGTATATAAACTGATTGTTGATGTTGTTGTTTGTTTTGGTTGAAAAAAAACAGTAGATCCGAAATTCGTTTTTCATTTAGATCGGCCGAAAACGCGTTTTAATTGTTTGAATTATGAAAACTGATGTGAAATGGGTATTTCTGGCTTGAAAACGAATGGAATCAGTATTGTTTGCGTTATTTACGTTTGATTTTTGTTAAGCCGTTTAGATCCGAAAATTTTCCCCCTCCTTTTGTGATGATTAACGCGTTATTTCGTAAAACTAATATTGGATTCGTAATCTACGCTTAAAAATACATGAAATCGGCTATTCGTTTGTTTATTTCTATGATTGTTTGGTGTGGTTGGAAGGAGACCGAGTCGTTACTCGCGAGCTCCCATGGAGTTCTTCTTGAGTCAGCGAGTCACTCACTTGGTCGCATGAAGAAGAAGAATAGGAAGCCACGTGTCAGCCTGCGATTGGCTAACACGGTTTTTTTGTTTTTTCTGTGGGATATGGGTATATGACTGGATTCGGGTCGGTTCTTATCATCCGACCCGATCCGGTTTGTGAGAGGGTCTAACATTTGGCCCAGTTCAGTTTTTTTCTGTTTGTTTTGTTTCTTTTCTTTTTTTTTATTTACTGGGTAAACCCCCCTTCTGCTGGCTGCGCCCCCCTGCTGGGCTGAAGCCATTTTGGGCAGTTTTGGCCCATTTTATTCTTATTCGCGTTCTTTTTCCCTTCTTCGTTTAATTTTATATTTAACGCTAATTTAGAAACTATGTTAGAATTTATTTGTTTACCACGTTTATTTGAATTTAATGTTATCTTATATGTATAATTGTGATGCTGTATTACTACATTTCTCATGCATATCATATCCATATGCATCCACCTTCATCTGATACTCTTCTAATCTCTAATCTCTCTGGACTTGGTTTATTTTTCATTTCTCTTTTTAAGATAAAAATTAAAACGTTGATTTTTTCAATTAAAGTGGAAAAGTGGGATTGTGACGTACGTCCCGCTCGGTTTGAATAGTACAATCTGTGACGTACGTCCCAAATGGTGGACTATCCCCGCTTTAATCGAAAAGTCATCAGTTGATTAATTAAAGTGAAAAGAGGGAGTGTGACGTACAACTGAGATGGTTGCTTATTCTCGCTTTAATTAATTAACTTTAAAAACTGAATGAAATGAGAGAGTGTGACATACGTCCCGCTCGGCTTGGATAGGAGAGTATGTGACGTACAGCTTAGATGGTGTCCTATTCTCATTCACTGAATAATCTCAAAAATGTTATAAAAAATATTCAACCCACTTCAATCTCTTTTATGCCTTTGCGCAATTAAATCGTTTTAAACTCAAGTCTTTTTTTTAACACTTTTTCTTAAGAGGACGATGTTTTATCCATTCCTCTGATACTGATAAACGCTTAAGTCTAAGTTGAGCATACAAGCAAACTGTCGTATCAGTGGAATGCGACATAAACGTTGTTTATTAAAAACAACCAACAAACAGAACTTTTTTTTAAGAAGAACAACGTGAGCTTTGACTTCCTCATTGTACTTGGGAGGATACGTAGGAGCGAGATCTTAATCTCATCAAGCCATATAATAAAAATCTCTTTTTTTCTATTTTTTGTTCAATATGCGGTAATCTTTTCTTGTATGCAGTTTATTCTGTTTATGCAAACCAAATTTCCTCAAATGGTTCCCGTTGACTACAATGGATATGAGAGAGTGTTAACGTCTTCCTCTCATATAACCAACTCCCGAACCCGACTCTTAAAGGTTTTATCATTAATTTCCTTTCTCTTCACGGGATAAATAAAATATGGTGGCGGTTTCATTGCAATATTATTTTGTGCTTGCGCCGGGTGTTACACCCCTCATATTTGTTGTACTCAACGGGAACTATTTAGGGAATTTTGGTTTGCATAAACAGAATAAACCGCATGAAAATAAGCTACCGCATATCAAACAGAGAGGGAAAAAAGATTTTTAATTAATTGGCTTGACGAGAGAAATTCCCGCTCCTACGTATTCCCCATGTGCAATGAGAAATTCAATGCTCACGTAGTTCTTCCTAAAAAGGTTTGTTGTTTTTTTAATGAACAACGCCTATGTCGCATTCCACTAATATGACAGTTTGCTTGTATACTCAACTGAGGTTTAAGCGTTTGTCTATATCAGGGGAACTGATAAAACATCGTCCTTTTAAGAAAAAGAAGTGAAAAAGATCTGAGTTTGAAAAAGAGTTAACTGAGCAAGGGCAGGAAAATGATTGAGTGTGCTGAGTATTTTAGAAATTAAAGATTATTCAGTGAATGAGGATAAGTCTTAGAAATTAAAGATTACTGCAGCAGGGACTAGACTTTCCAGAGAAGCAGTTCAAACACCATACATCCCCTTTTCATTCAATTCAAACAAATGAACTTCATTAATTAAAGTGAAACGAGTCGGAGACAAGTCGTACATCAGACACTTCCTCACTTTCTTTAATTAATAAGTTCCGGTTTAAATAAAATAAAAATAACCGCAGACGCAAGCTGTACGGCAGAGACTGGTTTATTTTCATTCTATTGTAGGCAAAAGAGTTTCACAATTTCAGATTATAACCAACAGAAAGGAAAAAAAAAGGTAGAAGATGAGAGATATGCATATATGAATGCACATGAATGATATAATA
This sequence comes from Trifolium dubium, assembly GCA_951804385.1. Classification (NCBI taxonomy): domain Eukaryota; kingdom Viridiplantae; phylum Streptophyta; class Magnoliopsida; order Fabales; family Fabaceae; genus Trifolium; species Trifolium dubium. Next base: position 18,780,633 of record OX638066.1, read on the forward strand.
ATAATGATGTTGAACAAATAAATGCACGTAATAAAATACGAATAAATAATAAGCAAGTTCAATAATAGAGTGCGAAATAAAAGATAACATCACATAATACTCAAATACGAACTTCATTAATTAAAACGAATTAAGTCGGAGACAAGCCGTGCGGCAGACACTTCCTTAATCCTTTTTAATTAACAAGTTTCCCTTCGATTGATCCGAGCATAACTCACAGACGCAAGCAGTGCAGTAGGGACCAGTTTATGCTCATTTTAATCAAAACTTTTCCACAACATTTCAGTTCAGATGAATTTCAAGGGCGATATCAAAGAGGGCAATAATATACATGAACGCACAAACGAAATAAATAAATAAATAAATAGCGCATACACGAGCAAAATAGTCACAATAATTTATTGAGCGTTGAACAAAAGTTTTAACTAAATTCAATTAATTAAAATAAAATTGAGTCGGAGACAAGCCGTGCGGCAAGCACTTTCTCATTTCTAATTTAATTAACGAGTGCTTTTTAAAGTTTGAAATGAAAAAAACAACTCTCGGACGCAAGTTGTACGGCAGGGACCCGTTTGTTTTCTTTATCTCATTTTTATAAGAAATTTTTTTACATTAATAGGCGTTTTTCAAATAATCACGTCCAAATTAATTAAATTCAGCGAAATAGAAAGAGGGCTAATTAAAAAAAAAATTCAGAATGCAGAAAACAAAGAAAAAACTGAGCTTAAGGCCCTATTACAAGTTCAGAATACGGGGTGCGTTCAGCACTGTGGGGGTGTAAAATAGAAAGAAATGCAGGTCCAGTCCAGCTTTCAACAGACCCACCCAGTTCAATCTGAACCGGACCGGTTAGACCCAGTTGGGGATCCGGCCCAGATCCAGAGATCAAGTGGATCCATCAATTGCCAGTCCACCCTACATCTCACTCTACCTTCGTCTGATCAAATCAAAAAACATATTAGACGGTCCAAAATGATTCGAACCAGTGGGAGGGTGCATGGTGCACCTTCATCCTCTTCAAAACCTCCAAAAACGCCGGCGTAGTGTCGCCACCGCCGGCAAGGTTTCCAAACACGGAAACGTGAAACAACCATACCGTTTTGAACGGTTTTTCGCACTGATTACAAATCGAGAATCAAACGTTTTAAACGAGGCTCAAATCACCACAAAACGGACGAAAAACAAACGGAAGAAAAAGGGTTCAAACGCGTTTCAGTAATGATTTCAACAAATTAATTAACGAAAAAGCTTCCAAACATGATTACAGTCACAAAATCAGAGCAAATCGCACGAAATAGAGTCCGAAAACGTTCGAAATCCAACTTTCTTTGTTTTTGCAATTTTTGGTTTCGGATCTAAATTTTGAGTCTTTGAAAAACGCGATTCCGTTGGTTTTCTCGTGATTTTGGCCTCAGATTCGTGTTCAGTGAGGTTGAGAGAGTAGAGATCGAGTGTTTGTTTTTTAGTTTTGGTTGAATTTGTGGTGAGATTAGATTAGAGTTTTGAGGGAGAAGAGGTGAGCGGCGGGGAAGAAGAGAGGAAGAAGAAAAATGTGGAAAAAAAAACTGATCTAAGGTTTATAATAAATGAGTCCTTTTATACTGCCAACCCAAAAAAATGGGGTTATTTCATAATATTTGTATATTTGTGGGTAAAAAGTAAAAATAAAAATGAGTGAAAAGTCTAATTGTTCTTAAATGGAAAAAAAAAGTTGTGTGAAGAAAAAAAGGTGAGGTGGCAACACTTAATTGGTCACAAAAGAGAGAAACTCACAAAACTATAAAATGTAATTAAAAATTAATAAAATAGTAAAAAAAAAAAATACGAAAGGTGGAAATAAAAATAAAACCAACTAAAAAAACTAAAGTTCATATTTTTGTTTATATATAAAAAAGAGAGAAATAATTTTCATTAACTAAAAACTAAAAGAAAAGAAATGCAAATGCGCGTATATTAATTTTTTCTAAATTTTTTAGTATTTCTTATAAAATAAGAAACACTTTTCAAGGCTAAAAATTTATTTTAAAAAGTAAAAAATTAGGGTATTATAACTGCCCCTATTTAATTATCTTATACTCGAGTGTACCAATGACTTGCGTCCTTGCGCACTCGTCGTAAAATGTAATTAAATACAAATGCTCTAATTTTATGATGTGAAAGTGATGTAGCGAGATGAATGCTGATGGGAGGTGAGGGTAGAAATCATACCTGGGGAAAATAGAAACTGGATACCTGAGGATGAAATGATCGTCTCCCGTCCGGGTGCTTTGATCTTAGAAATGAGTCGTCTCCCGCCCGGGTGCTTTGAACTCATAAGAAAAAACTGAATCGTCTCCCGCCCGGGTGCTTGAATTCAAAAATAAACAGAGTTGTCTCCCGCCCGGGTGCTTTAACTCCAAAAGAAAAAGAAATGATCTTCTCCCGTCCGGGTGCTTGAACCTCATAAAGAAAACTGAATCGTCTCCCTCTGGGTGCTTAAATTCAAACATAAACAGAGTTGTCTCTCGTCCGGGTGCTTTAACTCAAAAACTGATTTTGAATGTACTCCAATGACGCTTGATGTATCTTTGGGTAAAGAAACTTGCTGGGAGTCAAATATTGTATATTCTGTAATTAGTTTGACAAAGAATTCTCAAGACTACTGCTTGACCGCTATTTTGTTGAGATGCATGTTATCGCAAATAATTTGCAGGAGATGCAGTATGATATCTTCATTGGGGAAATGGTTCTGCAACCAATTCGTTGAGGTATGGAGTAACAATTTTACTTAGGATTCGGCACGCTGGCCGTCTTACTGATGATAGATGATTTATCAAACGATTCACTGAGAATGCTGTGAAAAAACCAACTTTGATGGGAAACCGTTTATCAAACTATTTAACTTTTCTGACCGAGAAAGTTGTATGTAGACCAATCTGCTGTAGATACCACTTGTTGAATTATTCACTGGGGAAATTAAAGATTCATCAATCCTTCTTGTCAAAAGATTACGGTTCATCAACCGTCTTGCTGGAGAATTATGTCAATTAACCCTCTTCGTTGAATAAGAGATCCAAGTTCGCAACCTGTTAAAACAACATTTTGAACATATGCTTCATGAATGCATGATTGTACATCTCTAATGCCTAAATGCGAAACTAATGCAATTGAAATATGTGATTGTATGCAAGATTTTTGTGTGCTTCTTTTTATGCATGAGTCTATATGCATGAATTTGTATGCATGAATGCATGAGTTTTTGAATTTTTGTTGAGAAAAGTCTGAATTTTCCGGCACCGTGAATCTGAGTAACTCTACTGAAGTAAGATCATGAGACGTTGATTGTTTCTTGTTGGGATATCATTCAATCAAGTTTCCAAAAGGAATAGCAACTTTCTTCATGAGATGTAATCAAGGGATTGCCATGAATTTCTGTATATGGATTGGGGCATTGCATTGTACACCACCGGTTTCCCTTTAGACATTTAAAATTTCAAAACAGTTTGTAATTTTTTCAAATGCTTTTATTATTTGTTAAAAATGAATAGCACAAGTGTATACAATTAGAACATAAAAGCAAGCAGACACAATATGATTGGAAATGAGAATCTTATTCATTAAGCAAAATGCGAAAAGTTTTTACAACTGGATGCTAATCCTTCAATGAGGTGATCGCAAAATTGAAACTGACATAATGGCAATGAAAATAAATAAATTCCATGGAATCATAACAAAGTCGTCCTTCTTCACGAGCTCGACACCACAATATCTTGCTTTCGAAAAAGGAGATTGGACCAATCTATTCCATTTAAAGCTTCGCCTTCATGCTGAATCAAGTGACGCAGTCCTATGCTCTTCTTTTTTTCTTTTTTTTTCATTGCCCCTAATTTTTGCCCGGACCGCCCTTTCGGGTTTTCGATCCACCGGGACGCTCTTTATTGCCTAAGCCGCCCTTTCAAGTTTTCAACTTAGCGAGCTACTCTCTTTTTGTTTTTTAGGCATAGTATTTCTTGACTGCGTCAGAATTCACTGGATGTGCAAACTCTTCACCGTCCATAGTTGCAAGGATTACTGCTCCACCAGAGAAAGCTTTCTTTACGACAAATGGTCCATCATAGTTTGGAGACCATTTCCCTCGTAAATCTTTATGAACAAACAGTATTTCTTTCAACACTAAGTTACCTTCCTTGAACTGTCTTGGACAGACTTTCATATCAAATGCTCTCTTGACTCTTTGCTGGTACAACTGACCGTGACACAAAGCTGTCATTCTCTTTTCTTCAATGAGATTGAGCTGATCAAGCCGATTTTGAACCCATTCTGCTTCGTCGAGTTTAACATCTCTCAAAACTCTTAACGAAAGGGGTTGCCCCTGTTGAAGTACGAACTGTGGTTCTGTACCCATGGAGAGCATAAGGAAGCATATTATGCCAGTCCCTGTAAGTTTTCACCATTTTCTGAATCATCTTCTTGATGTTTTTGTTAGCTGCTTCTACGGCGCCATTCATCTTGGGCCGGTATGGTGATGAATTGTGATGTTCAATCTTGAACTCAGCACACAACTCTCTCATTGTTTGATTATTCAAGTTGCTTGCATTATCAGTGATAATCTTGTTAGGAACTCCATAACGACAAATTATCTTTCTCCTGATGAACTTGGAAACTACTTTTCTAGTGACATTGGCATATGATGCTGCTTCAACCCACTTGGTGAAATAATCAATAGCAACCAAGATGAATCGATGACCATTTGATGCTTTTGGTTCAATCATACCAATCATATCTATGCCCCACATGGCGAAGGGCCAAGGTGCTGTCATGACATGCAAAGGAGTAGGTGGAACATGAATCTTGTTCGCATAGATTTGACATTTATGACACTTTCTGGCATAACTAATGCAATCTGCTTCCATGGTCAACCAATAATAGCGTGCACGGAGAATTTTCTTTGCCATAGCATGCCTGTTTGCTTGGGTACCAAAAGCTCCTTCATGAATCTCTTCAATAAGCATGTCCGCTTCTCTCTTCTTTACACAATGTAGTAGAATTTTGTCATAATTTCTTTTGTACAACACCTCCCCATCTAAGAAGAAATCAATTGCTAGCATCCTTAAGGTCTTCTTATCCTGCTCAGATGCACCGGCAGGATATACCTTGTTTTTAATAAAGTTCTTGATATCATAATACCAAGGTCTTCCATCCTTCTCTTCTTCAACTGCGAAGCAATAAGCAGGCTTTTCTCTACGCTCAATTGCAACACGAGGTACATGATTTGGCCAATTCACTTTGTACATAAATGACAATGTAGCTAAAGCAGCCAACTGATTCTCTTCTATGGGAATATGATGGAAAGTGATATCATCAAAGTACTTCGTCAATTCCATAATATAATCCTGGTATGGAATTAAATTAGGATGACGAGTTTCCCATTCACCTCGGACTTGGTAAATAACCAGAGCAGAGTCTCCATACACTTCTAGGTTTTTGATTCTCAAATCAATTGCCCCTTCTAGACCCATAATGCAAACCTCATATTCAGCAATATTGTTGGTACATTCAAACAACAGCCTAGCTGTAAATGGTCTATGAGTATCTTGAGGAGAGATTATGACAACAGCTATACCATGCCCCATAGCATTAGACACACCGTCGAACACAAGCTTCCACAGAGATCCTGGTTCAGGCCCTTTGTAACACCCTCAAATCCCAACTAATTATTGTTGATATAAAAATATTTTTATTTATGAAAAAGGTGTCACATCTAAACTTAGCGACACAATTTATTTCTTTTGATTCAAAAATACATTGTGGAAATTAAATAAAAAAAAACATACTATGATACTAAATTAATAAATGAAGTGTCTGAATAATTCACATTGAGATTAAGTCTTGCTAATAATTTAAGTACAAGAAAAATCATTAAAAACACACGTTCTTCATAATTCAAGATACTGAAAAAAAATAGTAAGCTAAGTAAATTCCCCTATGTCACTGTATCAGAGGGACTCCAAGAGCAAGATCCGAAAGTTAAACGGAATGTCGAACCAACTCTAACGTTACTCTTTTTCCTGAAAGTCTACGATGGCAAGTCGTAGGGTCAAACCAGAAGGGAATTAGTAAAGGCATATATAAAGTATAATCGAATGGAAATACTACTACTACTACTACTAATAATAATAATAATAATAATAATAACAATAGAAGCATACCATATCAATAATTTATAGTAGTAACATAATGGAATACTCGAACAAGCAAGGATATCAAGACACCAACAAAACACAACAATCAAGTTCAAGACAACTATGAATGATATGCCAAATTCTAAGACTCTCTAGTATGCATGTGGTACCAGGGTCGAATGTCAGAATTACTGAACACTTCTCAACGTCACTGTGCATAAGCACTAAATCACCGTCGCTGTGCATAAGCACTAATCACCGTCGCTGTGCATAAGCACTAAATCAACGTCACTGTGCATAAGCACTAACATGAATGTATGCATGTCAAAGTTATCAAAACAAATGCAAAATTCCCAACTATCAAAGAAGTTCAACACATCAACTGCAAAACCTCAAATTTGAAAAGTTTCTAACAAAAAGTCAAAATTCAAAACAATAAAATCATCAACTCGTTCTCATTCAAAAGAAATCAGAAGTCACAAATTATTCATCACAAATTTAACTCAAGCTGCATATATCACAATATTAATTAAATCTAATATATCACTAATTAGGTCCTCACCAACTTAATCGCATCACCAAACAATTTGCATCACCACATTAAGGGAGTTCGACACCAATTAAATCAACACTAAATAAGTTCACTACAAATTAACAACAACATATAACTCGGCAGAATTTTAATATCTTAGTTAAGAGTATTTAAACTATTTGACCCTTCTTAATTAAATTCTCTCAATCAAAATACACTCCAACCATAATTCATATCCTAACAAACTACTTTCCTTGAATATACATTCATTATTATCTACTATATCATATTCATTAGAAACAATTCAAATATAAGACATAATTCTCTAAGCCTCAATCATTCTTAATACTCCAAAACAACCAAATGTAATCAAAAACTTATATAAAAAAAAATAGTTTAACTCAATCTCACGTCCTATATCCTTCAAAAGTATAATTCACATCTACCATATCTTTATAAATAGCAATTTTCCAAATTTAATTTACATGCAAGTCTACCGTACCACATCAAACGTACGCTATAAATCCACCAAGAAATTAACAACATAGTCCATTCACTAATGTACTTAACCAAAGCAAGTTATATCTAAATCACGTATTTAGTTTTCAATGTCTAGCTGAATTTGGGCAACCGAATTCCAATATATAGAATTCTAAAAAGGATTGAATCAAATCTCATTAGAGCACTCAAAGGAGTCAATAAAACCAATAATAACTAATCCAATAATACGAAGATCATTTTAACCAACAGCAAATAAACTTTAATATATATTTCTCAAAGGTTGATTTATAGTAGTGATTATGAATCTTGATAATTCATTAGCTTAAATTTAAGTTGCAATACCGAACCTAGAAGCGGACAAGATTATAGTGTATGTTTGGCACTAGTTTCATTATAATATATATACATCCCACAAACAACACAGGTTCTTATGTATATATGTATATGAATTTATATAAGCCTTATATTAATTGAAAATTTGCATCGATGGTATACTGAACAGCACACTAATTATAACCTATAAGATGACTAATAACCAATATGAGGGATACTACCATCGTGAATTAAAAATAGAAGCGTATCAATAATTTTATAAACAAACCACAACGACCCCAAACCGGGACGAAATTAGATCGGAAAGGAATTCAATAACGACAAAGCCAATTCAACTACAATACATAAACCCAAGACTAATCCCTCACCTGAGTTTCTGAATTCTTTCTTTGATTAGCTGCATAATTTATCTCTTTCTCTCCTATGGAGCGGCGGTTGCTCTCTTTCTCAACTTCCCAATTTTCTGAATTTCTCTCTTTTACGTGCAAGAGTTAGGTAAAATATGATTTTTCTTTTTCTCATGGGTTTTACCCACAACCCACTACCCAAGCCCACTTCTATTTCTTTTTCTTATAATGCTTTTCTCTACTCATTTATTTTGGTCTAATCTTTTTCTTATCAATTCTCGTATAACTCATTATTTTATTTTATATTCTATTCTATTCTTCTTCACTAAATTAAAATAGATCTATATTATATCCTTACTTCGTCCATTACGTCATATTTCTCAATTACTATCCATCGTCCTTTTGAGAAAAATAAGTGAAAAAGATCTGAGTTTGAAAGAGTTAACTGTGCAAGGGCAGGAAAAAGATTGAGTGTGCTGAGTATTTTAGAAATTAAAGATTATTCAGTGAATGAGGATAAGTCTTAGACACAAGCAGTGCAACAGGGATTAGACTTTCCAGAGAAGCAGGTCAAATACCATACATCCCCTTTTCATTCAATTCAAACAAATGAACTTGATTAATTAAAGTGAAATGAGTCGGAGACAAATCGTACATCAAGAACTTCCTCACTTTCTTTAATTAATAAGTTCGGGTTTAAATAGAATAAAAATAACCGAAGACGCAAGCTGTACGGCAGGGACTGGTTTATTTTCATTCTATTGTAGGCAAAAGAGTTTCACAATTTCAGATTATAACCAACCGAAAGGAAAAAGAAAGGTAGAAGATGAGATATCTGCATATATGAATGCACATGAATGATATAATAATAGTGATGCTGAACAAATAAATGCACGCAATAAAATACAAATAAATAATAAGCAAGTTCAATAATAGAGTGCGAAATAAAAGATAACATCACATAATACTCAAATACGAACTTCATTAATTAAAATGAATTAAGTTGGAGATAAGCTGTGCGGCAGACACTTCCTTAATCCTTTTTAATTAACAAGTTTCCCTACGATTGATACGAGCATAACTAACAGACAGAAGCAGTGCAGCAGGGACCGATTTATGCTCATTTTAATCAAAGCTTTTCCACAACATTTCAGTTCAGATGAATTTCAAGGGGGGTATTAGAGAGGGCAATAATATACATGAACGCAAAAACGAAATAAATAAATAACGCATACACGAGCAAAATAGTCACAATAATTTATTGAGCGTTGAGCAAAAGTTTTAACTAAACTCAATTAATTAAAATAAAATTCAGTCGGAGACGAGCCGTGCGGCAGGCACTTTCTCATTTCTATTTTAATTAACGAGTGCTTTTTGAAATTTGAAATGAAAAAAACAACTCTCGGACGCAAGCTGTACGGCAGGGACCCGTTTGTTTTCTTTATCTCATTTTTATAAGGAAATTTTTTACATTTATAGGCGTTTTTCAAATAATCACGTCCAAATTAATTAAATTCAGCGAAATGGAAAGAGGGCTAATTACAAAAAAAGTTCAGAATGCAGAAAAAAAAAAAAACTTGGGCTTAAGGCCCAATTACAGGTTCAAAATAGGGGGGTGCGTTCAGCATTGTGGGGGTGTTAAATAGAAAGAAATGCAGGTCCAGCCTAGCTTTCAACAGACCCACCCGGTTCAATCCGAACCGGACCGGTTCGAACCAGTTGGGGATCCGGCCCAGATCCAGAGATCAAGTGGATCCATCAATTGCATGCCAGTCCACCCTACACCTCACTCTACCTTCGTCTGATCAAGTCAAAAAACATATCAAACGGTCCGAAATGATTCGAACCAGAGGGAGGGTGCATGGTGCACCTTCATCCTCTTCAAAACCTCCAAAAACGCCGACGCGGTGTCGCCACCACCGGCAAGGTTTCCGAACACGAAAACGTGAAACAACCATACCGTTTTGAATGGTTGTTCGCACTGATTACTGTTGTACCCCAATTTTGGACCTACAAATCCAATTTACATTTTTATACATCAAAATATACAAAAATATATGCGCATTGCCATGCTTATTTTAATTTCCCTCTTCATGCATTTTTCTTATTATTTTTCTCACATTTATCATTATTTCTTCATATTGACATTTTTAAAAAAAATATATATGTGATAATTCTTTTACATAAAAACAATATCATTTTCATGCATATTTTATTTTACTTTTAATTTTACGCGTAACTTTGATTTTTATGACCATTTTGTTTTTTTTAGTTTAATTTCGTTTAAACTTTCTTTTAATTAGTGTAAAAAGTTAAAAATGTCTAAAAGTAGTTTTTATTATTTTAGTCCAATTTTATATTTTATTTTCACATATTTCGAAAATATCAAAATATTTACGCTTTATTATATTTTTATTTCAATTTATTTAATCTTTACATTTCTATCTCAAAGTTTGCCAAAAATAGAAAAAATATTACTTTCTCTTATTTTCTATCGCATTTTCCCTTTTAAAAATAAAACCAAAAATAGTGTTTTCCACTTCACAAGGGAATAATCAACATACACCAATTACATTTGGCCACCTCATCCCACTCTCATCACAAATCTTTTTCATTTTCAAAATTAAATCAAAAATCTTACCTCTTAGTCATATTACTTTTTTGTCCAATTTTTTTTATCATAAACCAAAATTACCCCTAACCCTAAATGTTAGCTCTATAAATAGAGCCAATCATTTATAACAAAGGGGGCTTCCATTCCAAAAATCATATTCATACACACATACCTACCTACCAACTACACAAAAAATAATAGAAAATATAAGAAAATAATAATAATATAAAAAAGAAAAGCGTGTGAGTTAGCTCTTCACTTTTGTTCATTCATACATTTTTTCCAGAAACCTCCAAACCCTTTTCTCTCCTCTTCAAAACCGAACAAAAAACCTTTCTTCTTTTCCATTTTTCAGTGAAACCTCCAAACCCTTTTCTCTCCCCTTCAAAACCGAACAGAAAACCTTTCTCTCTTTCCTTCCTCACCGAGAACGAAACCCTTTTCTCTTCTCTCATCCCCAAATCAAAATCGTTTGTTTTCTAAAATCGAACACCAAATCGTTTCAAATCTCCATAAATGCGTTAGCACCGGTTCAGATCGTACTCAGTTTCGACCCAAAGAAGGTAACCGTTGGATTCAAACGTTTTTGCCTCTGTATTAAACGATTCGAGTTAAATATTACTCGAAATCGTTCATATGACTGACTTGGACTTGGATTAACACTGGTTTTTGTATTTGGGTACTTGATCATTGTTGTTGGTTGTTACGCCCTGATTTCCCGACTATTATTTTAGCTAATTTTATCAATATCGTAAAATAGCCACACAAGGTGTCACATTCTTTACTAAATTAAACCTAATTACTAGATTAATTTTAAACATGCACCAGAAGTAAATTCAAAATAAAATGAAAATAATAATAATAATAATAACAATAATAATAATAAAACTATTTTTCCAATAAAATATGGATTAAAATTAAATATTAAAAAGTAACAATTTCCTAACTTCCTTAAAATGAATTCAAATGAATTCGACAAAGTTCCAAAGAATCTTAAAATGATAATTTCAAAAACAATAAATGAAGTTCCCCCAAGTTAGGTATCCAGAGCGACTCCAAAAGACTCAAAATAGAATTGTAAAGAAACTCTTAAAGTCATCTCGAACATCTCAACTAAGCTTGAAGTCCTACCTGAAAACTACGGTTGCACACCGTAGGGCCAAGCCAGAGGAAAATGTAAAGGTGAGCACAAAACATTAAATGATAACCGAAGTACAATAGCAAGAAGGGATAGCAGAACAAATATCAAAGAAAATATCACCATAGCTATTGACCGCAGCGTGCACTCACAATCAAACATTAATAAACCACAACAATAAGTCAGATATAACTCACACAATATGTATATATTATAGATATATTATAGACTCCCTATGGTACTAAGGGCTACTTCATTGCTACATCATTTCTACATCATTGCTACATCATTTCTACTTCATTTATATATAATAGCTACATCATTTATACATAATAGCTACATCATTGCACATCATTTCATCATCATTTCAACATCATTAAACACATGAACGAATTCATAATCATATTTATAATTAATAACATCATTCAACATCTTTATAATAGCATAGTTCAACATCGTTAGTAATAATTTATACAACATCTTTAACAACGGCTTAAATCCAAACCTCTATAATCAACGACAATAAACAACTTTAATTATAATGACAAATCAAAACATCATAATTCAATCAAATTATCTCACCTTAAAAAGAACAGCAACTTACCATCTATTCTTAGCACAAGCTTTAACTCAAATTAAACTAATTTAGTTTACCGATGAATCATACACATATTAATCGACTAAATTAACTAAAGTCATTTACATAATTTTAGATCTATGAAAGGACATAGACCAGAGAGAGTGAGATGCATCAGAGGGTTAATAAATATTTAATATCACCTATATAAAATTTTGGGAAAATTTCATGAACTTATAATATTTTTAATTGCCATTAAACTTTAAATAATTAATGAAAAATAGTTACGGGTATCCAAAAACTTCAAAACATGTACCAAAATTCTCTTAAAATTAAATACTATTTATCTGTTAAACAAATTAAACAAACCGGAACTCCCATGAGCCCGCACGCTCCCCCACGCGCCACCTGCGCGACTGGGCGAGGCGAAAACCTAGAACTCATCTCCCTCACCCGATTTCCTGGTAAACGGGTCTCGCGACCCGGTTCATCCTCACTGTTCTCTCAACGGTAGGCGATGTAACTTACACAGTTTTGATCGTTATACAATTCTAGTGAGGAAAAAGATTCACGCAAATGTCATAAATTCATGTGGTTCAGATGTTTCTTAATTCCAAGAATAACAATCGAGGATCGACTCTCAGACGTTTAAAAGCTTTACTAAATTGTTTATGGCTAATCAGAATACCCAAATCTCTCTTTTCTCTAAACCAGTTCGAAGAATTAAGTTTTCTTCCTTTAACTTAAAAAAACGACAACAACAATTCAACAACACAAAAATTAAATCAGAACAGAAGGGTACGAGTTTAAGCAGAATTTGATACATAACAACAGCAGCATGCGTTAGAAATATAAAAGAATTCGCCACAACATCAATCATACAACAAAACTCAAGAAATAAAGCAAACCAAAAGAAAAATCATAAAGCTATATTCTTGAATTTAAACTTCAGAAAAATCATAAAGATGGTGCAAAGTTCCCTTACTTGATTTTTTCCGCGGATGAGTTCTCTTAACCTAGAGTTGATTTGAGTTGCTCCTCTTTCTCCCCTTGTTCTCACGTTTTCTCCCTTCTCCTAATTTACTGACTTTTCTTTTCTATTTTAGGTCAGAGTGGCTAATCCTAATTTTCTAATTTTTTTGCCTATTTATATAAAATTCAAGAAAAAATCTATTTTTCTTTTATTTCTATATCTCTACTACTTTACTACTTCACCTCCACATGCGGGGTTTACTAAATATGCACCTCCCCACCTTTCCTCTTTGAAAAAAATTATAATTCCCAATTTTTCTTCTCTTTTAATTCACTAAAAGTTTTCTAATTTTCTAATTATTAATTTTAAAACATTCTAAAGCAATTAAGTAGCAAATTCACACATCAAATTATCAAATTATGAAGACATACTAACTAGATCAATTAGGAATTAACCAAATACTAATAAAATAAATACTTCTAAATTTCGGGGTGTTACATTGGTTAATAGATCTGTTCTGTGTTTTTTTTCGTTTTAGATTCGTACTTTTTTATGTATATGTTTTAGCCGTTTTACTTCCTCTGTGAAATCCAGTAATGGATTCAAGATCAGAGAGAAATTTCAAGCAAGTTACCTAAAATGTTTTCTTTGTTATTTTGTTCTTTTATCCTCCGGTGATCCATGAGCTTTTCCGGCGAGAAATACGGTTTAAGCCGGTGCCGGAGTCACAAATGAAGAGGAGCTTTCTGTTTCTGTGAAAATTAATTTGTGTTTTCTTGGATTACATTCGAAATATGGATGACAACGTATGAATCTGATCCCATTTTGAAGTTTTTTTTTTCATTTCTATATTTTGTTCCCTTTTCTTTCTCACTTCAGAAAATCTGATAAAAAATGATAAGAAACATGACATACACCTTCATTTTTTTTGAACAAATCACGGACGTTCATTCTTTTGCATTGGACAGATCATATGATCTAAAGATTCGATCAGGATAGTCTGTTCAAAATCTAAGGGTGGTGATCTGGTGGAATACGGTACACACACTCACACTGAATTGTGAACCGAATCCGGTTCAACTTATGAACTGAACCCGGTTCAGACCGATTCAAACAAAAAAATGGGCTTAGACAGATAAGCCCAATAATTGTTTTTTTCTCATGTTCACACCCCTCTTCTCTTTGACTTAATTATTTTCACTATGGATTTTACTTTGTGCACCCCTCTGTTTTTTTTCAATTATGTTATTTATTTATTTTTTGTTTCATTCTCATTTCTATTTTTCTTTTTCTTTTTTTCCCTCCTTTGTTGTTTTTATTCTATTTTAGTTCTTTTAGTTTAGTTTATTTATTTTTGTTTAGTTCATTTATGTTTTGTCATTTAAATTCATGCCACTTATTTTATAGTTATTTCACATTATTATGTCATGACATATTATTATTTGCTTAGTTTGTGACTTTGGACTTAATTCATACCTTAACAAATTGGAGACGGACGTAAAAAATAAATAATAGAACCTAACTTTTAGGGTAGTTAAATCAACTTAGTCTAGAATAGTTTTTAAGTTTTATTTTAATTCCGTCGGACTTGTATTTTTGTTTAGTTTAATTTTGCATTTCATTCAATTGTTCCATTCATTCTGTAATACCCTAATTTTGCACCTTTTTAAAATAAATATTTTATTTTTAAAAAATGGTTTCTTATTTTATAGGAAACGCCCAAAAATAGTTTCAAAAATAATGTTTTCACGCTCTTCTATAATTTTGCATAAATTCATAAAAAATATGTTCCTTTTCATTTTTCATTCGTTCATTTTTATTTATCGCTTCGCATAAAATAAAGAAATAGCAGCAAAGGTATTATTTTTTTAATCACCAAAAACACATTTTATTTTATGCCACCTCACCATTTCCCCTTCATAATTATTTTCTATTTTATCTTATTACCATTATATCACCATTTCACATTAATCTTCTTTTAACCACAAAATTACACATTATTACACATTTTACCATTCACCTAATCCTACCACTATGTATATTATTTTATTCACACTCAATCAAGGAGCACAAATTTCACGAAAAAAATCAGAGAACCTCTCCTCCCTCCACCACCAACACTTTTCCGGCGCCACCGCAGGAATTCCTAAACCACCACTGGAATTCCAAATTTCAACGACAAAAAAAATCATCCAAAATCTAAAATCAAACACTTGGTACCTATAGTTTAGACCCTCCTGAGTCCAAATCCGAAGTCGGTTTCGTCAAAAAACGATCGGAAAAGCTCCAAAAATTAGATCGAACTCGCGGCCAAACTTGAAAACTTTGATCCGACCAATCCGTGCGCAAACGAAGGTAGATGATGGTTCCTATGTGTTCCTGAAGCTCTTTAGGAAGTTTTCTTTTTGGTAATTTCGATCGTTTGTACGTGTTTGAATCGTTTCCATTTTTATAGATCCATTTATTTTTTCGTTCGAACCTGGTAATACGGGCTTTGTTTGCAATTTCTAATGTAAGAACTGGAATCTATGTGAAATTTCGAATGTTTTGCTGTTTTACTTTTTGAGTTTGGGTGTTTGTACGAAGAATTGAGGTGTTCCCGTCGCCAGACCACCGCGCGCGACCTTCACCGGTTTTCTGAAATGTTTTGGGGAAGAAGAAGAGGTTAGGTAGCCACGTGGCGTAGCGTTTCTGAAATGTTTTGCACATAATCATTTGTATAATAAAATTTATTTCAAATAAGCTATTACTATAAAAGTGATTATGTACACAATCACTTATATAATAATCGTTTATTTCCACTTTGGCTTATTTTAATCAGTTGATTTAGGCTTAATTGATACTTGGTGCTTGGTGATTTATTTATGCTCGTTTATTTAGCGTTCATTTAATTGCTTATGCTTTATTTACTTTGAGCTATTTAATTCTTGCATCGTCATTTATTTATCATTGAAATTATTACTTGTCATGCATTATTCATAATGTCAAGTGCATCTCTCTCATCTTCTACCTTTCTTTCTTTTTCTTTTCTGGCCTGGTCTTAACTTGAAAACTTCTTTTCTAAAATAACTAAATAATGATTCGTTAATTAAAGTGAAAAAGGGGAGTCTGGTGCACACCTTTCTCGGCCTGAATAGTACAGTCCCTGCTGCACATCTTGGATGGTGTACTATTATCATCTTAATTAATGTTTTTCTTAATTCAACTTGAGTGGTAAAAGGGGGAGTCTGGTGCACATCTTTCTCCGCCCGGGTGAGCTCGACCCCTGATTCACATCTTGTGGTAGCGTCCAATCCCCATTCACTGAACATTAATCTTGAAAACTCTAAAAAACATTCAACTCACTTCAACTCATTTTCAACTGCTTTTGCGCAGTCCAACTTTTTCAACTTCTTTTCTTAAAAGGACGATGTTTTATCCATTCCTCTGATACAGACAAACACTTAAGCCTCAGTCGAGCATACAAGCAAACTGTCATATCAGTGGAATGCGACTTAAGCGTTGTTCATTAAAAACTACCAACAAACAAACTTTTTTTCAGGAAGAACAATGTGAGCTTTGACTTCCTCATTGTAATTGGGGGATATGTAGGAGCGAGATTGTAATCTAGTCAAGCCAAATAATTAAAAACTTTTTTTCCCTTTCTCTGTTCAATATGCGGTAATCTTTTCTTGTGTGCGGTTAATTTTCGTTTATGCAAATCAAATTCCTCAAATGGTTCCTGTTGAGTACAACAGATGTGATGGGGTGTTAACGTCTTCCCCTCATGTAACCAACTCCCAAACCTAACTCTTAATGGTTTTATCATTATTTTCCTTTCCCCTCACGGGATAAATAAAATATGGTGGCGGCTTCATTGCAATATTATTTTGTGCTTGCGCCGGGTGTTACACATTCATATTTAAATTTTCGCAAAAAAATCTTAGAATGTAATTAGGCCGAATGTAACCCCAAAGAGGATGTAGAAATTGCATTGCATGCATATTATTTTTATCGCTTTCCGTCAAAACGCTAAAAAACAAACAAACGCGAACTTTCATTTCCAAAGGGGTACGATTAGCAATTCTTTAAAAAAAAAATAGAAAACAATAAACAACATCTTCTCTCTCCTAAATAAAATTTCTTTAGTCCAAAAACCAAAATTAGTAGCACGTTTAGATTTTGGTTTACTTTTTCAAAACACTTTAAATTTTGTCATAACCTTCTCTTCTCATCTAAACTCTCCACTTGCACACACAAAGTTCTTTCTATACTATTTCTCCCTCCATTTCTTACCACTTCTCTCCCATTTTTTCACATATAAAAATAAGTAAAAAAGAGCAATAAATTAGAGGTTGCTATAGGATATTATAGGCGGTTAGGGTGCTAATACCTTCCCTAGGTGTAATTAACCCCCGAACTTAGAATTTGTTTTTAAAGGTTTTTCGATACTTTCCCCTCTTTGGAAATGAAAGATCACCGTAGTGGTGGAGATCCCAAAATCCCCACAACAATTACAGATTGAGAATCAAACGTTTTAAACGAGGCTCAAATCACCACAAAACGGACGAAAAAAACCCGGAAGAAAACGGGTTCAAACGCGTTTCAGTAACGATTTCAACAAATTAATTAACGAAAAAGCATCCAAACATGATTACAGTCACAAAATCAGAGCAAATCGCATGAAATAGAGTCCGAAAACGTTCGAAATCCAACCTTCTTTATTTTTGCAATTTTCGGTTTCAGATCTAAATTTTGCGTCTCTGAAAAACGCTATTTCATTGGTTTTCTCGTGGTTTTGGCCTCAGATTCGTGTTCAGTGAGGTTGAGAGAGTAGAGATTGAGTGTTTGTTTTTTAGTTTTGGTTGAATTAGTGGTGAGATTAGATTAGGGTTTTGAGGGAGAAGAAGAGGTGAGCGGCGGGGAAGATGAGAGGAAGAAGAAAAAAAGTTGTGTGAAGAAAAAAAGGTGAGGTGGCAACACTTCATTGGTCACAAAAGAGAGCGTTGCGGGAAATTCGGGATTTCTACCACTACAAAGATCTTTCATTTCCAAAGAGGGGGAAATAGTATAGAAAGAGTTTGTGTGTGCAAGTGGAGATTGGATTGAGAAGAGAAAGTTGTAGCATAAAAAAAAAAAATTTAATTCAAACCTAAACTAATCGTGCGACTAATTTGGATTTGGACTAAAGAATTCCATTTAGAGAGGGAGAAGATGTTTTTATGTTATTTCCTATTCTTTCTAGAGAAGTTACTAGCCGTACCTCTTTGGAAATGAAAAATTCGCGTTCGTTTGTTTTTTAGCGTTTTGACGGAAAACGATAAAAATAAAATGCATGCAATGCAATTTTTACATCCTCTTTGGGGTTACATCTCGCCTAAATACATTTTAAGCTCTTGCAAAAATTTAAACATGAATGGATGCAACAATTGAATTAAATGCAACAAATAAACTAAATTAAATTACAAATCCGACGAAATTAAAAAAAAAGTGAACTAAAACTATACTAACTAGCTAAAACTATACTAACTAACTAAAACTATACTATACGAAATTAAAAAAAAGGTTCTAACTCTATTTTTATAGGTCCGTCTCCAATTAAGCTTGGGTTTAATTTTTAGGTCTAAACTCCAAGATCATAATCAATCACAAATAACCCAATACAATAATAATGTAAAACATGAATGATCATAAAATAATTGCAAAGGGAATTTAAATGACTAACACAATAATAATAATAATAATAATAATAATAATAATAATAATAATAATAATAATAATAATAATAATAATAAACTAGTAGAAACAAAATGTTAAGAAAAATAAAAGACATAAATTAAACCAAGTGATTAGCACAAATAATGATTTAGATGAATAAATTATAAATAAAAACTGAGTATAAGAAAAAGAAGAAAAAAAAACGTTACAATTCAAAGAAAACAAGAAAACTGGTAGGAGGGGTGTATTAGAAAAGAGAGTAGTATTAACAGTAAAACTGAACTAAAAATGAAACAGAGGCCCAACAGGCCCACATGCACTAAACCGGGCATTTGCCTGGACCGGACCGGTTCAGGCGGTTCAATCTCAGGATTGAACCGAACCGAATCACAGGATCCCATGCATTTCACACGCGCGAGACTATTATGCACCTCTTGATCATCATCATTAGATTCACATCAGACGTTCCTGATTAGATCTGAGAATCATATGATCAAATATAAAAAAACAGATCAATGTTCATAATTAAAAGTTGAGGAAAACGGTGTATATTATGGTCTTTCTCCCTCACGCGGACGAGTTGTGGACTCAGTGACTCAGTCCCAACTCGTCCGCCATGGATGAGTCTCATGAAGCTTCAAAACAAAACCAAATAATGCGTATGAATATATGAATCAACTCGTTTTTTCACGTAGATCTCAAATCTATGATTAGTTATTAAAAAGGAGTTATAAAATTTCAAAACCGAACGGAAAAACTTTGGATCTAAAATTTTGAAATTGATTTGTACGCAAAATTGATAGAAACTGATATGTACATCAGTTTCCTTATGATTTTGCGGTTTCAATGAGCCAAAAATCGTTCAAAACGGAGGTCTAAATTGTTCGAATCGAGTACCTCAAGTTTTGTGTAAAAAACGGTTCGGATTTTGCGGTTTCAATGAGCCAAAAATCGTTCAATGATTTTGTTGTGTTTATAAGTTGTTGAGGGTGATATGAAGCTCAAAGTGCGATTTGGTTTGGGATTTGAATTAGTTTTGATGGATTTGTTGGATCGGAGAAGGAGAACGGAGGAATATTTACGTTTTTGCGTTTTGTGTTTCTGTTCTACACTCTTCCTCTCTCTTTTTCTTTTTTCTAATTTTTTGTTTAATTTTTGGTTGGTGATGGAAATGATTCTATGAGAGAATTTTTTTGGGAATTGTGTGAATGAATGTGTGTGTGTGTGAGTGTGTGATGTCAGGTTTCTTTTATAGAGGAGAAATTAGGGTTAAGGGGCAAAAGGGGAATAATGATAAAAGGTGAGATAATTGGGTAAAATGATCAAAATGTTAATTTGTATTTAATTGGGAAAATAGAAAAAAGGAGTAAAATGAGAAAAGGTTTTGTGGTGTAATTTGATTGGTTTAGAGTATGAGATGAATATTGGTTTATTTTTGTTTTAGGAATATGAGGTGAAAATAATGATGAGTCATAGAGATAGAATAACTCGTATTCCTCTCTTTTTCTCTTTTGGCATATATTTTTTGAAATAAGAAAATAAATGTAGAAATAATAAAATAAAGAAAAAATATTAGAAATGAAATAAAATGTAACTAATTAATAATAAATTTATTGAGATATATATAAATGGAATGTAAAACGAGTGTAAAATAGGAAAATGTTATTTTATATATTTTTTGACTTTTATGCTATAAAATGAAATTACGAGCGGCGAAAAAACTATTTTTTGACATTTTTGAGCTTTTACGCTAATTAAAGAACAAATTCAAAAAACAAAATATTTGGAAAAAGACTTAATTGCAAAAAGATAGTGAATTTATAATAAAATGTAAACAAATATGTACGAGAAAAGGAAATAAAATATATGTGTTAGTGTTTTTGTGTAGGCCTCATTTTTGGCAAAACACAATGTGGAGGATTACGTGTGCACATCATTGAGGATGTGGAAAACAATGTGAGCACATCATATTACTCCGGAACCTTAACACTTATTTACGCGCCATATCTTTCTTGAAAGATTTGTTTTGTTTTTACTTCGCTTGCTTGCAGGCTAAGTCGCGCGCGTTCCATGAACCATCAGGGTTACTTGTTAACCTAATTCTATTTGTAATTTTTTTTCTTCTAATCATGGGAATATTTTATTTGGTTCAAATTTATATTTCTTGGGTCAGAATTATTACAAGGAATTATTTGCTTGAAGCCCAAGACATGTCTGAAGATCTAGAAGACTCTGAAGACTATATATATGCATGAAGACTAAACCTAATATTCACGCAAACAAATATTGAAGATTAGAGTTTTAGGGTTAGTGTTTGTTTAATTGTTCATTGTTAATTGTGAGCCTGAGCTTGTGTCACCTAGATGCTTGCTTAAGGACTCGTCTTTTGAGTTGTAATCCGAAGCTTTTAAGCAAGGAATGTCTCTCATCACTCTAAGCTTTTAAGCACGAGTGGTGTTTAGTTCTTTAGGGAGTGTTCTCTAAATATCTGTTAATTGTCTAAATATAACACTGGTCTGTGTTACGATAGGAAGTGAGATAGGTTTCTCTTGCCCTTGGGGTACCGGGGTAGAAATGTATCACGAGTATTGGCGAAGACTTAAGTTGTAAATCGAGGATCAGCCGGATAGCTTAGGGATAGCATTACGCTGGTGGATTTCCTTCCTGGCTTGGTATGCCCCCAAATTAGGACGTTGGGCCGAACTGGGTTAACAATTTCCTTGTGTTATTTACTGCTTTTTATTATTTGTTACTACATTACTTATACTACAAGTTTAGTTAATGTGTGCACATTATACCGCACATTAGTTTCTGTTAAAATCAATAATTAGTGGTAAGCCCGAATTTCAATTGGCATCAGAGCAGGCACCCTGCTTGTTTTTGGGTGAGATTCAGGAAAGATGAATTCTGGAAATACAGACAAGGAAGGAGGTTTTGTTACCAGGCCACCTCTACTGGATGGTACAAACTATGATGGGTGGAAACCTAAGATGCTTGCGTTTCTCCATTCTCTAGACAACAAATCATGGAAGTCAATCCTGAAAAAGTGGGAACCACCTATGATCATTGATCGACGATTTGTGTATCAAAAATATTTTATAACTGCAAGTGCACAGTTTCGTCTTTGAGTTTTAAAAGATATCGAACCACAGAGACCAATAGTTGACCTACCGTAATTCTGTCGTTACGATGTAAATCTAAGGCAGATGATTTGAGTTTTAGAATTGTTTCGAAATTAAAAGAAAATTTAAAAGAAGAATTTAAATTAATTAAAGCGGGATATCGGTATGTAACTTAATTAACCTTCTAGAATTTAATAAATTAATAGCGCGCGGAAAAGGGTTTATTTTTCAGAAGAACTTGCTCAATTTAAAGGTTTAAACCTCACACTCTCGTTTTGTTGATAAAAACCATACTTTCTAGACTAGGAGTTTTACTGTCACTTTTCTACCACCTTAGTTTCGAAAGTATATTTTGAAAATCAATTAGTTCTAATTAATCCTAACGTGGCTCTCGCTCGTTCAAAGATTAATATCAAATTCCTACTATCTAGGTAAAACCTCAAACTCTCGCTCTATTGATTTTAACCTTAGTTGCTTTATTTTACTCTCGTTCAAAAGCTTTGAATTAAATTAGGAATTTGAATCAGAAAAATAGTTAAATATGTGCGCACTTCGTCATTATTAAATTCCCTTCGGAGAATTAATTTACATACCGATATCTAGGAATTTAGCTAGACATAGCAAAAGAAATAAACAAATAAAAACAGAAAATTAAATAAAGCATAAATAAATAATTAAATAAAGACATAAAAAAAACCTGGAAATAAATGCTGAATAAACTTGACTGAAATAATCGGTACAGAATTCTTGACAGGAAAGTGAAAACAGAACTGAAAACGGATTCCCGATGTGGAAATATCGTTACAGTTACTGTAACAAGAAACTAAAACTGACTCAAAAGTAAAGAAAATAAGGTGGGAAAATTCTGAATTTGAGTCTTCTATTTATAGGAGAATTTTGACTTGTACGATCCATGAAAGTAGGAGAGATAAGCTTCACTTTGATCTCATCCAATTGCCATCCAATTAGGAGCAGAAAACGGATCAGACGGTGTGCTTGCTCCCCACGTCGCGCAAAAAGCTGTTTTGGTGGATTTGGGCTTGGTGGCACCCGCCACCACTTCTGTGGCGCCCGCCACAAGGCTGATGGGGGCAAATGCCCCTTTCTGCTGGGCTCCTTTGTGGGCTGCGCGAATCTGTGCTTTGCACCCCCCTTTTTGCTGCGTTTTTTGCCCTTTTTGCTCAATTCTCTTCTCCGACCTATTTTATTTGACATTACTGAAAAGAAAACAAATACCAACATATAAAGACATAAATGAAATCAAAACATATGAAAATGCAACTAAAGTTTACATAAATTAAGCTAAAAATACGATATGATTTCGTGTCATCAAATTTCCCCACACTTGAACCATTGCTTGTTCTCAAGCATAAAAGAATAGTGAATTGCATAGCACAAGTGTAAACACATGACACGATCATCCTACTCATACGTGGTTGCTGGCTAAGCCATGAAAATCAAATAACAGTACAAATAACAAAAACACCGTAATGACACAAGAGACTCCCATTATATGAAAACATACCTGAAGTATTTCCTTTTGACTCTACCTTTCAC
This sequence comes from Trifolium dubium, assembly GCA_951804385.1. NCBI lineage: Eukaryota > Viridiplantae > Streptophyta > Magnoliopsida > Fabales > Fabaceae > Trifolium > Trifolium dubium. Next base: position 18,804,185 of record OX638066.1, read on the forward strand.
CTAAGTTTCATTCACCCTTTTCATTCTAGCGCAATCACATTAAGCCCGTTATCTTGTACACGCCCATGGTAGGAAACCTGTTAGTGATTATGATCATCATATAGCGAGGGGTGCTGATAACATAAGTTTGGTAACCCCTATTTGCTTTACCCACTTCGCATTTGCGGGGGATCGGATCGTAACCCGCCCTACCAAGTTCAGAATCAGACACCTCTGAACCAACTACTAATGAGTTTCTATACTATGGTATTTTTCTCTCGCATGTTTCAACATTTGTTGAATTTTCATCAATTTTTTCAAAGAATCAACCAATAGTATTCATAAACATTTATATTCAAGATCATTCACTTATATTCGTCGGTTTCCCACTTAGTTTGTGCCTTGAGATGGTGCCGACTGCTAAATAAACTACTAAGGGTTCATTAAAACTCAAGTTCAAAGCTTTGTGAAAACTAGTACTCAAGTCAGTTTTACACACTTATTGGAATCTAAGGTGTTAAAACGGTATTGATTTTATCTAACCGTTACCCAAATTTCACAAAATAGCCTAGATAGTGCAAACAACCTATATACTTTCAAACAATCAATATCAAGCATCAAAACTCAACACTTTGCTTTTCACAAGAAATTTTTTGGTATAGCTCAAGAAATGGGAAAATCAGACAAAACAAAGACAATACGCAAAAACTACTCAATTTAAGTGAACTATCCTAATGTTTTATTATGCATGCTAAATGAATGAAAAATAAAAGAAAGCGATAAAGCTTCCTCCCCCACACTTAAATCGAGCATTGTCCCCAATGCAACGACTAAAAAGCGAGGTTGGAAGAAGAACCTGAATAGCCAAGCTTTCACAACTATGAAGCCGTTGAGCGTGCTATCTCTTTATTACCTGCAAAATAAAATGGACTAAAAAGAAAACATTAGAATCAAAATCAGCAGGTTGCCTCCCACTAAGCGCTTTGTTTAATGTCAGTGAGCTCGACTTCAAAGAGGGTGAACTTAGTTCACGTTTTAGCGGACAAGGCGGATAGGTTAAAGTTTGCAAAAGTAGTGTCACTATCCTTAAGATTGTAATGTTTCAACCGCTGTCCATTAACTGTGAATGTATCATCGGAATCACCCTTTATTTCAATCGCTCCATGGGGATATGTCTTTGAAATTGTAAAGGGGCCTGACCACTTTGAGCGAAGTTTTCCGGGAAAGAGTTTAAGTCTTAAATTAAAAAGAAGTACTAGCTCTCCCACTTTAAACTCTCTCCTAGATAGACGCTTGTCATGCCATTTTTTAGTTCTTTCCTTATAGATTCTAGCATTCTCATAATCGTCTAACCTAAGCTCTTCTAACTTATGGATATCCAAGATCCTTTTCCTACCGGCGGTGGTGTAATTAAAATTAAGGGCCTTGATAGCCCAATAAGCTTTGTGCTCTAATTCCACCGGTAGATGGCATGATTTGCCATAAACAAGCTTGAAGGGAGTGGTCCCAATTGGGGTCTTATAGGCTGTCCTATATGCCCACAATGCCTCATTTAGCTTTAAGGACCAATCCTTCCTTGAGGTTGCGACTATTTTTTCTAAGATTTGCTTGATCTCCCTATTGGAGACCTCCACTTGCCTACTTGTCTGAGGGTGATAGGGAGTTGCTATACGGTGTCGGACCCCATATTTAGATAGTAGCCTTTCAAAGATCCTAGAGATAAAATGGGAGCCACCATCGCTGATGACAAGTCTCGCCACACCGAACCTAGGGAAGATCTGGTTCTTAAAAAGTCTAATCACTACTTGGGCGTCATTAGTTGGAGAGGCAACAGCCTCGATCCATTTGGACACGTAATCAACAGCCACAAGTATGTATTTATTACCAAGAGAAGATGGGAATGGTCCCATGAAGTCTATCCCCCACACATCAAACACTTCCACTTCAAGGATGCCTTGCTGAGGCATTTCATCGCGCCTAGAGATGCCACCAGCGTGCTGGCACTGATCACAAATCCGTATGGCAGCGTGGACATCTTTCCAAATAGTGGGCCGATAAAGGCCGGCTTGCAAAATCTTAGCGCAAGTTTTGGAAGTACTTGCATGTCCCCCATATGGCGCAGAATGGCAATGAGAAATAACGTTTTGCGCCTCTTTTTCGGGGACACATCGACGGAAGACTCCATCGGCACCTCTTTTGAAAAGAAGAGGGTCATCCCGATAGTAATGTTTTAGGTCACTGAAGAACTTCTTCTTCTGTTGGTAGGTCAGATCAGGCGGAAGAACTCTTGCTGCTAGGTAGTTGACAAAGTCGGCATACCATGGCAGCGAGTCCCTCGTGCAGACAGAGTTGACAACTTTAGTGTTGTCATCAATTAGGGGGCACTCGGAGGCGACACTCTCCATAAGGGCTACTAGCCTCTCATATGGGAAGTCGTCATTTATGGGCACTTTTTCAAGCGCCATTCCCTCCATTCTTGACAAGTGGTCCGCAACTGTGTTGTCGATTCCTTTCTTGTCTTGGGTCTCTAAATCAAATTCTTGAAGGAGCAAGATCCATCTTAGGAGCCTTGGTTTGGCATCCTTTTTGTTCACAAGGTACCTAATGGCCGCACGGTCGGTGTAGACAATGATTTTGGCACCTATTAGGTAAGAACGAAACTTGTCGACTGCGAACACAACAGCCAGGAGTTCTTTTTCTGTGGTGGCGTAGTTCATTTGCGCGGGGTCTAAGGTCCTACTAGCATAGTAGATAGCATGAAGCTTCTTATCTTTCCTTTGACCTAAGACCGCGCCTATAGCATAGTCACTAGCGTCATACATGATCTCAAATGGTAGACTCCAATCAGGTGGCTGCATGATGGGTGCAGAAATGAGAGCTGCCTTTAATTGTTGGTATGCCCTTAGGCACTCCTCATCAAAAATGAACTCGGCATCTTTCATTAGCAGCCCGGTTAAGGGCTTTGTGATTTTGGATAAGTCCTTAATAAATCGCCGATAGAAACCGGCGTGACCTAAAAAGCTTCGAACTTCTCTCACAGATTTGGGAGGTGGTAGATTCTCTATAACTTGGATTTTAGCTCTATCTACCTCAATCCCCTTACCTAGTATAGCTTTAGGTTTCCATGGCCACTTATCAAGTGCTCTAACATACCCCTCACTTTTTCTTTTTTTTCTCATATAGGGTGTTTCAGCTTCCTTGCCCTCTTCTATTATTTTATGCTTTAGGGGAAAAGGATGTTTTCTAGCTTGAGGCGGGGGTTTTGGTTCAAATTCAGCTGTCCTTCTTTCTTTTGACTTAGTATTTTCAGTCGCCTCTTTGAGTGTTACCCTCATCCTCGTTGCACTAATGACTTCCTTAAACTTTCTTTCCCCCAATTTTCTCTTTCTTTTAGCGCCCTCAACCCCATGTGTGTTGATTTTTATAATTTTTTCTTTTCCACATGTTTGGGGTTTAAGGTCTACTCTAGCCTCTACTAACCTTTGGGGAACAAGGATCGGTGGGTTACAGGGAGCAGGGAAAACATACAGTGTTCCCTTCTCTACCTCTTTGACTACTTCACTAGGGAGCAGTGTCAGTGATGGTTCTTCGATCTCCACTCTTTCCTTGCTAAAACTCTCAACATCATTATCATTTTCACTAGGCATCTCAATCTCACCTTCACTAATGTTTGCTACGACGTTTTCTTGTCTCTCGTGAGAGAGTTTTATGGCCGTCTGAGCGAGCTTGGAGATTCGCATCTCCATTGACTCTTGGTAAGTCACTATTGAGTCGACCTTATCGTTGAGCTTCTCAAAGGCTTTGGTATATTCGAGGTTGCTTAGCCTAATATTTTCGTTTTCGAGGTTTTGTACTCGCATAAATTCCCTTAATTTTTGCTCTAGCCTATCATTAGCGGAGGCTTCCATAAATTTATCAAACACTGCTAATAGGCTAGGACTCACGGATTCGTCCGGTTCCTCGAAGTATTGAGATTGGTATTCATATTGAGAGTTAAGGTATTGTCCCTCGAAGTATGGGGACGGTTGAGGCTGGTAGTTATAGAAATCATGATTGGGGTAGTTGAAATTTTGAGGATAGTCATTATAAAAGAAATTAGGGTTGTACATCAGATTAAGCGCGAAGAACTTTTCCTAAAAATTTTCAAAATTAAATTTAAAATTTAAAAATGCCTTAATCTCTACGGTGTAACGACGGAGTTACGATATCGACTAAATTGGTCCCCGGCAACAGCGCCAAAAACTTGATCAACGATTTGTGTATCAAAAATATTTTATAACTGCAAGTGCACAGTTTCGTCATTGAGTTTTAAAAGATATCGAACCATAGAGACCAATAGTTGACCTCCGTAATTCTGTCGTTACGATGTAAATCTAAGGCAGATGATTTGAGTTTTAGAATTGTTTCGAAATTAAAAGAAAATTTAAAATAAGAATTTAAATTAATTAAAGCGGGATATCGGTATGTAACTTAATTAACTTTCGGGAAATTAATAAATTAATAGCGCGCGGAAAAGGGTTTATTTTTCAGAAGAACTTTCTCAATTTAAAGGTTTAAACCTCACACTCTCGTTTTGTTGATAAAAACCATACTTTCTAGACTAGGAGTTTTACTGTCACTTTTCTACCACCTTAGTTTCGAAAGTATATTTTGAAAATCAATTAGTTCTAATTAATCCTAACGTGGCTCTCGCTCGTTCAAAGATTAATATCAAATTCCTACTATCTAGTTAAAACCTCAAACTCTCGCTCTATTGATTTTAACCTTAGTTGCTTTATTTTACTCTCGTTCAAAAGCTTTGAATTAAATTAGGAATTTGAATCAAAAAAATAGTTAAATATGTGCGCGCTTCATCATTATTAAATTCCCTTCGGAGAATTAAGTTACATACCGATATCTAGGAATTAAGCTAGACATAGCAAAAGAAATAAACAAATAAAAACAGAAAATTAAATAAAACATAAATAAATAATTAAATAAAGACATAAAAAAAACCTGGAAATAAATGCTGAATAAACTTGACTGAAATAATCGGTACAAAATTCTTGACAGGAAAGTGAAAACAGAACTGAAAACGGATTCCCGATGTGGAAATACCGTTACAGTTACTGTAACAAGAAACTAAAACTGACTCAAAAGTAAAGAAAATAAGGCGTGGAAAATTCTGAATTTGAGTCTTCTATTTATAGGGGAATTTTGACTTGTACGATCCATGAAAGTAGGAGAGATAAGCTTCACTTTGATCTCATCCAATTTCCATCCGATTAGGAACAGAAAACTGATCAGACGGTGTGCTTGCTCCCCACGTCGCGCAAAAAGCTGTTTTGGTAGATTTGGGCTTGGTGGCGCCCGCCACCACTTCTGTGACGCCCGCCACAAGGCTGATGGGGGAAAATGCCCCTTTCTGCTGGGCTCCTTTGTGGGCTGCGCGAATCTGTGCTTTGCACCCCCCTTTTTGCTGCGTTTTTGGCCCTTTTTGCTCAATTCTCTTCTCCGACCTATTTTATTTGACATTACTGAAAAGAAAACAAATACCAACATAAAAAGACATAAATGAAATAAAAACATATGAAAATGCAACTAAAGTTTACATAAATTAAGCTAAAAATACGATATGATTTCGTGTCATCAATCATTGACAAGGATGAGAAGGTTACTGATGTTCCAAAGCCCCCTGAAGACTGGACCAAAGATGAAGATGAACTTGCATGTGGTAACAACAAAACATTAAATGCCATATTCAATGTTGTTGACAAGAACATGTTCAGACTAATCAAGAAGCAGACTGTAGCTAAAACTGCATGGGACATGTTGAAGACAAATCAAGAAGGTACGTCTAAAGTAAAAATGGCCAAGCTACAGCTTCTTACAACACAATTTTAAAATCTTAAAATGAAAGAAGATGGAAATATATATGATTTTCAAATGGAAATGTTGGACTATGCAAACATGTTTGATTCTTTAGGAGAATCTAGTTCTGAAGAAAAACCGTGTAGAAAGATTATTAGATCTCTCCCTAAGAGATTTGATATGAAAGTCACTGCCATTGAAGAAGCTCAGGACATTGCAAACATGAAAATGTATGAGCTCATAGGATCTCTTCAAACTTTTGAAGGAGCTTGTAATGACAGAAGTGATAAGAAAACCAAAGGCATTGCTTTTGTGTCAAATGTGGGGCTTGAGAAAATTGAAGAGCATGAAACTGGAAATCATACCACAGATGAAATAGTATTCCTTGGTAAACAGTTCAACAGAATTCTGAAGAAGTATGGAGGAAAACAAAATAAATTTGGAAGAAATACTCAATCTGATAGCAGAAGATCAGATCCTCTTAGAAAAGCTGTTGAAGGAAAGGACAAGAAAGTAAGATGCTTTGAATGTGAGGGATATGGCCATGTCAGACCAGAATGTACTACTTTCATCAAAAACCAAAAGAAAGAACTAAGTGTTACTTGGTCATATGATGACTCAGAAGATGACGACATTAAAGGAGAGGCTGCAAAACTCATAACTGCACTAACTGCTAAGTGTGATATATCTGAGTCTGAATCTTGTGAGGATGAAGCTGCATATAAAGGGTTAGATATCAGATACAAAAAACTGTGGCACAGTACTGAGAACGCTTACAAGAAACTATATGAGAGAAATCAAATTGGCCAAGAGAAGATAATTGAAAGAACCAATCATGTCTCCAAGGTATCAAGATTAAATGAGGAAATTATGCAACTCACTTCAAGAATAAAAAACATGAAGAAGCAAGTCAGAAAGTTGAAGAGAGGTAAAGCAGAAATTAGTTACTTTAAGCAACGTCAAGAAATTAGACCTAGAACAGCATCTGATTCTATGATGTGGAGTGACATGTGGGCACATTCTCCCAAGATCACAGGTATCCAGCCCAAAAATACATCTCAGCACAAATTCAAGAAAAGATGGGTGTGTCATTACTATGGTGAGAAATGACACATAAAACCTTACTGTCACAAATTGTTTGGATTCCCTGACAATCAAACCCTGCAGCAACCTAAAAGAAAACTTGAAATAAAGAAAAATTGGGAACCCAAAGAAAATTGCTTTGGATTAGTTGCTTCATTTAAAACTTCATCAAAAGAAGATTGGTATCTTGACAGTGGATGCTCAAGGCATATGACAGGGGTAAACAACTTTATAACATGCTTAAAGCCTTACTCAACCAAATATGTGACTTTTGGAGATGGTACAAAAGGATAAATCATGGGAGTTGGGAATCTTGTTGCAAATGGAACACCAAACATTGAAAATGTGTTGCTGGTAAAAGGATTAACAACAAATCTCATCAGTATCAGTCAACTCTGTGACCAAGGCTTTAAAGATGAATGCTTAATTACAGATGGATATGGAAACATAACCATGAAAGGAACAAGATGCAAATCAAACTGTTACATATTGGCTCAGGAGGAAAGCAACTTACCCTCATACCCTTTGAGTAAAGTTGAGATGTGTCTTCAGAAATTTAAGCATCCTTATCCAAGAAAAATTAAAAACTTGAAGGTGTCCAATCATATCTCTACTAAAAGTTTAGATCTCATTGTATCTCAAGTAGATGTCAATCATGATACTCCAAGATCAGGTATTACCACCATTTTATATAATCTATTGTAAAAGAGAAAACATATTGTTATAGACTGTCAAATGTTTGGCAGAAATTATCACAATATAGTTCCTAAAATCAACGAAGAAATCTCTCTGGGAACCTATAGGAAAAACATTGTTATGGAGTTTGCTGATGTGATTAATAATGTGCCAAGTACACAAATAGCACATGTGCACTATCATGTAAAGAAGTTACACCAAAGATCTAACCTTGATGAAATATTGTTTAATCAACTTAAGAGGATACTGAACTACATGGTTGGTTACTCTGAGTGTGATATGGTATATGCTCAAAACTATACTCAAATGATCTGGATAAAGCAAGTGCTGATGGGGTACAATGTAGAGGAAGATGTGGTCACATTATGTTCTGATAATCCAAGGAACACAAAACTGCTTAAGAATCATATCCAGTATGGTAAAACCAAGCACATAAATGTTATACAACATCTTTTTCATGACTTGGTAGAAAAGAAAAGTGTTTTGCTTGAGATCAATGCTACTGATGAAAAAATTACTGAGACACTCACTAAAGAGTTAGATGTTGGTCAGGTTGAGAAGTTGAAGGGTACATTAGGCAACTGCCTAATAAAACAGTTGTAGCAATTAAAGTACTGCGCCCGTGCAACGGTCATAACCGTTCCACTCCACTACTTTCTTCCATTTGTGTTACAAACTGTTCTACTTCCACAATCCTTCTCTCAAAACACACCCTCTCTGCTACTTATCTCCTCAACCCTAATCACATCACAGACTTAACCATGACAAAGAAGTCAAACTTTACACCAGAAAAATTATCCTCTGAAACTTTGTCTTCTTCCCATTCTACTAGATCCAAAGCTAGGGAAGATAAAAATGTGTTAATTGCTGAGGCAAAACCGATCTCTATTGTGTATGCATCTGATGGAAAGAATGTCATAACTTCGTCTGCAAAATCAAAAGCTCCGTTTGAGAAGTCAAAGAAGAAAATAGAAAAATCAACTCCTAAAAGGAAGGCTCACACAATGTCAAGTCTATATCTTTCCTCCATTGATGATTCACAGAAAAACAAAGCTCATGACAAGTCTATTGCACCAGATCACACTGCATGCAAATCCAGTGATTTATTGGAAGAAGAAACGACTCAACACACGTCTGGATCTGGTAAAGATTCTTACGCCCCTATCATTGCTGAAACAAATGTTCTTAACAAAACTGAGGGTACTGTTGATAGTGAATCACCAAAAAGCCAGTCCATAGCTGATGTACTCACCTCTCAAAAATCCACTCCTTCTGATATCAATGTGTTGCCTGATGTTGCCACATCATTGGCACAATCTGTTCTTGCTGCTGGCACATAGAAAAAGGGTGAGGGAAGAAAATCAAGCTATGAATCTGAAAACAAAGAAAAAAAATCTGTGGATGCTGAAGATGCTGACAACACTTGAAAAGTATCTAATGATGCAAATGCTGAAAAATCTGATGAAGATGAAGAGTCTGACAATGATGAATGAGACAAATGCAACAATGATGAAGAAACCAATGAATCCTCATCAACTAACTCTAGTTCAGAAAATTCAAGTGCACAAGGGAGTGAAGAATTTGAGAAAGATCAAGGTATAGTTGACATTGACAATTATGAAGTTGTTGCAAGAACACCTACAGTTTCTCCTGAAACAAAGAAATGTCTCACAAGCTGCCACTGAAAAAATCCACACCAAATGTGATATCTATTCCTGACAAAAGAACTGCTCCACAACCAAATCAAACTACTTCCAAAGGTAAGAAGAAGATCTCAATGCATGGACCACCAAGAGGATGGAGTAAAATTCAAATCTCCAACACTGGAAAAGGGAAGAAGGGTCAGAAAAGGAAGTCTCCTGCAAGTGACTCTGACTCAGAGTATAATGTGAACGAGGATGTGAACACATCATCTCCAAAATTTGTCCCTGCCAAGAAGTCTAAAAAGGCTGTTGAAGTTCCTGAGTGATGGAATGCTAGCAAACAATGAGGTGATGGATTTAATTGAGAAAGCTGGATTAATGAAGACTGTTACAAATCTAGGAAGCTGCTGTGAGCAATTGGTCAAGGAATTTATGGTCAACATTCCCACATAATGTGATAACCCTCTTAGCAAAGAATGTCACAAAGTATATGTGAGGGGTAAATGTGTGGAATTCTCTCCTACTGTCATCAACAGGTTTTTGGGGAGAAGTGAAGATCCTCAGGCTGAGTTAGAAGCAACTGACAACGAAGTATGCAAGGCCTTGACTGATAACAAAGTAAAGATGTGGCCAACAAGGGTCAAACTGCCTGCTGCTAAGCTCACACATAAATATGGCCTTTTGAATAGGATAGCTGCTGCTAACTGGGTTCCTACTCATCATCACTTCAATGTGGCTACTACTCTGGGTAAGTTCATATATGCTGTTGGCAATTCCATTCCTTTCAATTTTGGAAATTATATTTTCTTACAAACTATCAAGCATGCAAAAAGTCCTACTGCTGTGAAAATGCCCATTGCATTTCCTACCTTGCTGTGTGCCATTATGCTTGAACAACATCCCACCCTAAAGAGGGATGGTGACTTTGCTATGAAGAGGGGTAGCAAGCTGAATGTTATCCTTCAGTCCTCCAGTAAGCATAATGTGCAGGAAGATGTTGGCACATCTGCCCCTGTTTCTCTTTCCAGACATGGTATGATTGCAGAACTAAAAGCTACCTGCAAGGAGTTGGATGAGAGGAAGAGAAGACTTGAGATGGTCATTGCTGCTCTGGAAAAAGAAGAAGTTGAAAAGGATGTAACTTACAAGGATGAGGGGGAGAGCAAAGAGGATGGTGAGTCCAGTGCAAGCTCTGAAGAAGAGGAAGATGAAGACAAGGAAGTTGAGGAGGACTCGATTGAAAGTCACTCCCTTTGATCTTACCTTATGAATGTATTTTTTTTGGATTACTTTCTTTTTGGGCACTTGCCTTGGATCTTATTCAACACCTCAGTGTGCATGTGGTCTGTAATCTTTGAATATTTTGATCTCTTATGCACTATCTATGCCCTATGAATCTGATAACAGGCACTCTATCTGCTATATGTTCTCTAATTTGATGGTATCCGAATCTGCTAGCTTATCTGTTGAGATATTATCTCCTCTATTTCTCTAATTTGAAGATCTATGCTCATGGTATGTTTGGCAAAATTTTATGTCTAAAAAGGGGGTGTAGGATGTCAATTGTTAATTGTTAATTGTGTTACTAATCTTATGTGAGTTAGTCACACTACTATGCCAGAAGAATGAAGTAAATTAATATGTGGACATATTGACTGGCTCCACATGATCTGTCCCCAGATGTGTGTTAATTAGTAGTTGTTGCTCATACAAGCATTGCACGCATGATGTGGCTAACAACGTTGACACATGGTTGGTGTCACTTTGTTTGCACGTTTTGTCTAAGATATTGATACATAGTCGGTGTTAATATGTTGCTTATGAACTAATTGTTACTCATATGAGTATTGCACGCATGATGTGGCTAATGATGTTGACACATGGTTGGTGTCACCTTGTTTGCATGTTATGTCTAAGATATTGATACATAGTCGGTGTCAATATGTTACTTATGAGTTAATTTTTTTTTCCCATGCTCTGGGATATGCATGAAATAAGGGGGAGAAAATGTTTCTTGTTAATAAAGCAGAAATTAAGGGGGAGTGCTACTTATATGATGCTACTACTGAAGGGGAGTTAATGGTTTCTTGTTAATTGTGTGCCTGCATGCTTTTGTGTCACTCTTAGCATGTATAGTCATATGTGTGCTTTCTTAAGCACCTTCTACTGTTCTTAATTGAGGCCATCTATTATCTGCTGCTATATGCCTCTGATGCTCCTCATCTAAAGCCTATATGGTAAGCATCTTTATAAGGAATCCACTATGTGAATTGTTGATTGTTAATTATTCTCCTTCAAGGTCTTTATTCTCTAATCAATATGAAGGAGTTCATCATTTATATCTCTCTGGCATAGATATCTAGTCCAAGATTGTTTTAGCCAAAAATTTGCCAAAGGGGGAGATTGTTAGTGTTTTTGTGTTGGCCTCATTTTTGGCAAAACACAATGTGGAGGATTATGTGTGCACATCATTAAGGATGTGGAAAACAATGTGAGCACATCATATTACTCCGGAACCTTAACACTTATTTACGCGCCATATCTTTCTTGAAAGATTTGTTTTGTTTTTAATTCGCTTGCTTGCAGGCTAAGTCGCGCGCGTTCCATGAACCATCAGGGTTACTTGTTAACCTAATTCTATTTGTAAAAAATATTTTCCAATCATGGGAATATTTTATTTGGTTCAAATTTATATTTCTTGGGACAGAATTATTACAAGGAATTATTTGCTTGAAGCCCAAGACATGTCTGAAGATCTAGAAGACTCTGAAGACTATATATATGCATGAAGACTAAACCTAATATTCACGCAAACAAATATTGAAGATTAGAGTTTTAGGGTTTGTGTCTTTTTAATTGTTCATTGTTAATTGTGAGCCTTAGCTTGTGTCACCTAGATGCTTGCTTAAGGACTCGTCTTTTGAGTTGTAATCCAAAGCTTTTAAGCAAGGAATGTCTCTCATCACTCTAAGCTTTTAAGGACGAGTGGTGTTTAGTTCTTTAGGGAGTGTTCTCTAAATATCTGTTAATTGTCTAAAGATAACACTGGTCTGTGTTAGGATAGGAAGTGAGATAGGTTTCTCTTGCCCCTGGGGTACCGGGGTAAAAATATATCACGGGTATTGGCGAAGACTTAAGTTGTAAACCGAGGATCAGCCGGATAGCTTAGGGATAGCATTACGCTAGTGGATTTCCTTCCTGGCTTGGTATGCCCCCAGATTAGGACGTTGGGCCGAACTAGGTTAACAATTTCCTTGTGTTATTTACTGCTTTTTATTATTTGTTACTGCATTACTTATACTACAAGTTTAGTTAATGTGTGCACATTATACCGCACATTAGTTTCTGTTAAAATCAATAATTAGTGGTAAGCCAGAATTTCAATATGTAACAAAGTGCATGTATATTTTTGTATTTATGCTGTATGAAATGCGAATCGGATTTATAGGTCCAAAATTGGGGTACAACAGCTGCCATTATTTAAGTTTCTTCAACAGGAGAGATGAAAAAGTAATTTTTATCTCGACGGGGTTGAAGAGACATAAATATAAGACGTGCGCCATTTTTGGACCTAAAAATCCTCTCGCAATTCTCATGATGCAAATGTATGCAAAATGCGGACTTTTTTTGAAATTTGTAGAAAATGTTATTGGAACTAGACAAAGGAAAATGATGAAAAAAACTCCACAGGGGAAAAAAACAAGACATGGCCCGACCAGGGAAACATCAAACAAACTCCACTGGGGAACAAAGTAAGACACTTGGGAAAATGTTATCGACCATCATTGGACCGACAACAATATAAAGAAATAAATCATTTTCATAAAACACAAGACCATTGTCCACCGCCTTGCAAAGAGACGACTTGTAGAAAAAAGACAAAGTCTACCGAGAAACAAGAGCATTGTCCACCGCCTTACAAAGAGACGACTTGTAGAAAAAAAGGCAAAGTCTACAGAGAAACAAGAGCATTGTCCACCGCCTTACAAAGAGACGACTTGTAGAAAAAAAACAATGTCTACAGAGAAAAGGAACATTGTCCACCGCCTTACGAAAAGACAGACTGTAGAAAAAAGACAATATTTGTAGAGAATAAGAACGTTGTCCACCGCCGTACAAAGAGACGGATTGTAAAAAAAAGATAACGTCTACAGAGAACAGGAACATTGTCCACCGCCTTACAAAGAGACAAATTGTAGAAAAAAGACAATGTCAAGAATATTGTCCACCGCCTTACAAAGAGACGGATTGTAGAAAAAAGACAATATCTGTAGAGAATAAGAACGTTGTCCACCCCCTTACAAAGAGACGGATTGTAGAAAAAAGACAACGTCTACAGAGAACATGAACATTGTCCACCGCCTTACAAAGAAACAGATTGTAGAAAAAAGACAATGTCAAGAATATTGTCCACCGCCTTACGAAGAGACAGACTGTAGAAAAAAGACAATATCTGTAGAGAATAAGAACGTTGTCCACCGCCGTACAAAGAGATGGATTGTAGAAAAAAGACAACGTCTACAGAGAACAGGAACATTGTCCACCGCCTTACCAAGAGACAGATTGTAGAAAAAGGACAATGTCAAGAATATTGTCCACCGCCTTACAAAGAGACGGATTGTAGAAAAAAGACAATATCTGTAGAGAATAAGAACGTTGTCCACCCCCTTACAAAGAGACGGATTGTAGAAAAAAGACAACGTCTACAGAGAACAGGAACATTGTCCACCGCCTTACAAAGAGAGGGATTGTAGAAAAAAGACAATGTCAAGAATATTGTCCACCGCCTTACGAAGAGACAAACTGTAGAAAAAAGACAATATCTGTAGAGAATAAGAACGTTGTCCACCGCCGTACAAAGAGACGGGTTGTAGAAAAAAGACAACGTCTACATGTCACCCACTGGTAACATGATTCTCTGAAAGAGAAGTAACTCTGACAAGTACTTTCAAGTTGATCAATTGTATGAGTGTATGTATTGTAGATAGAAAAGAGTTGTATAATCTTTTGTGTTATGTCTATAGAGAGAAAATATTTGTATGGTCTTTTTGTGTAATGTTTGTAAAGCTCACTAGGGATAAAACCACTTGAGGAAATGTAATGTGTATCTGGTAAAATACAAGCTTCTTGTGCGGAAAACTTGTCACCTGTTGTTGAATTGATGTCCAATCTGGGACCAAACCGGAGGGAAACTATAAAGCAAGACTCTGTATCCAATTGAAGAATAAATTCAATTGGGAATTTCCTTTTGTTGTAGGAAAAACTGAAACAACCATCTTCCACAAGAGAGGAGTCTAGTGGGGAATTTTTGAAACAAGAGGTGTACGATTATCTGCCTAAGCTGACACTCTAATTGGAGAGAATAACATGCCCATCCCGAATCTATTTTGTAGACGTAAACAAGACAAAAGAAACACAATCATGTATATGATGTAACAATGTATGAATGATGTAAATGTTTGTAGCACATGTAAATGCTATGTTTGAATGTATATATGTATGTATGTATGTATGTATGTATGTATGTATGTATGTATGTATGTTGAACATCGATTGTTGGACAAACAAAGTGACCAAACCGGAGACACAAGCCAACTTCGCTTTGTAACTCAAAGTGTTTCAATATGGTGTATATGTTGCTGTAGATGAAGCAAGAGAACTCCTTGGGGAAGGAACAACTTCTCTGGGGGAAAAGATCGTTTTAAACGAAACGAATTGTATTCAAACTTGATTGTACTCAAGACAAAATTGTCAACTTTCCTTGGGAATGTACCCTTTTCTTGGAAGAAAACCCCATATCAATATGAATTCAAGTTCTGTTGAAAGTAGAATAACCGTATGGACATCACTGGGGTGTGTCCATTTCTGGGTGGAAAAACCCAACATCGACTGAAACTTGATCCATGTTTGGGTGAAGATACCAGGCCAAGAATTCACTGGTGTATTAGAAGTTGTCATGTGAAATAGTTTAATGTAAGCCAAGTAAGAACACCCTTCTTTGAGAAATGACCTCGTTTCGCACTTTAAAGTTCAACTTTCCTTGAGATAACTGTTGATACTCTCTTAAAGAAATCATGTTTGCTGTTGATGAATAACTTGAGAGAATGGAGACAATTTTGCCCCTTGCTTTGGATTTTTTTTGCTTCAGTCTAATAAATCCTTGAATAAAACGCTTGAAGAGCGTGATTGGTTGACCTTTCACATTAAGCGTTGTATGTGTTAACTACAGCAGTATGCAATGAGAGTAGAAGCTCTTTTGTGTTCATGGTTATGAGAACCAAGGTTCCTAGAATCTTTTAGAAGATATGGTCTTGACATAGTATGCTTCAAGTGTTTGAAACCTTGAAGGGCATGCCCTTGATTAACTGATGTTTGTAGTATAATCAAACTTTGAACCAATTCAACCTTGATAGACAGAAATATTCAACTTGTTTGCCCTTGATTGGCAGAATCCATATGTAACTTGCTCCTGGCTAGGAGCGTCACAAGTTAGCTTTTCCCTTGATCAGACCATAGCTCAAATTTCTATTGATGTCAAGCACTAATTTGCAAGTAAAATTATTTCTTTTGAAAAGTATTTTTGATAGAATGTACATGTAAGTTTTGAAATTGAATATTTTTGTATATTTTTTTTAAATGGAAACACATACGATATGTACAAAAGATAATTGTGATTACTCAACAAACATGAGGAGTCAGCTTAACAATAAAATTGCCGAATATGCTTTCAACGTGAGCCTACCTTCAATTAAGTCTTTTGAAGGTTATAAATATGGCTAAAATTTATGTAAATCAAGCCAAAAAATAGATATAAATTTTTGTTATCAAATTCCCCCATAATTGAACATTGTTTGTCCTTAAGCATAAAAATAGTAACTCTTTTTAGCACAAGTTTGAAACATGACACAACAACTCTACTCATACGTGGTTGCCAGCTATATGGTAAAATCGAGTAATTGATATCAAAACCAAGAGTACTGTAGTAACACAAAACCACACATTGCAGTCAAAGACTCCTATCATATGAAGACAAATCTGAAGTATTTTATTGTGACTCCAACTTTTGCTTAAATTTTATTCACCTTTTTTCATTCAGTGCAATCACATTAAGCCCGTTATCTTGAACACGCTCTGGGTAGAAAATCTGTTAGTGATTATGATCATGTATCGAGGGGTGCTGATAACAAAAGTTTGGTAAACCCTTTTTTTCTCTTCCAAATGCAGTTGTGGGGAATTGGATCGTAACCCGTCCTACCAAGTTCAGAATCAGACTCCTCTGAACCAACCACTAATGGGTGTATTTACAATGGTTTTTCTTTGTATGTTCAGCAACTGTTGGATTAGACAACCGAGTAAGAGTCATATAACTTAATAAGTGCATTAATATTTATGAAAACAACCAAAGTATTTGAACTTTAATTCGGGATCATTCACTTATGTTCATCGATTTTCCACTTAGTTTGTGCCCAAGATGGTGCTGACTGCCAAGATAAACTAGTAAGAGTTACTTTAAAACTTAAATTCACAGCTTTGTCAAAATTAGTACTCAAATTAATCTTGCATACTTTTGAGAGTCTAAGGTGTTAAGACAGTACTGATTTTATTGAATCATTACTGAACCTTCATAATGCATCCTAAAGTGCAAAAACAACCTTCATACTCTTAAAGTGTCATGTCAAGTGTCAAACCAAAATTGTTTTTTTTTTTTGTCTTTAACAAGATATATCTCAAGAAACTGGGAGAATCAGATAACAGTGAAAACATATGCAAGAGTGGCTCAACTTAGCATTAACTATTTTTGTTTTGTTTTTGTTTTATGCAACAGTGAAAGGAAGTGAAACAATGTCTTACATCATCAACTAGAAATTTTACCAGTGAAAGCATATATCAACAAAAATTAGTTATTTACTTTCGTCATCCTCACTCCAAGTTTGTAAGTGGTGAAACAAGAAAGAGAATGAACACAAATGGATGGATTTCAAAAACATGCGTGTTTATTATATTAAAAGTACTTGATGAAAGACCTAACTTTAAAAACAAACAAATGCTTGGCAGGAAAAAGATAAAAGCCTAGCGATTATAGGGATAAGTTTCCTAGCATCACTGATTTCAACTAGATAAAGATTAGCAGAAATAACGCCAACATTAACTCAATGAAATCAAATCATTCCATGTGTCACAACATTGGTTTTTGGTGGGGTAAATTGAACCAATTCAGCATTGTAGAAGGTATCTCTGATGGACTTGATCACATCACCTGGCTTAACAGTTCTGGCAAATGCAGAAAAGCCCAAATTTTCAAAATACTTGTTTTCTGGCGGAGCAGCAACATGCCCCCAACCTGTAGGCTACCTGTTTTGTATCACTTTTTCTGCATCCTTCAAGGAAGACATGGGTGCTCCCCCCTTTTTGGTGCTCTTGTCATCAGATGATGTCTAATAATTTGGTAATGAATTAGCTTGCACATTAGGATTGGCATCTTTGAATTTCAAGACACCGGTCTTTATCAATCTTTTAACCTCATTCCTCAAACCATAGCAAT
Source organism: Trifolium dubium (assembly GCA_951804385.1). Classification (NCBI taxonomy): domain Eukaryota; kingdom Viridiplantae; phylum Streptophyta; class Magnoliopsida; order Fabales; family Fabaceae; genus Trifolium; species Trifolium dubium. Next base: position 18,821,978 of record OX638066.1, read on the forward strand.
GTTCAACATCATGGCCTGGTGATCCCGAGTGGTAGATGCAAGAAAGATCAGATCTATACCATGAAGGTAATTTGTCAGGTACTGGCAAAGGTGGTTTAAGCTGAACATACTTCATTTCAATCAAAGCAGGTAGCAAATCTGCATACAACATAAGAATCGGATCATACTGAGGTGCTCTCTTCTGAGCAGCATGAGTTACAGCAACAACACGATGTTGTTTGTTGTTGCTGGTTCCTCTTTGGCCTCCCATGGGGCGCCATACTTACTTTTTGTTCTTTCTTCATATCAAAGTTCAACCCAAGCTTACTTGTATCATTTGACAAAGCATTCTTTCTTCTCAAACGTCTTTCTCAGAGACCTTCCTCAATGCACATACCTGTGTCTACCATGTCGGCAAAATCACGAGGTGTACAAGCAACCATTTTGTCAAAGTAGAAAGCATCAAGAGTTTTCAAGAAGATTTTAGTCATTTCTTTTTCTTCTAGAGGTAGGCTAATCTAAATTGCAACCCCTTCCATCTCTGAACGAAAGTCGCGCCTAAGTCATCAAACGTTTTAATATTGGTACTATCCAATCCCATGTACCATTTCAAAGCAGCATCAGTCAGGCTATCTTGGAATAAATGAATTAGCAGTTGATCATCTTTTGTTAGAGCATACATTTTTCTAGCATACATCGCAAGATGCAACTGAGAATAAGAATTCCCCTTAAACTTTTCAAACTTGGGCATTTTGAAATTAGGCGGAATCTTGACATTCGGCACTACACACAGATCATGAGCACTCTTCCCAAACAAGTCTTCCCCACAGAGAGTTTTGATGTCATGCACTCTATCAAAGTGATCCTTGAAGTCATCCACATTATATGCCCTAACACTTTGAGCTTGTCCAACATTATAAATAGGTCCATTATCTTGCGGTGTAGTGTGAACCACAGGAGCTGTAACAGTTAAAAATGGTTATGTGACAAGCACAGTAACTTGAGGAACTGTCAAAGTAGGAATCCGAATACAAGAAACATTGGGATGAAAGATCTCATTGAAATTATTAGTCTCTAACACAGTACTTGTCAAAGCCTGAGAATAAAGAGGTGGCAGAGATGCCTGATTCTGTGCATTCAACAAAGTTTCCATCATAGTAGTCAACCTATCCATAGTTGACTGGAGTGTAGCAGCTTCTTCACGGAGCCGAAGGTTCTCTTGTTCAATTGCTTCCATAACTTTCTCTTGATTAACACGAGTGTTGTACTTGCAAGTTGAGTTTTGACGAAAGCGTCGGACAACTGAGAGAAAGACACAAAGCTTAGACCTTTTTGGAGAAAACCATGAATGCAAAATGATGCATGAGAAAGAAAGTTTTATTTTGATTTAGATTTTCAAAAGGTGAACCACTGATCAGTGTATTTTTGGTGCACTTTTAATCACTTTGGGCTATGGCAATTGTATGACTTCTCCCACTATTTTAGTGTTTTTATCTTGTTTTGTGTCTAGAGTCTAGTTGTGCTATTATTTACGTTTTGCTGGTTATATTTGTAATAAACAGTAAATTGACACCTTCTCATTGCGCAGACTATAACTTGAGCTAGGAATATTGGATTGAGAGGCGGACAGTTGCATTGGAAAGCTAACGGAAAAGTCTACAACCTTTATGTTGGTGCCAAAATCCAGTTCTGAGCGCAAAAATGTCGAAATTACACGTCAAGTTACTGACTTAGGTGAAAAACAGTTTATTTTCACTAGAACTTATTTTTACGGCCCAAATTGTTTATGGCCCGTTTTGCTTACATTATAAAAGCTAAAATCTGACCTAGGTCAGAGGTTACACTTTATTACATGAAATTATAAACTTTCAAGGTTAATCTATTGTGAAGGGAATTCGCCAAGACTTTGAGGTCATTATATCATTCAGTTTATTCAATTCTTTATAACGTGTTCTATGTTTCTTGTTTGCTTAATTCAAGTTCCATAGTATATGTTTCCTTAAATTAGGTTGAGTGTATGTTCCTGAATACTTCATGATTTAACTTAGCTTCTTCGTTATTTCGCGTTGTTCTTAACCGTTTTCTTAATTCGGTGCCGTTTGCTTAATTCGGCAATTTAATCAGGAACATAATTCATATAGTATTGATTACGCTTGTTTAGTCGTTTATTTAATCGAACAAGATTTGAATCCGCTTAGGTAACTGAATGTATAATACTGGATTAGATTAATCTCTTTTTTCATAATTGTTTTCATTCAGTTAATCCTTTTATTTTCACTTGCTGAAATGGAATTTAAAACCCCATCATTTACATCTTTTCATACAATTCTAATATTGTTAAATTGATCAAGAGTCCTTGTGATACGATACTCTAGTGTCTCTTCCCTACACTACCTTTATAATTACTCATTTTTGACCCGCGTGCGACAGCAGATCAAATTGGCGCCGTTGCCGGGGACTCTCAATTGATTTAATCAATATTAGACTAAGTTTTTGTGTTGTGCGTTCTTGTCTTACAGTTTGTTTTCTGGCCTTTACGCGCCCTAATAATCAGTTTTCGTTAAAAAACAGTTTTCTGAAACATCTTCTCCGATTCGAGTGGTTCCTGCGCTGTTTCATTCGAAAAAAATCATAGTTTAAAATCCTCTATTTTGGAACAAAATAGGTGAGAGTAGCGTAAAAATACCAAATTCTGTGTTTTAATATTTTATTTTAATTTATTTGTGTTTTCATAATTTTAGAAAATTCCCAAAAAAAAATCTTAAATTCTTATTTGTCTTCATTAGGTTAAATTTCGTGTTTGAATATTTTTCGGATTTTATTTTAACCATATCTCTTCTTTCGTATTGTTTCTGCTGAATATAGACATTGTTTATTTGAATCTGAACTTGCTTTTGATACCATGGCTGATCATAGAACACTAAGGCAGCTTGCTGCCCCTGATGTTAATTACAATGGTTTATGTATTGATTATGCTAATGTTGCTGCACCTTTTGAATTGAAATCTGGTTTAATACACTTGTTGCCAAGTTTTAGTGGTTTTGCAGGTGAGGATCCGCATAAGCATTTGAAGGAGTTTCAGGTTGTTTGCTCCACTCCATTAAGGCCTGAAGGTATCACAGAAGATCATATCAAGCTGAGAGCCTTTTTGTTCTCACTACAGGGTGCTGCCAAAGACTGGCTCTATTATCTTGAGTCAAATTCTGTTACATCTTGGGCTGATTTGAAGAAGATTTTTCTTGAAAAATATTTCCCTGCTTCCAGAGCTGCTTCGATTAGAAAAGAAATATGTGGTATTAGGCAGGGCAATGAGACATTGGCTAAGTATTGGGAGAGATTGAAACAGCTAGTTTCCAGCTATCCTCAACACCAAATCACTGAACAATTTCTCATCCAGTATTTCTATGAAGGTTTGGAACTAATGGATAGGAACATCTTAGATGCTGCCAGTGGTGGAGCACTTGTTGATAAGACCCCAGCTGCTGCCAAAACTTTGATTGAGAATATGTCACTTAATTCTCAACAGTTCTCAACTAGAAATAATGTTGTGAAACAAACAAAGGGTGTCAACGAAATTCAGGCTTCTTCTTCTTCCATCAAGGCTCTAGAAACCAGAATCGATGAACTTACTTTCTTGGTGAAACAATTGGCCATTAATAAACCTCAAACAACTAAAGTGTGTGGCATGAATCATCCAAACCTTCGATATGGGGATCAATCACAAATTGCAGCACCTTCTGCTCCCCTTGAAGACCTTGTCAAACAACTAGTTGCAAATCAACAACAAACAGATGCTAGCATTTAGAACTTGACAATATAGATGGGACAAATGGCTAATGTAATAGGCCAATTGCAAGCTCAGGGCTCCGGTAACCTTCCTGCACAAACAGTACCGAATCCAAATGTGAATCCAAATGTCAGTGCAATTACCTTGAGATCTGGAAGAGTGTGAGAACCATCTCTATAGAAAAAAAAAGAAGAAAACCTTAGCATCACCATCTACTCCTGGACCTGAACATGTTATTGAGCCTTCTGTTACAACTGAAACTGAAAAACTATATGTGCCACCAATTCCTTTTCCTCAAAGGGTGCATAAAAATAAAAAGAAGACAGTTGAGGAAGATAAAGAGAATCTTGATACATTCAGAAAGGTAGCAGTTAACATTCCTCTTCTTGATGCAATTAAGCAAATTCCTAAATATGCAAAATTCTTGAAAGATTTGTGCACAAACAAGAGGAAGATGAAGGAAAATGACAGAGTCAGCTTGGGGAGAAATGTTTCTGCTTTCATTCATCCCAAATCCACTTCCTCAGCTAATGTCTTAGTTCTCTGTCAGACCCTGCCACAAAAGTGCAAGGATCCAGGTGTTTTTGCTATTCCGTGTTCCATTAGGGATAGAAAATTTGAAAATTGTATGCTTGATCTGGGAGCAGGTATTAATGTTATGCCTACTTCTGTTTATAATAACCTTGATCTTGGTCCTTTGTAGCCTACAGGTTTGATCGTTCAATTGGAAAACAGGAGCAATGCACGCCCTGCTGGAGTATTAGAAGATGTCCTTGTGCAAGTCAATGATTTAATATTTCCTACAGATTTCTACATTTTAGATATGGAGGGAGAAACTAATTCCAGCAGGGCACCCATCATTCTAGGCCGACCATTCATGAGGACGGCAAAAACAAAAGTTGATGTTTATGATGGAACCATGTCCATGGAATTTGGCGACATTACCGCCAAGTTTAACATTTTTGATCCCAAGAAACATCCTTTGGAGGAGCATTTTGTTTCGTATATGAACTTGGTTTCTGAGTTGGATGATGATGTTAATTCATATACTAAAACTAACATTTGCTTTGTTTATGCTGAGACTCATGCTTCCTCGCAGGTTAACAATTACCTTGTAGGTAAAAGTGAAGTTATCAATGAATCACTTGACATTTCTCATGTTCCTACCGAGCCATCAACTGAACAACTACCGTCCTTAAAGCTTAGACCACTAACCTCTGACGTGGTGGTAAAAGAGAAAGCCAAGTACTTCCTTGACAAAACAATTTCTCGGAAGCAATTCTCTATTGGCCAAAAAGTTTTACAGTTTAACTCCCGCCTAAATGCAATGGCGGGGAAACATGGCTCCAAGTGGATTGGCCCCTTTACTGTTACTAATGTTTTCACTCATGGTGCAGTTGAATTAAAAAATACAGGTACAAACAAGTTGTTCAAGGTAAACAGAAAACGTCTGAAGCTGCTGCATAAAAGGTCGACGCCTGCTGCTGAAAATGCACCTGTCGAAGAGCTCTCCTTGGACGAGCCTTTGTACACCCCAACTGCTACACCTTAGCCCCTCGTGTGTGTTCCTTCCTTTACTCTCACTTGTTGTTTTATTTTCTTACATTGCGGACACTGTCTGGTTTAAGTGTGGGGGAGGGAAATTTACTTTATGTTAAAAAAATAATAAAAAAATAATAAATTGTCATGAGTAGTCACATGTTCTAAGGCTAGGGCAGATAGCTGTAGGGTTGGTGAAATTTTTGGAAATTTTTTTTTTGATACTTGACATGATAGTCTTTGCAACATTAATGTACAACTGCTTGAACATTGTCAATGCTAGTAATGTCTAGATAAATCTCTGAAATACACATTCTCTAGATTAAGTTCTCTGAATTTAAATATAATGAAGGATATGATTAGAACTAAGTGTGGGGGTAAGGCTAAAGTAAAACATAGACTGATCATTGCTATTAATTAAAGAAAAAGGGAAATTTCTTGAGAGCTAAAAATAATGATATTAAGTTCCTGTGCCCGAAACTAGAGGAACAAGTTCCTGTGCTTGAAACTGGAGGAACAAGTGTTGTGTATGATGCTCTACTCTGAGTAACAGGTTGGACTTATTACAAGTAAGATCCCGTCAAGTGAAAAGGTGGAGTAGTACCTAAAGCTTTAAAATAAAATTAATAATACTAAGTAATAAAGCTTGAAAGAAGTTGCCCCTGAACTAAAATTGAAAAGCTCTGGGTCTCTTGGAAAGAAATAGCCCCCCTAGACTGAAATCCTGGTTAAATCCAAAATTATAGGAAAAGAAAGACAACTTCGCATTTAGAATGGTAGTTCAGAGAGGGATGTTGACATTACTTTAGTTGACAGTAGGAGACGGTACACACACACACGCAAGATTATCATGGATAGTTGATGTTGAAGCAAAATCCCTAAATGATGTTTTAAAGATAACAAACATCTTCAATTATATTTTCATTTATATTCTGATCATTTTGTGATCTAACATGTGCTTTTGAGTGATTTTAATAAGCTAGATCAAATTGCAATATCATGATCAAACATCACTCTATGTGTGAAAGAAATGAACACTACTGTAGAGAACAATCAAAGAATGCTCTCTGAGTAACAGTCTGCGCAGGTTTCAAAACTGATTCTTGTCACAAGCACTTAATAATGTTTCATCAGGCTACAAGACATTATTCCACTTTATCATTGGACTTTAAATCAGTATCTCAACAGTGGATAAGTCATTCAAGGCCAAACAAGACCATGTGCATGAAGAACATTCCTTGTATGACATGTTTAAGGAAAGGAATCAATGCACAATGAAGACAAGCATGTGTGAACTAGTGTTTCTACTAGTTTTTGGATCTTATGGTTTATCATAGACCAATCGCAATGCAGCAGCAAGCACCTGAACTCATAGTTGGCAAGGTACTTGCAAATGTACTTTCAAATGAACATTCTCCAAAGTATCTCCCACATAAGACAAGAAGGTTTGTACTTGCAAAAGTACTTTATGGACAGCTACAAGGCTATTCCCAGCTGTTTAGACGCTCCACTACAGCTGTTTATGATCAAGCAAATCCCACTCATGAATTCTTGCATCAGCCCAGAATGGAGAGAACGATACCAGAACGTTCTCTAACCTAGGCAGTTTTGTACTTGATGCACAACGGCTAGTATAACGTATATACTCGAAGAACAAGCTTCATACAACTTGCTACAACTGTTTACAGCTCATCACCTTGTGTTTGGTGAAATGAAGAAACATGGAGAGTGTTTGCAGAACGTTCTCACAGATTTGAATTATGCAGCAAACTCTCTATGAGCTGTCATTTGAAGATGCAACGGCTCTATTACAGCTATCAAACGTCTATAATTGATGACTAAGCATCAGGAGCGTATTTGGCATCTATAAATAGCACCCCATGGTGCACTTGAAGAAAAAGAAGTTTAGTTACAAGTTTGCATACAACAAGTTTAGTTCTCAAGCAATCAAAGCTCTGTTTTTGTTTACTCAACACTCCAGCTCTGCTATCAATCTTTGGATCACATATTTAGAGTGTACTGAGTTGTTTACAAAAGCCTATCAATCTCTGGTTTGAGTCATTGTATAAGCTTAGATCCAGAAACAAAACCTTCTTGTAAAAGAAAGAAATCCTCAAGTCAATACGTAACTATTGATTGAGAGTACCTTGGATAGTCAGGTTTTGACTAGAGGTAAGCCTTGGATAGTCAAGACTGACTAGAGGCAAAAAAGAATTTGATCTTGGTCTAGATCATAGAAGAAGAAGATTTGTATTGAGAGATCGGTAGTATCTCATTCATACTAGTGATAAATCTCACATGAGTGGGAACTGGACTAGCCCAACATTTGGGTGAACCAGGATAAATTGCTGTGTGTTATTCCTTCTCTCTTTACTCCTTTACAATTGCACACACATCATACACTTATATTGTTTGTTTGATATAAACTGTCTGCACTAACGAGAACGATCTCAGAACGTTCTTTCTCTGTTTAACAAAACTGTTTTTAAACTAACTAAGTTGTTTTGTTTTGTAAGCTTAATTTTTAAAAGGTCACAATTCAAACCCCCCCTTTCTTGTGAAACTTTGCTACTTCAGTTGATAGATAAGAATTGTGCCAATTTTTGAATTTTAACCCAAAGTTTGAAGCTTGAAACCTGGAATATGTTGACTGCTCGTGACTAAAAAAAAAAGAGTTTTTCATTTTGAGTTTTGCACGGAGAGCAAAAGCTTAAGTGTGGGGGAATTTGATCAGTGTATTTTTGGTGCACTTTTAATCACTTTGTGCTATGGCAATTGTATGACTTCTCCCACTATTTTAGTGTTTTTATCTTGTTTTGTGTCTAGAGTCTAGTTGTGCTATTATTTACGTTTTGCTGGTTATTTTCGTAATAAACAGTAAATTGACACCTTCTCATTGCGCAGACTATAACGTGAGCTAGGAATATCGGATTGAGACGCGGTCAGTTGCATTGGAAAGATAACGGAAAATTCTACAACCTTTATGTTGGTGACGAAATTACACGTCAAGTTACTGACTTAGGAGAAAAACAGTTTATTTTCACTAGAACTTATTTTTACGGCCCAAATTGTTTATGGCCCGTTTTGCTTACATTACAAAAGCTAAAATCTGACCTAGGTCAGAGGTTACACTTTATTACACGAAATTATAAACCCTAGGAAGCCGCGTATTATGGAGAACTAAACCTTCAAGGTTAATCTATTGTGAAGGGAATTCGCCAAGACTTTGAGGTTATTATATCATTCAGTTTATTCAATTCTTTATAACGTGTTCTATGTTTCTTGTTTGCTTAATTCAAGTTCCATAGTATATGTTTCCTTAAATTCGGTTGAGTGTATGTTCCTGAATACTTCATGATTTAACTTAGCTTCTTCGTTAATTCGCGTTGTTCTTAACCGTTTGCTTAATTCGGTGCCGTTTGCTTAATTCGGCAATTTAATCAGGAACATAATTCATATAGTATCGATTACGCTTGTTTAGTCGTTTATTTAATCGAACAAGAATTGAATCCGCTTAGGTAACTGAATGTATAATAGCCAATGATAAGTCTGAATTCACAAACATTAGATTAATCTATTTTTTCATAATTGTTTTCAATCAATTAATCCTTTTATTTTCACTTGCTGAAACGGAATTTAAAACCCCATCATTTACATCTTTTCTTACGATTCTAATATTGTTAAATTAATCAAGAGTCCTTGTGATACGATACTCGAGTGTCGCTTCCCTACACTACCTTTATAATTACTCATTTTTGACCCGCGTGCGACAGCGGATCAACCACCCACAATGTATGAACTATTGATTTTCTTCTTTTCCTAAAACGGGTTCTAAATAGTTCCCAAAGTCTACAAATTTCCAAGTGAATACCACGCACACACAATTGACTCATGGCACATTAAAATATCCATCGGAGAAGCCTCGTTTGAGCGTAGTCTCGCGTAACAATCAAAACCATAATTTACTCATGATTTCAACCACCGCACTACATCCTAAAAGGCAAGATGGGTTAAATGTATCTAAAGAGGTCCTCTAGCTTCTCGGGATTTACAAAAATGACATAGCCAACACAATTGACTCGTGCCAACCACACCACTTCTATAAACCCTCCACTCGAGCGTGGTCATATCACATGCATTCGCGCAAAGAACTTACTTCAAATGAAATTCAATGACTCCACCACAAATCCTATCTTATTTTGTTCTCTCAACAGGGGTATTGTGCTTGTCTCACCTATCATAAAACCCATGACATAATAAGTAAGTCAAATAAGCATTTAGGAAAGCAATAAACTAGGTGGGCTTAACCCTCTTAAGGAGGATCCCTAGTGAAGTCGCCATTTTTCTGTTGCGGGGAATTTGGGATTTCCACCACTACAATGATCTTTCTTTTCCAAAGAGGGGAAAATATCAAAAACCGTTTAAAAGAAATTCTAAGTTCGGGGGGTTAGTTACACCTAGGGAAGGTATTAGCATCCTAAGCGTCTATAGTATCATAGTAACCTCTAATTTATTGATTTTTGCTTATTTTTATATGTGAAGAAATGGGAGAGAAGTAGTAAGAAATGGAGGGAGAAATAGTATAGAAAGAGTTTGTGTGTGCAAGTGGAGATTGGATTGAGAAGAGAAAGTTGTAACATAAAAAAAAAAAATTTTAATTCAAACCTAAACTAATCGTGCGACTAATTTGGATTTGGACTAAAGAATTCCATTTAGAGAGGGAGAAGATGTTTTTATGTTGTTTCATATTCTTTCTAGAGAAGTTACTAGCCGTACCTCTTTGGAAATGAAAAATTCGCGTTCGTTTGTTTTTTAGCGTTTTGACGGAAAGCGATAAAAATAAAATGCATGCAATGCAATTTTTACATCCTCTTTGGGGTTACATCTCGCCTAAATACATTCTAAGCTCTTGCGAAAATTTAAACATGAATGAATGCAACAATTGAATGAAATGCAACAAATAAACTAAATTAAATTTCAAATCCGACTGAATTAAAAAAAAAAGTGAACTAAAACTATACAAACAAGCTAAACTATTTTTTAAGGTTCAAACTCTATTTTTTTAGGTCCGTCTCCAATTAAGCTTGGGTTTAATTTATAGGTCTAAAGTCCAAGATCATAATCAATCACAAATAACCAAATACAATAATAATGTAAAACATGAATGATCATAAAATAATTGCAAAGGGAATTTAAATGACTAACACAATAATAATAATAATAAAAAACTAGTAGAAACAAAATATTAAGAAAAATAAAAGACATAAATTAAACCAAGTGATTAGCACAAATAATGATTTAGATGAATAAATGATAAATAAAAACTGAGTATAAGAAAAAAGAAGAAAAAAAAACGTTTCAATTCAAAGAAAACAAGAAAACTGGCAGGAGGGGTGTATTAGAAAAGAGAGTAGTATTAATAGTAAAACTGCAATAAAAATGAAACAGAGGCCCAACAGGCCCACACGCACTGAACCGGGCATTCGCCTGGACCGGACCGGTTCAGGCGGTTCAATCCCAGGATTGAACCGAACCAAATCAGGATCCCATGGAGTTCACACGCACGAGACTATTATGCACCTCATGATCATCATCATTAGATTCAAATCAGACGTTCCTGATTAGATCTGAGAATCATATGATCAAATATAAAAAAACAGATCAACGTTCAGAATTAAAAGTTGAGGAAAACGGTGTATATTATGGTCTTTCTCCCTCACGCGGACGAGTTGTGGACTCAGTGACTCAGTCCCAACTCGTCCGCCATGGATGAGTCTCGTGAAGCTTCAAAACAAAACTAAATAATGCGTATGAATATATGAATCAACTCGTTTTTTCACGTAGATCTCAAATCTATGATTAGTTATTAAAAAGGAGTTATAAAATTTCAAAACCGAACGGAAAAACTTTGGATCTAAAATTTTGAAATTGATTTGTACGCAAAATTGATGGAAACTGATATGTACATCAGTTTCCTTATGATTTTGCGATTTCAATGAGCCAAAAATCCTTCAAAACGTAGGTCTAAATTGTTCGAATCGAGTACCTCAAGTTTTGTGTAAAAAACGGTTCGGATTTGCGTTTCTAGGCGATTTCAGACGCGAATTGTTGTGTTTATAAGTTGTTGAGGGTGATATGAAGCTTAGAGTGCGATTTGGTTTGGGATTTGAATAAGTTTTGATGGATTTGTTGGATCGGAGAAGGAGAACGGAGGAATATTTGCGTTTTTGCGTTTTGTGTTTCTGTTCTACACTCTTCCTCTCTCTTTTTTTTTTCTGATTTTTTGTTTAACTTTTGGTTGGTGATGGAAATGATTCTATGAGAGAATTTTTTTAGGAATTGTGTGAATGAATGTGTGTGTGTGTGAGTGTGTGATGTGAGGTTTCTTTTATAGAGGAGAAATTAGGGTTAAGGGACAAAATGAGAATAATGATAAAAGGTGAGATAATTGGGTAAAATGATCAAAATGTTAATTTGTATTTAATTGGGAAAATAGAAAAAAGGAGTAAAATGAGAAAAGGTGATGTGGTGTAATTTGATTGGTTTAGAGTATGAGATGAATATTGGTTTATTTTTGTTTTAGGAATATGATGAGGTGAAAATAATGATGAGTCATAGAGATAGAATAACTCTTATTCCTCTCTTTTTCTCTTTTGGCATATATTTTTTGAAATAAGAAAATAAACGTAGAAATAATAAAATAAAGCAAAAATATTAGAAATGAGATAAAATGTAATTAATTGATAATAAATTTTTTGAGATATATGTAAATGGAATGTAAAACGAGTGTAAAATAGGAAAACGTTATTTTTTATATTTTTTGACTTTTATGCTATAAAATGAAATTACGATCGGCGAAAAAACTATTTTTTGACATTTTTGAGCTTTTACGCTAATTAAAGAACAAATTCAAAAAACAAAATATTTGGAAAAAGACTTAATTGCAAAAAGATAGTGAAAATATAATAAAATGTAAAAAAAATATGTATGAGAAAAGGAAATAAAATATATGTAACAAAGTGCATGTATATTTTTGTATTTATGCTATATGAAATGCGAATCGAATTTATAGGTCCAAAATTGGGGTACAACAGAGAGAAACTCACAAAACTATAAAATGTAATTAAAAATTAATAAAATAGTAAAAAAACACATAAAAATATGAAAGGTGGAAATAAAAATAAAACCAACTAAAAAAACTAAAGTTCATATTTTTGTTTATATATAAAAAAGAGAGAAATAATTTTCATTAACAAAAAACTAAAAGAAAAGAAATGCAAATGCGTGTATATTAATTTTTTCTAAATTTTTTTAGTATTTATTATAAAATAAGAAACAATTTTCAAGGTAAAAATTTTATTTTAAAAAGTGAAAAATTAGGGTATTACACTTTCTAAAGTCTATTTTTTTGGATGGAGATTATTATTAGACAAACTTTCTACTAAAGTAGCATTAGCTCACAAAGCTATAATCCATGATGACTTTGATACTTTTTGTGTGTTATGTTTTATGCATCGAGAGGATTGCTACCACCTATTCTTTTCCTGTGCTTTTGCACAATTAGTATGGAAGAAAGTGGGTACATGGTTAGGTTTGCAATTTGGTCCAGGGAAAGAAGCTTGGAGGCACTATATAATGTTTGGTAATTTGATTCATATCAAAAAAAACTTGCGAGCTAGGCACCTCATTTGGTTAGCAACACATGGTGCATTTGGAGATTGAGGAACCATATAATTTTCCAAGGAGCTTATGTGGATCTAGACACTTTAATGAATAATATAATGTATTTTTCTTGGTTTTGGATCAGTCATCTTGTAGGGCATGTTTCTTCTTTCTCTTTGTCGGATTGGTGTCATCATCCGATTGTTTGTATACAAAGCTTATGACTTTGTTGTTTTGAATTATAAGGGTTGAGTACCCCTTGTACTCCTTATAATTCAAATCATTGCTTATCAACAACAAAAAACTACATGTACCTTTAAATTTCCGATGTACCAAAAAAAACTATATTTACCTTTTGCTTATTTAAGCATCAATTATTTGCGTTTAGCAATTGATGTTAGTAATATCATTTGCTTCTATAAAATAATTGGGAACACATTATTATGCAAGAAAGTTATAACATTATACTATCGGATCGAAGTGGTGTGTGTGATCATTGATCAGTGTCAAAAATATGCTACATCATCATAATAGCGACACAGTTTGACTACTTTTTCTTTCTTTCCATTGCTCAAGTTTGTTAACAAGAATTAAATTTAAACAAAGTTTATTATTCATTCTAGTTGTTGGGTGATTTACTTCCTGTATTTGATTATCGTGTATTGATAATCTTGGCATGTTTATCGTCGAGAATAACCGGTTGTATTATGGAGGAGTTGCAGGATATTGAAGATAATTCCTTAGTTCAACACACCTCCAGTTATTTGTTTCCAGTCATCTGCAACAACAAAGGCTAGGCTTGGAAGCTAGCTAGCAAAGATGTGAAGATGTTTGAAACATGAAGAAGCTTCAATCCTCCTAATCAATTGACAAAGCCACAGGCCGCATATTCAAAGTCGTCATTATATTTCTCATCATCGTCCACCTTGTGTTTCTGATACACCACAGCTTGGTCGTTACTATATTTCACGTAATGAAATTGAACATGCACGCCATGTGTTCGACAAAATTCCAAAGTCGAGCGTTGTTTTTTGGAACATGATGACCCGAGCTTACGGTTAGAATGACCCGTTTGAACAATCCATTCATTTGTACTATAACATGTTGCAACTAGGTCTGACACCGAACAAGTTCACTTTTCCTTTTGTTCTCAAAGTGTGCTCCGCTTTACAAGCATTACAATTTGAAGTCTTATACATAACTATTGAGCGTGATTTGAACAATGTGCAAGTATACACAGTCAATCAGTAGCAAGTAATAAGTAAAAATAGAGTGTCGAACCCACAGGGAATAGCTATTGGTTATGCATACCAAGCTCATTCAAAGTGTTAAGCTCATTTTTAAAGTAACAAAACATGATTGGTTTTTAATGCAATAAATTAAATGACAAGAATATAAAATGATGGTGTAAAAAACAAAGGTAAAGGTGTAGCTGAAACTATGATCCATCTAATACATATGAATGAAAGCTAGTGAATGATAACTACTAGCATGTCATATGTGAGCAAGTTTGCCTTGTGGTGTATGTCTACATCGTTAGATATTAAAGCAGGGTATATTTAGACTGACTCTGTCGAGGTTCACTTTTAATCCCATTTTAGTTCAGAAAACACTTGCTTGTTTATATCTCACTAAGGCCTTAATACTCCTAGCATCAGTATTAAGTAGAGATTACGTGTCCGCTCTCAATTAACCTTGTTAACTTTAAGTTTCCATTGACATGCTAGATGTCTTTACACATGCAACTTATATTTATTCCTAAGTTGATCAGTCCTAAGAACAAATGTAATTTCATATAAACATAAAGTTAAAGATGACAAGATAATAACCATTCATTCACATAAAAGCTTCATTCAATATATTAAACTTCACATAATTTTAAGCTACAAAGAGTTTAGCTCAGATTGAGCATGGAAACAACAACAAAAATAACAAGTAAATTAGTGATACCCATTACAAAGCAATAGATACTCCTACAGACACTGTCGTGCCTCTCGTTATCTCCAGTCGTCTCTTCAGAAGCTAGAACGGTGCTGCCTCCTCTCCTCTTCTTCAATTCCTCTTTCTAGGGTTTTCCAAGCCTTCAACAAATGATTTAGGGTTGTCTATTTATAGGAAAATCCTTCTTGGATCGGGTGCAACCTGAAATGTTGTCATAAGGCCCAAGGAATAAAGGATATTCCTTTTTCAAGGATCTCAAATCATAGTACAATCATTTGTGATGCTGACAGCTGGCAAGTCAACTGTCATCCTTATCCTCAAACAGATGCCTTTCACAATGTTGTACTACAAACCCTTATTTTGTCTGCTTGTGGAGCTTGACTTATTGACTTGTACGGATCAGAATGTCTTGACAGTAGTCTCCAGTAGATGCCTTTGATGACGATCCAAAACCAGATAATACGCCTTGACATAAATTGCCTCTAAACTAACTCTTTTTCACTAAAATTACATAATTATTCCTATTACATAATTCTAGACTCAAAAATTAAATAAACTCATGAAAGTGAATTAAAACATGGTTTGATCACCATATTGGCAGGAAATAACTCATGAAAGTGAATAAAGGTCTAAATTCTCCACTTTTAGTGAGTCATCACACCCCCAAACTTGAATCATTGCCTGTCCTCAGGTAATGCGGTAGAAAGCAAAGACTGTGTTAATCTACTCATAATATTGACATGTAAACAGCACATTTAAGTAATCAGACTCAGACCCTAAGTTTGTTTTCAAAAATTGGCACAATTCTCATAAAATCAACCATCAATGATAACCATGCGTGTGTGTGTGAACTGATAAGCACTGTCAACCAGATTAATGACTACATCCCATTCTCAAACTACTTATTCTATATGCTAAGCCATCCTCTTTTTCCTATAATTTTGATTTCAACTAGAATTTCAGCTTAAGGGGGACTATTTCTTTTCAAGAGATCCAAAGCTTTTTCAATTTATACAAGGATAACTAATTGGCAGCTTTTTTTTTTCATTATCATTTTTATCATTCTCTTTTTTTTTTCTAGCTTTGGGGATACTCCACCTTTTCACCTGACGAGATCCAACTTGTAATTGGTCTAACTTGTTACTCAGAGTAAAGCACCCTACTCACTTGTTCCTCCAGATTGGCACAAGAACTTATTCATTCATTTTTTTTTAGCTCACCAATAGTTTCCTATTTCCAATTATATAGCAATGATCACCAATTCAATACTTTAGTCCTTCCCCCAAACTTAGTTCTAGCCATACCCTCCATTATATTCAATTCAGAAAACTTAGTTTAGAGAATATGTATTTAAAAGAGTTATATAGCCACTCTTAAGTTTGACAGTGTTCACAGTGTGCATTGTGGTGCAGAGGTTATCAAATCAAGCATCAAAAACAAGAATTTCCAAAAATTTCAAACAAACCTATGGTCATGCATCTAAAAACTCTAACCTCAGTCATGGCATGTCAATAAAATGCTTACAAAAACACATTAAAAGCAATTATTTTAAAACATTTTCAAAAGTTTTTATTGATGTTACCTTCCCCCAAACTTAAACTAAACAGTGACCTCACTGTTGACACATGGGAAAGGCAACGACTGACTCATCAAAAAGTTTCAAAAAGACATAAATAAAAACCTAAAACTAAAACCTACAGGCAAAGTGTGTCAAGACATACCATCAGATCTTGAACCTTTTGCTCCTCCTTACAGCTGAGTCAGCTTCTTTCTTTGATTTCTTCTCTTCTTCTAAGGCTTCAGCTTCAGTTTCTACTACTGGTACATTTGGCTCAAGAATGGCTCCTTCAGGCATAGCAATGGTTGCCTATGGTGCATCTGTTTTCTTTGTTGTTCTTTTTCTCTTGGGCGTGGGAGTGGTCAAGAGTTGATCCATCTCCTTAGACGCAGCCGTATCCGTCATAGCCAAATTACCTTGTGGAGGTGCAGTAATAGCAACTTGCACATTCTCCACCACCAGAGTGTCCTCTTGCAAAGGGACTTGCTCTTCAGCAACTGCACCCTTAGTAGGCGTTCCAGCACTTGCCTCTGGTCTAGGGCCATCTTTCTCAGACCCAATGCTTTCTTCATCACTCTTCTTCTCCTCTGTCCAGTCAATGACTCTGTCATTAGCATCAAAGTCCAAATCTCCCTCCATGTATTCACTATCAGCTCTCTCATAGTGCTCGTCTTCTTCCTCTTCCTCAGCTACATCCTTGTTCTCACCAATTGTTGGCGAGACAGGAGATTTCTCCGTTGTTTGAGCAGGGGCTTCCTCTTCTACTACCTCAACAACTGGTAGCTCCTTTTTCTTGTGACTTTTCTTCTTTTTCTTCTTTTCTTTCTTCTTCTCCTTAACTTTCTCTTCAATAATGACCTCTTCAGCAACAACCTCTTCAACAACCTTCTTCTTCTTTTTCTTCTCCTGCTGCTTGCTGGAGGGTTTAGGCACGTCAGCAGTCTCCTTTTCTTGAGGCAAGTCCGGATTGAACTCACCCAAGATCTCCATAGGAAAATGAGGTGTTGTCATGAAGTCAAAGTTAGGAAAGTGGGTGGCAAGGTTGGAGATGTACCATGCATGAGTGTCAGCACTCCACAACCAATACCTCTGCATATCCCTTCGCAATTCGGATAGCAAATAAATCCCTCTCTCCAGCAGAACCAGTGCCAGGTGCACTAGGCTTAGCAGCAGGCAACTCTTGTCTTGCCTTTCTCCCAGTGTTTCCTTTAATCAACACTTGTATAGCTTGGCATCAAAACAAGCCACAGGCTTCTTCACTTCATCACCCACACGGTGGAGAACCAGTTGTTTCTTGCAGAGAGCAGTGATGAGACATGGGAAGTACAACATACTTTCCCTGGTTGAACACTTTTGAATCTCATCAGAGATTATCCTTCCAATGTTGATGGGCATCATAGCAGTGATGCAGTGCAGCAAGATAAGTCTTGATCTGTTCACAATATCATTTTGAGTGGTGGGGATGATGCTGTGCTTCAAAAATTGGTACCATAGCTTTGGTACAGGCAGTAGGTTCATCCTCTGAATGGTCTTCTCATTCTCACCTACTCCCAGGTTCCATTGAGTTCTAGGAATAATGAGCTTCTTCATTATATCGACCACCTCTTCTTCTCCCATGGCGGTTAGTCTAGGATAATAGGCATCTTCTGATACATCAATGCCATAATACCAATTGATATTCGCCTTTGAGTAGAGGATTCATTTGCCACGCACCATGACTTCCCTTTTCTTCTGGTGAATGTTAGTCAAGTTGGAGTAGAACTCCTTCACCAGTTGAGTGTTGTAATTGGAGGGGTGTACACAGAACTTCTCCCACTTGAGAGAATGGATGATCATCTCAAGTTCTTCTCTTATCTCCAACCTATCAAAGTCAGCGTTGAAGATAAACCCACGTTCAGTGTGGATTTGCTTAGAGGTGAAGATCTGGTGACTTTCAGCAGCGTCATTGTTCACGAAAATATCATAATCTTCATCTGCCTCAAACATGGCAGTAGTTGACATTTGCATCTTGCTAGTTGACATGATTTGAAAGGTAAGGTTTGGTGTTTTGAAAGGTAGGGGTTATATGGTGATAGAATTGATTTGCAGAGAGTAGAAAGAAAATTTGTAGGTTAAGAAATTTGTGATGGAGGAAAGTTTTTAATGAGTGATAAGGGTTGGTTTATATAGTGGGTAATGGTTGGTTATATTTTTGGTTCGGATATTTATGAAAAAGATATGAAAAGGTTTTGTGAACGTTGGATAATGATGGTTGATGGAGGATGATGTGGGATAACGGTTAAAACGAACATATTTACGCAAAATCATTGCAACGGCTAGATGGCGCGTGTTTTCACCGTTTCTGACAGCTGCTAGCAATCCATCTTCCAATTGATAACCTTTGGCAAGCCTTTTTCTCCTTGGACTTAGTCAAGTCCCCAAAACTTTAATTGATTTACTGGTTGGCACAGAGCTCAAGAATGGTGCCAGTCACCTAATCTATCATCACTCAGCCAACGACATTGGCAACTAGAGAAAACTAGTGTCTTGCCTCTGAATAACACATCTCTTCACACATTACCTGTAGATAAACACAACTAAAAACAACAAAATTTATTAGAATACTGGGTTGCCTCCTAGCAAGCGCTTGGTTTGAAGAAGTCCTCAGCCTGACTTTTAAATCATGATTAAGGTAACTCTTTGTCCATTGACTTTAAATTCTTTACCAGTTCTTTCATCAAGAAGGTCTACAGCACCATAAGGGTAAATTTTTAAAAGTTTGAATGGGCCAGACTACCTTGATTTGAGTTTACCAGGAAACAACTTAAGCCTAGAGTTGTAGAGTAAAACATTTTGACCTTCTACCAACTCTCTCTTTTGAATCTTTTTATCATGCCAGGCCGTAGTCTTTTCCTTGTAAATCTCAGCATTATCATATGAAAACATCCTATGTTCATCCATCTCAGACAGTTGTAGAAGTCTTGCCTTACCAGAGCTTTTGAAATCAAAATTAAGTTTTTTAATAGCCCAAAAAGTTTTGCATTGAAGCTCAATTGATAAGTGACAAGCCTTTCCAAACACAAGTCTGTATGGAGACATTCCTAATGGTGTTTTAAAAGCAGTACGGTAGGCCCACAGAGCATCATCTAACAGCTTAGACCAATCTTTTCTTGATGGATTAACCATTTTTTCTAAAATTATTTTGATCTCTCTGTTAGACAACTCTGCTTGCCCACTTGTCTGTGGATGATAAGCAGTGGCAATTCTATGTCTCACACCATATTTGGCCAGCAACTCCTCAAAAATTTTGTTACAAAAATGAGAGCCTTCATCACTGATGATTGCTCTAGGAGTGCCAAATCTAGTGAAGATATTTTTCCTTAAAAGTTTGGTTACAACTCTAGCATCATTGGTGGGACTAGCAATTGCCTCCACCCATTTAGACACATAGTCTACAACAACTAAAATATATAGATTCCCAAAAGACTGAGGAAATGGTCCCATAAAATCAATAACCCAAACATCAAATAATTCAATTTCTAAAATGTTTATAAGAGGAATCTCTTGTCTATTGGACACATTTCCAGTTCTTTGGCATCTATCACAGTGCTTCACAAAGATATATGAATCTTTGAACAAAGTTGGCCAGTAATAGCCACATTGAAGCACCTTGGCAGCAGTCCTTTCACTTGCAAAATGTCCACCATAAGGTGAAGCATGGCAATGTGATAAGATCTGTCTTGCCTCTTCTTCAGCCACACATCTTCTCATTATTTGGCCAGCACACTTTTTGTATAAAAATGGTTCATCCCAAAAATAGTTTTTCAATTGAGACAAAAATCTTTTTCTTTGTTGATAATTAAAATCAGGGGGAATGTCAGCGTACCAAGGTGTCTTATCAGTAGTTATCACTAAGAGTTGTTCATCAGAGAATTGTTCTTTAATCAACTACTTGTCATGACTTTGCACTTCTTCAGGCAGCCTAGATAAATGATCAGCTACTTGGTTCTCAACGTGTCTTATCAGTAGTTATCACTAAGAGTTGTTCATCAGGAAATTGTTCTTTAATTAAATACATGTCATGACTTTGCACTTCTTCAGGCAGCCTAGATAAATGATCAGCTACTTGGTTCTCAACTCCCTTTTTGTCTCTGATCTCCAGATCAAACTCTTGCAATAGCAATACCCACCTTATAAGCCTTGGTTTAGCATCCTTCTTTGTAAGTAGATACTTGATAGCAGAATGATCAGTGTACACCACCACTTTTGTACCAATAAGATATGATCTGAATTTGTCAAACGCATACACAACTGCTAGTAACTCCTTTTCTGTAGTAGTGTAGTTCATCTGAGTCTCTATCAAAGTTCTGCTGGCATAGTAGATAGAATGGAAAGCTTTGGCATGCCTCTGACCCAACACAGCTCCAATAGCAAAATCACTTGCATCACACATCAGCTCAAAAGGTTTTGTCCAGCCAGGAGCCATAATCACAGGTGTTGTGATCAGGGCAGTCTTCAATGTCTCAAAAGCCTTGTGACATTCCTCAGAAAATTGAAACGGCACATCATGCTGCAGCAATTGACATAGAGGCTTAGTAATCTTGGAGAAATCCTTGATAAACCTTCTATAGAAACCAGCATGTCCCAGAAAACTTCTAACTCCTTTGACATTGGTTGGTGGAGGCAACTTTTCAATCACTTCCACTTTAGCTTTATCCACTTCCAATCCTTTCTTAGAAATCCTATGACCCAACACAATTCCTTCCTTCACCATGAAGTGGCATTTCTCCAAGTTTAGCACTAAATTACTCTTTTCACATCTTGTCAAAACCAACTCAAGATTATCCAAGCATCCTTGAAATGATTCTCCAAACACAGAGAAGTCATCCATGAATACTTCCATAACAGATTCAAGCAAATCAGAGGATAAAGACATCATGCATCTTTGAAAAGTAGTAGGGGCATTACATAATCCAAATGGCATCCTCCTAAAGGCAAAGGTACCATAGGGACATGTGAAAGTAGTCTTCTCTTGATCTTCAGGGGCTATAGCAATCTGATTATAACCAGAATATCCATCAAGGAAGCAATAGAATTCCTTACCTGCCAATATATCCAACATCTGATCAATGAATGGCAGAGGAAAATGATCTTTCCTTCTGGCCTTGTTAAGCTTTCTATAGTCCATACATATCATCCACCCTGTTACAGCTCTAGTAGGGATTAACTCATTCTTCTCATTGGCAACTACAGTCATGCCTCCCTTCTTAGGAACACATTTAACAGGACTAACCCACACACTATCAGAGATAGGATAAACAATTCCAGCATCTAACCATTTGATTATTTCCTTCTTGACTACCTCTTTCATAATGGGGTTCAGTCTTCTTTGACATTCAACACTGTTCTTAGAATTCTCTTCAAGCAATATTCTGTCCATACAAACAGTAGGACTTATACCTTTAATATCAGCCATTTGCCAAGCTATGGCTCTCTTATAACTTTTGAGCAGTGAAATTAGGCATTCCTCCTATTTGCCAGTCAAATCAGCAGAAATAATGACAGGCAACTGCTGACTTGTCTACATAAACGCATACTTCAAATGTGAGAGTAATTGTTTCAAGGCTTAAACGTCATTTTAGTCCCTGTATGTACGCGAAATTTTGGTTTTAGTCCTTGTATGTGATTTTACTCAAAAAAAGTCCCTGTATCGATCAAACTTTTTGATTTTGGTCCCTAAAGCAAAATCTGCAGGAAAATTCGCAGGAAAATCTGCAGGAAACTTGAGAATTTTCCTGCAGATTTTTGCTTTAGGGACCAGAAGCAAAAAATTTGGTCGATACAGGGACTATTTTTGAGTAAAATCACATACAGGGACTAAAACCAAAATTTTGCGTACATACAGGGACTAAAATGACGTTTAAGCCTTGTTTCAATTCTAAAGCAGATGACTTCAGAACTGAAAGAATATTCTCCTTCTTAGCATCAGGTGGTATTTCTAACACTTAATATCTTCCAGCCCATTTGACAGTGGAATTTTCTTGTATAACTTCTTCATCTACCAATTCTTTGTCTTTATGTGGAGAAAGTATGTTCTTCAAATGATCATTGTCCTTCACAAATTGTCTTTGCACCAGAGAATACCAACTTTGCACTTGTGAAACAACCTCCAACTTCTCACCAGGAAACTTCATACCATTAAGAATATTGAATTTGACTTCTTAGTTGTTCACTCTCATGGTTACTTCTCCCTTCTCAACATCAATCAATGTTCTTCCAGTGGCAAGGAATGATCTTCCCAATAGGATGGGGGTTTCTTCATCAGCAGTGAAATCCATGATGATAAAGTCAGCAGGGAAAACAAATTTGTCAACCCGGACCAATACATGTTCAATCTTCCCTTGGGGATAGCATATACTTTTGTCAGCTAGTTGAAGTGTAATGGTTGTTGGTCTTGCAGCACCAATACCAACTTGTTGAAAACAGATAAGGGCATCAGATTGATGCTTGCTCCTAGGTCACATAAAGTTTGACCTACATGTACAACACCAATAGTGCAGGGTATAGTGAAGATAGCAAGATATTTCAACTTTGGTGGTAATCTACCCTGAACCATTTGACTACATTCTTGTGTAAGTGCCACAGTTTCAAACTCACCAATCCTCTTCCTCTTAGTTAGCACATCCTTCATGAACTTTGAGTAATTAGGCATCTGCTGTATTGCCTCTATCAGTGGTATGTTAATATGCAGTTGCTTCATCAACTTAATGAACTTAGTGTAATGTTGCTCTTCTTTAGCTTTTCTCAACCTCTGAGGAAATGGAGGAGGTGGTCTCTCTTGCATTAACTTTTGAACATCAATAGGACATGGATCAGGTGGCAGTGTCATATCAATGTCAGCCATAGTCATATCAGGCTTTGCCTTCTGTGGTCTTATAGGGGTCTTTTCTTTGCTCGTGTCTTCAAGAGGTAACTTCTGGCTTGCCTGTTGAATATCATCATTCACAGGTTCAGAGGCAAGTTGAGTCTTGCCTTTAGTAGCCAGCTCAGGCATCTTGGGGCCTTCATACTCTGTTCCACTTCTCAATGAAATAACCTTGCAGGTCTCTTTTCCTTTATCAGTTGAAGTAGAAGCAGGTGTTTCAGCGGCACTCGGTAGTGAACCACTAGCTCTTGAAGTTAAGGCAGTAGCAATCTGCCCCATTTGAGTCTCTAGATTCTTGATACTCACCCCTTGGGCAGTAATTTGAGACTTGCACTCAGCAGCAAAATTCTTGGTCTCTTGCATAAAGGCTTTGAGGATACCTTCCAGTTGATTATTGTTGGCAATTGGAGGTGTCGCCTTCTGTTGATTGTTGGACCATGAAAAATTTGGATGATTCTTCCAATTAGCATTGTAAGTGTTACTATATGGGCTGTTGTTCCGAGCCACATAGTTAACAGATGCAGGGTTAGCAGGATAGTCTTCAAACAGATGAGAACCAGCACAATACACACATGAAGCAGTAGCTCCACTAATCAATACTTTAGCAGTCTCAATAGCAGGCTTATCAGGAGTTAGCAAATTTTTCAACATAGTATGCATAGCAGCTATCTGAGCAGCAAGGGCAGTAGTTTCACTAACTTCATGCATACCAGCAGCCTTGTTAGTTGCAGGAGGGTTAGCTCTTACAGTTGGCCACTGATAAGTGTTAGTGTTGGAGTAAGCCCTAAGAGCCAATCTAATTTCATAGTATTTGCTTTAGGACTTTAAATATAAATATGGCATTTCTTTATTATGTTTGAAGGAGTCCAAAATAATAAAGTCCCTAGAATAGAAAGTCCGTTTAATATTAAGTGAGACTTTATCATGAGTACTACTACTCATGGGGAGCGCGCGCCCTAGTCCTAGTTCTCTTGTTGGGCTTTGCCCAACAAGAGATATCTTAGTGCATAAGACAAGAGATATCTATAAATAGAGACCTCTTGTAAAGGCTCAAAACACACCAAAAAGCACAAGAATATTTTAGAGTTGGAAAACCCTAAAATAATCCTCTCTCTCAATATTCTTGCATAGCCTTCAAACATAAAGGGCTAGCACTCTATTGAAGGTGACTGTTCGTGTGGACTAGTTAGAGGCGTGGGTGACCTTCATCAACGCTCGTGATCATCTTGTTCGTGATTCAAAGGTTCTTCCCTACAAGAGGTAAAAACCCTAAAACACATATCATGCTCATTCGTAAGGATCAAACTAAATTTTTGAATTCCGCTGCTTAAACTATTGCTATTTTCCTTCAGTAGTATCAGAGCCACTTACGAAACCATGATTATGATGTTTGTTTACGTTATGTTTTAATTTGATTAAAACTTTGAACAAGATAAAATTGAGGAATTAAATTTTAATTGATCAAGTCTTGTATGAGATACAAGGGAACATGATGCAAATAGAGTATATTTGATATACTAGATTTCTTCCGTTAAAATCACGTAGTCGTTGTTGGTATTGAACAATCCACACCAATTGTTTCGGAACCTTCGATTGGTGAAACATTGATGTGGTGATGAATCAAGCTGACATTCGTTCATGGTGAACTTTGATGGAAGGAAGTTGTTGCATTAGGGTTCAAGACAACACAAGGGTTGTGTTATGCTGAAAAACTGCTTCAGAATTACCGGAAATCATGACACGATGAGAGTCATCGTGACACGATGGCCAAAACAGAAAGGGTTTGAAACAGCACCATCGTGACACGATGAAAGTCTGACAGAAAGATCCTGAAAGTGCACCATCGTGACACGATGAGAGTCATCATGACACGATGGCCAGGACAGAAAAATTCTGTTTTCTAAACTGCTAAACCATGACACAATGATGGTCATCGTGACACGATTTTGCCTGATGTGCACAACGTGATCAATTTTCAAAATTTAATTTTAAGTAATCCAATTTGAACCAACGATAATAATAAAGTGTGTTTGTTATTATTGTTTTATAATGATTGATTATGGCCTTAGATTGCTCTTTTGTTTTAATTTGGGAATTTAAATACGATCTGCGTGTCGTGCCTCTCTCTAAATTTCTTGATGTAATTTCTCTTCTTATCTTACTCCCTTGTATGTAAAACGAGTATTCTTTGATGTAACATTATAATAGAATTACATAGGAACAAAGGAGGACAGCCATGAAGATGATGCTTAGAGAAGTAGATCATCGTTAGGCTAGTTTAGGGTTTTCTCATTGGCTTGAGAGAACACTTACGTTAGGAGGCCATAATCATATCATTCTATTTTATATGTATGTTGATGCATGTTTATGTATGATGATGCATGTGTATGTTGTTGTATGTGAGAGACGTTTATATGATAAATAAGCCGGTGAGATCAAACTAATTAAAATCCCTCAAGAGACACATAAGAGACTAATAAGGAAGATGTAGGTTTCGCCCACACGAGGTGCATTTTCTTTATCAAGTAAAATATGTGAATATTAAGTTTATGCTTTCCAAGTTTTAGAACTCATCAAGACTAGTATCGAACAATGTAGGTTTCGCCCACGCGAAGGTGCTTGTTTTACATTAGTAAGGTGCGAGGGGATAATTGTAATATCCGACTTCTAAAATTTGGGTCAAACTTAACTAAACAAATTATAATAAGATTATATGAGTTTAGAAGCATGAATTGGGAATAATTCATATGATGAATTCGAATAAGGAGTTGTTCACCCAATTGATAGATTCGAGAATTGTATGAGATGCAATTGGAAGGAGTTCCTACCTAAATAACTAAGTTTTGTGTAATCCGCCTACGCGGAATTAGAACAAAGTGAAATATGGATCTCGATCCACTAGAAAATCTTCCAACGGGGTTTTCCGAATCGAATGATGAGGGTCATTTGTTTTGAGTAAAATAGTGGAAGCCTTTTAATAAAAGACCATATTAAAGGATTGAATTATAATACATATATCTTACATATCTTTGAAGTTAAATACAATACAAATTATGTTGTCCTTATGAAGGACAAGGATTTCAA
Organism: Trifolium dubium; assembly: GCA_951804385.1. Taxonomy (NCBI): domain Eukaryota; kingdom Viridiplantae; phylum Streptophyta; class Magnoliopsida; order Fabales; family Fabaceae; genus Trifolium; species Trifolium dubium. The sequence goes on from OX638066.1 coordinate 18,848,432, forward strand.
AAAATAGTTTCTGAATTGGTACACAAATGAGAATAGTTCTCAAATACAAGAAGTACTATAAGAGCTTGAACTAAATTATAACAACCTACTATAACTAAATTAGATAAGGATGCTTGTTAGAAGTATCAAGTTGACATCTAGATATAGAATACTTCATACTTTTAAACAATGAATGATGTGATCATTCAAAGCAAGATCTTTTTGAAAGAACTTCAAAGTATGATGGATTTCTCAATAGATCAAGGAGTTGGTCATAGGTTCAATCTAAACAAATTATAATGGATAGATATAGATAAATTCATGAATTTCTATATCTACCGGAATTTGTTAAAATTGAATGAGAATTTATTTGCGCTATTTGAGATATAATATAAATAAGATTTATATTTCTCTTATTTGAATAGAACAAAACTGGTTGTCAAAGGAGAACGGCTATTTTAAAATGGTTAGACCATTGATTGAAACAAAAATGTCGTAATTAGTTCTTGGAAGAGTCAAACTAAAGGGAATGAAATAAGACTTCAATATTATACATATTGTTATAGAAAGTCAAAGTTTCTATTTCTACAAAGGTATATGATACAAAGATGTTGAATCTCAATTTTACGAAAATAGAGATGTTTAAAGAATTAGAACATTGACTATAAGATTAAGTCAACTTATATCTAGAATGAAAATTGTTTCATTGACAATGAAAGCTTATGCTATCGAACTTAAAATGGAACACAATAATTGTTATTGAATTCCATCTAGTAATAGAAGTATTAATTAGATATCTTGTATTGACAAGAGATAAATTGTAATTTTAAATAATAAGGCAAGCAATTGTCCTATTATTTAAAATCTTCTATTACTCAAGGTCAAGTAATGGACTAGGGTTCCATGATCTTGATATGACTTAAAAATTAAATTTGAAATGGACACAATAATAGTTATTGAATTCCATGTCGTGATAGAAGTATTAGTTATATCTTGTAACGACAAGATATGAATTGTAGCTTTAAATAATAAGACAAACGATTGTCCTATCATTTAAGCAAAGTCTTCTATAGTATTGCTTCAAGTCAAGTAATGGACTAGGGTTCCATGATCTTGATAAGATTATTCTATAACAGTTATGACAAGAACCAAATAAGATTTGGACCTTGTACATATATCAAGAGTTTTATTGTTTAGTACAGTTAGTAATGAAAAGGTGTAGATGACACATGACCCGTTTAAACAATATACATGAGATGTATGACTACCACTAAACAAACTTGATATATATTAAGTTTATTTTACTTCATTTACATTGATGATTATAATCATTAAATGTGGATATGTGTGTGACACAAATTAGAGATCTTTGAATTTGTCAAAGAGTTTAAACAATGAAGAAAATAGAACTCAGTAAAAGTATTTTAGTCATATGAATGAGTCATATCAGTAAGTACTCAATTAAGATGTAAAATAACTAATTTATCTCATCATGTTTGACATGATTTGATTTAAGATAGTTTAAATACATCATTGACTCTTAAAATCTCTCTTCTTATAGTTAATCTTTACCCACAATTGGTTCCCCTTTTAAGATGATCATAAAAACACCATATGCAATATGGGGTAAGAAAATCAAGTTTGCCTTTATGAAATTTTGGATCGTAAATTTATTAGATAAATTTAAATCCAAATTAAATGAATAAATATGTGGAAGTATTCTTAGGGATACTTATCTTATATGACTCTAAAAGACAAAAATTGTATTGTTGCTAGGTTTGAATCATTCCTCTAGTGGGAGTGTGTCTCTAAGAGAGACAGTGGGAATGATATAGAACTTGAATTATTCAAGTACTACAAAACATATTTATTGGAATGGGAACACAAACCGGTTCCTCAAGGTTGTTGAAGGACCATTGATTTGAGTTGCACAAAATCTTAGATAAGTCTAACATATCACATGGACAAAAAGTATGATTTTATCATGACTCAACAATTTGATATGGTTCTCATGGAAGATGAGTTTCTGACTTTCTAAAAGGTCGTAAGACGGTCTAAATTCTGAGAAGTGGCTAAATGCCATGAAATCTTAAATAGAAACCATATACACTAACCTTATGTAGATAATGGTTATGTCATCAAGATGAGTAAGACTCATACGATGAAAGTGAGTATTCTTATTGATTATTGATATGGATGGTATTGAGAATATCTTTTAAGATTTGATTGATCATTAAAGGTTTCACGCAAAGTCATAATGCAAATTATGGTGAAACCCTAAATGTAATTAATAGTAAAACTTAACATTTGTTTGATTGTTTTACTAAATGTTGTACTACATGTTTTGGTGGATGGATAACAAAGTTGCATTCTTAATTGGAATGACATCACATAAATGTACTAGACATATATGTAGGGCTTTGTTGATCAAAGGATACTAGAAAGGTATACATTTTATAAGCTATCTAATTTTGATTAGATAGAGTTCTCAGAAATTTAATTATCAGTTGTTCCTTTTATGAAGTTTTGAGAAAACAAATTAATAAGGAAAAACCTGTCTAATTTTGATTAGATTGAATAAGTTTAAATATTTGTTCCTTTTAATGTTTTATGGAAAACAAATTAATGAAGGACAAATATAAATCTTGTGCACGCAAGGATTTAGTGGGAGTAATTACAAAATTAAAACTGGTGTTATATGTGGATGACATATTAATCATCAAAACCATTTTCCTTATACATGTAAGACATGGTTATGGAAATAACTCTTGATGAAATAGCTAGGCAAGAATTCCTAAAGAGTTAGGAATAACTTATGTATTTAAGTGCAAATTCTTAAGGAGTTAGGAATAGCCTATGTACATATATTAGCGAAGTGTTAAGACACTTAATGTGTGAAATTGTTGCATGTCACATAATTGATTTTGTCTAAAGCACAATATCATATCTCATTGGATGAGAAAATGACACGTGAAAATAATCCACATGCTTTGGAAGATAAGATTAATCAAGAACATCATGATATGTACTAGATCTGATACACCACATGATTGTAAGACAATCAGTTAAGTACCTAAAATGAAATTAGTGTATGACACTAACTAATTTTCAAAATATCCTTGAAGATCTTAAAGGAACTAAGGACTATTTCTTGAAATAAGTAGGCATGGAAAGGATCATTATAAGGAAGTTATAATGATGGAAGTTTCCATACCAATGTATTGTATATCATGCTTGAATATAAGCATCGAAAGCTATAAAGATAAGCTTCATAGTATGTTTATTTCAGTATTAGAAGTTAAAGTGTTTAAAGTTGGATCGTTTAGCTCATGATCGAGCTAATGCTATGTTTCCGATGTTGCAAGTCACATTAATCGCATTAGTGATGACAATGGTTTAAATCTTGCGAGACAATGGAGAATAGATCTCACCGACGATTCATAAATATACTTAGACACTTCTATATTTCGATAGAGATCGAAATAGAACGTTGGAAGATACGTAAGATACCAACATAGGAAATAGTTCCTTATCCACTAACCAAGCCTCTGGCGCAGTTGAAGCGTGATGGGCATACTAAGGTCTATATGTATTAGAGAATACTTGATTGACCTTAGTGCTAGTGGGAGATTGTTGGAGTAAGCCCTAAGAGCCAATTTAATTTCATAGTATTTGCTTTAGGACTTTAAATATAAATATGGCATTTCTTTATTATGTTTGTAGGAGTCCAAAATAATAAAGTCCCTAGAATAGAAAGTTCGTTTAATATTAAGTGTGACTTAATCATGAGACTACATTAAAAATAAGGACACTATTCTTAAAGTATCTGTAGTCGAGCTTTAATGTGAAATGGGATAACCTTAAAGCATAAAGACTATTATGAAGATAGACTGATGATCACATCTCATGGATCATAGGATAAGGAGTTATCAAGTCTTGACATAGGTATAAAAGATTAAGAGTAATAGTTATACCGGATTGACCCGCTATGAGAATACTACATGCAAAGTTATGCAAAGTGTCATAAGTTACTCTCATGGTGATAATGGTGTAAACCGCCCTTAGACCTGAAACCACTTTGTACCCTAGATGTAGAGTCAAGTGCTTTGTTGGTGATCTAACGTTGTCCGTAACAGGATAACCATAAAGGCAGTTAATGGGTACTTCACAAAGCATGCTGAGGGACAGTAGTGACCTAGATGGAATTTGCCAATCCTACATAACAGGATAAATGTCATGGGCCCAATATTGAACTAGACAAAGATGACACTATGTATGCTTTGTGTTCAATATAGACATTAGGGGCAAAGGGGTAATTGTACACGCATATATTATCACAAAGGTTATGATTTGATCACATGTTAATTTCTCATAACTTGGGTAGCAATTATGTGTTGCTAGATACCTCTCATTGTTTATTATATTAATAAAGGATTTAATATAATTGTCAACGTTATGGAAACCAACAAGGGTCACACACATAAGGACAGTCTAATATTGAGATAATTAAAGGAACACCGTAAGGTACGTTGTATGTGTAAAGTGATAAGGGTATCACGGTAATTTAATTGAGCAAAGAACACCATAAGATATGGTGGGAGGGCGCGCACATGAGTACTACTACTCATGGGGAGCGCGCGCCCTAGTCCTAGTTCTCTTGTTGGGCTTTGCCCAACAAGAGATATCTTGGTGCATAAGACAAGAAATATCTATAAATAGAGACCTCTTGTGATAGCTCAAAACACACCAAAAAGCACAAGAATATTTTAGAGTTGGAAAACCCTAAAATAATCCTCTCTCTCAATATTCTTGCATAGCCTTCAAACATAAAGGGCTAGCACTCTATTGAAGGTGACTGTTCGTGTGGACTATTTAGAGGCGTGGGTGACCTTCATCAACGCTCGTGATCATCTTGTTCGTGATTCAAAGGTTCTTCCCTACAAGAGGTAAAAACCCTAAAACACATATCATGCTCATTCGTAAGGATCAAACTAAGGAAAATTTTTGAATTCCGCTGCTTAAACTATTGCTATTTTCCTTTAGTTAGCAGTAATGCTCTCAATCAGTTCAAAACCATCAGTATAAGACTTTGACAATAAAGATCCTCCAGCAGATGCATCTAGCATATTCCTTGAAGCAGATACCAACCCATTGTAGAATGTCTCAAGTTGAATACACATAGGAATACCATGGTGTGGACATTGTCTCAGCATCTCCTTGAATCTTTCCCAAGCACTAAACAAAGTCTCATCTTCTCCTTGTCTAAATGAAGTAATCTCATTTCTCATCTTTGCATTCTTGAGTAAGGACTTCTCAGCTAGAGTATTCCAAGTAGTGATGGAATTGGGCTCTAGGGAGTTCAACCAACTCTTTGCTCTATCCCTTAATGAGTAAGGAAAGAGTCTCAGCTTGAAAGCATCATCAGTAATTCCAGGAATCTTGAAATTGCTTGCTACCTCAAGAAATTGTCTCAAGTGCAAGTGAGGATCATCAGTTGCAACTCCACTGAATTGTCCAATTGTTTGTAACATCTGGAACATCATGGGTTTGAATTCAAACGCAGCAGTGGTGATTTCTTCTCTAACTATACCGGTGTTCATTGAATTGTGGTCAAACATGGCATAATCATGAATATTTCTCCCTCTATCATTAGCAATGTCAATGATATCAGGGTTAGCAGGTTCATCACCAACTGGTGGTACTTGTTGTGGTTGCCCAGCCATAGTGTTGTCTATCTCTCCTTCTAAACTAGAGCCAGAAACTTCTTCACTTGTATTCTCAAAAACTAGACCAACACCAATGTCTTGACTGTGATTGCCTCTCAGGTTCTTCCTTCGAATTCTGAATGTTCTTTCTATTTCAAGATCAGGTCTGTATTTTGGAGTAATCAGTCTACGCATGCAATGTCACAAGCACACCTGTCTTGATACACTTAAACAGAAATGATCAAATACAAACAATAAACCTAAACTACAATAAATGAAATTTGGCACTTAAAACCTTCTATTCCCCAGCAATGGCGCCAAAAACTTGTTGAGCATGATTTGAACAATGTGCAAGTATATACAGTCAATCAGTAGCAAGTAATAAGTAAAAATAGAGTGTCGAACCCACAGGGAATAGCTATTGGTTATGCATATCAAGTTCATTTAAAGCGTTAAGCTCATTGTTAAAGTAACAAAACATGATTGGTTTTTAATGCAATAAATTAAATGACAAGAATATAAAATGATGGTGTGAAAAACAAAGGTAAAGGTGTAGCTGAAACTATGATCCATCTAATACATATGAATGAAAGCTAGTGAATGATAACTACTGGCATGTCATATGTGAGCAAGTTTGCCTTGTGGTGTATGTCTACATCGTTAGATATTAAAGCGGGGTATATTTAGACTGACTCTGTCGAGGTTCACTTTTAATCCCATTTTAGTTCAGAAAACACTTGCTTGTTTATATCTCACTAAGGCCTTAATACTCCTAGCATCAGTATTAAGTAGAGATTATGTGTCCGCTCTCAATTAACCTTATTAACTTTAAGTTTCCTTTGACATGCTAGATGTCTCTACACATGCAACTTATATTTATTCCTAAGTTGATCAGTCCTAAGAACAAATGTATTTTCATATAAACATAAAGTTAAAGATGACAAGATAATAACCATTCATTCACATAAAAGCTTCATTCAATATATTAAACTTCACATAATTTCAAGCTACAAAGAGTTTAGCTCAGATTGAGCATGGAAACAACAGCAAAAATAACAAGTAAAGTAGTGATACCCATTACAAAGCAATAGATACTCCTACAGACACTGTCGTGCCTCTCGTTATTTCCAGTCGTCTCTTCAGAAGCTAGAACGGCGCTGCCTCCTCTCCTCTTCTTCAATTCCTCTTTCTAGGGTTTTCCAAGCCTTCAACAAATTATTTAGGGTTGTCTATTTATAGGCAAATCCTTCTTGGATCGGGTGCAACCTGAAATGTTGTCATAAGGCCCAAGGAATAAAGGATATTCCTTTTGCAAGGACCTCAAATCATAGTACAATCATTTGTGATGCTGACAGCTGGCAAGCCAGCCGTCATCCTTATCCTCAAAGAGATGCCTTTCACAATGTTGTACTACAAAGCCTTATTTTGTCTGCTTGTGGAGCTTGACTTGTTGACTTGTACGGATCAGAATGTCTTGACAATAGTCTTAAGTAGATGCCTTCGATGACGATCCAAAACCAGATAATACGCCTTGACATAAATTGCCTCTAAACTAACTCCTTTTCACTAAAATTACATAATTATTCCTATTACATAATTCTAGACTCAAAAACTAAATAAACTCATGAAAGTGAATTAAAACATGGTTTGATCACTATATTGGCATGAAATAACTCATGAATAAAGGCCTAAATTCTCCACTTTTAGTGAGTCATCAATAACCATGGCCACACACTTGGTCTCTCAATGGATGTCTATGTTTCCACGACCTTGCTTGATATGTATGCTAAGTGTGGCAATTTATTTGAAGCGCGAAGACTATTTAATACTATGTCGAACATGGATAGGGATATTGTTGCGTGGAATGCCATGATTCCTGCCTTTTCATTTCATGCATTTCACACTGAAACTATGCACTTGGTTGCCCAAATGCCGCAAGCAGGATTTGCTCCTAATTCTTCAACTTTTGTAACTGTTCTACCTTCAATTGGACAAGATAATGAACTACGCCCGCCGCCAGGGGAAGGCTACCACGCTTACTTTCTTAGGAAATTCTTCTTTGACAACAATGTCGTTCTAGCAACTGCAGTTTTGGATATGTATGCTAAGTGCCATCATTTATCTTATGCCAGGAAAATCTTCAATACTGTAAATCTAAAAAATGAGATATGTTGGAGCGCTATGATTGGAGGTTATGTCCTTCATGATTCGATGGAAAATGCATTGGCCCTTTATGATGATATGGTATGTATATACAACTTGAATGCCACACCAGCAACTCTTGGTATCGTGCTTCGAGCTTGTGCACAACTCACTGATCTGGAAAAGGGGAAAAAATTGCATTGTCACATGATTATGTCAGGGATTCACCTAGATACAACCATAGGAAACTCACTAATATCGATGTATGCCAAGTGTGGCATTATGGACGATGCAATGGGGTTTCTTGGTGAAATGACTACAAAAGACTTTGTTTCTTTTAGTGCTATTATTTCAGGATGTGTGCAAAATGGCTATGCAGAGAAAGCTTTACTTATTTTTTGCCAAATGCAGTTATCCGGGATTAAACCGCAATTGGAAACCCTGATAACTTTACTTCCAGCTTGTTCACATTTGGCCGCTCTACAACATTGTACTTGCTGGCATGGATATGCAGTTGTTTGTGGGTTCACCGATGACACCTCCATTTGCAATGCCATTGTTCACATGTACTCAAAGTGTGGAAAGATTAATATCAGTAGGGTGATTTTTGACAGGATGCAGAACAAGGACATTATTTCGTGGAATACAATGATAAGTGGTTATGACAATCATGGACTATGCGTAGAGGCACTCTCACTATTCGATGAATTAAAAGCGTCAGGCTTGAAACCAGATGATGTGACCTTTATTGTTGTTTCATCTACATGTAGTCATTTAGGACTTGCCATAGAAGGAAAATATGGGTTCAATTCTATGAGCCAAGACTTCAACATCAAACCAAGGATGGCACATTATATGTGCATGGTTGACCTTCTGGCCCGAACGGGTAATTTGGATAAGGCATACACCTTTATTCGAAGGATACCATTTGTGCCTGATGTTTGTGTGTGGGGTGCATTGCTTGTTGCATGTAGGACCCACAAAAATATTGAAATGGGCGTTAAAGTGTCAAAGGAGAATTATAGAATCGCCGAGACTTAAAGTGATTTTAAAAAGTCATCGATTTATGCTTCATAAAGGTTAGGAGAATTATAGATATATCTATATGCATTATGACATAAAAATTGTTTTGAAGACTTATGATTTTATATATATCGAATTGAGATAAGATATGATTAATCTGTGAATTGTTTGAAGATTTAATATTCACAACTTCGCGAGCCTTGGTTTGTATATGTCGATGTTTTCACTGTATCTCTATGAAGTGAGGTATATATAATTCTGAGTTCTTAATTTGATCTGAGCTATTTCTCTCATCAGGGTGCATATAACTTGTTGGGAGCCACAAATCAGATTTATATTTAACTATACATGTGCGATGATCATTTTTATATGTCAACGCAATATTGTGCTGCCTGTAATTTAATTAATGTACACATTTTAATATTGAGATAAGTTTTTGTTTTTGTTCTTACTCATTGTAATCTGTGTTTTATCTGATCAGAGAGTTCATCTAAATGCCAACCATGCTAATCCATAAGTTAAGGAATTTGGAACCGAAACTAGTGAGAAAAAGCTTGTTCAAGTTCGAGCTCACATCGTTCCTGCACCGTTGGTAATTACTTTTCTTCTAAACCTCATCTTTGGGTAAATTTGATGTCCTCTTTTGAATGCAATGAAACAAACACTTCATTCCATTGTTGTTTGGGTATATTTTGTTGGTATGGAACAAATATTTTATTCTATTGTTTGAAATGTGGACGGAAAGAAATAAGTTATTAGTTTTTTATTTTATTTTTGCCCTTATTAAAAGGAAACATTATTTTGTAAAACACATCTTCTTTCATTCATTTCCCTTGTAATTTTCCCCCACTAATAGTAACAAGAGTGTTCAAAGCTATTATGTATGATAGAAAAAAAAATTAACAAATCAAAATTAAGAGTGCTCAACCGTACCATTTGGATGCAGTTAGCAAAAATTTGATCAAATTAAAATTATACTTCTACTAATCTTAAATATAAGAGAAAAATTACTTTTTAGATTCATTGAGAATCTAATGTATTTAGTCAAAAATATGGACCAAATACATTGAATTATCAATGAATCCAAAAAATAAACTTTCTCTTGTATTTAGGACCGGAGGAAATACATATTAAGATAAATTCTATATTTGACAAAGTTGAGACTGAGAAAGAGAATAAACATTTCCTACTATTTGATAATAATATTCTTATGTTTGAGTATAACTATATAACACTCTATTTCACAAGTTCAATAAATTCAAACAATGCCCTAACAGTTTTGTAGTAGTACAACACTTTCATTTAAGTATATGGAGTATGTAGGTTGCTCTCAAAGAGATTGAGGTAATGACTTCAAGTAACAAACGACCTGTTATCGTTGATAACTCACATCCAATCCAGGTTGGTAAATTTTTTTGTCCCTTCTACATATAAATTTTATCTGTTTGTGAATATCTTCCTCAAAATATTTGTTGATCATTCTCAGACTTTTATTGAAGAAGATATATCAAAGTTTGTCAGTCTAGATGATGCAATTTTATCTTCTGTAAGTTCATATTATTAGAACACTTGTGTTATGCTTTAGCTTAACTTCTTCAGTTTTTAATTCTCTAATTATTTAAAATACAACGTTTCAGCCAAATTTCTCATTTGTTGAAACTGAAGCAGTGCATTATCCCAAAAAACACCAGTAAAACAGACTACTAAGCAGAAAGCAGCCTATGATAATAATAAGTTTGATACACAACTGTCATCCACAAAGGAAAGGTTGGAAAACTTATAAAAAAAGAGAAGTGACTGGCTAGGGTAACAATCTTTTGCTAAACTATATTAATGATATAATCTATTGCAATGGTTGCGTATGATATGTAAACTTAATTGTAGTTGATTTGGATTATGTACTACAAATCTAAGTAGGAGTGCTATGTAATTATTGGAGTGGATGGCTGGAGGTGGCGACGTCTTTTGTTTGTTTGGGAGGGAGAAATATTGGAGGAGTGTTGTGGTTTTTTTAGATTATGTTTTTTGACAATTTTACTATTTTTAGTTCTTTAATTAGTGCAAAGGGTGTAATGTTTAGCATTTGCCTAATTTTAATGCTTTAGTTTGAAATAAAGTTGTACCATTAAAAGTAGTATTATTTAGTGCCCGTTTGTTATAGTTTTTTTTTAAAAATAATCACTTATTTTTAAAAAATAATCACTTATATGAAAATAATATTCATTTGTTATACCTTTTAAAAATAATCAGAATCTGAAAATAATCTAAAAACTGTTAAAAATCTGAAGCTGATATTAGTAGCTTTTTTTTATAGATTTTTTTTAGAGGAAAGAGAAAACAAGTGTCAAAAAAGTTTAGGCAAAAATATCCTTAAATTTATTATAATAGTCCAATAATATCTTGTTTATAATTTATAGAATTAGTTTGTTATTTTTAGAAGATAAGATTTAAATATTTATTTTATTTGTAGCTCTATATATAAAGTCATATGACCATATTAAAAAACAAGAACTTCAGTATTTTTCATATATTGGGATATATTTACATATATTACATTTGAATAATTGGCTTTTATAGTAATTTTATGATACAAAATCACTTTTATATAGCTGTAGCCAAACAAGTTAAAGATTATTTTTTTATAAAAAGTAATATTTATATAGGTAAACAAACACAAAATAGCTTCTGATTTTTTGTAAAATCTCTAAATTATTTAGTGTCAAAATCACTTATTTTTTAATCTGTAACAAACGGGCTCTTACTTGGCGATTTTTGGCTAATCGGATTCAGACTAGAGATAATTTGTTTAAAAATAGTATTTTGAATGTCGACGCTCAAGTTTGTTGCCTTGGATGTGGTGGTGCTATTGAAAGTCTTCAATATTTTTTCTTTACTTGTGAAAGAACAGATAAGGTATGGAGTGGAGTGCCACGGTGGCTAAGAGTGCAAAGCACTCTTTTAAGCACTCTTTTTAATGAAGTGTTTCCTTTCAATGCAATTGGTTGATAATAATTTGGATGTTTTGGAAATCTCGCAACGATGGTATTTTAATTTGTAAACAATCACGGTTGATTAAATAAAAATATATGTTTGGTGGTGTTTTAATGTGAAATTTAAAAATTTTGATTGGACTTTTAATTTGTAGTACTCCAACCTTTAATTTGTATGGGGTTGAGAGAGTGATACTTTGGCTTTTTTTTCTTTCGAGAGTGATTCAAAATAAGAATTCATCATTTGTTACAAATTATTTTAAATCAGAAAAAAATGTGATTTTCATAAATATTACTCTTTTTTTAAAAATATTTTTATAAAAAAAGTGTGATTTTTATTAAGTTAAAGTTTCTAACATATATATTTAAATTTACCATCAAAAAACACATATATTTAAATTATTGAATGTAAAAATCACTCTTTTAATTTATAAAAAAGGTGAATTTAAAATATGTAAAAAAAAAGATGAATTTAAATTAACTTCTATTATTTTAATTAAATAAACAAAAAAAATTATTTTTAATAAGATAATTTTTTTTAAAGCTAGAACAAACTCACTCAAAATTCTTAGTACTCTATCTCTCATTCTCTCTCTTCCTAATTAACGGTCATTTTAGCAAAACAATTGTTAATTTTAAGTGTCATTTAATGAATTAAGTCAATTAGTTGTCAAATATATTATTGTTCATTCATTAACTCAAATTTACAATTTTCATGAATTAAATAATTTATTATTATCATTATTATTATTATTATTATTACTTTGTCAAAAAAGAAAAAATAATTTATTATTAATGTACCAAAAAAAAAATTATTATTATTGGAAAGAGAATGTGACTATGACTTTTTTTTAGAAACAAACAAAAATATTCATTTCATTTAAAAAAAAAAGTTTCAGTCTTATAAGTGTAGTTCAATTGGTAGCTACTAAGGATATTACAGTGGCCTGAGTTCGAACCGAAGATTCCATACTTCTTCACACTTATATGTGTGAGTTTTAGCCATTAGACTACTTGACTAAAAAAAAAAGTTCAATACAAATAGAGGTAACATCAAAGTAACAGAGATCAGACCAAGAAAAGACCACCCTAACGAGGAAATTGACAACCTTATTCGCATGTCTCCTAACAAACTTAATCTTTAAAGTTGAACAATATTATTGATAAATTATTCTTAATACATAAGATGGCTAAATTATGAACCTCAAAGAGAAGTGACTATGAATTAAACAATAATTGAAAGGGAAAAACAACAAACAATAAAACTTATTACTATCTTGGTAAGAGAGTTTTTTTTGTTCGAGTGACATTGATAATTATTCTTCCAAAAATGAAAAAATAAATAAAATTAAAATCTGAAAATATCAATTAAGAAAAAATCATGGCATGAATTAATCTGGAAAAAACTCCAAAATCCACAACTCAAAATCTCAAATAATCTCCACTTACTACACGTTTCCTCCGTCACATTCATTTCTCTACATGCTCAACACGTCTCTCTTTCATTACATTACATTGCAGTCCATCACATCACCAAGACTCTCTCTCTCTCTCTCTCTCTCTCTCTCTCTCATGGTATGTGGTTTTTTCTTCTATCCTTACTAAAGTTTTATCATTTAATCAGTTCAACTGAAACTTGCTTAGAATTTTAGAGACCGCAACATGTTTGAAAAAAAGCTTGTATGAAATTATGAAATCATCCCTTTGTGTGTGTGTTAGTAACTTTGGCAAAAGATGATGACATCTAGAGCTCTAAGGTCCTGTTTGGATAAACAATTTAATTAAGTGCTTATGGTATAGACGCTTATTATATATAAGTGTTTATTTATAAGTATTTTTTATAAAAAAGATAAAATAAAATTTAATTGTTTGAATATAGGCTATAAGTTGTTTTCATAAGCTATATCATGGAGAGTGTTAAGAAATAAATCTCACATCGATTGTGAGATGACCTGCATATGTGTTTATTAAGTAGAGGCAATCCTCACTTTACAAACAGATTTTGTAGGGTTAGAGAGAGCTTATGGAAATAAGCATAAAATAGCTTATGGAAATGTGATGTCATAAGCTGCTTCATAAGTTTTCCAAATAATCTCACAAGTGCTTATGCTAGTAGATAAGCTCAAATAAGCCAATCTAAACTGACCCAAATGTTGATAGTTTATTAGGTTATGCTGTCACTTGGTTTTTGTAGATTTATTTATCATTTTATTTTGTAAAGTTGTGAATTGTGATGGGTTTCCCCTGTTGAATGGTTTGATAGAAAAATAATTGAGACAAGCTAATAAGTTTAAGTGATTACATACAATTAGATTAAGTTTATTGTTTTATCATGTTTTGATTCCTGAAGAAAGGACAAAAACAAAGAATCGGTAGTTTATGGGAGATAATGTTAATGCGCTTGATAGGTCTGTTATTGTTAAGTAAGAAGTTGTTACTTGTTAGTTAACTAGTTAGTTAGTTAATGGGTTAGTTAGTTGGTGAGGAGTGATCAGGGGAAAACAGAAGAGAAAAAGCGAAGAAGAAGGTGAAAAAATGAAAGAAAGCGACTGCGATTTGATTCTGAAGTTATCTTTCTCTCTCTTAAAGCCTGCGGCGGAGGGATAAATATTAGCGTTAACATTTTCTTCTTTTGTCATATCATTGGGCCAGACCCATAATGATCTAATCCACATAAACCCAACAACATAAATAAATGCATGTGGTGATATTAGTATTATATATTAATTCTAAATATATTTTTCATTTATATTAATAATAAATGCATGTGGACTATGTGGAGTATATTTTATATTCACAATAAAAATCATTTAATTATCTTTAATTTTTCATTTATATAAATAATTATATTTATATTTTATACTAAATATTTTTTTTCATAATTTCTTAGTCCTTAATTAATAACATATATTTTAAATCCGAGATTGATAACAGAGGGGTTGTTACACTTCATACCTAGGTTTTTTTTTAAGGCCACAACAATTTATTTGACTGAACTTGTTGTGTTGGTTTGTGTGAATAGAAAATAGTTGTTGATCACAAATTGTATTTATGAAATATTTCTTTTCCCACTAATCACATAAATAATCTATGTTTTAGCGTTGGTCAAAAAAAAAATCTATGTTTTAGCATTAATATTTTGAATAATACCCTTCTTGATACAGATGGCAGCATCATTGACATGCCTTGTTGGGAGTGGTTTATCTACACAGAGTAATAAAATAACTCTTGGCAAGGACGTAAATGGAAGACATCTCTTTTTTTCTCCGAGACATTCGTCATCGAGGAGGGCACCAAAAACTATATTATTAAAAGCATCGTTAGATCATAGGGAACATGAAGGGAGAAGAGGATTTCTGAAATTGTTGAACATGACAGTGGGCTTACCGGCATTATTAGCAAGCTCAAAAGCTTATGCTGATGAACAAGGTGTTTCTCCCTCTAAAATGTCTTATTCTAGATTTCTTGAATATTTGGACAAGGACCAGGTTAAAAAAGTTGATCTGTATGAGAATGGAACTATAGCTATTGTAGAGGCTGTTTCTACTGAGTTAGGTAATAGGGTGCAGCGAGTGCGAGTTCAACTTCCTGGACTTAGCCAAGAACTTCTTCAGAAATTCAGGGAAAAGAACATCGACTTTGCAGCTCATAATGCACAAGAAGAGTCAGATTCCTTCTTTTCAGACCTGATTGGAAATCTAGCTCTCCCTCTAATTGTGATTGGAGGATTGTTCCTTCTCTCACGGAGGTCATCTGGAGCGTCAGGAGGTCCTGGCAGGTCTGGCTTTCCTTTTGGTTTTGGTCAATCGAATGCCAAATTTCAAATGGAGCCAAATACTGGAGTGACATTTGATGATGTTGCTGGGGTAGATGAAGCCAAGCAGGATTTTATGGAGGTAGTCGAATTTCTAAAAAAGCCTGAGAGGTTCACTGCTATTGGAGCTCGCATACCAAAAGGAGTTCTTCTCGTTGGTCCCCCGGGAACTGGTAAGACTCTATTAGCCAAGGCTATTGCGGGTGAAGCAGGGGTCCCATTCTTCTCAATCTCAGGTTCTGAATTTGTTGAGATGTTTGTCGGTATTGGTGCTTCTCGAGTTCGTGATTTATTCAAGAAGGCCAAAGAAAATGCTCCTTGTATTGTTTTTGTTGATGAAATTGATGCTGTGGGAAGGCAACGAGGCACTGGAGTTGGTGGAGGGAATGATGAAAGGGAACAAACCCTCAACCAACTTTTGACAGAAATGGATGGATTTGAGGGTAATACCGGAATTATTGTCATTGCAGCAACCAACAGGGCTGACATTCTCGATTCCGCGTTATTGAGACCGGGACGTTTTGATAGACAGGTAACATTGTCTTAGAAAAACATGCATTTATTAACATGTTAATATAACATGTTAATAAATATAAATTACCGAACATAATGCTTTTGCAGGTATCAGTTGACGTTCCAGACATTCGGGGAAGGACTGAAATACTAAAGGTTCATGGCAGCAATAAAAAGTTTGATGCTGATGTTTCTCTTGAGGTAGTTGCAATGAGAACACCTGGCTTTAGTGGAGCTGATCTTGCAAACCTCTTGAATGAAGCTGCTATATTAGCTGGTCGGCGTGGAAAGGCGGAGATTTCATCAAAAGAGATTGATGATTCTATTGATAGGATTGTGGCTGGAATGGAAGGAACAGTGATGACAGATGGAAAGAGCAAAAATTTAGTCGCATATCATGAAGTTGGGCATGCCATTTGTGGGTAAGCCTTAAATTAATCTGTAGTTGCTTTTCATGTAAAAATTGTGTGCAATTGCAACATTAGTTGTTGGCTTCGTGAATTCATATTACAATCCCATTCTGATCCAGTATGGAATAAACTTTTAATCATGGCACGTAATTGATTTGATCATCATATTATAAATTTTACGTTCACAACCTATAGAAACATAATCGAGGAAAACATAGGTTCACATTTAGGACCTGTTTTAGCTAAATAGTTCATAGAAAGTTATTCTTAAATATCAATTGTACATGCAGAACTTTGACTCCTGGCCATGATCCTGTACAAAAGGTAACCCTAGTTCCACGTGGGCAAGCTCGGGGTCTTACTTGGTTCATTCCTTCTGAGGACCCAACTCTAATCTCCAAACAACAACTATTTGCAAGAATTGTCGGGGGACTCGGCGGAAGAGCAGCTGAGGAAATAATTTTTGGTGAGCCTGAGGTTACAACTGGAGCAGCTGGTGATTTGCAGCAAATAACCAGTTTGGCTAAACAGGTCCTTGTTCATTTACATAATGCCATTATTTTCTGTTGTTCGATGATACATCTACTCATTTTCCTTTTTTTTTTGGTGGAGATGAATGCTATAAGTCCTTGTTTTGGTGGAAACGATCTAATGACTTTCTGAGCATTTTCGATTTTGGGAGATCTGGTCATGTTTAAAGATTTCTATAATACTTGAAATTTTCCACTTCAATGGAAAGAATAATAATAATCATTTTGAAGGAATGGATTTCTAATTTCAATTATCTATAGCTCCATTTTTCCCTCCCATTTTCTTATCATTACCTTCTGGTTACAACTTTGTCATACTAATAAATGAAATTATACTCTCGCTGCAGATGGTAACGACATTTGGAATGTCTGATATTGGTCCTTGGTCACTTATGGACGGTTCAGCTCAAAATGGAGATGTCATAATGAGAATGATGGCAAGAAATTCAATGTCAGAAAAGCTTGCTGAAGACATTGATTCTGCTATCAAGAGGATCTCAGATGAAGCATATGAAATTGCATTGAAGCATATAAGGAACAACCGTGAAGCCATCGATAAGATTGTGGATATCCTACTGGAGAAGGAGACAATTTCCGGAGACGAATTCAGATCTCTCCTTTCAGAGTTTGTTGAAACTCCACCCGAAAATGTAGTCCCTACTTCAACTCCCTCACCAGTTGCTGTTTGAGTTGCTATGTCATTGCAATCTAATGTAAGTACTCGATTTTCTGAAATTGTAAAATATTTGTAATATACCCTTTAGTCCAAGCTGACAACAGAAAAAATGTTCCTTCAAAGTGTTAGTTAGAACATGATGTAACTTACATGAACTGTAGTAATAAAGTATTCATACATATTTGAATTATTGTAATTTGTAAATAATGAGATGAGATGAGATGTGATAGTTTTTTTATTTTTTGTTAAAATGGGCATATGTAGTGGGAATGATTCCTTAAAAGAGGAAAAGTAAGTCTATCTCTGTTTCTGAGAGTCGCATTTTTTATCCTGATATTGATGATCCTATTGATATTAGAAAATTTGTTAGATCTTGCACAAAACACCCTATGTCATATTTTATATCATATTCAAATTTGTCTCCATCATTTTCTGCCTTCACCTCAAAATTGTCTACTGTAGAGATTTCAAAGAATATACAGGAAGCTCTAGAAGTTCCAAAGTGGAGGGAAGTTGTACTTGAGGAGATGAAAGCTCTTGAAAAGAACAAAACTTGGAGTGTTACTACACTACCTAATGGTAAGAAGACTCTGGGATGTAAGTGGGTGTTTAATTTGAAGTATAATTCAGATGGGTCAGTTGAGAGAAGGGGAGGGGGAGGGAGGGAGAGAGAGAGGGAGAGAGATGAGTTACTCGGCTTAATATCTCATTATTCATGATGAATTTCACTAATTTAACCGTCTAATTAAAAGTTCTTGTTAAATAGATCAACTATATAAGTTTTTATGAAATTTTAAAATTATTGATACATCATTAAATAATTTTAAATGAATGTATAATAAGTCTTCAAAAAACAACAAGTAATGTATAAATTACATGGTTACAAATTTTGAATTTATATAAAAATGTGTACAATTAGTCATTGATATATAATAATAATAATAATTAATAGTTGAATTAATAATAATAATCAACAATTGAATTGTTAAAATTCATAATAAATAATTAGATATCCACCGCCAAAACCACACCCTCTAGATTATTCTCTCTATATATCTATCTACTAGTATAACTAACCCGTACAAATGTACGGGTTAAAATTCAAAATTATATTAATATATATAATTAATGTTAAAGTAGATTAGTTTAAATATTAATTTTTGTAATTTAATTTAATTTTTTATATCTTATTTTTAATTAATGAATTTTTTGTCATATAATTTATGTTTTTCTAATTACTTATGAAATTGATTTAATATTTATATTATTTAATTTTAAAAAATAATTATATATTTAGGGATTTTAAATGGATAGAACATGGTGGAGAATGATATTCCACTCCCCGTTCTCAATAGTATAGTATTTTCTTTTTGTCCCCATAAAAATTACAAAAATAATAGGATCTGTTTTAATATATAAGTATAAATATTGTCTTGTATAAATTACAAAATAAAAATACACTCATATTAACATGAGTGTAAATATAATTCATAGCTGGAGAATGATCTCCCACTTTTCGTTCTCAACAATGTGATATTTTTTCTCCCATCGCCGTAGCAATTTAAAAAAATATAGGACCTTGTTTTGATATGTGAATATAAAGTCTCATTTTTTAAATAAAAAAATAAGCTCTTGCATTAATATATGATTATTAATATTGATCCCGTGTAAATTATAAAGACATGCACTGATATTAATATAAGTGTAAATATAAGTAATGATAAAAATTACAAAAAATGGATTTATTCTATTAATATAGGAATAAAAATATGTTCTTAATAAAATACAAATAAAACATAAATAATAAGTATGATTTATATTTGATACAACTTAGTAATAAAAAAAATGATCGATAGAAATGAGTTAAGTTTTGCATATAAATAAAAGTTAAAAATTAAATTAATAAAATATACTTTTATTTGAGAAATTATGAATTTTTTTATCATAATAATATTTATGTAATAGTATATATTAATTCATACAACTTTATTTTTAAAAAATAGATACATATAATTGATTGGGTACTTATATTTATATAATAGTATTTCAACATTTGAATCAATTAATTTTTTTATGATATATCATTAGTTACGATGATTAAAAAAAAGTTATGGAAACGTTATTAAGAAAAAAATTCTTTAAAAGTATTAATCTTAAAAAATTATTGTTATTTGTTAGAAATTGGCTTGATTTACTTATCTTTATCCAAAAATTTTGTTTGTTTTTGTCTATAAGTGACTATTAATCTTAGTTATATAGAATATGTGTTTCAAAAGTATCTTTTAAAAAATGTCTCATAATTAAAAATGTGTCATGAGTGAAAATAAAAAAATGATACATTAAGGAATTCTAAAAAATAAAATAAAATAAATTGTAGCACAATTAAAAAAGTGTCATGAGCGGGAGTCGAAGAGTGGTACATCAAGGAACTCTAAAAAGTAAAATAAAATGTTTCATAATTGAAAAAATGTCTTGAGTGAAAATCGAAGAGTGATACATCTCTATCTCTATATGTATTATTATTATATACATTACAATAGTTCTACGGAGCTCTCTCATGCATTCACAAGAAAATTTACTTATGTGTCATTCAATTAGAGCTTCTCTAAGATTTTTTTATATATTTTTTTTAGATATTTTTTTAGCGTAATTCAGTTGCATTCTTAGCATGTTTTTTTTAGATTTTTGTTTTTTGGGAATAAATACATTTGCAATCCCTATAAATATACAAAATTTCACTGTTAGTCCTTATAACAATTTTCAGCAGGTAATGGTCCCTCAAATATTTTCTATCATGATTTTTTGTCCTTATTTTGTGGGAGAGGTTCATATCTCTATTATATACATTACGATAGTTCCACGGAGCTTTCTGAAGCATTCTCAAGAAAATTTGCTTTTTGTCATTCAATTAGAGTTTCTCTAAGATTTTTTTTTATATTTTTTTTAGATATTTTTTTTAGCGTAATTCAGTTGCATTCTTAGCATGTTTTTTTTTAGATTTTTTTTTTGGGAATAAATAACTTTGCAGTCCCAATAAATATACAAAATTTCATTTTTAGTCCCCAAAACAATTTTCAGCAGGTTATGGTCCCTCAAATATTTCCTATCATAATTTTTTGTGCTTATTTTGTGGGAGAAGTTTTTATCTCTATTATATACATTACGATAGTTCCACGCAGCTCTCTCATGCATTCTCAAGAAAATTTGCTTATGTGTCATTCAATTAGAACTTCTCTAAGATTTTTTTTTATTATTTTTTTTAGATATTTTTTTAGCGTAATTCAGTTGCATTCTTAGCATGTTTTTTTTAGATTTTTTTTTGGGAATAAATATCTTTGCGATCCCTATAAATATACAAAATTTCATTTTTAGTCCCTATAACAATTTTCAGCAAGTTATGGTCCCTCAAATATTTTCTATCATGATTTTTTGTTCTTATTTTGTGGGAGAGGTTCATATCTCTATTTATATACATTATGATAATTCTACGAAGCTCTCTCATGCATTCTCAAGAAAATTGGCTTATGTGTCATTCAATTCGAGCTTCTCTAAGATTTTTTTAAATATTTTTTTAGATATTTTTTTTGCGAAATTCAGTTGCATTCTTAACATTTTTTTTTTTAGATTTTTTTTTGGGAATAAAAACCTTTGCAGTCCCTATAAATATACAAAATTTCATTTTTAGTCCTTAAAACAGTTTTCAGCAGGTTATGGTCCCTCAAATATTTTCTATCATGGTTTTTTGTCCTTAATTTGTGGGAGAGATTCTTATCTCTATTATATACATTACGATAGTTCCACGAAGCTCTCTCATGCATTCTCAAGAAAATTTACTTATGTGTCATTCAATTATAGCTTCTCTAAGATTTTTTACTATTATTTTTTTAGATATTTTTTTAGCGTAATTATGTTGCATTCTTATCATGTTTTTTTTGGATTATTTTTGGGAATAAATACCTTTGCAATTCCTATAAATATTCAAAATTTCATTTTTAGTCCCTTTAACAATTTTCAGCAGGTTATGGTCCCTCAATTATTTTCTATCATGATTTTTTGTCCTTATTTTGTGGGAGAGGTTCATATCTCTATATCTCTATTTATATACATTACGAAAGTTCCACGAAGCTTTCTGAAGCATTCTCGAGAAAATTTGCTTATATGTCATTCAATTAGAGCTTATCCAAGATTTTTTTATATTTTTTTTAGATATTTTTTTTAGCGTAATTCAGTTGCATTCTTAGCATGTTTTTTTTTAGATTTTTTTTTTGAGAATAAATACCTTTACAGTCCCTATAAATATACAAAATTTCATTTTTAGACCCTAAAACAATTTTCAGCAGGTTATGGTCCCTCAAATATTTCCTATCATGATTTTTTGTCCTTATTTTGTGGGAGAGGTTCTTATCTCTATTATTATATACATTACGATAGTTCCACAGAGCTCTCTCATGCATTCTCAAGAAAATTTGCTTATGTGTCATTCAATTAGAACTTCTCTAAGATTTTTTTTTATTATTTTTTTTAGATATTTTTTTAGCGTAATTCAGTTGCATTCTTAGCATGTTTTTTTTAGATTTTTTTTTGGGAATAAATATCTTTGCGATCCCTATAAATATACAAAATTTCATTTTTCGTCCCTATAACAATTTTCAGCAAGTTATGGTCCCTCAAATATTTTCTATCATGATTTTTTGTTCTTATTTTGTGGGAGAGGTTCATATCTCTATTTATATACATTATGATAATTCTACGAAGCTCTCTCATGCATTCTCAAGAAAATTGGCTTATGTGTCATTCAATTCGAGCTTCTCTAAGATTTTTTTAAATATTTTTTTAGATATTTTTTTTGCGAAATTCAGTTGCATTCTTAACATTTTTTTTTTTAGATTTTTTTTTGGGAATAAAAACCTTTGCAGTCCCTATAAATATACAAAATTTCATTTTTAGTCCTTAAAACAGTTTTCAGCAGGTTATGGTCCCTCAAATATTTTCTATCATGGTTTTTTGTCCTTAATTTGTGGGAGAGATTCTTATCTCTATTATATACATTACGATAGTTCCACGAAGCTCTCTCATGCATTCTCAAGAAAATTTACTTATGTGTCATTCAATTATAGCTTCTCTAAGATTTTTTACTATTATTTTTTTAGATATTTTTTTAGCGTAATTATGTTGCATTCTTATCATGTTTTTTTTGGATTATTTTTGGGAATAAATACCTTTGCAATTCCTATAAATATTCAAAATTTCATTTTTAGTCCCTTTAACAATTTTCAGCAGGTTATGGTCCCTCAATTATTTTCTATCATGATTTTTTGTCCTTATTTTGTGGGAGAGGTTCATATCTCTATATCTCTATTTATATACATTACGAAAGTTCCACGAAGCTTTCTGAAGCATTCTCGAGAAAATTTGCTTATATGTCATTCAATTAGAGCTTATCCAAGATTTTTTTATATTTTTTTTAGATATTTTTTTTAGCGTAATTCAGTTGCATTCTTAGCATGTTTTTTTTTAGATTTTTTTTTTGAGAATAAATACCTTTACAGTCCCTATAAATATACAAAATTTCATTTTTAGACCCTAAAACAATTTTCAGCAGGTTATGGTCCCTCAAATATTTCCTATCATGATTTTTTGTCCTTATTTTGTGGGAGAGGTTCTTATCTCTATTATTATATACATTACGATAGTTCCACGGAGCTCTCTCATGCATTCTCAAGAAAATTTGCTTATGTGTCATTCAATTAGAACTTCTCTAAGATTTTTTTTTATTATTTTTTTTAGATATTTTTTTAGCGTAATTCAGTTGCATTCTTAGCATGTTTTTTTTAGATTTTTTTTTGGGAATAAATATCTTTGCGATCCCTATAAATATACAAAATTTCATTTTTCGTCCCTATAACAATTTTCAGCAAGTTATGGTCCCTCAAATATTTTCTATCATGATTTTTTGTTCTTATTTTGTGGGAGAGGTTCATATCTCTATTTATATACATTATGATAATTCTACGAAGCTCTCTCATGCATTCTCAAGAAAATTGGCTTATGTGTCATTCAATTCGAGCTTCTCTAAGATTTTTTTAAATATTTTTTTAGATATTTTTTTTGCGAAATTCAGTTGCATTCTTAACATTTTTTTTTTTAGATTTTTTTTTGGGAATAAAAACCTTTGCAGTCCCTATAAATATACAAAATTTCATTTTTAGTCCTTAAAACAGTTTTCAGCAGGTTATGGTCCCTCAAATATTTTCTATCATGGTTTTTTGTCCTTAATTTGTGGGAGAGATTCTTATCTCTATTATATACATTACGATAGTTCCACGAAGCTCTCTCATGCATTCTCAAGAAAATTTACTTATGTGTCATTCAATTATAGCTTCTCTAAGATTTTTTACTATTATTTTTTTAGATATTTTTTTAGCGTAATTATGTTGCATTCTTATCATGTTTTTTTTGGATTATTTTTGGGAATAAATACCTTTGCAATTCCTATAAATATTCAAAATTTCATTTTTAGTCCCTTTAACAATTTTCAGCAGGTTATGGTCCCTCAATTATTTTCTATCATGATTTTTTGTCCTTATTTTGTGGGAGAGGTTCATATCTCTATTATATACATTACGATAGTTCCACGGAGCTTTCTGAAGCATTCTCAAGAAAATTTGCTTTTTGTCATTCAATTAGAGTTTCTCTAAGATTTTTTTTTATATTTTTTTTAGATATTTTTTTTAGCGTAATTCAGTTGCATTCTTAGCATGTTTTTTTTTAGATTTTTTTTTTGGGAATAAATAACTTTGCAGTCCCAATAAATATACAAAATTTCATTTTTAGTCCCCAAAACAATTTTCAGCAGGTTATGGTCCCTCAAATATTTCCTATCATAATTTTTTGTGCTTATTTTGTGGGAGAAGTTTTTATCTCTATTATATACATTACGATAGTTCCACGCAGCTCTCTCATGCATTCTCAAGAAAATTTGCTTATGTGTCATTCAATTAGAACTTCTCTAAGATTTTTTTTTATTATTTTTTTTAGATATTTTTTTAGCGTAATTCAGTTGCATTCTTAGCATGTTTTTTTTAGATTTTTTTTTGGGAATAAATATCTTTGCGATCCCTATAAATATACAAAATTTCATTTTTAGTCCCTATAACAATTTTCAGCAAGTTATGGTCCCTCAAATATTTTCTATCATGATTTTTTGTTCTTATTTTGTGGGAGAGGTTCATATCTCTATTTATATACATTATGATAATTCTACGAAGCTCTCTCATGCATTCTCAAGAAAATTGGCTTATGTGTCATTCAATTCGAGCTTCTCTAAGATTTTTTTAAATATTTTTTTAGATATTTTTTTTGCGAAATTCAGTTGCATTCTTAACATTTTTTTTTTTAGATTTTTTTTTGGGAATAAAAACCTTTGCAGTCCCTATAAATATACAAAATTTCATTTTTAGTCCATAAAACAGTTTTCAGCAGGTTATGGTCCCTCAAATATTTTCTATCATGGTTTTTTGTCCTTAATTTGTGGGAGAGATTCTTATCTCTATTATATACATTACGATAGTTCCACGAAGCTCTCTCATGCATTCTCAAGAAAATTTACTTATGTGTCATTCAATTATAGCTTCTCTAAGATTTTTTACTATTATTTTTTTAGATATTTTTTTAGCGTAATTATGTTGCATTCTTATCATGTTTTTTTTGGATTATTTTTGGGAATAAATACCTTTGCAATTCCTATAAATATTCAAAATTTCATTTTTAGTCCCTTTAACAATTTTCAGCAGGTTATGGTCCCTCAATTATTTTCTATCATGATTTTTTGTCCTTATTTTGTGGGAGAGGTTCATATCTCTATATCTCTATTTATATACATTACGAAAGATCCACGAAGCTTTCTGAAGCATTCTCGAGAAAATTTGCTTATATGTCATTCAATTAGAGCTTATCCAAGATTTTTTTATATTTTTTTTAGATATTTTTTTTAGCGTAATTCAGTTGCATTCTTAGCATGTTTTTTTTTAGATTTTTTTTTTGAGAATAAATACCTTTACAGTCCCTATAAATATACAAAATTTCATTTTTAGACCCTAAAACAATTTTCAGCAGGTTATGGTCCCTCAAATATTTCCTATCATGATTTTTTGTCCTTATTTTGTGGGAGAGGTTCTTATCTCTATTATTATATACATTACGATAGTTCCACGGAGCTCTCTCATGCATTCTCAAGAAAATTTGCTTATGTGTCATTCAATTAGAACTTCTCTAAGATTTTTTTTTTATTATTTTTTTTAGATATTTTTTTAGCGTAATTCAGTTGCATTCTTAGCATGTTTTTTTTAGATTTTTTTTTGGGAATAAATATCTTTGCGATCCCTATAAATATACAAAATTTCATTTTTCGTCCCTATAACAATTTTCAGCAAGTTATGGTCCCTCAAATATTTTCTATCATGATTTTTTGTTCTTATTTTGTGGGAGAGGTTCATATCTCTATTTATATACATTATGATAATTCTACGAAGCTCTCTCATGCATTCTCAAGAAAATTGGCTTATGTGTCATTCAATTCGAGCTTCTCTAAGATTTTTTTAAATATTTTTTTAGATATTTTTTTTGCGAAATTCAGTTGCATTCTTAACATTTTTTTTTTTAGATTTTTTTTTGGGAATAAAAACCTTTGCAGTCCCTATAAATATACAAAATTTCATTTTTAGTCCTTAAAACAGTTTTCAGCAGGTTATGGTCCCTCAAATATTTTCTATCATGGTTTTTTGTCCTTAATTTGTGGGAGAGATTCTTATCTCTATTATATACATTACGATAGTTCCACGAAGCTCTCTCATGCATTCTCAAGAAAATTTACTTATGTGTCATTCAATTATAGCTTCTCTAAGATTTTTTACTATTATTTTTTTAGATATTTTTTTAGCGTAATTATGTTGCATTCTTATCATGTTTTTTTTGGATTATTTTTGGGAATAAATACATTTGCAATTCCTATAAATATTCAAAATTTCATTTTTAGTCCCTTTAACAATTTTCAGCAGGTTATGGTCCCTCAATTATTTTCTATCATGATTTTTTGTCCTTATTTTGTGGGAGAGGTTCATATCTCTATATCTCTATTTATATACATTACGAAAGTTCCACGAAGCTTTCTGAAGCATTCTCGAGAAAATTTGCTTATATGTCATTCAATTAGAGCTTATCCAAGATTTTTTTATATTTTTTTTAGATATTTTTTTTAGCGTAATTCAGTTGCATTCTTAGCATGTTTTTTTTTAGATTTT
Source organism: Trifolium dubium (assembly GCA_951804385.1). Lineage (NCBI taxonomy): Eukaryota > Viridiplantae > Streptophyta > Magnoliopsida > Fabales > Fabaceae > Trifolium > Trifolium dubium. The sequence continues at coordinate 18,875,513 of OX638066.1, forward strand.
TTTTTTGAGAATAAATACCTTTACAGTCCCTATAAATATACAAAATTTCATTTTTAGACCCTAAAACAATTTTCAGCAGGTTATGGTCCCTCAAATATTTCCTATCATGATTTTTTGTCCTTATTTTGTGGGAGAGGTTCTTATCTCTATTATTATATACATTACGATAGTTCCACGGAGCTCTCTCATGCATTCTCAAGAAAATTTGCTTATGTGTCATTCAATTAGAACTTCTCTAAGATTTTTTTTTATTATTTTTTTTAGATATTTTTTTAGCGTAATTCAGTTGCATTCTTAGCATGTTTTTTTTAGATTTTTTTTTGGGAATAAATATCTTTGCGATCCCTATAAATATACAAAATTTCATTTTTCGTCCCTATAACAATTTTCAGCAAGTTATGGTCCCTCAAATATTTTCTATCATGATTTTTTGTTCTTATTTTGTGGGAGAGGTTCATATCTCTATTTATATACATTATGATAATTCTACGAAGCTCTCTCATGCATTCTCAAGAAAATTGGCTTATGTGTCATTCAATTCGAGCTTCTCTAAGATTTTTTTAAATATTTTTTTAGATATTTTTTTTGCAAAATTCAGTTGCATTCTTAACATTTTTTTTTTTAGATTTTTTTTTGGGAATAAAAACCTTTGCAGTCCCTATAAATATACAAAATTTCATTTTTAGTCCTTAAAACAGTTTTCAGCAGGTTATGGTCCCTCAAATATTTTCTATCATGGTTTTTTGTCCTTAATTTTTGGGAGAGATTCTTATCTCTATTATATACATTACGATAGTTCCACGAAGCTCTCTCATGCATTCTCAAGAAAATTTACTTATGTGTCATTCAATTATAGCTTCTCTAAGATTTTTTACTATTATTTTTTTAGATATTTTTTTAGCGTAATTATGTTGCATTCTTATCATGTTTTTTTTGGATTATTTTTGGGAATAAATACATTTGCAATTCCTATAAATATTCAAAATTTCATTTTTAGTCCCTTTAACAATTTTCAGCAGGTTATGGTCCCTCAATTATTTTCTATCATGATTTTTTGTCCTTATTTTGTGGGAGAGGTTCATATCTCTATATCTCTATTTATATACATTACGAAAGTTCCACGAAGCTTTCTGAAGCATTCTCGAGAAAATTTGCTTATATGTCATTCAATTAGAGCTTATCCAAGATTTTTTTATATTTTTTTTAGATATTTTTTTTAGCGTAATTCAGTTGCATTCTTAGCATGTTTTTTTTTAGATTTTTTTTTTGAGAATAAATACCTTTACAGTCCCTATAAATATACAAAATTTCATTTTTAGACCCTAAAACAATTTTCAGCAGGTTATGGTCCCTCAAATATTTCCTATCATGATTTTTTGTCCTTATTTTGTGGGAGAGGTTCTTATCTCTATTATTATATACATTACGATAGTTCCACGGAGCTCTCTCATGCATTCTCAAGAAAATTTGCTTATGTGTCATTCAATTAGAGCTTCTCTAATATTTTTTTTTATTATTTTTTTTAAATAATTTTTAGCGTAATTCAGTTGTATTCTTAGCATGTTTTTTTTAGATTTTTTTTTGGGAATAAATACATTTGCAATCCCTATAAATATACAAAATTTCATTTTTAGTCCCCAAAACAATTTTCAGCAGGTTATGGTCCCTCAAATATTTCCTATCATGATTTTTTGTCCTTATTTTGTGGGAGAAGTTTTTATCTCTATTATATACATTACGATAGTTCCAAGCAGCTCTCTCATGCATTCTCAAGAAAATTTGCTTATGTGTCATTCAATTAGAACTTCTCTAAGATTTTTTTTTATTATTTTTTTTAGATATTTTTTTAGCGTAATTCAGTTGCATTCTTAGTATGTTTTTTTTAGATTTTTTTTTGGAAATAAATATCTTTGCAATTCCTATAAATATTCAAAATTTCATTTTTAGTCCCTTTAACAATTTTCAGCAGGTTATGGTCCCTCAAATATTTTCTATCATGATTTTTTGTCCTTATTTTGTGGGAGAGGTTCATATAGATCTCTATTTATATACATTACGATAGTTCCACGGAGCTCTCACATGCATTCTCAAGAAAATTTGCTTATGTGTCATTCAATTAGTGCTTCTATAAGATTTTTTTTATATTTTTTTTTGATATTTATTTAGCGTAATTCAGTTGCATTCTTAGCATGTTTTTTTTAGATTTTTGTTTTTTGGGAATAAATACCTTTCCAATCCCTATAAATATACAAAATTTTATTTTTAATGCCTATAACAATTTTCAGCAGGTTATGGTCCCTCAAATATTTTCTATCATGATTTTTTGTCTGTATTTTATGGGAGAGGTTCATATCTCTATATCTCTATTTATATACATTACGAAAGTTCCACGAAGCTTTCTGAAGCATTCTCGAGAAAATTTGCTTATATGTCATTCAATTAGAGCTTCTCTAAGATTTTTTTATATTCTTTTTAGATATTTTTTTTAGCGTAATTCAGTTGCATTCTTAGCATGTTTTTTTTTAGATTTTTTTTTTGAGAATAAATACCTTTGCAGTCCCTATAAATATACAAAATTTCATTTTTAGACCCTAAAACAATTTTCAGCAGGTTATGGTCCCTCAAATATTTCCTATCATGATTTTTTGTCCTTATTTTGTGGGAGAGGTTTCTTATCTCTATTATTATATACATTACGATAATTCCACAGAGCTCTCTCATGCATTCTCAAGAAAATTTGCTTATGTGTCATTCAATTAGAGCTTCTCTAATATTTTTTTTTATTATTTTTTTTAAATAATTTTTAGCGTAATTCAGTTGTATTCTTAGCATGTTTTTTTTAGATTTTTTTTTGGGAATAAATACATTTGCAATCCCTATAAATATACATAATTTCATTTTTAGTCCCCAAAACAATTTTCAGCAGGTTATGGTCCCTCAAATATTTCCTATCATGATTTTTTGTCCTTATTTTGTGGGAGAAGTTTTTATCTCTATTATATACATTACGATAGTTCCAAGCAGCTCTCTCATGCATTCTCAAGAAAATTTGCTTATGTGTCATTCAATTAGAACTTCTCTAAGATTTTTTTTTATTATTTTTTTTAGATATTTTTTTAGCGTAATTCAGTTGCATTCTTAGTATGTTTTTTTTAGATTTTTTTTTGGAAATAAATATCTTTGCAATTCCTATAAATATTCAAAATTTCATTTTTAGTCCCTTTAACAATTTTCAGCAGGTTATGGTCCCTCAAATATTTCCTATCATGATTTTTTGTCCTTATTTTGTGGGAGAAGTTTTTATCTCTATTATATACATTACGATAGTTCCACGCAGCTCTCTCATGCATTCTCAAGAAAATTTGCTTATGTGTCATTCAATTATAGCTTTTCTAAGATTTTTTACTATTATTTTTTTAGATATTTTTTTAGCGTAATTATGTTGCATTCTTATCATGTTTTTTTTGGATTTTTTTTTGGGAATAAATACCTTTGCAATTCCTATAAATATTCAAAATTTCATTTTTAGTCCCTTTAACAATTTTCAGCAGGTTATGGTCCCTCAAATATTTTCTATCATGATTTTTTGTCCTTATTTTGTGGGAGAGGTTCATATAGATCTCTATTTATATACATTACGATAGTTCCACGGAGTTTTCTCATGCATTCTCAAGAAAATTTGCTTATGTGTCATTCAATTAGTGCTTCTCTAAGATTTTTTTTATATTTTTTTTGATATTTTTTTAGCGTAATTCAGTTGCATTCTTAGCATGTTTTTTTTAAGATTTTTGTTTTTTGGGAATAAATACATTTCCAATCCCTATAAATATACAAAATTTTATTTTTAATGCCTATAACAATTTTCAGCAGGTTATGGTCCCTCAAATATTTCCTATCATAATTTTTTGTCCTTAGTTTGTGGGAGAAGTTTTTATCTCTATTATATACATTACGATAGTTCCACGCAGCTCTCTCATGCATTCTCAAGAAAATTTGCTTATGTGTCATTCAATTAGTGCTTCTCTAAGATTTTTTTTTATTATTTTTTTTAGATATTTTTTTAGCGTAATTCAGTTGCATTCTTAGCATGTTTTTATTAGATTTTTTTTTGGGAATAAATACCTTTGCGATCCCTATAAATATACAAAATTTCATTTTTAGTCTCTATAACAATTTTCAGCAAGTTATGGTCCCTCAAATATTTTCTATCATGATTTTTTGTTCTTATTTTGTGGGAGAGGTTCATATCTCTATTTATATACATTACGATAATTCCACGAAGCTCTCTCATGCATTCTCAAGAAAATTGACTTATGTGTCATTCAATTCGAGATTCTCTAAGATTTTTTTAAATATTTTTTTAGATATTTTTTTGCGTAATTCAGTTGCATTCTTAACATTTTTTTTTTTAGATTTTTTTTTGGGAATAAAAACCTTTGCAGTCCCTATAAATATACAAAATTTCATTTTTAGTCCTTAAAACCGTTTTCAGCAGGTTATGGTCCCTCAAATATTTTCTATCATGATTTTTTGTCCTTAATTTGTGGGAGAGATTCTTATCTCTATTATATACATTATGATAGTTCCACGAAGCTCTCTCATGCATTCTCAAGAAAATTTACTTATGTGTCATTCAATTATAGCTTTTCTAAGATTTTTTACTATTATTTTTTTAGATATTTTTTTAGCGTAATTATGTTGCATTCTTATCATGTTTTTTTTGGATTTTTTTTTGGGAATAAATACCTTTGCAATTCCTATAAATATTCAAAATTTCATTTTTAGTCCCTTTAACAATTTTCAGCAGGTTATGGTCCCTCAAATATTTTCTATCATGATTTTTTGTCCTTATTTTGTGGGAGAGGTTCATATAGATCTCTATTTATATACATTACGATAGTTCCACGGAGCTCTCTCATGCATTCTCAAGAAAATTTGCTTATGTGTCATTCAATTAGTGCTTCTCTATGATTTTTTTTATATTTTTTTTGATATTTTTTTAGCGTAATTCAGTTGCATTCTTAGCATGTTTTTTTTAAGATTTTTGTTTTTTGGGAATAAATACATTTCCAATCCCTATAAATATACAAAATTTTATTTTTAATGCCTATAACAATTTTCAGCAGGTTATGGTCCCTCAAATATTTTCTATCATTATTTTTTGTCCTTATTTTGTGGGAGAGGTTCATATCTCTATATCTCTATTTATATACATTACGAAAGTTCCACGAAGCTTTCTGAAGCATTCTCGAGAAAATTTGCTTATATGTCATTCAATTAGAGCTTATCCAAGATTTTTTTATATTTTTTTTAGATATTTTTTTTAGCGTAATTCAGTTGCATTCTTAGCATGTTTTTTTTTAGATTTTTTTTTTGAGAATAAATACCTTTGCAGTCCCTATAAATATACAAAATTTCATTTTTAGACCCTAAAACAATTTTCAGCAGGTTATGGTCCCTCAAATATTTCCTATCATGATTTTTTGTCCTTATTTTGTGGGAGAGGTTCTTATCTCTATTATTATATACATTACGATAGTTCCACGGAGCTCTCTCATGCATTCTCAAGAAAATTTGCTTATGTGTCATTCAATTAGAGCTTCTCTAATATTTTTTTTTATTATTTTTTTTAAATGATTTTTAGCGTAATTCAGTTGTATTCTTAGCATGTTTTTTTTAGATTTTTTTTTGGGAATAAATACATTTGCAATCCCTATAAATATACAAAATTTCATTTTTAGTCCCCAAAACAATTTTCAGCAGGTTATGGTCCCTCAAATATTTCCTATCATGATTTTTTGTCCTTATTTTGTGGGAGAAGTTTTTATCTCTATTATATACATTACGATAGTTCCAAGCAGCTCTCTCATGCATTCTCAAGAAAATTTGCTTATGTGTCATTCAATTAGAACTTCTCTAAGATTTTTTTTTATTATTTTTTTTAGATATTTTTTTAGCGTAATTCAGTTGCATTCTTAGTATGTTTTTTTTAGATTTTTTTTTGGAAATAAATATCTTTGCAATTCCTATAAATATTCAAAATTTCATTTTTAGTCCCTTTAACAATTTTCAGCAGGTTATGGTCCCTCAAATATTTTCTATCATGATTTTTTGTCCTTATTTTGTGGGAGAGGTTCATATAGATCTCTATTTATATACATTACGATAGTTCCACGGAGCTCTCTCATGCATTCTCTAGAAAATTTGCTTATGTGTCATTCAATTAGTGCTTCTATAAGATTTTTTTTATATTTTTTTTTGATATTTTTTTAGCGTAATTCAGTTGCATTCTTAGCATATTTTTTTTAGATTTTTGTTTTTTGGGAATAAATACCTTTCCAATCCCTATAAATATACAAAATTTTATTTTTAATGCCTATAACAATTTTCAGCAGGTTATGGTCCCTCAAATATTTTCTATCATGATTTTTTGTCTGTATTTTATGGGAGAGGTTCATATCTCTATATCTCTATTTATATACATTACGAAAGTTCCACGAAGCTTTCTGAAGCATTCTCGAGAAAATTTGCTTATATGTCATTCAATTAGAGCTTCTCTAAGATTTTTTTATATTCTTTTTAGATATTTTTTTTAGCGTAATTCAGTTGCATTCTTAGCATGTTTTTTTTTAGATTTTTTTTTTGAGAATAAATACCTTTGCAGTCCCTATAAATATACAAAATTTCATTTTTAGACCCTAAAACAATTTTCAGCAGGTTATGGTCCCTCAAATATTTCCTATCATGATTTTTTGTCCTTATTTTGTGGGAGAGGTTCTTATCTCTATTATTATATACATTACGATAGTTCCACGGAGCTCTCTCTTGCATTCTCAAGAAAATTTGCTTATGTGTCATTCAATTAGAGCTTCTCTAATATTTTTTTTTATTATTTTTTTTAAATGATTTTTAGCGTAATTCAGTTGTATTCTTAACATGTTTTTTTTAGATTTTTTTTTGGGAATAAATACATTTGCAATCCCTATAAATATACAAAATTTCATTTTTAGTCCCCAAAACAATTTTCAGCAGGTTATGGTCCCTCAAATATTTCCTATCATGATTTTTTGTCATTATTTTGTGGGAGAAGTTTTTATCTCTATTATATACATTACGATAGTTCCAAGCAGCTCTCTCATGCATTCTCAAGAAAATTTGCTTATGTGTCATTCAATTAGAACTTCTCTAAGATTTTTTTTTATTATTTTTTTTAGATATTTTTTTAGCGTAATTCAGTTGCATTCTTAGTATGTTTTTTTTAGATTTTTTTTTGGAAATAAATATCTTTGCAATTCCTATAAATATTCAAAATTTCAGTTTTAGTCCCTTTAACAATTTTCAGCAGGTTATGGTCCCTCAAATATTTTCTATCATGATTTTTTGTCCTTATTTTGTGGGAGAGGTTCATATAGATCTCTATTTATATACATTACGATAGTTCCACGGAGCTCTCTCATGCATTCTCAAGAAAATTTGCTTATGTGTCATTCAATTAGTGCTTCTATAAGATTTTTTTTATATTTTTTTTTGATATTTTTTTAGCGTAATTCAGTTGCATTCTTAGCATGTTTTTTTTAGATTTTTGTTTTTTGGGAATAAATACCTTTGCAATTCCTATAAATATACAAAATTTTATTTTTAATGCCTATAACAATTTTCAGCAGGTTATGGTCCCTCAAATATTTTCTATCATGATTTTTTGTCTGTATTTTGTGGGAGAGGTTCATATCTCTATATCTCTATTTATATACATTACGAAAGTTCCACGAAGCTTTCTGAAGCATTCTCGAGAAAATTTGCTTATATGTCATTCAATTAGAGCTTCTCTAAGATTTTTTTATATTTTTTTTAGATATTTTTTTTAGCGTAATTCAGTTGCATTCTTAGCATGTTTTTTTTTAGATTTTTTTTTTGAGAATAAATACCTTTGCAGTCCCTATAAATATACAAAATTTCATTTTTAGACCCTAAAACAATTTTCAGCAGGTTATGGTCCCTCAAATATTTCCTATCATGATTTTTTGTCCTTATTTTGTGGGAGAAGTTTTTATCTCTATTATATACATTACGATAGTTCCACGCAGCTCTCTCATGCATTCTCAAGAAAATTTGTTTATGTGTCATTCAAATTAGAACTTCTCTAAGATTTTTTTTTATTATTTTTTTTAGATATTTTTTTAGCGTAATTCAGTTGCATTCTTAGCATGTTTTTTTTAGATTTTTTTTTGGGAATAAATACCTTTGCGATCCCTATAAATATACAAAATTTCATTTTTAGTCCTTAAAACAGTTTTCAGCAGGTTATGGTCCCTCAAATATTTCCTATCATGATTTTTTGTCCTTATTTTGTGGGAGAAGTTTTTATCTCTATTATATACATTACGATAGTTCCACGCAGCTCTCTCATGCATTCTCAAGAAAATTTGCTTATGTGTCATTCAATTAGAACTTCTCTAAGATTTTTTTTTATTATTTTTTTTAGATATTTTTTTAGCGTAATTCAGTTGCATTCTTAGCATGTTTTTTTTAGATTTTTTTTTGGGAATAAAAACCTTTGCAGTCCCTATAAATATACAAAATTTCATTTTTAGTCCTTAAAACAATTTTCAGCAGGTTATGGTCCCTCAAATATTTTCTATCATGATTTTTTGTCCTTAATTTGTGGGAGAGATTCTTATCTCTATTATATACATTATGATAGTTCCACGAAGCTCTCTCATGCATTCTCAAGAAAATTTACTTATGTGTCATTCAATTATAGCTTTTCTAAGATTTTTTACTATTATTTTTTTAGATATTTTTTTAGCGTAATTATGTTGCATTCTTATCATGTTTTTTTTGGATTTTTTTTTGGGAATAAATACCTTTCCAATCCCTACAAATATACAAAATTTTATTTTTAATGCCTATAACAATTTTCAGCAGGTTATGGTCCCTCAAATATTTTCTATCATTATTTTTTGTCCTTATTTTGTGGGAGAGGTTCATATCTCTATATCTCTATTTATATACATTATGAAAGTTCCACGAAGCTTTCTGAAGCATTCTCGAGAAAATTTGCTTATATGTCATTCAATTAGAGCTTCTCTAAGATTTTTTTATATTTTTTTTAGATATTTTTTTTAGCGTAATTCAGTTGCATTCTTAGCATGTTTTTTTTTAGATTTTTTTTTTGAGAATAAATACCTTTGCAGTCCTTATAAATATACAAAATTTCATTTTTAGACCCTAAAACAATTTTCAGCAGGTTATGGTCCCTCAAATATTTCCTATCATGATTTTTTGTCCTTATTTTGTGGGAGAAGTTTTTATCTCTATTATATACATTACGATAGTTCCACGCAGCTCTCTCATGCATTCTCAAGAAAATTTGCTTATGTGTCATTCAATTAGAGCTTCTCTAATATTTTTTTTTATTATTTTTTTTAAATATTCTTTAGCGTAATTTAGTTGTATTCTTAGCATGTTTTTTTTAGATTTTTTTTTGGGAATAAATACATTTGCAATCCATATAAATATACAAAACTTCATTTTTAGTCCCCAAAACAATTTTCAGCAGGTTATGGTCCCTCAAATATTTCCTATCATGATTTTTTGTCCTTATTTTGTGGGAGAAGTTTTTATCTCTATTATATACATTACGATAGTTCCACGAAGCTCTCTCATGCATTCTCAAGAAAATTTGCTTATGTGTCATTCAATTTGAACTTCTCTAAGATTTTTTTTTATTATTTTTTTTAGATATTTTTTTAGCGTAATTCAGTTGCATTCTTAGCATTTTTTTTTTAGATTTTTTTTTGGGAATAAATACCTTTGCAATCCCTATAAATATACAAAATTTCATTTTTAGTCCCTATAACAATTTTCAGCAAGTTATGGTCCCTCAAATATTTTCTATCATGATTTTTTGTTCTTATTTTGTGGGAGAGGTTCATATAGATCTCTATTTATATACATTACGATAGTTCCTCGGAGCTCTCTCGTGCATTCTCAAGAAAATTTGCTTATGTGTCATTCAATTAGTGCTTCCTTAAGATTTTTTTTATATTTTTTTTTGATATTTTTTTAGCGTAATTCAGTTGTATTCTTAGCATGTTTTTTTTAGATTTTTGTTTTTTGGGAATAAATACCTTTCCAATCCCTATAAATATACAAAATTTCATTTTTAATGCCTATAACAATTTTCAGCAGGTTATGGTCCCTCAAATATTTTCTATCATGATTTTTTGTCCTTATTTTGTGGGAGAGGTTCATATCTCTATATCTCTATTTATATACATTACGAAAGTTCCACGGAGCTTTCTGAAGCATTCTCGAAAAAATTTGCTTATATGTCATTCAATTAGAGCTTCTCTAAGATTTTTTTATATTTTTTTTAGATATTTTTTTTAGCGTAATTCAGTTGCATTCTTAGCATGTTTTTTTTTAGATTTTTTTTTTGAGAATAAATACCTTTGTAGTCCCTATAAATATACAAAATTTCATTTTTAGACCCTAAAACAATTTTCAGCAGGTTATGGTCCCTCAAATATTTCCTATCATGATTTTTTGTCCTAATTTTGTGGGAGAGGTTCTTATCTCTATTATTATATACATTACGATAGTTCAACGGAGCTCTCTCATGCATTCTCAAGAAAATTTACTTATGTGTCATTCAATTATAGCTTCTCTAAGATTTTTTACTATTATTTTTTTAGATATTTTTTTAGCGTAATTCAGTTGCATTCTTATCAAGTTTTTTTTGGATTTTTTTTTGGGAATAAATACATTTGCAATCCCTATAAATATACAAAATTTCATTTTTAGTCCCCAAAACAATTTTCAGCAGGTTATGGTCCCTCAAATATTTCCTATCATGATTTTTTGTCCTTATTTTGTGGGAGAAGTTTTTATCTCTATTATATACATTACGATAGTTCCACGCAGCTCTCTCATGCATTCTCAAGAAAATTTACTTATGTGTCATTCAATTATAGCTTCTCTAAGATTTTTTACTATTATTTTTTTAGATATTTTTTTAGCGTAATTATGTTGCATTCTTATCATGTTTTTTTTGGATTTTTTTTTTGGGAATAAATACCTTTGCAATTCCTATAAATATTCAAAATTTCATTTTTAGTCCCTTTAACAATTTTCAGCAGGTTATGGTCCCTCAAATATTTTCTATCATGATTTTTTGTCCTTATTTTGTGGGAGAGGTTCATATAGATCTCTATTTATATACATTACGATAGTTCCACGGAGCTCTCTCATGCATTCTCAAGAAAATTTGCTTATGTGTCATTCAATTAGAACTTCTCTAAGATTTTTTTTTATTATTTTTTTTAGATATTTTTTTAGCGTAATTCAGTTGCATTCTTAGCATGTTTTTTTTAGATTTTTTTTTGGAAATAAATACCTTTGCAATCCCAATAAATATACAAAATTTCATTTTTAGTCCCTATAACAATTTTCAGCAAGTTATGGTCCCTCAAATATTTTCTATCATGATTTTTTGTTCTTATTTTGTGGGAGAGGTTCATATCTCTATTTATATACATTACGATAATTCCACGAAGCTCTCTCATGCATTCTAAAGAAAATTGGCTTATGTGTCATTCAATTCGAGCTTCTCTAAGATTTTTTTAAATATTTTTTTAGATATTTTTTTTGCGTAATTCAGTTGCATTCTTAACATGTTTTTTTTTTAGATTTTTTTTTGGGAATAAAAACCTTTGCAGTCCCTATAAATATACAAAATTTCATTTTTAGTCCTTAAAACAGTTTTCAGCAGGTTATGGTCCCTCAAATATTTTCTATCATGATTTTTTGTCCTTAATTTGTGGGAGAGATTCTTATCTCTATTATATACATTATGATAGTTCCACGAAGCTCTCTCATGCATTCTCAAGAAAATTTACTTATGTGTCATTCAATTATAGCTTCTCTAAGATTTTTTACTATTATTTTTTTAGATATTTTTTTAGCGTAATTATGTTGCATTCTTATCATGTTTTTTTTTTATTTTTTTTGGGAATAAATACCTTTGCAATTCCTATAAATATTCAAAATTTCATTTTTAGTCCCTTTAACAATTTTCAGCAGGTTATGGTCCCTCAAATATTTTCTATCATGATTTTTTGTCCTTATTTTGTGGGAGAGGTTCATATAGATCTCTATTTATATACATTACGATAGTTCCTCGGAGCTCTCTCATGCATTCTCAAGAAAATTTGCTTATGTGTCATTCAATTAGTGCTTCCTTAAGATTTTTTTTATATTTTTTTTTGATATTTTTTTAGCGTAATTCAGTTGTATTCTTAGCATGTTGTTTTTAGATTTTTGTTTTTTGGGAATAAATACCTTTCCAATCCCTATAAATATACAAAATTTCATTTTTAATGCCTATAACAATTTTCAGCAGGTTATGGTCCCTCAAATATTTTCTATCATGATTTTTTGTCCTTATTTTGTGGGAGAGGTTCATATCTCTATATCTCTATTTATATACATTACGAAAGTTCCACGGAGCTTTCTGAAGCATTCTCGAAAAAATTTGCTTATATGTCATTCAATTAGAGCTTCTCTAAGATTTTTTTATATTTTTTTTAGATATTTTTTTTAGCGTAATTCAGTTGCATTCTTAGCATGTTTTTTTTTAGATTTTTTTTTTGAGAATAAATACCTTTGTAGTCCCTATAAATATACAAAATTTCATTTTTAGACCCTAAAACAATTTTCAGCAGGTTATGGTCCCTCAAATATTTCCTATCATGATTTTTTGTCCTAATTTTGTGGGAGAGGTTCTTATCTCTATTATTATATACATTACGATAGTTCAACGGAGCTCTCTCATGCATTCTCAAGAAAATTTACTTATGTGTCATTCAATTATAGCTTCTCTAAGATTTTTTACTATTATTTTTCTTAGATATTTTTTTAGCGTAATTCAGTTGCATTCTTATCAAGTTTTTTTTGGATTTTTTTTTGGGAATAAATACATTTGCAATCCCTATAAATATACAAAATTTCATTTTTAGTCCCCAAAACAATTTTCAGCAGGTTATGGTCCCTCAAATATTTCCTATCATGATTTTTTGTCCTTATTTTGTGGGAGAAGTTTTTATCTCTATTATATACATTACGATAGTTCCACGCAGCTCTCTCATGCATTCTCAAGAAAATTTACTTATGTGTCATTCAATTATAGCTTCTCTAAGATTTTTTACTATTATTTTTTTAGATATTTTTTTAGCGTAATTATGTTGCATTCTTATCATGTTTTTTTTGGATTTTTTTTTTGGGAATAAATACCTTTGCAATTCCTATAAATATTCAAAATTTCATTTTTAGTCCCTTTAATAATTTTCAGCAGGTTATGGTCCCTCAAATATTTTCTATCATGATTTTTTGTCCTTATTTTGTGGGAGAGATTCATATAGATCTCTATTTATATACATTACGATAGTTCCACGGAGCTCTCTCATGCATTCTCAAGAAAATTTGCTTATGTGTCATTCAATTAGAACTTCTCTAAGATTTTTTTTTATTATTTTTTTTAGATATTTTTTTAGCGTAATTCAGTTGCATTCTTAGCATGTTTTTTTTAGATTTTTTTTTGGGAATAAATACCTTTGCAATCCCAATAAATATACAAAATTTCATTTTTAGTCCCTATAACAATTTTCAGCAAGTTATGGTCCCTCAAATATTTTCTATCATGATTTTTTGTTCTTATTTTGTGGGAGAGGTTCATATCTCTATTTATATACATTACGATAATTCCACGAAGCTCTCTCATGCATTCTAAAGAAAATTGGCTTATGTGTCATTCAATTCGAGCTTCTCTAAGATTTTTTTAAATATTTTTTTAGATATTTTTTTTGCGTAATTCAGTTGCATTCTTAACATGTTTTTTTTTTAGATTTTTTTTTGGGAATAAAAACCTTTGCAGTCCCTATAAATATACAAAATTTCATTTTTAGTCCTTAAAACAGTTTTCAGCAGGTTATGGTCCCTCAAATATTTTCTATCATGATTTTTTGTCCTTAATTTGTGGGAGAGATTCTTATCTCTATTATATACATTATGATAGTTCCACGAAGCTCTCTCATGCATTCTCAAGAAAATTTACTTATGTGTCATTCAATTATAGCTTCTCTAAGATTTTTTACTATTACTTTTTTAGATATTTTTTTAGCGTAATTATGTTGCATTCTTATCATGTTTTTTTTTTATTTTTTTTTGGGAATAAATACCTTTGCAATTCCTATAAATATTCAAAATTTCATTTTTAGTCCCTTTAACAATTTTCAGCAGGTTATGGTCCCTCAAATATTTTCTATCATGATTTTTTGTCCTTATTTTGTGGGAGAGGTTCATATAGATCTCTATTTATATACATTACGATAGTTCCTCGGAGCTCTCTCATGCATTCTCAAGAAAATTTGCTTATGTGTCATTCAATTAGTGCTTCCTTAAGATTTTTTTTATATTTTTTTTTGATATTTTTTTAGCGTAATTCAGTTGTATTCTTAGCATGTTGTTTTTAGATTTTTGTTTTTTGGGAATAAATACCTTTCCAATCCCTATAAATATACAAAATTTCATTTTTAATGCCTATAACAATTTTCAGCAGGTTATGGTCCCTCAAATATTTTCTATCATGATTTTTTGTCCTTATTTTGTGGGAGAGGTTCATATCTCTATATCTCTATTTATATACATTACGAAAGTTCCACGGAGCTTTCTGAAGCATTCTCGAAAAAATTTGCTTATATGTCATTCAATTAGAGCTTCTCTAAGATTTTTTTATATTTTTTTTAGATATTTTTTTTAGCGTAATTCAGTTGCATTCTTAGCATGTTTTTTTTTAGATTTTTTTTTTGGGAATAAATAACTTTGCAGTCCCAATAAATATACAAAATTTCATTTTTAGTCCCTTTAACAATTTTCAGCAGGTTATGGTCCCTCAAATATTTCCTATCATGATTTTTTGTCCTTATTTTGTGGGACAAGTTTTTATCTCTATTATATACATTACGATAGTTCCACGCAGCTCTCTCATGCATTCTCAAGAAAATTTACTTATGTGTCATTCAATTATAGCTTCTCTAAGATTTTTTACTATTATTTTTTTAGATATTTTTTTAGCATAATTATGTTGCATTCTTATCATGTTTTTTTTGGATTTTTTTTTGGGAATAAATACCTTTGCAATCCCTATAAATATTCAAAATTTCATTTTTAGTCCCTTTAACAATTTTCAGCAGGTTATGGTCCCTCAAATATTTTCTATCATGATTTTTTGTCCTTATTTTGTGGGAGAGGTTCATATAGATCTCTATTTATATACATTACGATAGTTCCTCGGAGCTCTCTCATGCATTCTCAAGAAAATTTGCTTATGTGTCATTCAATTAGTGCTTCCTTAAGATTTTTTTTATATTTTTTTTTGATATTTTTTTAGCGTAATTCAGTTGTATTCTTAGCATGTTGTTTTTAGATTTTTGTTTTTTGGGAATAAATACCTTTCCAATCCCTATAAATATACAAAATTTCATTTTTAATGCCTATAACAATTTTCAGCAGGTTATGGTCCCTCAAATATTTTCTATCATGATTTTTTGTCCTTATTTTGTGGGAGAGGTTCATATCTCTATATCTCTATTTATATACATTACGAAAGTTCCACGGAGCTTTCTGAAGCATTCTCGAGAAAATTTGCTTATATGTCATTCAATTAAAATTTCTCTAAGATTTTTTTATATTTTTTTTAGATATTTTTTTTAGCGTAATTCAGTTGCATTCTTAGCATGTTTTTTTTTAGATTTTTTTTTTGAGAATAAATACCTTTGTAGTCCCTATAAATATACAAAATTTCATTTTTAGACCCTAAAACAATTTTCAGCAGGTTATGGTCCCTCAAATATTTCCTATCATGATTTTTTGTCCTTATTTTGTGGGAGAGGTTCTTATCTCTATTATTATATACATTACGATAGTTCAACGGAGCTCTCTCATGCATTCTCAAGAAAATTTGCTTATGTGTCATTCAATTAGAGCTTCTCTAATATTTTTTTTTATTATTTTTTTAAAATATTTTTTAGCGTAATTCAGTTGTATTCTTAGCATGTTTTTTTTAGATTTTTTTTTGGGAATAAATACATTTGCAATCCCTATAAATATACAAAATTTCATTTTTATTCCCTATAACAATTTTCAGCAGGTTATGGTCCCTCAAATATTTTCTATCATGATTTTTTGTCCTTAATTTGTGGGAGAGATTCTTATCTCTATTATATACATTATGATAGTTCCACGAAGCTCTCTCATGCATTCTCAAGAAAATTTACTTATGTGTCATTCAATTATAGCTTCTCTAAGATTTTTTACTATTATTTTTTGATATTTTTTTAGCGTAATTATGTTGCATTCTTATCATGTTTTTTTTTTATTTTTTTTTGGGAATGAATACCTTTGCAATTCCTATAAATATTCAAAATTTCATTTTTAGTCCCTTTAACAATTTTCAGCAGGTTATGGTCCCTCAAATATTTTCTATCATGATTTTTTGTCCTTATTTTGTGGGAGAGGTTCATATAGATCTCTATTTATATACATTACGATAGTTCCTCGGAGCTCTCTCATGCATTCTCAAGAAAATTTGCTTATGTGTCATTCAATTAGTGCTTCCTTAAGATTTTTTTTATATTTTTTTTTGATATTTTTTTAGCGTAATTCAGTTGTATTCTTAGCATGTTGTTTTTAGATTTTTGTTTTTTGGGAATAAATACCTTTCCAATCCCTATAAATATACAAAATTTCATTTTTAATGCCTATAACAATTTTCAGCAGGTTATGGTCCCTCAAATATTTTCTATCATGATTTTTTGTCCTTATTTTGTGGGAGAGGTTCATATCTCTATATCTCTATTTATATACATTACGAAAGTTCCACGGAGCTTTCTGAAGCATTCTCGAAAAAATTTGCTTATATGTCATTCAATTAGAGCTTCTCTAAGATTTTTTTATATTTTTTTTAGATATTTTTTTTAGCGTAATTCAGTTGCATTCTTATCATGTTTTTTTTGGATTTTTTTTTGGGAATAAATATATTTGCAATCCCTATAAATATACAAAATTTCATTTTTAGTCCCCAAAACAATTTTCAGAAGGTTATGGTCCCTCAAATATTTCCTATCATGATTTTTTGTCCTTATTTTGTGGGAGAAGTTTTTATCTCTATTATATACATTACGATAGTTCCACGCAGCTCTCTCATGCATTCTCAAGAAAATTTACTTATGTGTCATTCAATTATAGCTTCTCTAAGATTTTTTACTATTATTTTTTTAGATATATTTTTAGCGTAATTATGTTGCATTCTTATCATGTTTTTTTTGGATTTTTTTTTTGGAATAAATACCTTTGCAATTCCTATAAATATTCAAAATTTCATTTTTAGTCCCTTTAACAATTTTCAGCAGGTTATGGTCCCTCAAATATTTTCTATCATGATTTTTTGTCCTTATTTTGTGGGAGAGGTTCATATAGATCTCTATTTATATACATTACGATAGTTCCACGGAGGTTTCTGAAGCATTCTCAAGAAAATTTGCTTTTTGTCATTCAATTAGAGTTTCTCTAAGATTTTTTTTATATTTTTTTTAGATATTTTTTTTAGCGTAATTCAGTTGCATTCTTAGAAGTTTTTTTTTAGATTTTTTTTTTGGGAATAAATAACTTTGCAGTCCCAATAAATATACAAAATTTCATTTTTAGTCCTTATAACAATTTTCAGCAGGTAATGGTCCCTCAAATATTTTCTATCATGATTTTTTGTCCTTATTTTGTGGGAGAGGTTCATATCTCTATTTATATACATTACGATAGTTCCACGGAGCTTTCTGAAGCATTCTCAAGAAAATTTGCTTTTTGTCATTCAATTAGAGTTTCTCTAAGATTTTTTTTATATTTTTTTTAGATATTTTTTTAGCGTAATTCAGTTGCATTCTTAGCATGTTTTTTTTTAGATTTTTTTTTTGGGAATAAATAACTTTGCAGTCCCAATAAATATACAAAATTTCATTTTTAGTCCCTTTAGCAATTTTCAGCAGGTTATGGTCCCTCAAATATTTTCTATCATGATTTTTTGTCCTTATTTTGTGGGAGAGGTTCATATAGATCTCTATTTATATACATTACGATAGTTCCTCGGAGCTCTCTCATGCATTCTCAAGAAAATTTGCTTATGTGTCATTCAATTAGTGCTTCCTTAAGATTTTTTTTATATTTTTTTTTGATATTTTTTTAGCGTAATTCAGTTGTATTCTTAGCATGTTGTTTTTAGATTTTTGTTTTTTGGGAATAAATACCTTTCCAATCCCTATAAATATACAAAATTTCATTTTTAATGCCTATAACAATTTTCAGCAGGTTATGGTCCCTCAAATATTTTCTATCATGATTTTTTGTCCTTATTTTGTGGGAGAGGTTCATATCTCTATATCTCTATTTATATACATTACGAAAGTTCCACGGAGCTTTCTGAAGCATTCTCGAAAAAATTTGCTTATATGTCATTCAATTAGAGCTTCTCTAAGATTTTTTTATATTTTTTTTAGATATTTTTTTTAGCGTAATTCAGTTGCATTCTTATCATGTTTTTTTTGGATTTTTTTTTGGGAATAAATACATTTGCAATCCCTATAAATATACAAAATTTCATTTTTAGTCCCTTTAGCAATTTTCAGCAGGTTATGGTCCCTCAAATATTTTCTATCATGATTTTTTGTCCTTATTTTGTGGGAGAGGTTCATATAGATCTCTATTTATATACATTACGATAGTTCCTCGGAGCTCTCTCATGCATTCTCAAGAAAATTTGCTTATGTGTCATTCAATTAGTGCTTCCTTAAGATTTTTATTATATTTTTTTTTGATATTTTTTTAGAGTAATTCAGTTGTATTCTTAGCATGTTTTTTTTAGATTTTTGTTTTTTGGGAATAAATACCTTTCCAATCCCTATAAATATACAAAATTTCATTTTTAATGCCTATAACAATTTTCAGCAGGTTATGGTCCCTCAAATATTTTCTATCATGATTTTTTGTCCTTATTTTGTGGGAGAGGTTCATATAGATCTCTATTTATATACATTACGATAGTTCCACGGAGGTTTCTGAAGCATTCTCAAGAAAATTTGCTTTTTGTCATTCAATTAGAGTTTCTCTAAGATTTTTTTTATATTTTTTTTAGATATTTTTTTTAGCGTAATTCAGTTGCATTCTTAGAAGTTTTTTTTTAGATTTTTTTTTTGGGAATAAATAACTTTGCAGTCCCAATAAATATACAAAATTTCATTTTTAGTCCTTATAACAATTTTCAGCAGGTAATGGTCCCTCAAATATTTTCTATCATGATTTTTTGTCCTTATTTTGTGGGAGAGGTTCATATCTCTATTTATATACATTACGATAGTTCCACGGAGCTTTCTGAAGCATTCTCAAGAAAATTTGCTTTTTGTCATTCAATTAGAGTTTCTCTAAGATTTTTTTTATATTTTTTTTAGATATTTTTTTTAGCGTAATTCAGTTGCATTCTTAGCATGTTTTTTTTTAGATTTTTTTTTTGGGAATAAATAACTTTGCAGTCCCAATAAATATACAAAATTTCATTTTTAGTCCCTTTAGCAATTTTCAGCAGGTTATGGTCCCTCAAATATTTTCTATCATGATTTTTTGTCCTTATTTTGTGGGAGAGGTTCATATAGATCTCTATTTATATACATTACGATAGTTCCTCGGAGCTCTCTCATGCATTCTCAAGAAAATTTGCTTATGTGTCATTCAATTAGTGCTTCCTTAAGATTTTTTTTATATTTTTTTTTGATATTTTTTTAGCGTAATTCAGTTGTATTCTTAGCATGTTGTTTTTAGATTTTTGTTTTTTGGGAATAAATACCTTTCCAATCCCTATAAATATACAAAATTTCATTTTTAATGCCTATAACAATTTTCAGCAGGTTATGGTCCCTCAAATATTTTCTATCATGATTTTTTGTCCTTATTTTGTGGGAGAGGTTCATATCTCTATATCTCTATTTATATACATTACGAAAGTTCCACGGAGCTTTCTGAAGCATTCTCGAAAAAATTTGCTTATATGTCATTCAATTAGAGCTTCTCTAAGATTTTTTTATATTTTTTTTAGATATTTTTTTTAGCGTAATTCAGTTGCATTCTTAGCATGTTTTTTTTTAGATTTTTTTTTTGGGAATAAATAACTTTGCAGTCCCAATAAATATACAAAATTTCATTTTTAGTCCCTTTAACAATTTTCAGCAGGTTATGGTCCCTCAAATATTTCCTATCATGATTTTTTGTCCTTATTTTGTGGGACAAGTTTTTATCTCTATTATATACATTACGATAGTTCCACGCAGCTCTCTCATGCATTCTCAAGAAAATTTACTTATGTGTCATTCAATTATAGCTTCTCTAAGATTTTTTACTATTATTTTTTTAGATATTTTTTTAGCATAATTATGTTGCATTCTTATCATGTTTTTTTTGGATTTTTTTTTGGGAATAAATACCTTTGCAATCCCTATAAATATTCAAAATTTCATTTTTAGTCCCTTTAACAATTTTCAGCAGGTTATGGTCCCTCAAATATTTTCTATCATGATTTTTTGTCCTTATTTTGTGGGAGAGGTTCATATAGATCTCTATTTATATACATTACGATAGTTCCTCGGAGCTCTCTCATGCATTCTCAAGAAAATTTGCTTATGTGTCATTCAATTAGTGCTTCCTTAAGATTTTTTTTATATTTTTTTTTGATATTTTTTTAGCGTAATTCAGTTGTATTCTTAGCATGTTGTTTTTAGATTTTTGTTTTTTGGGAATAAATACCTTTCCAATCCCTATAAATATACAAAATTTCATTTTTAATGCCTATAACAATTTTCAGCAGGTTATGGTCCCTCAAATATTTTCTATCATGATTTTTTGTCCTTATTTTGTGGGAGAGGTTCATATAGATCTCTATTTATATACATTACGATAGTTCCACGGAGCTCTCTCATGCATTCTCAAGAAAATTTACTTATGTGTCATTCAATTAGAACTTCTCTAAGATTTTTTTTTATTATTTTTTTTAGATATTTTTTTAGCGTAATTCAGTTGCATTCTTAGCATTTTTTTTTTAGATTTTTTTTTGGGAATAAATACCTTTGCAATCCCTATAAATATACAAAATTTCATTTTTAGTCCCTATAACAATTTTCAGCAAGTTATGGTCCCTCAAATATTTTCTATCATGATTTTTTGTTCTTATTTTGTGGGAGAGGTTCATATCTCTATTTATATACATTACGATAATTCCACGAAGCTCTCTCATGCATTCTAAAGAAAATTGGCTTATGTGTCATTCAATTCGAGCTTCTCTAAGATTTTTTTAAATATTTTTTTAGATATTTTTTTTGCGTAATTCAGTTGCATTCTTAACATGTTTTTTTTTTAGATTTTTTTTTGGGAATAAAAACCTTTGCAGTCCCTATAAATATACAAAATTTCATTTTTAGTCCTTAAAACAGTTTTCAGCAGGTTATGGTCCCTCAAATATTTTCTATCATGATTTTTTGTCCTTAATTTGTGGGAGAGATTCTTATCTCTATTATATACATTATGATAGTTCCACGAAGCTCTCTCATGCATTCTCAAGAAAATTTACTTATGTGTCATTCAATTATAGCTTCTCTAAGATTTTTTACTATTACTTTTTTAGATATTTTTTTAGCGTAATTATGTTGCATTCTTATCATGTTTTTTTTTTATTTTTTTTTGGGAATAAATACCTTTGCAATTCCTATAAATATTCAAAATTTCATTTTTAGTCCCTTTAACAATTTTCAGCAGGTTATGGTCCCTCAAATATTTTCTATCATGATTTTTTGTCCTTATTTTGTGGGAGAGGTTCATATAGATCTCTATTTATATACATTACGATAGTTCCTCGGAGCTCTCTCATGCATTCTCAAGAAAATTTGCTTATGTGTCATTCAATTAGTGCTTCCTTAAGATTTTTTTTATATTTTTTTTTGATATTTTTTTAGCGTAATTCAGTTGTATTCTTAGCATGTTGTTTTTAGATTTTTGTTTTTTGGGAATAAATACCTTTCCAATCCCTATAAATATACAAAATTTCATTTTTAATGCCTATAACAATTTTCAGCAGGTTATGGTCCCTCAAATATTTTCTATCATGATTTTTTGTCCTTATTTTGTGGGAGAGGTTCATATAGATCTCTATTTATATACATTACGATAGTTCCACGGAGCTCTCTCATGCATTCTCAAGAAAATTTACTTATGTGTCATTCAATTAGAACTTCTCTAAGATTTTTTTTTATTATTTTTTTTAGATATTTTTTTAGCGTAATTCAGTTGCATTCTTAGCATGTTTTTTTTAGATTTTTTTTTGGGAATAAATACCTTTGCAATCCCAATAAATATACAAAATTTCATTTTTAGTCCCTATAACAATTTTCAGCAAGTTATGGTCCCTCAAATATTTTCTATCATGATTTTTTGTTCTTATTTTGTGGGAGAGGTTCATATCTCTATTTATATACATTACGATAATTCCACGAAGCTCTCTCATGCATGCTAAAGAAAATTGGCTTATGTGTCATTCAATTCGAGCTTCTCTAAGATTTTTTTAAATATTTTTTTAGATATTTTTTTTGCGTAATTCAGTTGCATTCTTAACATGTTTTTTTTTTAGATTTTTTTTTGGGAATAAAAACCTTTGCAGTCCCTATAAATATACAAAATTTCATTTTTAGTCCTTAAAACAGTTTTCAGCAGGTTATGGTCCCTCAAATATTTTCTATCATGATTTTTTGTCCTTAATTTGTGGGAGAGATTCTTATCTCTATTATATACATTATGATAGTTCCACGAAGCTCTCTCATGCATTCTCAAGAAAATTTACTTATGTGTCATTCAATTATAGCTTCTCTAAGATTTTTTACTATTATTTTTTTAGATATTTTTTTAGCGTAATTATGTTGCATTCTTATCATGTTTTTTTTTTATTTTTTTTTGGGAATAAATACCTTTGCAATTCCTATAAATATTCAAAATTTCATTTTTAGTCCCTTTAACAATTTTCAGCAGGTTATGGTCCCTCAAATATTTTCTATCATGATTTTTTGTCCTTATTTTGTGGGAGAGGTTCATATAGATCTCTATTTATATACATTACGATAGTTCCTCGGAGCTCTCTCATGCATTCTCAAGAAAATTTGCTTATGTGTCATTCAATTAGTGCTTCCTTAAGATTTTTTTTATATTTTTTTTTGATATTTTTTTAGCGTAATTCAGTTGTATTCTTAGCATGTTGTTTTTAGATTTTTGTTTTTTGGGAATAAATACCTTTCCAATCCCTATAAATATACAAAATTTCATTTTTAATGCCTATAACAATTTTCAGCAGGTTATGGTCCCTCAAATATTTTCTATCATGATTTTTTGTCCTTATTTTGTGGGAGAGGTTCATATCTCTATATCTCTATTTATATACATTACGAAAGTTCCACGGAGCTTTCTGAAGCATTCTCGAAAAAATTTGCTTATATGTCATTCAATTAGAGCTTCTCTAAGATTTTTTTATATTTTTTTTAGATATTTTTTTTAGCGTAATTCAGTTGCATTCTTAGCATGTTTTTTTTTAGATTTTTTTTTTGGGAATAAATAACTTTGCAGTCCCAATAAATATACAAAATTTCATTTTTAGTCCCTTTAACAATTTTCAGCAGGTTATGGTCCCTCAAATATTTCCTATCATGATTTTTTGTCCTTATTTTGTGGGACAAGTTTTTATCTCTATTATATACATTACGATAGTTCCACGCAGCTCTCTCATGCATTCTCAAGAAAATTTACTTATGTGTCATTCAATTATAGCTTCTCTAAGATTTTTTACTATTATTTTTTTAGATATTTTTTTAGCGTAATTATGTTGCATTCTTATCATGTTTTTTTTGGATTTTTTTTTGGGAATAAATACCTTTGCAATCCCTATAAATATTCAAAATTTCATTTTTAGTCCCTTTAACAATTTTCAGCAGGTTATGGTCCCTCAAATATTTTCTATCATGATTTTTTGTCCTTATTTTGTGGGAGAGGTTCATATAGATCTCTATTTATATACATTACGATAGTTCCTCGGAGCTCTCTCATGCATTCTCAAGAAAATTTGCTTATGTGTCATTCAATTAGTGCTTCCTTAAGATTTTTTTTATATTTTTTTTTGATATTTTTTTAGCGTAATTCAGTTGTATTCTTAGCATGTTGTTTTTAGATTTTTGTTTTTTGGGAATAAATACCTTTCCAATCCCTATAAATATACAAAATTTCATTTTTAATGCCTATAACAATTTTCAGCAGGTTATGGTCCCTCAAATATTTTCTATCATGATTTTTTGTCCTTATTTTGTGGGAGAGGTTCATATAGATCTCTATTTATATACATTACGATAGTTCCACGGAGCTCTCTCATGCATTCTCAAGAAAATTTACTTATGTGTCATTCAATTAGAACTTCTCTAAGATTTTTTTTTATTATTTTTTTTAGATATTTTTTTAGCGTAATTCAGTTGCATTCTTAGCATTTTTTTTTTAGATTTTTTTTTGGGAATAAATACCTTTGCAATCCCTATAAATATACAAAATTTCATTTTTAGTCCCTATAACAATTTTCAGCAAGTTATGGTCCCTCAAATATTTTCTATCATGATTTTTTGTTCTTATTTTGTGGGAGAGGTTCATATCTCTATTTATATACATTACGATAATTCCACGAAGCTCTCTCATGCATTCTAAAGAAAATTGGCTTATGTGTCATTCAATTCGAGCTTCTCTAAGATTTTTTTAAATATTTTTTTAGATATTTTTTTTGCGTAATTCAGTTGCATTCTTAACATGTTTTTTTTTAGATTTTTTTTTGGGAATAAAAACCTTTGCAGTCCCTATAAATATACAAAATTTCATTTTTAGTCCTTAAAACAGTTTTCAGCAGGTTATGGTCCCTCAAATATTTTCTATCATGATTTTTTGTCCTTAATTTGTGGGAGAGATTCTTATCTCTATTATATACATTATGATAGTTCCACGAAGCTCTCTCATGCATTCTCAAGAAAATTTACTTATGTGTCATTCAATTATAGCTTCTCTAAGATTTTTTACTATTATTTTTTTAGATATTTTTTTAGCGTAATTATGTTGCATTCTTATCATGTTTTTTTTTTATTTTTTTTTGGGAATAAATACCTTTGCAATTCCTATAAATATTCAAAATTTCATTTTTAGTCCCTTTAACAATTTTCAGCAGGTTATGGTCCCTCAAATATTTTCTATCATGATTTTTTGTCCTTATTTTGTGGGAGAGGTTCATATAGATCTCTATTTATATACATTACGATAGTTCCTCGGAGCTCTCTCATGCATTCTCAAGAAAATTTGCTTATGTGTCATTCAATTAGTGCTTCCTTAAGATTTTTTTTATATTTTTTTTTGATATTTTTTTAGCGAAATTCAGTTGTATTCTTAGCATGTTGTTTTTAGATTTTTGTTTTTTGGGAATAAATACCTTTCCAATCCCTATAAATATACAAAATTTCATTTTTAATGCCTATAACAATTTTCAGCAGGTTATGGTCCCTCAAATATTTTCTATCATGATTTTTTGTCCTTATTTTGTGGGAGAGGTTCATATCTCTATATCTCTATTTATATACATTACGAAAGTTCCACGGAGCTTTCTGAAGCATTCTCGAAAAAATTTGCTTATATGTCATTCAATTAGAGCTTCTCTAAGATTTTTTTATATTTTTTTTAGATATTTTTTTTAGCGTAATTCAGTTGCATTCTTAGCATGTTTTTTTTTAGATTTTTTTTTTGAGAATAAATACCTTTGTAGTCTCTATAAATATACAAAATTTCATTTTTAGACCCTAAAACAATTTTCAGCAGGTTATGGTCCCTCAAATATTTCCTATCATGATTTTTTGTCCTAATTTTGTGGGAGAGGTTCTTATCTCTATTATTATATACATTACGATAGTTCAACGGAGCTCTCTCATGCATTCTCAAGAAAATTTACTTATGTGTCATTCAATTATAGCTTCTCTAAGATTTTTTACTATTATTTTTTTAGATATTTTTTTAACGTAATTATGTTGCATTCTTATCATGTTTTTTTTGGATTTTTTTTTGGGAATAAATACATTTGCAATCCCTATAAATATACAAAATTTCATTTTTAGTCCCCAAAACAATTTTCAGCAGGTTATGGTCCCTCAAATATTTCCTATCATGATTTTTTGTCCTTATTTTGTGGGAGAAGTTTTTATCTCTATTATATACATTACGATAGTTCCACGCAGCTCTCTCATGCATTCTCAAGAAAATTTACTTATGTGTCATTCAATTATAGCTTCTCTAAGATTTTTTACTATTATTTTTTTAGATATTTTTTTAGCGTAATTATGTTGCATTCTTATCATGTTTTTTTTGGATTTTTTTTTGGGAATAAATACATTTGCAATCCCTATAAATATACAAAATTTCATTTTTAGTCCCCAAAACAATTTTCAGCAGGTTATGGTCCCTCAAATATTTTCTATCATGATTTTTTGTCCTTATTTTGTGGGAGAGGTTCATATAGATCTCTATTTATATACATTACGATAGTTCCACGGAGCTCTCTCATGCATTCTCAAGAAAATTTACTTATGTGTCATTCAATTAGAACTTCTCTAAGATTTTTTTTTATTATTTTTTTTAGATATTTTTTTAGCGTAATTAAGTTGCATTCTTAGCATTTTTTTTTTAGATTTTTTTTTGGGAATAAATACCTTTGCAATCCCTATAAATATACAAAATTTAGTTTTTAGTCCCTATAACAATTTTCAGCAAGTTATGGTCCCTCAAATATTTTCTATCATGATTTTTTGTTCTTATTTTGTGGGAGAGGTTCATATCTCTATTTATATACATTACGATAATTCCACGAAGCTCTCTCATGCATTCTAAAGAAAATTGGCTTATGTGTCATTCAATTCGAGCTTCTCTAAGATTTTTTTAAATATTTTTTTAGATATTTTTTTTGCGTAATTCAGTTGCATTCTTAACATGTTTTTTTTTTAGATTTTTTTTTGGGAATAAAAACCTTTGCAGTCCCTATAAATATACAAAATTTCATTTTTAGTCCTTAAAACAGTTTTCAGCAGGTTATGGTCCCTCAAATATTTTCTATCATGATTTTTTGTCCTTAATTTGTGGGAGAGATTCTTATCTCTATTATATACATTATGATAGTTCCACGAAGCTCTCTCATGCATTCTCAAGAAAATTTACTTATGTGTCATTCAATTATAGCTTCTCTAAGATTTTTTACTATTATTTTTATAGATATTTTTTTAGCGTAATTATGTTGCATTCTTATCATGTTTTTTTTTTATTTTTTTTTGGGAATAAATACCTTTGCAATTCCTATAAATATACAAAATTTCATTTTTAGTCCCTATAACAATTTTCAGCAAGTTATGGTCCCTCAAATATTTTCTATCATGATTTTTTGTTCTTATTTTGTGGGAGAGGTTCATATCTCTATTTATATACATTACGATAATTCCACGAAGCTCTCTCATGCATTCTAAAGAAAATTGGCTTATGTGTCATTCAATTCGAGCTTCTCTAAGATTTTTTTAAATATTTTTTTAGATATTTTTTTTGCGTAACTCAGTTGCATTCTTAACATGTTTTTTTTTTAGATTTTTTTTTGGGAATAAAAACCTTTGCAGTCCCTATAAATATACAAAATTTCATTTTTAGTCCTTAAAACAGTTTTCAGCAGGTTATGGTCCCTCAAATATTTTCTATCATGATTTTTTGTCCTTAATTTGTGGGAGAGATTCTTATCTCTATTATATACATTATGATAGTTCCACGAAGCTCTCTCATGCATTCTCAAGAAAATTTACTTATGTGTCATTCAATTATAGCTTCTCTAAGATTTTTTACTATTATTTTTTTAGATATTTTTTTAGCGTAATTATGTTGCATTCTTATCATGTTTTTTTTTTATTTTTTTTTGGGAATAAATACCTTTGCAATTCCTATAAATATTCAAAATTTCATTTTTAGTCCCTTTAACAATTTTCAGCAGGTTATGGTCCCTCAAATATTTTCTATCATGATTTTTTGTCCTTATTTTGTGGGAGAGGTTCATATAGATCTCTATTTATATACATTACGATAGTTCCTCGGAGCTCTCTCATGCATTCTCAAGAAAATTTGCTTATGTGTCATTCAATTAGTGCTTCCTTAAGATTTTTTTTATATTTTTTTTTGATATTTTTTTAGCGTAATTCAGTTGTATTCTTAGCATGTTGTTTTTAGATTTTTGTTTTTTGGGAATAAATACCTTTCCAATCCCTATAAATATACAAAATTTCATTTTTAATGCCTATAACAATTTTCAGCAGGTTATGGTCCCTCAAATATTTTCTATCATGATTTTTTGTCCTTATTTTGTGGGAGAGGTTCATATCTCTATATCTCTATTTATATACATTACGAAAGTTCCACGGAGCTTTCTGAAGCATTCTCGAAAAAATTTGCTTATATGTCATTCAATTAGAGCTTCTCTAAGATTTTTTTATATTTTTTTTAGATATTTTTTTTAGCGTAATTCAGTTGCATTCTTATCATGTTTTTTTTGGATTTTTTTTTGGGAATAAATACATTTGCAATCCCTATAAATATACAAAATTTCATTTTTAGTCCCTTTAGCAATTTTCAGCAGGTTATGGTCCCTCAAATATTTTCTATCATGATTTTTTGTCCTTATTTTGTGGGAGAGGTTCATATAGATCTCTATTTATATACATTACGATAGTTCCTCGGAGCTCTCTCATGCATTCTCAAGAAAATTTGCTTATGTGTCATTCAATTAGTGCTTCCTTAAGATTTTTATTATATTTTTTTTTGATATTTTTTTAGAGTAATTCAGTTGTATTCTTAGCATGTTTTTTTTAGATTTTTGTTTTTTGGGAATAAATACCTTTCCAATCCCTATAAATATACAAAATTTCATTTTTAATGCCTATAACAATTTTCAGCAGGTTATGGTCCCTCAAATATTTTCTATCATGATTTTTTGTCCTTATTTTGTGGGAGAGGTTCATATAGATCTCTATTTATATACATTACGATAGTTCCACGGAGGTTTCTGAAGCATTCTCAAGAAAATTTGCTTTTTGTCATTCAATTAGAGTTTCTCTAAGATTTTTTTTATATTTTTTTTAGATATTTTTTTTAGCGTAATTCAGTTGCATTCTTAGAAGTTTTTTTTTAGATTTTTTTTTTGGGAATAAATAACTTTGCAGTCCCAATAAATATACAAAATTTCATTTTTAGTCCTTATAACAATTTTCAGCAGGTAATGGTCCCTCAAATATTTTCTATCATGATTTTTTGTCCTTATTTTGTGGGAGAGGTTCATATCTCTATTTATATACATTACGATAGTTCCACGGAGCTTTCTGAAGCATTCTCAAGAAAATTTGCTTTTTGTCATTCAATTAGAGTTTCTCTAAGATTTTTTTTATATTTTTTTTAGATATTTTTTTTAGCGTAATTCAGTTGCATTCTTAGCATGTTTTTTTTTAGATTTTTTTTTTGGGAATAAATAACTTTGCAGTCCCAATAAATATACAAAATTTCATTTTTAGTCCCTTTAGCAATTTTCAGCAGGTTATGGTCCCTCAAATATTTTCTATCATGATTTTTTGTCCTTATTTTGTGGGAGAGGTTCATATAGATCTCTATTTATATACATTACGATAGTTCCTCGGAGCTCTCTCATGCATTCTCAAGAAAATTTGCTTATGTGTCATTCAATTAGTGCTTCCTTAAGATTTTTATTATATTTTTTTTTGATATTTTTTTAGAGTAATTCAGTTGTATTCTTAGCATGTTTTTTTTAGATTTTTGTTTTTTGGGAATAAATACCTTTCCAATCCCTATAAATATACAAAATTTCATTTTTAGTCCCTTTAGCAATTTTCAGCAGGTTATGGTCCCTCAAATATTTTCTATCATGATTTTTTGTCCTTATTTTGTGGGAGAGGTTCATATAGATCTCTATTTATATACATTACGATAGTTCCACGGAGCTCTCTCATGCATTCTCAAGAAAATTTACTTATGTGTCATTCAATTATAGCTTCTCTAAGATTTTTTACTATTATTTTTTTAGATATTTTTTTAGCGTAATTATGTTGCATTCTTATCATGTTTTTTTTGGATTTTTTTTTGGGAATAAATACATTTGCAATCCCTATAAATATACAAAATTTCATTTTTAGTCCCCAAAACAATTTTCAGCAGGTTATGGTCCCTCAAATATTTTCTATCATGATTTTTTGTCCTTATTTTGTGGGAGAGGTTCATATAGATCTCTATTTATATACATTACGATAGTTCCACGGAGCTCTCTCATGCATTCTCAAGAAAATTTACTTATGTGTCATTCAATTAGAACTTCTCTAAGATTTTTTTTTATTATTTTTTTTAGATATTTTTTTAGCGTAATTAAGTTGCATTCTTAGCATTTTTTTTTTAGATTTTTTTTTGGGAATAAATACCTTTGCAATCCCTATAAATATACAAAATTTAGTTTTTAGTCCCTATAACAATTTTCAGCAAGTTATGGTCCCTCAAATATTTTCTATCATGATTTTTTGTTCTTATTTTGTGGGAGAGGTTCATATCTCTATTTATATACATTACGATAATTCCACGAAGCTCTCTCATGCATTCTAAAGAAAATTGGCTTATGTGTCATTCAATTCGAGCTTCTCTAAGATTTTTTTAAATATTTTTTTAGATATTTTTTTTGCGTAATTCAGTTGCATTCTTAACATGTTTTTTTTTTAGATTTTTTTTTGGGAATAAAAACCTTTGCAGTCCCTATAAATATACAAAATTTCATTTTTAGTCCTTAAAACAGTTTTCAGCAGGTTATGGTCCCTCAAATATTTTCTATCATGATTTTTTGTCCTTAATTTGTGGGAGAGATTCTTATCTCTATTATATACATTATGATAGTTCCACGAAGCTCTCTCATGCATTCTCAAGAAAATTTACTTATGTGTCATTCAATTATAGCTTCTCTAAGATTTTTTACTATTATTTTTATAGATATTTTTTTAGCGTAATTATGTTGCATTCTTATCATGTTTTTTTTTTATTTTTTTTTGGGAATAAATACCTTTGCAATTCCTATAAATATACAAAATTTCATTTTTAGTCCCTATAACAATTTTCAGCAAGTTATGGTCCCTCAAATATTTTCTATCATGATTTTTTGTTCTTATTTTGTGGGAGAGGTTCATATCTCTATTTATATACATTACGATAATTCCACGAAGCTCTCTCATGCATTCTAAAGAAAATTGGCTTATGTGTCATTCAATTCGAGCTTCTCTAAGATTTTTTTAAATATTTTTTTAGATATTTTTTTTGCGTAACTCAGTTGCATTCTTAACATGTTTTTTTTTTAGATTTTTTTTTGGGAATAAAAACCTTTGCAGTCCCTATAAATATACAAAATTTCATTTTTAGTCCTTAAAACAGTTTTCAGCAGGTTATGGTCCCTCAAATATTTTCTATCATGATTTTTTGTCCTTAATTTGTGGGAGAGATTCTTATCTCTATTATATACATTATGATAGTTCCACGAAGCTCTCTCATGCATTCTCAAGAAAATTTACTTATGTGTCATTCAATTATAGCTTCTCTAAGATTTTTTACTATTATTTTTTTAGATATTTTTTTAGCGTAATTATGTTGCATTCTTATCATGTTTTTTTTTTATTTTTTTTTGGGAATAAATACCTTTGCAATTCCTATAAATATTCAAAATTTCATTTTTAGTCCCTTTAACAATTTTCAGCAGGTTATGGTCCCTCAAATATTTTCTATCATGATTTTTTGTCCTTATTTTGTGGGAGAGGTTCATATAGATCTCTATTTATATACATTACGATAGTTCCTCGGAGCTCTCTCATGCATTCTCAAGAAAATTTGCTTATGTGTCATTCAATTAGTGCTTCCTTAAGATTTTTTTTATATTTTTTTTTGATATTTTTTTAGCGTAATTCAGTTGTATTCTTAGCATGTTGTTTTTAGATTTTTGTTTTTTGGGAATAAATACCTTTCCAATCCCTATAAATATACAAAATTTCATTTTTAATGCCTATAACAATTTTCAGCAGGTTATGGTCCCTCAAATATTTTCTATCATGATTTTTTGTCCTTATTTTGTGGGAGAGGTTCATATCTCTATATCTCTATTTATATACATTACGAAAGTTCCACGGAGCTTTCTGAAGCATTCTCGAAAAAATTTGCTTATATGTCATTCAATTAGAGCTTCTCTAAGATTTTTTTATATTTTTTTTAGATATTTTTTTTAGCGTAATTCAGTTGCATTCTTATCATGTTTTTTTTGGATTTTTTTTTGGGAATAAATACATTTGCAATCCCTATAAATATACAAAATTTCATTTTTAGTCCCTTTAGCAATTTTCAGCAGGTTATGGTCCCTCAAATATTTTCTATCATGATTTTTTGTCCTTATTTTGTGGGAGAGGTTCATATAGATCTCTATTTATATACATTACGATAGTTCCACGGAGCTCTCTCATGCATTCTCAAGAAAATTTACTTATGTGTCATTCAATTAGAACTTCTCTAAGATTTTTTTTTATTATTTTTTTTAGATATTTTTTTAGCGTAATTAAGTTGCATTCTTAGCATTTTTTTTTTAGATTTTTTTTTGGGAATAAATACCTTTGCAATCCCTATAAATATACAAAATTTAGTTTTTAGTCCCTATAACAATTTTCAGCAAGTTATGGTCCCTCAAATATTTTCTATCATGATTTTTTGTTCTTATTTTGTGGGAGAGGTTCATATCTCTATTTATATACATTACGATAATTCCACGAAGCTCTCTCATGCATTCTAAAGAAAATTGGCTTATGTGTCATTCAATTCGAGCTTCTCTAAGATTTTTTTAAATATTTTTTTAGATATTTTTTTTGCGTAATTCAGTTGCATTCTTAACATGTTTTTTTTTTAGATTTTTTTTTGGGAATAAAAACCTTTGCAGTCCCTATAAATATACAAAATTTCATTTTTAGTCCTTAAAACAGTTTTCAGCAGGTTATGGTCCCTCAAATATTTTCTATCATGATTTTTTGTCCTTAATTTGTGGGAGAGATTCTTATCTCTATTATATACATTATGATAGTTCCACGAAGCTCTCTCATGCATTCTCAAGAAAATTTACTTATGTGTCATTCAATTATAGCTTCTCTAAGATTTTTTACTATTATTTTTATAGATATTTTTTTAGCGTAATTATGTTGCATTCTTATCATGTTTTTTTTTTATTTTTTTTTGGGAATAAATACCTTTGCAATTCCTATAAATATACAAAATTTCATTTTTAGTCCCTATAACAATTTTCAGCAAGTTATGGTCCCTCAAATATTTTCTATCATGATTTTTTGTTCTTATTTTGTGGGAGAGGTTCATATCTCTATTTATATACATTACGATAATTCCACGAAGCTCTCTCATGCATTCTAAAGAAAATTGGCTTATGTGTCATTCAATTCGAGCTTCTCTAAGATTTTTTTAAATATTTTTTTAGATATTTTTTTTGCGTAACTCAGTTGCATTCTTAACATGTTTTTTTTTTAGATTTTTTTTTGGGAATAAAAACCTTTGCAGTCCCTATAAATATACAAAATTTCATTTTTAGTCCTTAAAACAGTTTTCAGCAGGTTATGGTCCCTCAAATATTTTCTATCATGATTTTTTGTCCTTAATTTGTGGGAGAGATTCTTATCTCTATTATATACATTATGATAGTTCCACGAAGCTCTCTCATGCATTCTCAAGAAAATTTACTTATGTGTCATTCAATTATAGCTTCTCTAAGATTTTTTACTATTATTTTTTTAGATATTTTTTTAGCGTAATTATGTTGCATTCTTATCATGTTTTTTTTTTATTTTTTTTTGGGAATAAATACCTTTGCAATTCCTATAAATATTCAAAATTTCATTTTTAGTCCCTTTAACAATTTTCAGCAGGTTATGGTCCCTCAAATATTTTCTATCATGATTTTTTGTCCTTATTTTGTGGGAGAGGTTCATATAGATCTCTATTTATATACATTACGATAGTTCCTCGGAGCTCTCTCATGCATTCTCAAGAAAATTTGCTTATGTGTCATTCAATTAGTGCTTCCTTAAGATTTTTTTTATATTTTTTTTTGATATTTTTTTAGCGTAATTCAGTTGTATTCTTAGCATGTTGTTTTTAGATTTTTGTTTTTTGGGAATAAATACCTTTCCAATCCCTATAAATATACAAAATTTCATTTTTAATGCCTATAACAATTTTCAGCAGGTTATGGTCCCTCAAATATTTTCTATCATGATTTTTTGTCCTTATTTTGTGGGAGAGGTTCATATCTCTATATCTCTATTTATATACATTACGAAAGTTCCACGGAGCTTTCTGAAGCATTCTCGAAAAAATTTGCTTATATGTCATTCAATTAGAGCTTCTCTAAGATTTTTTTATATTTTTTTTAGATATTTTTTTTAGCGTAATTCAGTTGCATTCTTATCATGTTTTTTTTGGATTTTTTTTTGGGAATAAATACATTTGCAATCCCTATAAATATACAAAATTTCATTTTTAGTCCCTTTAGCAATTTTCAGCAGGTTATGGTCCCTCAAATATTTTCTATCATGATTTTTTGTCCTTATTTTGTGGGAGAGGTTCATATAGATCTCTATTTATATACATTACGATAGTTCCTCGGAGCTCTCTCATGCATTCTCAAGAAAATTTGCTTATGTGTCATTCAATTAGTGCTTCCTTAAGATTTTTATTATATTTTTTTTTGATATTTTTTTAGAGTAATTCAGTTGTATTCTTAGCATGTTTTTTTTAGATTTTTGTTTTTTGGGAATAAATACCTTTCCAATCCCTATAAATATACAAAATTTCATTTTTAATGCCTATAACAATTTTCAGCAGGTTATGGTCCCTCAAATATTTTCTATCATGATTTTTTGTCCTTATTTTGTGGGAGAGGTTCATATAGATCTCTATTTATATACATTACGATAGTTCCACGGAGGTTTCTGAAGCATTCTCAAGAAAATTTGCTTTTTGTCATTCAATTAGAGTTTCTCTAAGATTTTTTTTATATTTTTTTTAGATATTTTTTTTAGCGTAATTCAGTTGCATTCTTAGAAGTTTTTTTTTAGATTTTTTTTTTGGGAATAAATAACTTTGCAGTCCCAATAAATATACAAAATTTCATTTTTAGTCCTTATAACAATTTTCAGCAGGTAATGGTCCCTCAAATATTTTCTATCATGATTTTTTGTCCTTATTTTGTGGGAGAGGTTCATATCTCTATTTATATACATTACGATAGTTCCACGGAGCTTTCTGAAGCATTCTCAAGAAAATTTGCTTTTTGTCATTCAATTAGAGTTTCTCTAAGATTTTTTTTATATTTTTTTTAGATATTTTTTTTAGCGTAATTCAGTTGCATTCTTAGCATGTTTTTTTTTAGATTTTTTTTTTGGGAATAAATAACTTTGCAGTCCCAATAAATATACAAAATTTCATTTTTAGTCCCTTTAGCAATTTTCAGCAGGTTATGGTCCCTCAAATATTTTCTATCATGATTTTTTGTCCTTATTTTGTGGGAGAGGTTCATATAGATCTCTATTTATATACATTACGATAGTTCCTCGGAGCTCTCTCATGCATTCTCAAGAAAATTTGCTTATGTGTCATTCAATTAGTGCTTCCTTAAGATTTTTATTATATTTTTTTTTGATATTTTTTTAGAGTAATTCAGTTGTATTCTTAGCATGTTTTTTTTAGATTTTTGTTTTTTGGGAATAAATACCTTTCCAATCCCTATAAATATACAAAATTTCATTTTTAATGCCTATAACAATTTTCAGCAGGTTATGGTCCCTCAAATATTTTCTATCATGATTTTTTGTCCTTATTTTGTGGGAGAGGTTCATATCTCTATATCTCTATTTATATACATTACGAAAGTTCCACGGAGCTTTCTGAAGCATTCTCGAGAAAATTTGCTTATATGTCATTCAATTAAAATTTCTCTAAGATTTTTTTATATTTTTTTTAGATATTTTTTTTAGCGTAATTCAGTTGCATTCTTAGCATGTTTTTTTTTAGATTTTTTTTTTGAGAATAAATACCTTTGTAGTCCCTATAAATATACAAAATTTCATTTTTAGACCCTAAAACAATTTTCAGCAGGTTATGGTCCCTCAAATATTTCCTATCATGATTTTTTGTCCTTATTTTGTGGGAGAGGTTCTTATCTCTATTATTATATACATTACGATAGTTCAACGGAGCTCTCTCATGCATTCTCAAGAAAATTTGCTTATGTGTCATTCAATTAGAGCTTCTCTAATATTTTTTTTTATTATTTTTTTAAAATATTTTTTAGCGTAATTCAGTTGTATTCTTAGCATGTTTTTTTTAGATTTTTTTTTGGGAATAAATACATTTGCAATCCCTATAAATATACAAAATTTCATTTTTATTCCCTATAACAATTTTCAGCAGGTTATGGTCCCTCAAATATTTTCTATCATGATTTTTTGTCCTTAATTTGTGGGAGAG
The DNA here is from genome assembly GCA_951804385.1 of Trifolium dubium. Classification (NCBI taxonomy): domain Eukaryota; kingdom Viridiplantae; phylum Streptophyta; class Magnoliopsida; order Fabales; family Fabaceae; genus Trifolium; species Trifolium dubium. The sequence continues at coordinate 18,912,338 of OX638066.1, forward strand.
ATTCTTATCTCTATTATATACATTATGATAGTTCCACGAAGCTCTCTCATGCATTCTCAAGAAAATTTACTTATGTGTCATTCAATTATAGCTTCTCTAAGATTTTTTACTATTATTTTTTGATATTTTTTTAGCGTAATTATGTTGCATTCTTATCATGTTTTTTTTTTATTTTTTTTTGGGAATGAATACCTTTGCAATTCCTATAAATATTCAAAATTTCATTTTTAGTCCCTTTAACAATTTTCAGCAGGTTATGGTCCCTCAAATATTTTCTATCATGATTTTTTGTCCTTATTTTGTGGGAGAGGTTCATATAGATCTCTATTTATATACATTACGATAGTTCCTCGGAGCTCTCTCATGCATTCTCAAGAAAATTTGCTTATGTGTCATTCAATTAGTGCTTCCTTAAGATTTTTTTTATATTTTTTTTTGATATTTTTTTAGCGTAATTCAGTTGTATTCTTAGCATGTTGTTTTTAGATTTTTGTTTTTTGGGAATAAATACCTTTCCAATCCCTATAAATATACAAAATTTCATTTTTAATGCCTATAACAATTTTCAGCAGGTTATGGTCCCTCAAATATTTTCTATCATGATTTTTTGTCCTTATTTTGTGGGAGAGGTTCATATCTCTATATCTCTATTTATATACATTACGAAAGTTCCACGGAGCTTTCTGAAGCATTCTCGAAAAAATTTGCTTATATGTCATTCAATTAGAGCTTCTCTAAGATTTTTTTATATTTTTTTTAGATATTTTTTTTAGCGTAATTCAGTTGCATTCTTATCATGTTTTTTTTGGATTTTTTTTTGGGAATAAATATATTTGCAATCCCTATAAATATACAAAATTTCATTTTTAGTCCCCAAAACAATTTTCAGAAGGTTATGGTCCCTCAAATATTTCCTATCATGATTTTTTGTCCTTATTTTGTGGGAGAAGTTTTTATCTCTATTATATACATTACGATAGTTCCACGCAGCTCTCTCATGCATTCTCAAGAAAATTTACTTATGTGTCATTCAATTATAGCTTCTCTAAGATTTTTTACTATTATTTTTTTAGATATATTTTTAGCGTAATTATGTTGCATTCTTATCATGTTTTTTTTGGATTTTTTTTTTGGAATAAATACCTTTGCAATTCCTATAAATATTCAAAATTTCATTTTTAGTCCCTTTAACAATTTTCAGCAGGTTATGGTCCCTCAAATATTTTCTATCATGATTTTTTGTCCTTATTTTGTGGGAGAGGTTCATATAGATCTCTATTTATATACATTACGATAGTTCCACGGAGGTTTCTGAAGCATTCTCAAGAAAATTTGCTTTTTGTCATTCAATTAGAGTTTCTCTAAGATTTTTTTTATATTTTTTTTAGATATTTTTTTTAGCGTAATTCAGTTGCATTCTTAGAAGTTTTTTTTTAGATTTTTTTTTTGGGAATAAATAACTTTGCAGTCCCAATAAATATACAAAATTTCATTTTTAGTCCTTATAACAATTTTCAGCAGGTAATGGTCCCTCAAATATTTTCTATCATGATTTTTTGTCCTTATTTTGTGGGAGAGGTTCATATCTCTATTTATATACATTACGATAGTTCCACGGAGCTTTCTGAAGCATTCTCAAGAAAATTTGCTTTTTGTCATTCAATTAGAGTTTCTCTAAGATTTTTTTTATATTTTTTTTAGATATTTTTTTAGCGTAATTCAGTTGCATTCTTAGCATGTTTTTTTTTAGATTTTTTTTTTGGGAATAAATAACTTTGCAGTCCCAATAAATATACAAAATTTCATTTTTAGTCCCTTTAGCAATTTTCAGCAGGTTATGGTCCCTCAAATATTTTCTATCATGATTTTTTGTCCTTATTTTGTGGGAGAGGTTCATATAGATCTCTATTTATATACATTACGATAGTTCCTCGGAGCTCTCTCATGCATTCTCAAGAAAATTTGCTTATGTGTCATTCAATTAGTGCTTCCTTAAGATTTTTATTATATTTTTTTTTGATATTTTTTTAGAGTAATTCAGTTGTATTCTTAGCATGTTTTTTTTAGATTTTTGTTTTTTGGGAATAAATACCTTTCCAATCCCTATAAATATACAAAATTTCATTTTTAATGCCTATAACAATTTTCAGCAGGTTATGGTCCCTCAAATATTTTCTATCATGATTTTTTGTCCTTATTTTGTGGGAGAGGTTCATATCTCTATATCTCTATTTATATACATTACGAAAGTTCCACGGAGCTTTCTGAAGCATTCTCGAGAAAATTTGCTTATATGTCATTCAATTAGAATTTCTCTAAGATTTTTTTATATTTTTTTTAGATATTTTTTTTAGCGTAATTCAGTTGCATTCTTAGCATGTTTTTTTTTAGATTTTTTTTTTGAGAATAAATACCTTTGCAGTCCCTATAAATATACAAAATTTCATTTTTAGACCCTAAAACAATTTTCAGCAGGTTATGGTCCCTCAAATATTTCCTATCATGATTTTTTGTCCTTATTTTGTGGGAGAAGTTTTTATCTCTATTATATACATTACGATAGTTCCACGCAGCTCTCTCATGCATTCTCAAGAAAATTTGTTTATGTGTCATTCAAATTAGAACTTCTCTAAGATTTTTTTTTATTATTTTTTTTAGATATTTTTTTAGCGTAATTCAGTTGCATTCTTAGCATGTTTTTTTTAGATTTTTTTTTGGGAATAAATACCTTTGCGATCCCTATAAATATACAAAATTTCATTTTTAGTCCTTAAAACAGTTTTCAGCAGGTTATGGTCCCTCAAATATTTCCTATCATGATTTTTTGTCCTTATTTTGTGGGAGAAGTTTTTATCTCTATTATATACATTACGATAGTTCCACGCAGCTCTCTCATGCATTCTCAAGAAAATTTGCTTATGTGTCATTCAATTAGAACTTCTCTAAGATTTTTTTTTATTATTTTTTTTAGATATTTTTTTAGCGTAATTCAGTTGCATTCTTAGCATGTTTTTTTTAGATTTTTTTTTGGGAATAAAAACCTTTGCAGTCCCTATAAATATACAAAATTTCATTTTTAGTCCTTAAAACAATTTTCAGCAGGTTATGGTCCCTCAAATATTTTCTATCATGATTTTTTGTCCTTAATTTGTGGGAGAGATTCTTATCTCTATTATATACATTATGATAGTTCCACGAAGCTCTCTCATGCATTCTCAAGAAAATTTACTTATGTGTCATTCAATTATAGCTTTTCTAAGATTTTTTACTATTATTTTTTTAGATATTTTTTTAGCGTAATTATGTTGCATTCTTATCATGTTTTTTTTGGATTTTTTTTTGGGAATAAATACCTTTCCAATCCCTACAAATATACAAAATTTTATTTTTAATGCCTATAACAATTTTCAGCAGGTTATGGTCCCTCAAATATTTTCTATCATTATTTTTTGTCCTTATTTTGTGGGAGAGGTTCATATCTCTATATCTCTATTTATATACATTATGAAAGTTCCACGAAGCTTTCTGAAGCATTCTCGAGAAAATTTGCTTATATGTCATTCAATTAGAGCTTCTCTAAGATTTTTTTATATTTTTTTTAGATATTTTTTTTAGCGTAATTCAGTTGCATTCTTAGCATGTTTTTTTTTAGATTTTTTTTTTGAGAATAAATACCTTTGCAGTCCTTATAAATATACAAAATTTCATTTTTAGACCCTAAAACAATTTTCAGCAGGTTATGGTCCCTCAAATATTTCCTATCATGATTTTTTGTCCTTATTTTGTGGGAGAAGTTTTTATCTCTATTATATACATTACGATAGTTCCACGCAGCTCTCTCATGCATTCTCAAGAAAATTTGCTTATGTGTCATTCAATTAGAGCTTCTCTAATATTTTTTTTTATTATTTTTTTTAAATATTCTTTAGCGTAATTTAGTTGTATTCTTAGCATGTTTTTTTTAGATTTTTTTTTGGGAATAAATACATTTGCAATCCATATAAATATACAAAACTTCATTTTTAGTCCCCAAAACAACTTTCAGCAGGTTATGGTCCCTCAAATATTTCCTATCATGATTTTTTGTCCTTATTTTGTGGGAGAAGTTTTTATCTCTATTATATACATTACGATAGTTCCACGAAGCTCTCTCATGCATTCTCAAGAAAATTTGCTTATGTGTCATTCAATTTGAACTTCTCTAAGATTTTTTTTTATTATTTTTTTTAGATATTTTTTTAGCGTAATTCAGTTGCATTCTTAGCATTTTTTTTTTAGATTTTTTTTTGGGAATAAATACCTTTGCAATCCCTATAAATATACAAAATTTCATTTTTAGTCCCTATAACAATTTTCAGCAAGTTATGGTCCCTCAAATATTTTCTATCATGATTTTTTGTTCTTATTTTGTGGGAGAGGTTCATATAGATCTCTATTTATATACATTACGATAGTTCCTCGGAGCTCTCTCGTGCATTCTCAAGAAAATTTGCTTATGTGTCATTCAATTAGTGCTTCCTTAAGATTTTTTTTATATTTTTTTTTGATATTTTTTTAGCGTAATTCAGTTGTATTCTTAGCATGTTTTTTTTAGATTTTTGTTTTTTGGGAATAAATACCTTTCCAATCCCTATAAATATACAAAATTTCATTTTTAATGCCTATAACAATTTTCAGCAGGTTATGGTCCCTCAAATATTTTCTATCATGATTTTTTGTCCTTATTTTGTGGGAGAGGTTCATATCTCTATATCTCTATTTATATACATTACGAAAGTTCCACGGAGCTTTCTGAAGCATTCTCGAAAAAATTTGCTTATATGTCATTCAATTAGAGCTTCTCTAAGATTTTTTTATATTTTTTTTAGATATTTTTTTTAGCGTAATTCAGTTGCATTCTTAGCATGTTTTTTTTTAGATTTTTTTTTTGAGAATAAATACCTTTGTAGTCCCTATAAATATACAAAATTTCATTTTTAGACCCTAAAACAATTTTCAGCAGGTTATGGTCCCTCAAATATTTCCTATCATGATTTTTTGTCCTAATTTTGTGGGAGAGGTTCTTATCTCTATTATTATATACATTACGATAGTTCAACGGAGCTCTCTCATGCATTCTCAAGAAAATTTACTTATGTGTCATTCAATTATAGCTTCTCTAAGATTTTTTACTATTATTTTTTTAGATATTTTTTTAGCGTAATTCAGTTGCATTCTTATCAAGTTTTTTTTGGATTTTTTTTTGGGAATAAATACATTTGCAATCCCTATAAATATACAAAATTTCATTTTTAGTCCCCAAAACAATTTTCAGCAGGTTATGGTCCCTCAAATATTTCCTATCATGATTTTTTGTCCTTATTTTGTGGGAGAAGTTTTTATCTCTATTATATACATTACGATAGTTCCACGCAGCTCTCTCATGCATTCTCAAGAAAATTTACTTATGTGTCATTCAATTATAGCTTCTCTAAGATTTTTTACTATTATTTTTTTAGATATTTTTTTAGCGTAATTATGTTGCATTCTTATCATGTTTTTTTTGGATTTTTTTTTTGGGAATAAATACCTTTGCAATTCCTATAAATATTCAAAATTTCATTTTTAGTCCCTTTAACAATTTTCAGCAGGTTATGGTCCCTCAAATATTTTCTATCATGATTTTTTGTCCTTATTTTGTGGGAGAGATTCATATAGATCTCTATTTATATACATTACGATAGTTCCACGGAGCTCTCTCATGCATTCTCAAGAAAATTTGCTTATGTGTCATTCAATTAGAACTTCTCTAAGATTTTTTTTTATTATTTTTTTTAGATATTTTTTTAGCGTAATTCAGTTGCATTCTTAGCATGTTTTTTTTAGATTTTTTTTTGGAAATAAATACCTTTGCAATCCCAATAAATATACAAAATTTCATTTTTAGTCCCTATAACAATTTTCAGCAAGTTATGGTCCCTCAAATATTTTCTATCATGATTTTTTGTTCTTATTTTGTGGGAGAGGTTCATATCTCTATTTATATACATTACGATAATTCCACGAAGCTCTCTCATGCATTCTAAAGAAAATTGGCTTATGTGTCATTCAATTCGAGCTTCTCTAAGATTTTTTTAAATATTTTTTTAGATATTTTTTTTGCGTAATTCAGTTGCATTCTTAACATGTTTTTTTTTTAGATTTTTTTTTGGGAATAAAAACCTTTGCAGTCCCTATAAATATACAAAATTTCATTTTTAGTCCTTAAAACAGTTTTCAGCAGGTTATGGTCCCTCAAATATTTTCTATCATGATTTTTTGTCCTTAATTTGTGGGAGAGATTCTTATCTCTATTATATACATTATGATAGTTCCACGAAGCTCTCTCATGCATTCTCAAGAAAATTTACTTATGTGTCATTCAATTATAGCTTCTCTAAGATTTTTTACTATTATTTTTTTAGATATTTTTTTAGCGTAATTATGTTGCATTCTTATCATGTTTTTTTTTTATTTTTTTTGGGAATAAATACCTTTGCAATTCCTATAAATATTCAAAATTTCATTTTTAGTCCCTTTAACAATTTTCAGCAGGTTATGGTCCCTCAAATATTTTCTATCATGATTTTTTGTCCTTATTTTGTGGGAGAGGTTCATATAGATCTCTATTTATATACATTACGATAGTTCCTCGGAGCTCTCTCATGCATTCTCAAGAAAATTTGCTTATGTGTCATTCAATTAGTGCTTCCTTAAGATTTTTTTTATATTTTTTTTTGATATTTTTTTAGCGTAATTCAGTTGTATTCTTAGCATGTTGTTTTTAGATTTTTGTTTTTTGGGAATAAATACCTTTCCAATCCCTATAAATATACAAAATTTCATTTTTAATGCCTATAACAATTTTCAGCAGGTTATGGTCCCTCAAATATTTTCTATCATGATTTTTTGTCCTTATTTTGTGGGAGAGGTTCATATCTCTATATCTCTATTTATATACATTACGAAAGTTCCACGGAGCTTTCTGAAGCATTCTCGAAAAAATTTGCTTATATGTCATTCAATTAGAGCTTCTCTAAGATTTTTTTATATTTTTTTTAGATATTTTTTTTAGCGTAATTCAGTTGCATTCTTAGCATGTTTTTTTTTAGATTTTTTTTTTGAGAATAAATACCTTTGTAGTCCCTATAAATATACAAAATTTCATTTTTAGACCCTAAAACAATTTTCAGCAGGTTATGGTCCCTCAAATATTTCCTATCATGATTTTTTGTCCTAATTTTGTGGGAGAGGTTCTTATCTCTATTATTATATACATTACGATAGTTCAACGGAGCTCTCTCATGCATTCTCAAGAAAATTTACTTATGTGTCATTCAATTATAGCTTCTCTAAGATTTTTTACTATTATTTTTCTTAGATATTTTTTTAGCGTAATTCAGTTGCATTCTTATCAAGTTTTTTTTGGATTTTTTTTTGGGAATAAATACATTTGCAATCCCTATAAATATACAAAATTTCATTTTTAGTCCCCAAAACAATTTTCAGCAGGTTATGGTCCCTCAAATATTTCCTATCATGATTTTTTGTCCTTATTTTGTGGGAGAAGTTTTTATCTCTATTATATACATTACGATAGTTCCACGCAGCTCTCTCATGCATTCTCAAGAAAATTTACTTATGTGTCATTCAATTATAGCTTCTCTAAGATTTTTTACTATTATTTTTTTAGATATTTTTTTAGCGTAATTATGTTGCATTCTTATCATGTTTTTTTTGGATTTTTTTTTTGGGAATAAATACCTTTGCAATTCCTATAAATATTCAAAATTTCATTTTTAGTCCCTTTAATAATTTTCAGCAGGTTATGGTCCCTCAAATATTTTCTATCATGATTTTTTGTCCTTATTTTGTGGGAGAGATTCATATAGATCTCTATTTATATACATTACGATAGTTCCACGGAGCTCTCTCATGCATTCTCAAGAAAATTTGCTTATGTGTCATTCAATTAGAACTTCTCTAAGATTTTTTTTTATTATTTTTTTTAGATATTTTTTTAGCGTAATTCAGTTGCATTCTTAGCATGTTTTTTTTAGATTTTTTTTTGGGAATAAATACCTTTGCAATCCCAATAAATATACAAAATTTCATTTTTAGTCCCTATAACAATTTTCAGCAAGTTATGGTCCCTCAAATATTTTCTATCATGATTTTTTGTTCTTATTTTGTGGGAGAGGTTCATATCTCTATTTATATACATTACGATAATTCCACGAAGCTCTCTCATGCATTCTAAAGAAAATTGGCTTATGTGTCATTCAATTCGAGCTTCTCTAAGATTTTTTTAAATATTTTTTTAGATATTTTTTTTGCGTAATTCAGTTGCATTCTTAACATGTTTTTTTTTTAGATTTTTTTTTGGGAATAAAAACCTTTGCAGTCCCTATAAATATACAAAATTTCATTTTTAGTCCTTAAAACAGTTTTCAGCAGGTTATGGTCCCTCAAATATTTTCTATCATGATTTTTTGTCCTTAATTTGTGGGAGAGATTCTTATCTCTATTATATACATTATGATAGTTCCACGAAGCTCTCTCATGCATTCTCAAGAAAATTTACTTATGTGTCATTCAATTATAGCTTCTCTAAGATTTTTTACTATTACTTTTTTAGATATTTTTTTAGCGTAATTATGTTGCATTCTTATCATGTTTTTTTTTTATTTTTTTTTGGGAATAAATACCTTTGCAATTCCTATAAATATTCAAAATTTCATTTTTAGTCCCTTTAACAATTTTCAGCAGGTTATGGTCCCTCAAATATTTTCTATCATGATTTTTTGTCCTTATTTTGTGGGAGAGGTTCATATAGATCTCTATTTATATACATTACGATAGTTCCTCGGAGCTCTCTCATGCATTCTCAAGAAAATTTGCTTATGTGTCATTCAATTAGTGCTTCCTTAAGATTTTTTTTATATTTTTTTTTGATATTTTTTTAGCGTAATTCAGTTGTATTCTTAGCATGTTGTTTTTAGATTTTTGTTTTTTGGGAATAAATACCTTTCCAATCCCTATAAATATACAAAATTTCATTTTTAATGCCTATAACAATTTTCAGCAGGTTATGGTCCCTCAAATATTTTCTATCATGATTTTTTGTCCTTATTTTGTGGGAGAGGTTCATATCTCTATATCTCTATTTATATACATTACGAAAGTTCCACGGAGCTTTCTGAAGCATTCTCGAAAAAATTTGCTTATATGTCATTCAATTAGAGCTTCTCTAAGATTTTTTTATATTTTTTTTAGATATTTTTTTTAGCGTAATTCAGTTGCATTCTTAGCATGTTTTTTTTTAGATTTTTTTTTTGGGAATAAATAACTTTGCAGTCCCAATAAATATACAAAATTTCATTTTTAGTCCCTTTAACAATTTTCAGCAGGTTATGGTCCCTCAAATATTTCCTATCATGATTTTTTGTCCTTATTTTGTGGGACAAGTTTTTATCTCTATTATATACATTACGATAGTTCCACGCAGCTCTCTCATGCATTCTCAAGAAAATTTGCTTATGTGTCATTCAATTAGAGCTTCTCTAATATTTTTTTTTATTATTTTTTTAAAATATTTTTTAGCGTAATTCAGTTGTATTCTTAGCATGTTTTTTTTAGATTTTTTTTTGGGAATAAATACATTTGCAATCCCTATAAATATACAAAATTTCATTTTTATTCCCTATAACAATTTTCAGCAGGTTATGGTCCCTCAAATATTTTCTATCATGATTTTTTGTCCTTAATTTGTGGGAGAGATTCTTATCTCTATTATATACATTATGATAGTTCCACGAAGCTCTCTCATGCATTCTCAAGAAAATTTACTTATGTGTCATTCAATTATAGCTTCTCTAAGATTTTTTACTATTATTTTTTGATATTTTTTTAGCGTAATTATGTTGCATTCTTATCATGTTTTTTTTTTATTTTTTTTTGGGAATGAATACCTTTGCAATTCCTATAAATATTCAAAATTTCATTTTTAGTCCCTTTAACAATTTTCAGCAGGTTATGGTCCCTCAAATATTTTCTATCATGATTTTTTGTCCTTATTTTGTGGGAGAGGTTCATATAGATCTCTATTTATATACATTACGATAGTTCCTCGGAGCTCTCTCATGCATTCTCAAGAAAATTTGCTTATGTGTCATTCAATTAGTGCTTCCTTAAGATTTTTTTTATATTTTTTTTTGATATTTTTTTAGCGTAATTCAGTTGTATTCTTAGCATGTTGTTTTTAGATTTTTGTTTTTTGGGAATAAATACCTTTCCAATCCCTATAAATATACAAAATTTCATTTTTAATGCCTATAACAATTTTCAGCAGGTTATGGTCCCTCAAATATTTTCTATCATGATTTTTTGTCCTTATTTTGTGGGAGAGGTTCATATCTCTATATCTCTATTTATATACATTACGAAAGTTCCACGGAGCTTTCTGAAGCATTCTCGAAAAAATTTGCTTATATGTCATTCAATTAGAGCTTCTCTAAGATTTTTTTATATTTTTTTTAGATATTTTTTTTAGCGTAATTCAGTTGCATTCTTATCATGTTTTTTTTGGATTTTTTTTTGGGAATAAATATATTTGCAATCCCTATAAATATACAAAATTTCATTTTTAGTCCCCAAAACAATTTTCAGAAGGTTATGGTCCCTCAAATATTTCCTATCATGATTTTTTGTCCTTATTTTGTGGGAGAAGTTTTTATCTCTATTATATACATTACGATAGTTCCACGCAGCTCTCTCATGCATTCTCAAGAAAATTTACTTATGTGTCATTCAATTATAGCTTCTCTAAGATTTTTTACTATTATTTTTTTAGATATATTTTTAGCGTAATTATGTTGCATTCTTATCATGTTTTTTTTGGATTTTTTTTTTGGAATAAATACCTTTGCAATTCCTATAAATATTCAAAATTTCATTTTTAGTCCCTTTAACAATTTTCAGCAGGTTATGGTCCCTCAAATATTTTCTATCATGATTTTTTGTCCTTATTTTGTGGGAGAGGTTCATATAGATCTCTATTTATATACATTACGATAGTTCCACGGAGGTTTCTGAAGCATTCTCAAGAAAATTTGCTTTTTGTCATTCAATTAGAGTTTCTCTAAGATTTTTTTTATATTTTTTTTAGATATTTTTTTTAGCGTAATTCAGTTGCATTCTTAGAAGTTTTTTTTTAGATTTTTTTTTTGGGAATAAATAACTTTGCAGTCCCAATAAATATACAAAATTTCATTTTTAGTCCTTATAACAATTTTCAGCAGGTAATGGTCCCTCAAATATTTTCTATCATGATTTTTTGTCCTTATTTTGTGGGAGAGGTTCATATCTCTATTTATATACATTACGATAGTTCCACGGAGCTTTCTGAAGCATTCTCAAGAAAATTTGCTTTTTGTCATTCAATTAGAGTTTCTCTAAGATTTTTTTTATATTTTTTTTAGATATTTTTTTAGCGTAATTCAGTTGCATTCTTAGCATGTTTTTTTTTAGATTTTTTTTTTTGGGAATAAATAACTTTGCAGTCCCAATAAATATACAAAATTTCATTTTTAGTCCCTTTAGCAATTTTCAGCAGGTTATGGTCCCTCAAATATTTTCTATCATGATTTTTTGTCCTTATTTTGTGGGAGAGGTTCATATAGATCTCTATTTATATACATTACGATAGTTCCTCGGAGCTCTCTCATGCATTCTCAAGAAAATTTGCTTATGTGTCATTCAATTAGTGCTTCCTTAAGATTTTTTTTATATTTTTTTTTGATATTTTTTTAGCGTAATTCAGTTGTATTCTTAGCATGTTGTTTTTAGATTTTTGTTTTTTGGGAATAAATACCTTTCCAATCCCTATAAATATACAAAATTTCATTTTTAATGCCTATAACAATTTTCAGCAGGTTATGGTCCCTCAAATATTTTCTATCATGATTTTTTGTCCTTATTTTGTGGGAGAGGTTCATATCTCTATATCTCTATTTATATACATTACGAAAGTTCCACGGAGCTTTCTGAAGCATTCTCGAAAAAATTTGCTTATATGTCATTCAATTAGAGCTTCTCTAAGATTTTTTTATATTTTTTTTAGATATTTTTTTTAGCGTAATTCAGTTGCATTCTTATCATGTTTTTTTTGGATTTTTTTTTGGGAATAAATACATTTGCAATCCCTATAAATATACAAAATTTCATTTTTAGTCCCTTTAGCAATTTTCAGCAGGTTATGGTCCCTCAAATATTTTCTATCATGATTTTTTGTCCTTATTTTGTGGGAGAGGTTCATATAGATCTCTATTTATATACATTACGATAGTTCCTCGGAGCTCTCTCATGCATTCTCAAGAAAATTTGCTTATGTGTCATTCAATTAGTGCTTCCTTAAGATTTTTATTATATTTTTTTTTGATATTTTTTTAGAGTAATTCAGTTGTATTCTTAGCATGTTTTTTTTAGATTTTTGTTTTTTGGGAATAAATACCTTTCCAATCCCTATAAATATACAAAATTTCATTTTTAATGCCTATAACAATTTTCAGCAGGTTATGGTCCCTCAAATATTTTCTATCATGATTTTTTGTCCTTATTTTGTGGGAGAGGTTCATATAGATCTCTATTTATATACATTACGATAGTTCCACGGAGGTTTCTGAAGCATTCTCAAGAAAATTTGCTTTTTGTCATTCAATTAGAGTTTCTCTAAGATTTTTTTTATATTTTTTTTAGATATTTTTTTTAGCGTAATTCAGTTGCATTCTTAGAAGTTTTTTTTTAGATTTTTTTTTTGGGAATAAATAACTTTGCAGTCCCAATAAATATACAAAATTTCATTTTTAGTCCTTATAACAATTTTCAGCAGGTAATGGTCCCTCAAATATTTTCTATCATGATTTTTTGTCCTTATTTTGTGGGAGAGGTTCATATCTCTATTTATATACATTACGATAGTTCCACGGAGCTTTCTGAAGCATTCTCAAGAAAATTTGCTTTTTGTCATTCAATTAGAGTTTCTCTAAGATTTTTTTTATATTTTTTTTAGATATTTTTTTTAGCGTAATTCAGTTGCATTCTTAGCATGTTTTTTTTTAGATTTTTTTTTTGGGAATAAATAACTTTGCAGTCCCAATAAATATACAAAATTTCATTTTTAGTCCCTTTAGCAATTTTCAGCAGGTTATGGTCCCTCAAATATTTTCTATCATGATTTTTTGTCCTTATTTTGTGGGAGAGGTTCATATAGATCTCTATTTATATACATTACGATAGTTCCTCGGAGCTCTCTCATGCATTCTCAAGAAAATTTGCTTATGTGTCATTCAATTAGTGCTTCCTTAAGATTTTTATTATATTTTTTTTTGATATTTTTTTAGAGTAATTCAGTTGTATTCTTAGCATGTTTTTTTTAGATTTTTGTTTTTTGGGAATAAATACCTTTCCAATCCCTATAAATATACAAAATTTCATTTTTAATGCCTATAACAATTTTCAGCAGGTTATGGTCCCTCAAATATTTTCTATCATGATTTTTTGTCCTTATTTTGTGGGAGAGGTTCATATCTCTATATCTCTATTTATATACATTACGAAAGTTCCACGGAGCTTTCTGAAGCATTCTCGAGAAAATTTGCTTATATGTCATTCAATTAAAATTTCTCTAAGATTTTTTTATATTTTTTTTAGATATTTTTTTTAGCGTAATTCAGTTGCATTCTTAGCATGTTTTTTTTTAGATTTTTTTTTTGAGAATAAATACCTTTGTAGTCCCTATAAATATACAAAATTTCATTTTTAGACCCTAAAACAATTTTCAGCAGGTTATGGTCCCTCAAATATTTCCTATCATGATTTTTTGTCCTTATTTTGTGGGAGAGGTTCTTATCTCTATTATTATATACATTACGATAGTTCAACGGAGCTCTCTCATGCATTCTCAAGAAAATTTGCTTATGTGTCATTCAATTAGAGCTTCTCTAATATTTTTTTTTATTATTTTTTTAAAATATTTTTTAGCGTAATTCAGTTGTATTCTTAGCATGTTTTTTTTAGATTTTTTTTTGGGAATAAATACATTTGCAATCCCTATAAATATACAAAATTTCATTTTTATTCCCTATAACAATTTTCAGCAGGTTATGGTCCCTCAAATATTTTCTATCATGATTTTTTGTCCTTAATTTGTGGGAGAGATTCTTATCTCTATTATATACATTATGATAGTTCCACGAAGCTCTCTCATGCATTCTCAAGAAAATTTACTTATGTGTCATTCAATTATAGCTTCTCTAAGATTTTTTACTATTATTTTTTGATATTTTTTTAGCGTAATTATGTTGCATTCTTATCATGTTTTTTTTTTATTTTTTTTTGGGAATGAATACCTTTGCAATTCCTATAAATATTCAAAATTTCATTTTTAGTCCCTTTAACAATTTTCAGCAGGTTATGGTCCCTCAAATATTTTCTATCATGATTTTTTGTCCTTATTTTGTGGGAGAGGTTCATATAGATCTCTATTTATATACATTACGATAGTTCCTCGGAGCTCTCTCATGCATTCTCAAGAAAATTTGCTTATGTGTCATTCAATTAGTGCTTCCTTAAGATTTTTTTTATATTTTTTTTTGATATTTTTTTAGCGTAATTCAGTTGTATTCTTAGCATGTTGTTTTTAGATTTTTGTTTTTTGGGAATAAATACCTTTCCAATCCCTATAAATATACAAAATTTCATTTTTAATGCCTATAACAATTTTCAGCAGGTTATGGTCCCTCAAATATTTTCTATCATGATTTTTTGTCCTTATTTTGTGGGAGAGGTTCATATCTCTATATCTCTATTTATATACATTACGAAAGTTCCACGGAGCTTTCTGAAGCATTCTCGAAAAAATTTGCTTATATGTCATTCAATTAGAGCTTCTCTAAGATTTTTTTATATTTTTTTTAGATATTTTTTTTAGCGTAATTCAGTTGCATTCTTATCATGTTTTT
Organism: Trifolium dubium; assembly: GCA_951804385.1. Taxonomy (NCBI): domain Eukaryota; kingdom Viridiplantae; phylum Streptophyta; class Magnoliopsida; order Fabales; family Fabaceae; genus Trifolium; species Trifolium dubium. The sequence continues at coordinate 18,927,376 of OX638066.1, forward strand.
TTTGGATTTTTTTTTGGGAATAAATATATTTGCAATCCCTATAAATATACAAAATTTCATTTTTAGTCCCCAAAACAATTTTCAGAAGGTTATGGTCCCTCAAATATTTCCTATCATGATTTTTTGTCCTTATTTTGTGGGAGAAGTTTTTATCTCTATTATATACATTACGATAGTTCCACGCAGCTCTCTCATGCATTCTCAAGAAAATTTACTTATGTGTCATTCAATTATAGCTTCTCTAAGATTTTTTACTATTATTTTTTTAGATATATTTTTAGCGTAATTATGTTGCATTCTTATCATGTTTTTTTTGGATTTTTTTTTTGGAATAAATACCTTTGCAATTCCTATAAATATTCAAAATTTCATTTTTAGTCCCTTTAACAATTTTCAGCAGGTTATGGTCCCTCAAATATTTTCTATCATGATTTTTTGTCCTTATTTTGTGGGAGAGGTTCATATAGATCTCTATTTATATACATTACGATAGTTCCACGGAGGTTTCTGAAGCATTCTCAAGAAAATTTGCTTTTTGTCATTCAATTAGAGTTTCTCTAAGATTTTTTTTATATTTTTTTTAGATATTTTTTTTAGCGTAATTCAGTTGCATTCTTAGAAGTTTTTTTTTAGATTTTTTTTTTGGGAATAAATAACTTTGCAGTCCCAATAAATATACAAAATTTCATTTTTAGTCCTTATAACAATTTTCAGCAGGTAATGGTCCCTCAAATATTTTCTATCATGATTTTTTGTCCTTATTTTGTGGGAGAGGTTCATATCTCTATTTATATACATTACGATAGTTCCACGGAGCTTTCTGAAGCATTCTCAAGAAAATTTGCTTTTTGTCATTCAATTAGAGTTTCTCTAAGATTTTTTTTATATTTTTTTTAGATATTTTTTTAGCGTAATTCAGTTGCATTCTTAGCATGTTTTTTTTTAGATTTTTTTTTTGGGAATAAATAACTTTGCAGTCCCAATAAATATACAAAATTTCATTTTTAGTCCCTTTAGCAATTTTCAGCAGGTTATGGTCCCTCAAATATTTTCTATCATGATTTTTTGTCCTTATTTTGTGGGAGAGGTTCATATAGATCTCTATTTATATACATTACGATAGTTCCTCGGAGCTCTCTCATGCATTCTCAAGAAAATTTGCTTATGTGTCATTCAATTAGTGCTTCCTTAAGATTTTTATTATATTTTTTTTTGATATTTTTTTAGAGTAATTCAGTTGTATTCTTAGCATGTTTTTTTTAGATTTTTGTTTTTTGGGAATAAATACCTTTCCAATCCCTATAAATATACAAAATTTCATTTTTAATGCCTATAACAATTTTCAGCAGGTTATGGTCCCTCAAATATTTTCTATCATGATTTTTTGTCCTTATTTTGTGGGAGAGGTTCATATAGATCTCTATTTATATACATTACGATAGTTCCACGGAGGTTTCTGAAGCATTCTCAAGAAAATTTGCTTTTTGTCATTCAATTAGAGTTTCTCTAAGATTTTTTTTATATTTTTTTTAGATATTTTTTTTAGCGTAATTCAGTTGCATTCTTAGAAGTTTTTTTTTAGATTTTTTTTTTGGGAATAAATAACTTTGCAGTCCCAATAAATATACAAAATTTCATTTTTAGTCCTTATAACAATTTTCAGCAGGTAATGGTCCCTCAAATATTTTCTATCATGATTTTTTGTCCTTATTTTGTGGGAGAGGTTCATATCTCTATTTATATACATTACGATAGTTCCACGGAGCTTTCTGAAGCATTCTCAAGAAAATTTGCTTTTTGTCATTCAATTAGAGTTTCTCTAAGATTTTTTTTATATTTTTTTTAGATATTTTTTTTAGCGTAATTCAGTTGCATTCTTAGCATGTTTTTTTTTAGATTTTTTTTTTGGGAATAAATAACTTTGCAGTCCCAATAAATATACAAAATTTCATTTTTAGTCCCTTTAGCAATTTTCAGCAGGTTATGGTCCCTCAAATATTTTCCATCATGATTTTTTGTCCTTATTTTGTGGGAGAGGTTCATATAGATCTCTATTTATATACATTACGATAGTTCCTCGGAGCTCTCTCATGCATTCTCAAGAAAATTTGCTTATGTGTCATTCAATTAGTGCTTCCTTAAGATTTTTATTATATTTTTTTTTGATATTTTTTTAGAGTAATTCAGTTGTATTCTTAGCATGTTTTTTTTAGATTTTTGTTTTTTGGGAATAAATACCTTTCCAATCCCTATAAATATACAAAATTTCATTTTTAATGCCTATAACAATTTTCAGCAGGTTATGGTCCCTCAAATATTTTCTATCATGATTTTTTGTCCTTATTTTGTGGGAGAGGTTCATATAGATCTCTATTTATATACATTACGATAGTTCCACGGAGGTTTCTGAAGCATTCTCAAGAAAATTTGCTTTTTGTCATTCAATTAGAGTTTCTCTAAGATTTTTTTTATATTTTTTTTAGATATTTTTTTTAGCGTAATTCAGTTGCATTCTTAGAAGTTTTTTTTTAGATTTTTTTTTTGGGAATAAATAACTTTGCAGTCCCAATAAATATACAAAATTTCATTTTTAGTCCTTATAACAATTTTCAGCAGGTAATGGTCCCTCAAATATTTTCTATCATGATTTTTTGTCCTTATTTTGTGGGAGAGGTTCATATCTCTATTTATATACATTACGATAGTTCCACGGAGCTTTCTGAAGCATTCTCAAGAAAATTTGCTTTTTGTCATTCAATTAGAGTTTCTCTAAGATTTTTTTTATATTTTTTTTAGATATTTTTTTTAGCGTAATTCAGTTGCATTCTTAGCATGTTTTTTTTTAGATTTTTTTTTTGGGAATAAATAACTTTGCAGTCCCAATAAATATACAAAATTTCATTTTTAGTCCCTTTAGCAATTTTCAGCAGGTTATGGTCCCTCAAATATTTTCTATCATGATTTTTTGTCCTTATTTTGTGGGAGAGGTTCATATAGATCTCTATTTATATACATTACGATAGTTCCTCGGAGCTCTCTCATGCATTCTCAAGAAAATTTGCTTATGTGTCATTCAATTAGTGCTTCCTTAAGATTTTTATTATATTTTTTTTTGATATTTTTTTAGAGTAATTCAGTTGTATTCTTAGCATGTTTTTTTTAGATTTTTGTTTTTTGGGAATAAATACCTTTCCAATCCCTATAAATATACAAAATTTCATTTTTAATGCCTATAACAATTTTCAGCAGGTTATGGTCCCTCAAATATTTTCTATCATGATTTTTTGTCCTTATTTTGTGGGAGAGGTTCATATCTCTATATCTCTATTTATATACATTACGAAAGTTCCACGGAGCTTTCTGAAGCATTCTCGAGAAAATTTGCTTATATGTCATTCAATTAGAATTTCTCTAAGATTTTTTTATATTTTTTTTAGATATTTTTTTTAGCGTAATTCAGTTGCATTCTTAGCATGTTTTTTTTTAGATTTTTTTTTTGAGAATAAATACCTTTGTAGTCCCTATAAATATACAAAATTTCATTTTTAGACCCTAAAACAATTTTCAGCAGGTTATGGTCCCTCAAATATTTCCTATCATGATTTTTTGTCCTTATTTTGTGGGAGAGGTTCTTATCTCTATTATTATATACATTACGATAGTTCAACGGAGCTCTCTCATGCATTCTCAAGAAAATTTGCTTATGTGTCATTCAATTAGAGCTTCTCTAATATTTTTTTTTATTATTTTTTTAAAATATTTTTTAGCGTAATTCAGTTGTATTCTTAGCATGTTTTTTTTAGATTTTTTTTTGGGAATAAATACATTTGCAATCCCTATAAATATACAAAATTTCATTTTTATTCCCTATAACAATTTTCAGCAGGTTATGGTCCCTCAAATATTTTCTATCATGATTTTTTGTCCTTATTTTATGGGAGAGGTTCATATCTCTATTATATACATTATGATAGTTCCACGGAGCTCTCTCATGCATTCTCAAGAAAATTTGCTTATGTGTCATTCAATTAGAGCTTCTCTAAGATTTTTTTTATATTTTTTTTAGATATTTTTTTAGCGTAATTCAATTGCATTCTAAGCATGTTTTTTTTAGATTTTTGTTTTTTGGGAATAAATACCTTTGCAATCCCTATAAATATATAAAATTTCACTTTTAGTCCCTATAACAATTTTCAGCAGGTTATGGTCCCTCAAATATTTTCTATCATGATTTTTTGTCCTTATTTTGTGGGAGAAGTTCATATCTCTATCTCTATTATATACATTACGATAGTTCCACGGAGCTTTCTGAAGCATTCTCTAGAAAATTTGCTTTTTGTCATTCAATTAGAGTTTCTCTAAGATTTTTTTTTATATTTTTTTTAGATATTTTTTTTAGCGTAATTCAGTTGCATTCTTAGCATGTTTTTTTTTAAATTTTTTTTTGGGAATAAATAACTTTGCAGTCCCTATAAATATACAAAATTTCATTTTTAGACCCTAAAACAATTTTCAGCAGGTTATGGTCCCTCAAATATTTTCTATCATGATTTTTTGTCCTTATTTTGTGGGAGAGGTTCATATCTCTATTATATACATTACGATAGTTCCTCGGAGCTCTCTCATGCATTCATAAGAAAATTTACTTATGTGTCATTCAATTAGAGCTTCTCTAAGATTTTTTATTTATTATTTTTTTGGGTAAAATATACTTTTGGCCCTATAAATATATCAAATTTTGGTTTTAGTCCTTATAAAATTTTTCTTCGACTTTTAGTCCCTATAAAATTTTTCATCTTCAATTTCAGTCCCAATTTTTGAATCAACTCATATATAGCCTTTCTATTTTTTTAATGAAGTTGTGCACAAATGTGAAAAATATTACGATAATCTCTCCCTAAATAAATTGGAATTTTTTAACCAAACATAAATTAAATATGAATTTTAAACCACAAAAAGTTTAAAAATTCATATTTATTTCTCATATTGTTAAAAAATTCTAATTTTTTGATCATTATAATTTTAAAAAATTTCTGCAAACTTTTTATTCAAAAATATGAATTCTACTTATGAGTTTACTTAAAATGAGGGATCAAAAGTGAAGATGAAAAATTTTATAAGGACTAAAAGTCGAAGAAATTTTTTAGAGGGACTAAAACCAAAATTTGGTATATTTATAGGGACCAAAAACATATTTAACCATAAAAAGATAAATTATGAGAATAATTATAGGGACAAAAAATATATCACAATGTGGGAGTTTTGTGATATATTTTTTTTGTAGATCGGAAAGATAAATTGCTCTCCCTAGGAATTGATCCCTGGACCTCTCCAACTCATACGTCCCTTAGCTCATACCACCTGAGTTATGTTACAGGGACAAAGTTTTGTCATATTAAGAATTCTATTTTCTTTGTTTTTTTTTTGTTTTTAAAATTTACACGTAGATTACTATGCAACAAGTTCAAACAAAGTGGGACAACGATGGAAAAAGATATTTTAATTTACACTGTATTTTAAAAAAATGTAGTTTGATGGGATTTAGATGAATAAATATACAATAAACATAGGAACATCACTATATGGGAAGCTGTTATAAAATAAATTCATTTGAAACTTTTTTAAAAAAAAAATTTTGCTAAAGTTTTTTAACGAAAAAACAATACACTACAAAAATATTTTCCAAAAATATCTAAAACAAACGCATCTTTAGTGTATAATATATAGGAATTAGGCCATATTGAATCAAGACTACTGAAATTTCAAAATATTAAATTATATTATTTTTTCTTAATATAGATTAAAATGTCAATTTCCAATCTAAAATTTTATTTAATATAATAAATATTTTTGGTCGAGACCGGGGTATCCACCGCCGAACGCAGTGACTAATCCCTCGCTAGATTGGAGGCACCTCGAAGGGTGGGATAGCTGGCCCAAGGATTTAAAGCTGCTCCATACCCAAGGTGAGAATCGAACCCTCGACCCTTGGTTAAGGGAGGATGAGCCCACTGCCGCTCAACCACACCCCTTGGGTTATTTAATATATTAAATATGTTTTTAGTACTTCCTATTTTTCTAAATATTAAAAATTGTTTTATTAACATTCAACTTTTAACTTTGTAAATAATATTTTGTCAAAAAAAAAATTGTAAATAATATTTTTTAAATATAACTTTTATTTTTATTCAATGTCATCGATTCTGAATATATTTACTCTAAATTTCTGTCAAAACAATATATTTACTTCAACAATATATATTTAAACAACTCATAAAATATAATATCTCAAATTCACACCAACATAGTGTGGTACAAGTGGTAGATATTTGGGTCTCTTAACCATTTTGTCCCGAATTCGATCCCTAGCAGGTGCGTATGGAGAAACATTTGTTAGAAGAGGTCAATCCCTTAAATGGATTCCAGTTATCTCGAGTGGATTAATCTCTACAGTTGCACGCGAAGGATACATTTGGTTTACCAAAAAAATATCTCAAATTCACTATTAAATATTAAAATAATTTTAAAACAATAATTTAAAATGAATTAATAAATAATATTAAAAAGAAAATAATCCCGTGCACGGCACGGGCTAACATACTAGTTAAGGAAGAATTTGTTTGTTATGTAGATAGTCTCATAGTTTGTCACATAGGTATATGGATCTTAATAACTTGCCACATAGGATTACAACCAGAAGAGAGACATCTATAAATATATTATATAGAGATAGAGATTTATGACGTTGACACACAAAAATCCAAAATTATCATTGTAATCAGTATCAGTATTCTATATACACACAAATGCGTGATAGTTAGTCTTTACCTTAAAAACAAAATCGGGAGTACTGTTCTAAATTATTGGTTTTTTCTTTTCTTTTCTAGTCCTCAAAATTATTAAAATTGTCATTACTACTTTTATTATTAAATCAATATAGTTTTACTATTAGAGTCCATTTCAATTTAAAAAATAAATATCGGACATAATATACAAAAACAAAACAAAATAAATTTGTAAGATATACACCCTCTGTTCTTTTTTAATTGTTTTTTTGGAATAGTAACACTAAATTAAGAAAATGGTTCTTTGCACATTATTTTCCTATTAATTATACCCTTATTTTAATTCATCAATAAATTTATATTTTTTGCTTACACTTTCTCATTTCAATAAATTTAATATGTTATGATGTACCAAAAAAATAAATTTATTAAAAAAGATAAGAGTAATTGACAAATGGTGTTCAATTGACAAATCATACTCTTAAAATATTAAAGCGATTGTTAAATAGATACTTTAAATCCTTCGTTTTGCGACACTTGAAAAAAAACGAAGAGAATATTATTTTGTTATTTTAGACAATTGAGGTCATGATTTAGTAACGCACAAATTTCACTTTTTGTCCAATTCTTTATCTTAACTTTGTCCATTTCCAAAAATAATTTTACAATCAAACACAATATAAATAAAGTTGTCATGTTCAATCTTTTAATTTTTAACGGTTCAAATTTACGCTTTAAATTTTAATTAATCTAGTATACATTTCAATTTTTTTATATAAGTATATATTGCCAACGTCTACCACAAAAAATTATATTGTCAACTAACTCTATCTTTAAAATTTCCAATATTCCATTATACTAATCCTATGATTCTTATCATGTATCATTGACATTTGACAATAGCATCTAACTAGTACTTAACACTACGTCACAAATAAAATATAAAATAATGAAAAGATAAATAATTAAATATATCATATGGAATTTATTCCATATGATTTTTTTTGGTATTATGATTAAAGTTGTTCAATTTAACAATATGTTCAATTACAAGTTGGTATTATGATTTCTTGGTTTTGGTTTGGTGGTCGATTTAGATGTCATTCTTTTCCTCTTTTCTCATTTTAGTGTATTGATCATTTGACTTACTTATAATCTATCTAATTTTTTATTTCATGTCGTAAATATTTGAGTACCCTTTATACTTTCTTATAATATACCTTGCTTATAAAAACAGAAAAAAGTTGAGATAAAAATACATATGAGTATCTCAATTGATAAGGATATGACAAATTCAAATTCAAATTTCCATTTATTTATTTTAAGAGATGAATTTTTAGTCTCTAAATTTATTAATAAAGAAAAGAAATCTATACCTATATAAAGAGGATACACTATTTTGGTATGGCCTATTTTTATTCCTATTTTACCCTTAATTTCAAATTTCAAATTATTCTCATAACAACCAAATTTGAAGAAATCATCAACAAAAAAATATCAAATTTAAATATAAAATAATAAAAAATATGTATCACACAAACAGGTACGTTCGTATCACACAAACGGGCACAGAACGTGCCCGTTTGGCCCGCTAGTATGAATAATATGTCTGCCACCAAATAAGTGTATAATATAATAATTCAAAATAGTAGAGAAATACAAACAAAAATTGTCAATAAAATAGTATTTATTCTTTTTGTTTTGCTAATAAAATAGTATTTATTCCATTAAATAATTCAAGAACAAGTTGTATTGTGGGTCCAATTTGTCCCAAAATTTCATTTTCTTGTCAGATATCATTTTGTCACCAATGTTCAGTACTACTAGTGTTGTAATTCCGTTACCTATTTGATTTTCTCTTGCTCAAGAAAATAACCGAACTAAAACTAAAACAAGGTTGTCTTCAATGTTCATCATTGAATTCTTCATAACATCCAACCTTAGAATTTTGGTTCTTTGAATAACACCAAATTACATCAAATACTTCTATGTCACAATTACCAGGTGAGGCCAAGTTTGAATTTCAGCAAAAGAAAAATACTTAATTTTTTTTTTAATTTTCATTTTTGGGTTTATATTTTGAATTTTAGATTATTATCTGTGTACTTATATTTGAACTAGTTCTAATATTAGTTCATGTTTTATTGATTGAAAATTTTGATTTTAGCTCAATATTATTATTGATCATTTTTTTAATCAATTTTGTTCTTATTATTTATTATAAAGCTTTGTTGATGGATGGAACCAATCAGTGAAGTCTTTTACATGTTTGGTTCCAGAAGTAAAAGTGAAAAGGCTCTTTTTCTTTGATTTTCAATTGGGTTTGATTGTGAGGGAGGTGTTAGCTGTTAGTTTAGTGGTAAGAGTTTGACTTTATCATCTCAGGGACGGACGAAATTCAAATTCTCTCTGAGATGGTTTGACCTTAAACTTAAGACATGGAGTTCTATTCTCTTCGTTCAGAAAATGATGTAAAATAACGATTAGTGTCGGTTTAACTGATAAGTTTTACCTGATTTTTTTCGATGAAACTCGTTTTGAAATGGAATTAATGGAAGGGTTGGTTTTGCAAACTTCAATCCAATTTTTTAGCTTGGTTTGACTTGGAAGTTATATCATAATCATGAGTTGATTTTGTGTTTTGGTAACAGAATAAGTTGTTAGCAGTTGGAAGTTATTGAATCAAGTTCGAAATGGCTTCACCATTGGAGATTGATGAAGAAAATGAGAACAAAGGTAGTATGTGGGATTTGGAACAGAAACTTGACCAATCAATGGATGAAGAAGCGGGAAAACTTAGAAACATGTACAGAGAAAAAGTAGGATACAACTTCTTTTAACATTCTTGCTTTTTTTACATCCCGAATTCCATTTTCTATGTTTTGTCAATCCTCATCGATGTTAATTTGATTTGTTTCAGAAATTTTCTGCGCTTTTGCTTATACGGCTTGCATATCAGAGTCTCGGTGTAGTTTATGGAGATCTGGGAACATCGCCCTTATACGTTTTCTATAACACGTTTCCTCATGGAGTTGACGATCCGGAGGATGTGATTGGAGCACTTTCTTTGATCATATACTCTCTTACTATTGTGCCGCTGCTCAAATATGTTTTTATTGTATTAAGAGCAAATGACAATGGTCAAGGTATATATTCTTTTCCTTCTTTTTGGTTCATTTGAATTAGATACTTAGTTCCATTCCTTTGAATGATATTTTCGGTGAATAAGATTCTACTAGAATACTTTGTCGAATTAAAGATTCTCATGATGTATGATAATGCATATGAGATCCAATTCTAAAAGGGATTGTTGTGTTTATATCAAAAAGCTTTCGTTTACATATCCGTTTCTTGGATTATCAGGACAACTTTTTCTTTCACAATCACAATATCTCGTCGGTATATCATCTAGATTGTCTAGAAAAGAGGTTTAGTACTAAAAACAAACTTTACAATTAAAGATCAAAGTGGATAAGCCATATGATTTGGATATGTTTTTCATTCATATGGATTAAAGATCAAAGTGAATAAGTACTTATTATAAAAGCCCCGTGGCTAAATTATTTTCATATAAGTTGCAAGCTGTTTTCATAAGCTATCTTAAAGAGCTTATTGAAATAAGCTAAAAATAGGTTAGGTGATATCATAAACTATTTTTATATATCGCGTCAAACATCTACACAAGTGCTTATGTCATAAGATACACTCAAATAAAGTCATTGTGAATAAGTTATTTCATATGTTATGCAAACAAGTTTTACAAAGCTTACTTCTATGGAGCAGGCGGAACGCTGGCTCTTTATTCCTTGCTCTGCCGACATGCAAATATAAAAATCATACCGAACCAGCATCGTACGGATGAAGAATTGACGACGTATAGCCGGACTACCTTCCATGAGAAATCATTTGCCGCTAAAACTCAAAGATGGTTAGAGAGTCGCGCATTTACTAAAAGTACCGTTCTTATTCTTGTTCTTGTTGGTACCTGCATGGTGATTGGAGATGGTATTCTTACCCCAGCTATATCTGGTACGCTTTCTGTCCGAATCATATTCTTGTTCGTAATCATTTGTCACGTTTCTTTAAACGCAAGCTTTCTTTATATTAACCCATATAGGTTATTTATCTATTAATTTATATGCTTACATGTGTGTGAAGTTATAAAACCATGAAGAAAAACCATAACAGCAATTTATGAGATGAAAACAAAAGAACTGTGGTGGTGACAGTATAACTTGAAATTGGTAGGGCTTATAATGTTATAAATTACACGAGACCTGTTTAGATTGACTTATTTGACCTTATATGCTGGTATAAACATATGTGTAAATGTTTGAGAGAGATTTTAGAAGCAAACTTATGACATGTTCGTAAGCTCGCCAATAGCTTATGAAAACAGTTTGACATTATTTTATCTTTAACTATATAAATAGTTATATGATAAATGCTTATCAAGTTGTTTATCCAAATAGCGTCATAGTGCTAAATGACTCAACAAGATAGATATATTTTTTTGGCTTAAGGTCTGTTTGATACTTTTATACATGATTAGAGAATAACTTAACGTAGTAGTTTCATTTCATTTATCTATTATGTATATAATATACACTAAGATACTTCTCCATTTAATTCAATATGCTCATTACGAAATTTTCTGATGTAGTTTTATCTGCTGCTGGTGGCATCAAGGTAAATCGCCCTGATATAGATAGCGGTATGGTCCTATAGCCGTAACATTTCATTTTTCTTCAATGTCTACATAGCTTAAAGTTATTTTTTCTTTAATCTTGATTCTTTTTCTCCCTTTTTTTCTTTCTATCGGGTGTTACAGGTGTAGTTGTAGTTATTGCTGTTGTAATATTAGTTGGACTATTCAGCGTGCAACATTATGGTACTGATAGAGTCGGTTGGCTCTTCGCTCCAATTGTTCTGCTTTGGTTTCTCTTAATTGGAGGTATAGGTATATACAACCTCTCGAAATATGGTGGCACTGTCCTAAAAGCCTTTTCACCTCTCTACGTGTATCGGTATCTAAGAAACGGAGGCAAAGACAGTTGGCTTTCCCTTGGTGGAATTTTGCTTAGCATAACAGGTATGTTTCATTTTCATAATTGCTTTTTGTGTTTCAGAATTAATAGTTAAGGTGATCGGTAAATTTAGATTCGAAAATATGTTCGATGATTGCTTTCAGGGACAGAAGCTCTTTTTGCCGACTTAGCCAATTTTCCAGTCTCATCTGTACAAATTGCATTTACTCTCGTTGTGTTTCCTTGCCTACTTTTAGCATATTCTGGACAGGCCGCTTATCTTGTGAATAACTTGCATCATTCACAAGATGTTTTTTATCGTTGTATTCCAGGTTTGTCCTCAGTCACGCTACATCGAAATTTGCATTTGTGAGCATCAACCAAAATAACGAATTGGCAAATACATCCTATTGTGAAACTACTTGTAGTCTGTTAACTTGTATTGTTAGGAATTATGATGTGACACGTTAACTAAATAAGAAGTCCCTCTACATTAATGCCATTACACCGGAGATTAATTTTCTTATAAGATTTAGGTTTTTTAGAGACTAATTTGTGAGTAATTAGTCTTGCACAATTGCAATTACTGACAAATTTGACCTTGCGTCCACCTTAGGTTCATTAGTAAATTAGTCCCTAGTGAAAGTGAAAGTGAAATGATATTGATGTGATATCATCGTGCAATGTGACATGTCCAGTTAACATGCCACATCATATTCTTGAATGACAAAGGTTAACACGAGGGACTATTTTGATCGATTATTACAATTTTGAGCATTTGTGTTTTCTTCATACAGTGATTTTTATCTGTTAGATGTTAATTATCCTTAGATCTCTGCAGAAAAAATATACTGGCCAGTGTTTGTTGTTGCAACACTAGCAGCAATAGTTGCAAGCCAAGCCACAATAACTGCGACATTTTCAATCATTAAGCAAGCCCTTGCTCATGGATGTTTTCCAAGAGTCAAAGTCGTACATACATCGAAAAAGTTCCTCGGCCAGATATATATTCCGGATATCAATTGGATACTTATGGTTCTTTGCATTGCTGTTACTGCCGGTTTTAAAAATCAAAGCCAGATTGGAAATGCATATGGTAAGTCTCTCTCCCTTGCCGAATATTGCAGGTGGGTATGAAATTGAAATCATTCAAAGCAGGTTGCAGAAAAGATGTAATATAATTAGGGTAATTAGGGGTACGTTTGATTGTTGATAAATAATGCAGTTGAAAATTTGAAAAGGCACGTATAAAAGGGACTAAGAAAACATGTTAAGAAACTATATTTAGGGACTAAGGAAGCACTAAACATATGCATCATGTCTAACCAATTTGCAATGATCAAATGTCTTGTATAAAAGTGGGATATATGATGCTCATAACCGAAAAAACGGAAACAGAATAATTGAAATATACAACTAAACATAACTAATGAAGCGGTTTAAATATACCAAGAAAATATACTAGATCTAACATCATTTAACAAAGTTTAAGAACTTTATTATGCTTATTAACACGCGTAATTTTAATTGTAATGACAGGCACTGCAGTTGTGTTAGTCATGTTGGTTACGACACTGTTGATGATTTTGGTCATGATATTAGTTTGGCATTGTCATTGGATTCTTGTTGTTGTGTTCACTGGCTTATCATTGGTTGTTGAATGCACATACTTCTCTGCTGTACTATTCAAAGTCGATCAAGGTGGATGGGCTCCCCTTGCAATTGCTGGAGTATTTCTGATTGTTATGTACGTTTGGCATTACGGTACGGTTAAGCGCTACGAGTTTGAATTGCATAGCAAAGTCTCAATGGCATGGATTCTCGGTCTCGGTCCAAGTTTAGGACTAGTTCGTGTCCCTGGAATCGGCCTAGTCTATACAGAGCTCGCAAGTGGAGTCCCCCACATATTTTCTCATTTCATAACAAACCTACCAGCCATCCATTCCGTTGTTGTTTTCGTTTGTGTGAAATATCTCCCTGTCTACACTGTCCCAGAGGAAGAGCGGTTCCTTGTCAAACGTATCGGACCAAAGAATTACCACATTTTTCGGTGCGTGGCGCGATATGGCTATAAAGACCTACATAAGAAAGACGATGATTTCGAGAAGAAACTATTTCAAAACCTTTTCATGTTTGTTCGACTCGAGTCAATGATGGAAGGTTGCTCGGATTCTGAATACAGTACATGTGAACCGCAAACCGAACAGTCGAGAGATTTAATGTTGAATAACAATGGAAACACAAATTCATTGAGTAATATGGATCTTTCAATTTCATCGGTAGATTCAATAGTTCCTGCAAGATCGCCGTCACACGCGAATGTTACTTTTCAATCTAGCCATTGTACCGAGGTCGATGAACTTGAATTTCTAAACAACTGTAGAGAAGCTGGGGTTGTTCACATACTTGGAAACACAGTTGTGAGGGCTAGTAGAGATTCAAGATTCTACAAGAAAATAGCTGTTGATTATATATATGCATTTCTTAGGAAAATATGCCGGGAAAATAGTGTGATCTTGTATATTCCTCATGAGAGTCTCTTAAATGTTGGTCAAGTTTTCTATGTATAGTTCATTGTTTTTCTTCATTTTTCTTTTTCTATACTTTTGATAAAGAACAATAAGATTATTTATCATTTTGTGATTGCAATTTTTTGCAGAGTTGCAGTTTCTTAAATGTTTTTAGATTTCACGTGTACATGATTTGTTTAAGATATAACATGTGTACAGGATTTGTTAAATGTTGTAAAAAATTTATGTGTACAGAATCATGACTTGGGCATCTAATTTTCAGTTGAAACCTGAAATTCATTAATTTACTTTTGAAATTATCAAACAAGTGTAAACTATTTTTTTTATCATTATAGTGGCTTAATATGAATTAAATTGAAACCCTTTAAAAAAATGAAATAAATTGAAATAAAATTAATGGATCTAAATTTTAATACATAATTATTTTAACATAATATAATTTATAAATATAAAATACTGTTCCCATATAGAATTTAAAAAGATGTCTCTGTGAGCGTAGCAGCTCGGTTCACTACAAAAAAATTCTGCATTTTCAAGAAAATTTTTTGTCACAAATTGACCAAATTTCCTCACAAATGTACATTTCAGAGGACATTTGCGAGGAAACAGGTCGTTGGACATTTCCGAGGAAAATTGGTTGCAAATGATGTCAGAGCTTTTACCAGGACATTTGCGAGGAAATTTCCTCGCAAATGGCAAAAAAAAATTGCGCAAAAAAAATAATAAATTCGTAAATAATACATTAATTGCTAAAATTGTGGCAAAAATTGAAATTGATATTTTTAAAAACATTTATATATATTTTATGAATTAAAAATAATATTGAATGAAATGATAAAAAAAATAAAAAATGATATAAAAAAAGTAATAGAGATGATGTTGAAAGAATGAAATGATAAATAGAAATAAAAAAGTGTTAGAGAAGTTGTTGAATTGTTGTTGAAAGTGTTAGTGTTGAAAGAAAAGATGAAAAAATATTAGAGATAAATGTTAGTGAAAAAATGAATGAAAAATAAAGATGGTGAAAGAAAAGATTAATAAAGATGTTGAAATGATGAAGATGTTTAGAAAGTGTGTTGAAGAAATTGTAAAGAAAGAAGAAAAATTGATGAAGTAGTTAAAGAGAAAGAAGAAAAAAAGTGTTGAAGAAAAGATGTTGAAGAAATTGAAGAGAAAGAAGAAAAAGTGTGGAAGAAATTGTAGAGAAAGAAGAAAGATGTTAGAGAAAAGTGTTAAAAGAATGAATATTTGAGAGTAGATAGTGAGGTATATATAGAAAAGTTGTTGGATTAGAAATTATATAATAATATTTGTGAGGAAATTTCCTTACAAATGTAAATTTTAAAATCATTTGTGAGGAAATTTCCTCACAAATGTAAATTTTTAAAAATTTGATTTTACCTCCATTAGTATACGATGAAATTCAAAATTTTAATTTCTCCGACCATATAACTAACGTAAATAAAGTTAAAGTTATCGTAATTAATTTTTTTTCTACAATGTTAAAACTAAAATTAAATTTCGAATTAAAATTAAAATGATAAAAATAAAAATTATCCTTGCATAAAAAAAATAAAAATTATCCATATTAAAATTCAAATATTACATATTTTTAAAACATTATTCTTCACTCCTCCTCTGATTCATTACCAAAATGTTCTTCGCCCTCCACGTCTTCAAAGTCATCCCCTTCAAATCGTGGAAAATTTGAATCGTACGCGGGAGCATGTGACGTAGATGCCTTTTGTGTCACATCATTGTTTGAGGAAAATAAGCGCTGCATCAAATCATCCTCCCATTTTTTTCTGCTTGCTCTTTCTTTCTCCAACTTTTCCTCCAACCTTTGATCGTATTCTCGACGCATTCTTGCTAACTCTTCATCCCTCTCTCGATCCCTCCTTTGTAACTCCTCTTGAAATTTTTCCCACATTTCAGAATCAGACATCCTTGTCGGATCAGGACCATCTTCAAGACCAGGAATATGATACATGCTGGTTCCTTGATGGAAGTTAGGGGCCATCTTTCCTAGACCCACCCACCTATTTTGTTGTCCTCGATGTCCTACTTTTGTTGTTGCCATTTTCCAAAGCTCAAATTGAACGGCATGTGGTATGTCATGTACGAAGGCATACTCAATATGTTGAGACAGATAAGTTGCAATATGACGATTATAGGTCTCCTGTATATACACATAAATAATAATAAAAATTCGTGAGAAAAATAACGAGTGGAAAAAAATGTTTGAAAATAATTCTAAAATATATATAAAATTATAAATTCACCTGAATTTCTCGAGATGAAGGAGTCACCCAATCATCCTCCGTCCCTGATAAGACGTGGGTCGTTCTGTAGACCTCATTAACATAAGCTTCTCTACCCAGAGTACTTTTTTAATTTCTCACAAAAAATAATAATTAATATTTAAATATATAATTATATATATTAAATATATACATATATATATATATATATGTTAACGTTTATACGTACCAAATGTCGCGTGTGAGTATAGAAGCTTACAGATCCCCCGATGTGTAGGTTACGACCCGTGGCATTAGCTCTGTTTTTCTTGTTTGTTTCACACTTTTTGAGATACTTGGGATCTTTGGTCCAGTGGTCCACAAATCTTTGCCACACATGCTCGCCTATATGCTCTGAACGATATTTTTCTGGGTCGTTCAAATAGCGCAATTTTTCTTCGCTCAGCATTTGTGAAAATCGGTTAGAACATGATTTCTCCCAATTTTATCTAACCAATTCTTCGTGGTAAGGCTCTCATGTGCAATATCTCTAAAATAAAAAATATATAATTATTAGAGCAAAAATAAACATTTTAATATTAAATTTAATTATTATATATGTACGTAAATTATTTGTGGTTACCTTGAATTCATCAAATAACTTCTTCTTGACATTTTGATCCTTAATCATTTGTCTAAAAGTCGGAGCAAAATGTTTGAAGGCATAATAGACAACATGTTTTATCCCTTTGGCTGCATCTGTAGACGGCTCCAACCTACACATTAATGTTTTAATTAAACTATACATTTTAAAGAAATTAAAATTTAAAATAAAATATTAACATATTATTTACCCATTGCCGACAGGGAATATGACGTGTTTGTCATCCATTACTCGAACATCTTCAACGAAGCGACGCCTTGATGGTCTTAAAAGCACTGGTCGTTGTTGCTCTTGTGTGTGTTCTTGTGTTTGTGACGACGATAAGAAAAATTTCAATTAGATTATAACCAACAATTCATTACAACGATAAATAGTTACAATCGATACTTATTGATCTTGAACATCATCATTATCATTATTATAATATGTATCATCATCTTCATTGCCTTCATCTTCATCTTCATTGCCTTCATCTTCCGAGTTATTTGCATCATCCTCATTATTGTCATTGTTGTTCACCAATCTCATCAACACCTCAAACTCAATTTGATCACCATCAACTTCATCATCAACCAAGTTTGTAATTTGATCGACTTCTATCATCGCAGGAACTCTTGACATTTCATCATCTTGGTAAGGCGCTTCTGTATCTGGAACATTTGTTTCAATTTCACCTCTTGGTTTTGTCTTTATAGCTGAACACCATCCTCGTTTACGCCGGTGATGAGAAGGATAAGGTACATAATACACTTGACAACACTTACTCGCCAGTATGAACGGATCAAATTGATTATACCTTTTATCCATGAGTATGTCAACAAGTTTGTGATTTGGATCAATTTTTGTACCATTAGTTGGGTCAAACCACTCACAATAAAATGAGACAACCTTGTTATCTTGCCCCTCATAATAGTAACTCAATTCAAGTATGCGCTTAATCACACCATAGAAATCATCTTTGAAGGAAAATAGGGATAGTAAAAGCAGCGGAATTCAAAAATTTTCCTTTAATGATCCTTACGAATGGACATGATTACGTGTTTAGGGTTTTACATGTTGAAGCGTAGAACCCTTTGAATGATCACGAACGTTGAAGGATGAACAACAACGTCTCTAGCTAGTCCACACAAACAGCTTTCCTTCACTCCAAGTGCTAGCTTATGAATGAGGGACTTTGTGAGAGAGAAAGGAGAGAAATAATCTTATGAATTTCTCTTGTGTATTTTGCTCTTGCATAAGGTTTCTATTTATAGAGTTTATTGTCTTGCTCTCCAAGACAAAACACTTGTCTTGTCCAACAAGACAAGGAGAAGCAAAAGCCCACTAAGCTTGCCCTAGGGCGCGCGCCCCATGAGTCTTGCTACTCATGTGTGCGCGCGCCCACCATACCTTATGGTGCACCGCTTATTATTAATTTGTGATACCTTATCACAATATATATATTTATTTCTCTAAATTGCACCGTACCTTACGGTGTTCTCAATTCTCACACTATATTGTCCTTATGTGTGTGACCCTGTAGGTTTCCGTAACGTTGGTAATAATATCAAATCATCTGTTTAATATTATAAACAGTGAGAGGTATCTAGCAATACTTCACTGCTATCCAAGTCACGAAATGTTTATGTGATCTTAACAAAACATTTTGTGATAATATTAGCTGTGTACAATTACCCCTTTGCCCTTATGTCTATATTGAACACAAGGCATAGACTGTGTCATCCTTGTCCAGTTCAATATTGGGCCCATAGACATTTATCCTATTATGTAGGATTAGCAAATTCCATCTAGGTCACTACTGTCCCTCAGCATGCTTTGTGAAGTACCCATCTACTGCCTTTATGATTATCCAGTTACGGACAATGTTAGATCAGTGATAAAGCACTAGACTCTACATCTAGGGTCCAAAGTGGTTTCAGGTCGAAGGGTGGGTTACACCATTATCACCATGAGAGTAACTTATGACACTTTACATAACTATCCATGTAGTACTCTCATAGCGGGTCAATCCAGTATAAATATTACTCCTAATATTTATACCTATGTCAAGACTTGATAACTCCTTATCCCATGATCCATGAGATGCGATCATCAGTCTATCTTCATAATAGTCTTTATGCTTTAAGGTTGTCCCACTTTACCTTAAAGCTCAACTACGGATACTTTAAGAATAACGTCCTTATGTTTAATAGAATCTCATGATTAAGTCACTTAATATTTCTTTAAACAAACTATCTATTCTAGGGACTTTATTATTCTTTTTGGACTCTTACAAACATAATAAAGAAATGCCATATTTATATTCAAACTCCTAAAGCAAATACTATGAAAATAGATTGGCTTTTAGGGCTTACTCCAACAATCTCCCACTAGCACTAAGGCCAATCAAGTATTCTCTAATACTTATAGACCTTAGTATGCCCATCACGCTTCAACTGTGCTAAAGGCTTGGTTAGTGGATAAGGAATTATTTCCTATGTTGGTATCTTACGTATCTTCCAACGTTTTATTTCGATCTCTATCGAAATATAGAAGTGTCTATGTATATTCATGAATCGTTGGTGAGATTTATTCTCAAGTGTTCTTGCAAAATCATTAATGGTATTAATGTGACTTGCAACATTGGAAACATAATTTTAGCTCAACCATTGGCTAAACGATCCAATCTTAATTACTTAACTTCTACAATTGAAACAAACATGCTACGAAGCTTATCTTATAGCTTCTAATGTTTATATTCAAGCATGATTTACAATACATGGAAACTAGCCATCATTATAACTTCCTTATAATGATCCTTTCCATTCCTACCTATTTCAAGAAAAGGTCCTTAGTTCCTTTAAAGATATTCTTGAAGGTAAGTTAGTGTCAAACACTAATTTCAATTTTGGTACTTAACTTATTGTGTTACAATCATATGGTGTATTTGATTATGTACATATTATGATGTGCATGATTAATCCTATCTTCCAAAGCATATGAATTATTCTTATGTGCCTTATTCTCATCTAATGAGACATGATTTTTGATCGACGATTTGTGTATAAAATATTTGATCTTGACCGCAAGTGCACAGTCTCGTCGTGTAGTTTTAAAAGATATCGAATCCACAGGGACCAATAGTTGAGTACCGTACTTCTGTTGTTACGGTGTAAATCTAAGGCTAATGAATAGTAGTTTAGAATTGTTTTAGAATATAAAAATGAAATTTAAAAAGAAGAATTAAATTAATTAAAGCGGGATATCGGTATGTAACTAATTAACCATCGGGGATTAATAAATTAATAGCGCGCGAAAAATGATTTATTTTTCAGAAGGACTTTCTCAATTTAAAGGTTTAAACCTCACACTCTCGTTTTATTGATAAAAACCATACTAACTAGACTAGGAGTTTTACTGTCACTTTTCTACCACCTTAGTTTCGAAAGTATATTTTGAAAATAAATAAGTCCTAATTAATTCTAACGTGGCTCTCGCTCGTTCAAAAATTAATATCAAATTCCTACTATCTAGTTAAAACCTCAAACTCTCGCTCTATTGATTTTAACCTTAATTGCTTTATTTTACTTTCGTTCAAAAGCTTAGAATTAAATTAAGAATTTGAATCAGAAAAATAGTTTATGTGCGCGCACTACATCATCATTAAATCCCCTTCGGAGAATTAAATTACATACCGATATCTAGAAATTTAGCTAGTCATGATAAAAGAAATAAACAAATAAAAACAGAAAATTAAATAAGACATGATAGATAAATAATTAAATAAAAGCATTAAAAACCTGGAAATAAAATTCTAAATAAACTTGAATTAAACTTGACGATAATAACCGGTACAGAATTCTTGACAGGAATGTGAAAACGGAATTGAACTCGGATTTCCGATGTGGAAATACCGTTACAGTTAACGAAACAGAAAAAATAAACTGACTGAAATATAAAAGAAAAAGGCGTGCAAAGATCTGGAATTGAGTCTTCTATTTATAGAAGACTTTTGCCTTGTACGATCCATGAAAATAGGGAGGATATGCTTCACTTTTGATCTCATCCAATAGCCACACGATTAGGAACATAAACGGATCAGACGCATGCTTGCTCCCCACGTTGCGCTAAAAACCGTTTTGCTGGATTTGCATTCTGTGGCGGGCGCCACAGAACTGGTGGCGGGCGCCACCAAGCTTCTTTCTACTGGGCTTAATTGGGCTGCGTGGTTTTGTGCTTTGCACCTCCTTTTTTGCTCCTTTTTTGACACTTTTTGCTCAATTCTCTTCTCCGACCTATTTTATTTGACATTACTGAAAAGAAATCAAATACCAACATGAAAAGACATAAATGAAATAAAAACATATGAAAATGCAACTAAAGTTTACATAAATCAAGCTAAAAATACGATATGATTTCGTGTCATCAATTTTGTCCTTTAGACAAAATGAATCTTTTGACACATGCAATAAATTCACACATTAAGTGTCTCAACACTTCGCCAATATAAGTACATAGTTCCTAACTCTTTAAGAATCCTCGCCTAAATACATAGGTTATTCCTAACCCTTTAGGAATTCTTGCTTAAGTATTTCATCAAGAGTCATTTCCTTAACCATGTCTTACATGTATAAGGAAAATGATGTTGACGATTAATATGTCATTCACATATAACACCAGATTTAATTTTATTACTCCCACTAAATCCTTGCACTAGATATATATATTTATCCTTTATAAATTCGTTTTCATAAAACTTTCAAAAGGAACAAATATTTAAACTTATTTAATCTAATCAAAATTAGATAGGTTTGTCCTTATTAATTTGTTTTCTCAAAACTTCAGAAAAATGAGCATTTAATAATTAATTTCTGATAACTCTATCTAATCAAAATTAGATAGCTACAAGTTGTATACCCTTTTCTAGCATCCTTTGGATCAACAAAACCCTACATATACGTCTAGTATATTTATATGAGGTCATTCCAATTAAGGAATACAACTTTGTTATCCATCCCCAAAACATGTAGTACAACATTTAGTAAAACAATCAAACAGATCTTAAGTTTTACTATTAATTACATTTAGGGTTTCATCATAATTTGCATTATGATTTTGCGTGAAACCTTTAATGATTAATCAAATCTTAAAAGGTATTCTCAATACCATCCATATCAATATTCAACAAGAATACTCACTTTCATCGTATGAGTCTTACTCATCTTGATGACATAACCATTATTTACATAAGGTTAGTGTATATGGTTTCTATTTAAGATTTCATGGCATTTAGCCACTTCTCAGAAATTAGACCGTCTTACGACCTTTTAGAAAGTCAAAGACTCATCTTCCATGAGAATCATATCACATTGTTGAGTCATGATAAAATCATACTTTTTGTCCATGTGATATGTTAGACTTATCCAATATTTTGTGCAATTCAAATTATTGGTCCTTCAACATCCTTGAGGAACCAATTTATGTTCCCATTCCAATAAATATGTTTTGTAGTACTTGAATTTATTCAGGTTCTATATCACTTCCACTGTTTCTCTTAGAGACACACTCCCACTAGAGGAATGATTCAAACCTTGCAACAAAACTACTTTTGTCTTTTAGAGTGATATAAGATAAGCATCCCTAAGAATACTTCCACATATTTATTCATTTAATTTGGATTTAAATTTATCTAATAAATTTCCGATCCACAATTTTCATAAAGGCAAATTTGGTGCTCTTACCCCATATCGCATATGGTGTCTTTATGATGATTTTAAAAGGGAATCAGTTGTGGGTAAAGATTAACTATAAGAAAAGAGACTTTAAGAGTCAATGATGTATTTAAACTATCTTAAATCAAATCATGTCAAACATGAAACGATAAATTAGTTATTTTACACCTTAATTAAGTATTTACTGATATGACTCATTCATATGACTTAAATACTTTTATTAAGTTCTATTTTCTTCATTGTTGTACTTTCTTTGACAAATTCAAAGATTTTCAATTTTGTGTCACACACATATCCATATTTAACGATTTTAATCATCAATGTAAATGAAGTAAAATAAACTTAATATATCATGTATGTTTAGTGGTCGTCATACATCTCATGTATATTGTTCAAATAGGTCATGTGTCATCTACACCTTTTCATTACTAACTGTACTAAACAATAAAACTCTTGATATATGTGCAAGGTCCAAATCTTATTTGGTTCTTGTCATAACTGTTATAGAATAATCTTATCAAGATCATGGAACCCTAGTCCATTACTTGACTTGAAACAATACTATAGAAGACTTTGCTTAAATGATAGGACAATAGTTTGTCTTATTATTTAAAGCTACAATTCATATCTTGTCGTTACAAGATATAATTAATACTTCTATCACTACATGGAATTCAATAATGATTATTGTGTCCATTTCAAATTTAATTTTTAAGTCATATCAAGATCATGGAACCCTAGTCCATTATTTGATCTTGAGCAATAGAAGATTTTAAATGATGGGACAATTGCTTGCCTTATTTTAAAATTACAATTTATCTCTTGTCAATACAAGACATCTAATTAATACTTCTATTACTAGATGGAATTCAATAACAATTATTGTGTTCCATCATAGCATAAGCTTTCATTGTCAATGAAACATTTTTCATTTTAGACATAAGTTGACTTAATCTTTATAGTCAATGTTCTAACTCTTTAAACATCTCTATTTTCGTAAAATTGAGATTCAATCATCTTTGTATCATATACCTTTGTAGAAATAGAAACTTTGACTTTCTATAACAATATGTATAATATTGAAGTCTTACTTCATTCCCTTTAGTTTGACTCTTCCAAGAACTATTTACGGTATTTTTGTTTCAATCAATGGTCTAACCATTTTAAAATAGCCGTTCTCCTTTGGCAACCATTTTTATTCTATTCAAATAAGAGAAATATAAATCTTATTTATATTATATCTCAAATTTTAATAGCACAAATAAATTCTCATTCAATTCAACAAATTTCGGTAGATATAGAAATTCATAAATTTATCTATATCTATCCATTGTAATTTGTTTAGATTGAACCTATGACCAACTCCTTGATCTATTGAGAAATCCATCATACTTTGAAGTTCTTTCAAAAAGATTTTGCTTTAAATGATCACATCATTCATTGTTTAAAAGTATGAAGTATTTTATATCTAGATGTCAACTTGATACTTCTAACAAGCATCCTTCTCCAATCTAGTTATAGTAGGTAGTTAGAATTTAGTTCAAGCTATTATAGTACTTCTTGTATTTGAGAACCATTCTCATTTGTGTACCAATTCAGAAACTATTTTCTGAAATTCTTGTCCTTCATAAGGACAACATAATTTGTATTGTATTTAATTTCAAAGATATGTAAGATATTTATATTATGATAAATTCTTTTAATAAGGACTTTTATTAAAAGGCTTCCACTATTTTACTGAAAACAAATGACCCTCATCATTTGATTCGGAAAATCCCGTTGGAAGATTTTCTAGTGGATCGAGATCCATATTTCACTTTGTTCTAAGTCCGCGGTGGGCGGATTACACAAAACTTAGTTATTTAGGTAGGAACTCCTTCCAATTGCATCTCATACAATTCTCGAATATTTCAGTTGGGTTAATAACTCCTTATTCCAATTCATCATATGAATCATTCCCAACTCTTGCTTCTAAACTCATATAATCCTATTATATTTGTTTAGTTAAGTTTGACCCAATTTTAGAAGTTGGATATTACAATTATCCCATCGCATCATACCCATATAGACAATGTACTTCGCGGTAGGCGAACCCACATTATTTGATACCGGTCTTGATGAGTTCTAAAATTCGGAAAGCAAAACTTAATATTCACATATTTTACTAGTATAGAAAAATGCACCTCGCGGTAGGTGAAACCTACATCTTCTTTATTAGTCTCTTATGTGTCTCTTGAGGGATTTTTAATTAGTTTGATCTCACCGGCTTGTTTAACATATTAAACGCTCTCACATGCATCAACATACATATATACAAAATATAAAATGATATGATTATGGCCTCCTAACGCAAGTGTCCTCTCAAGCCAATGAGAGAACCCTAAACTAGCCTAACGATGATCTACTTCTCC
Source organism: Trifolium dubium (assembly GCA_951804385.1). Taxonomy (NCBI): domain Eukaryota; kingdom Viridiplantae; phylum Streptophyta; class Magnoliopsida; order Fabales; family Fabaceae; genus Trifolium; species Trifolium dubium. The sequence continues at coordinate 18,952,745 of OX638066.1, forward strand.
AAGCATCATCTTCACGGCTGTTCTCCTTTTGTTCTTATGTAATTATTTTATATTGTTACATCAAAGAAACTCGTTTTACATACGAGGGAGTAAGATGAGAAATTACATTAAGAGATTGAGAGAGAGGCACGACACGCAGACCGTATTTAAAATCCCAAATTAAAACAAAAGAGTAATCTAAGACAATAACCAATCATTACAAGACAATAACAAACATGCTTTATTATCATCTTTGGTTTAAGTTGTCAATTAAAATTAAATTTTAAAATTGATCACGTTGTGCATATCAGGCAAAATCGTGTCACGATTTAGCAACTCAGGAAGCAGAACTTTTCTGTCCTGGCCATCGTGTCACGATGACTCTCATCGTATCACGATGGTGCACTTTCAGGACCTTTCTGTCCTGGCCATCGTGTCATGATGGTCCTGTTTCAGACCCTTTCTGTTTTGGCCATCGTGTCACGATGACTCTCATCGTGTCACGATTTCCAGTGATTCTGAAGCAGTTTTTCAGCATAACACAACCCTTGTGTTGTCTTGAACCCTAATGCAACAACTTCCTTCCATCAAAATTCACCATGAACGAATATCAGTTTGATTCATCACCACATCAATGTTTCACTAATCGAAGGTTCCGAAACAATTAACGTGAATCGTTCAATACCAACAACGACTATGTGAATTTCAACGGATGAAATCTAGTATATCAAATATACTTTATTTGCATCACATTCCCTTGTATCTCATACAAGACTTTGATCAATTAAAATTTAATTCCTCAATTTTATCTTGTTTAGGTTTTAATCAGATTAAAACATAATTCAAACAAACATCATAATCATGGTTTCGTAAGTGGCTCTGATACCACTGAAGGAAAATAGGGATAGTAAAAGCAGCGAAATCAAAAAATTTCCTTTAATGATCCTTACAAATGGACATGATTACGTGTTTAGGGTTTAACCTGTTGAAGCGTAGAACCCTTTGAATGATCACGAACGTTGAAGGACGAACAACAACGTCTCTAGCTAGTCCACACGAACAGCTTTCCTTCACTCCAAATGCTAGCTTATGAATGAGGGACTTTGTGAGAGAGAAAGGTAGAGAAATAATTTTAGGATTCAAGTAAACCTAAAATTCTTATGAATTTCTCTTGTGTATTTTGCTCTTGCATAAGGTTTCTATTTATAGAGTTTATTGTCTTGCTCTCCAAGACAAAACACTTGTCTTGTCCAACAAGACAAGAAGAAGCAAAAGCCCACTAAGCTTGCCCTAGGGCGCGCGCCCCATGAGTCTTGCTACTCATGTGTGCGCGCGCCCACCATACCTTATGGTGCACCGCTTATTATTAATTTGTGATACCTTATCACAATATATATATTTATTTCTCTAAATTGCACCATACCTTACGGTGTTCTCAATTCTCACACTATACTGTCCTTATGTGTGTGACCCTGTAGGTTTCCGTAACGTTGGTAATAATATTAAATCATCTATTTAATATTATAAACAGTGAGAGGTATCTAGCGATACTTCACTACTATCCAAGTCACGAAATGTTTATGTGATCTTAACAAAACATTCTGTGATAATATTAGCTGTGTACAATTACCCCTTTGCCCTTATGTCTATATTGAACACAAGGCATAGACTGTGTCATCCTTGTCCAGTTCAATATTGGGCCCATAGACATTTATCCTATTATGTAGGATTGGCAAATTCCATCTAGGTCACTACTGTCCCTCAGCATGCTTTGTGAAGTATTATAGCAATATTCTGATCCATTTTAACAAGTTCATCCATCCTGAGCGTTGAAGCACATAAATCTTTAAAAAATTGACTCAATTCAGTCAATGGATTCAAGACATGGTTTGGTAATGAACAAAACGCAATTGGAATTAAGCGTTCCATGAAAATATGTGAATCGTGACTTTTCATCCCCCGCAATCTTCAATTGTTGACGTCGGCACACCTTGACAAATTAGAAGAATATCCGTCTGGCATTCTCAATTCTTTTAACCACTGACAAACGGATTTTGCTTCATCGGATGTTAAACAATAAACCACCTTGAGTTTTAGAACTTTTCCATTTGGAAGACGTTGTAGTTCCATTTCCGGTCTATTGCAAAACTTCGCCAAATCAAGTCTAGCCTTCTCATTATCTTTTGTTTTACCGGACACATTCATCACTGTGTTTAGTATATTATCACAAAAATTCTTCTCAATATGCATCACATCAAGATTGTGTCTCAATAAATTGTCCTTCCAATAAGGGAGGTCCCAGAAGATACTCCTTTTTGTCCAGTTGTGCCAGTCGCCATATCCTTTGTATCTGACTCTTTTTCCAACATCTGGATATTTATCTAGGATGCTGACTCTCTAAGATATGTCAAACAAAGATATCTTAGGAGGCGGACCATCTCCTTCTACTGTATCTTTCTTGAACTCATTCCCCATCCTTCGAAATTAATGATTTTTTGGTAAGAACCTACGATGACAATCAAACCAACTAGCCTTTCCTTGTATTTGAAATGCTTTGGTGTCACTCATACAATGTGGGCACGCCAATCTTCCATGATTCGACCAACCAGACAACATGCCATATGCAGGGAAGTCATTAATGGTCCACATCAAAGCAGCCGTCATTTTGAAATTCTCTTTCTTTGCAATATCATATGTCAATTCACCATTCCAGAGCCTCTTCAAATCATCGATTAATGGCTATAAGTATACATCAATGCCATCGGTCGGGTTCAACGGTCCCGGGACAATACAACTGAAGAACATGTACGGTTTTGTCATGCACATCTTAGGAGGAAGATTATACGGAGTGACAATAATTGGCCAACAAGAATACGGCGCTGCAGACACTTGGATATAAGGGGTAAAACCATCAGAGCATAATCCAAGTCTTACATTACGTGGATCATTCGCAAAATCAGGATATGTTTGATCAAAATGTTTCCAAGCCAACCCGTCACATGGATGCCGCATTACATTTGAATTTGCTGAGTTGTCATGATGCCATGTCATTTTGCTCGCAGTTTCCAATGATGCAAACAATCTCTGCAACCTCGGTATTAATGGCAAATAAAACATTGACTTAACCGACACCCGTTTCTGCTGACGATGCACATCACTGTTGCGAACCTGATACCTCGGTGCACTGCAAAATTTACACTCCTCCAGATCGCCATCATTCACACCGAACTCGTTGTCGTAGAACAACATGCACCCATTAACGCAACAGTCGATCTTCTTAACTTGCAATCCCAACTTCGACACCAACTTCTTCGCTTCATAATAACTAGCTGGCAGATTTTCTGGTACATGCGACACATTCAACACCAGCTTGTTAATGAACTCCAAGCAATCATCAGGTACATTCCAATTTGACTTGGCGGCTAAAAGGCTCACGCACACCGATAACTTTGACTCAGAAGACCCTTCATACAACGACCGGTTCACTTCCTCCATCATTGCATAAAACTTCAGCGCTTTTTGGTTCGGGATTATTTCTTGTTCGCCGCTTCCCTCGTACGACCGATTTACCCCAAGAGCATCGCCAACCATATCTTCCATCCTATCAAAGTTTTCACACTCCGCATGCGCTTCACTGCTCGAAGTCTGTGTATTGTGTTCAATTTGGGTGTTAATATCCGCCGGCTCTTCTTCACCGTGATGTCTCCACACGTAATAGTCATTCATAAATCCAACTTTTCTTAAATGAGCATTGACATCTTCTGGGCTCTTAATTCTCCCACACATACATTTGATACACGGACATCTTATCCCTCCTTCCGTTCTAAAATCTTCTAATGACTTCGCATGCGCAATAAATTGTTCAACTCCTTCCTAAAATTGCGCTTTAATCAACCTCATACCCGGATATTTTCTATCATACATCCAACTCCGTTGAGATCTAATTTAATCCATCTATATATACTGAGTATTGTTGCCAATAATAAAAATTAATCAGGTTCAATAATTTATTTGGAAACTACCTTTTTAACATATATTTATAGCATTATCTTTTTATAAAACTACTTTTATAAATTAAAAAATATTTATTTGAATAATAAAATAAAATCTATCTATACCATTTACAATTACAATGGGTGTAATTATGGCCCTATTAATTACAAATTCATTCTTATGCCATCCTTGTCAAGTGTCACACTATCATCACCTCATCTTTTCATTTTATTATTATTATTATTATCTATATATATATTATTTGAGACCCTTTTTTCAAAGTCTCATGTACACGTGTCCATTTCTCAATACTCCTCTTCTCATAGAGTTTTCACAATTAATACAGTTTTCACAATTAATTCTCATTTTCAATAATTCTCATATGCAATAATTATTAAAAAAATAATTAAAATGCGAAATTATTAAAAAAAATAATTAAAACGCGAAATAATTTTCTATAATTTTTATATGCAATAATTATTAAAAAAAATAATTAAACACGAAATAATTAAAACGCAAAATAATTAAAACACAAAATAATTATAAAAAAATAGTCAATTAAATTTCATATAGTAAGAATATTATACCAAAAATAAAATTATAGTGATTAATTGTGAATGAGAATTAATAATGTTTATATAAAATGAGTAAAAATTTTTTTTACTTTTTTGAATAATTGTTTCATATTTTATGAAATTCTTGATTTAATACTATTAATACAAAATTATACTTTTTATTCAAATAATAGTGTGAAAACAATTCTTCATTTAATAATATTACTTTTATTTTTGCTGATTTTTTCATTTAATATTTTTGCTTAAAATAAACGTGTACAAGCCCAAATAAATGGACATATTCTGAACATAAGCAAAAAATATTCATAAAAATAGAAATCAATAATTGGTGGTTATGATGCAATCAATGGTTATGAATGGTGGTTATGAGGTAATCAATAATTTTGTTAACATTTAGTTTCAATGATAATTGATAATTGATATTGTAAGAGGAAATCATATATGTCATTTATTTCATTAAAACACATTTCCTATTATGAATCGCATATGAATTTGTTTCCATTTATATGTGTCACCGTTATGAAAAAACAAATTCAAAGCAAATGTATATAATTTACATCTTTAAATAGTCGCTATAAATAGTTTTGTTGCATTGTACCAAAAACAAAAATATGTCTCAATGTTTATAATTTACATCTATAAATAGTCGCTATTTAGCTAATGTTTATTCATCTAAACCAAAACTACCAATCACTATTTTCTCTGTATTTATTTGTATTATTTTCGTTTTCAATTTTCAATTTATCTCTATTTATCTATATTGATCTTAATTAATATATATTCATCATTCTTTTCAATTTTTTCAGGTGGATCTCAAAAGAAGAATGTAAATGGTTCAACAGCTCTAAATGAATTGGACTAAATACTTTTGGTTATAATGTATGAGTTTTAAGTGATGGTTATTCTTTCTCACAACTATGAATGTAAATTAATTTAAAAGATGTTTTGCATGATTTTGTTTAAGTAAAAAGGTTAGTATATCGTAAATCATATTTCACAAGCTAAGCAATGTTGCTTTGGTTGAATGACTATGTTATATATTGCTTTAATGTACTTTATTTTTTCATTACTGACTTTCGTCCATATATTAATTATGATTTGATCTTTTCACATATAAATAGATCCTCAAACCTTTGTACTGTACTGCATCTCAAACTGTATTGCACATCTCAAACCACTGTACCTCACTTGCAAATCAATAAAAATTTCTTTAGTTTATTTATTTTCTTGTGTTTTTAGTAGTTTTTATAGAGTTGGTGTTAAGGGAATCGTTCATTATATAAATTCTCATTTGCTAATTTTATTTACAAAATGAATGTTGCATCTTCTCAAATAATCATCAATATTAAATCTTATATCTTTCTCATATAATTATATTGTAGACGCAGAGTGAACTTAATGATATATTCATTTTAAGTTTTTGTTTTTAATCTTTTAATCTTTCTATATCTCATATTTTATTTATAAATATTATTATAATTATAATTGTTCTATCACAAGTTTTGCTTCGATATATCTCATATTTTATTTATAATATTTACATTAGTTAGTCCCCTCTGTCAAAAATTTCTTTCCAATTTATTGTATGTTTTTTGGTTCTGTTTTGATAGAAAGGAAAAATACACAATTCACAACCCACAAAGAAAGTTTGAAAGTAATTAAGTGATTTATTTAGCATATATGGTATATTCATCTTCACACAAATGAACTTAATATGTACCGTATGTTTCAAGCTATAGAAAGCCTTGAAGATGGCAGCGGAAGTGATCAAACTAACAATATTCATGATGAAAAGAAAGAGAATGATCAAACTCTTGTATTAACAATGTGAAAAATGAGAAAGATTCTTATTACAAGAGGAAGCATGTGTTTATATACACATGTGTATCAGTTGAGTTAGTTGTAACTAACTGCTAAGTAGTTAGTAACTAACTTCTATTCTGCTATGCTAAGCTACATGTGGCATATGCTAACAATGGTGATCCTTAGTTCATGTAGCAGTTACTTATTCAGCAAGTAACTTTACTTCTTCACTATGATCTTCTATATTTGACAGCCCCCCACAAGCTGGAATGGTGTATATGTTCAACATGCTAAGCTTGGAAATGAATGAATTGAAAACCTTTGGAGGCAAAGCTTTTGTGAAGAAATCTGCAAGCTGTGACTTGGTAGGAATAGGAAGCAACTTGAATACACCCTGTATCAACTTGTCTCTGACAAAATGACAATCAATTTCCAAGTGCTTGGTGCGTTCATGAAACACTGGGTTGCCAGCAATGTGAATGGCACTTTGGTTATCACAATACAACACATGATCTTTAGTGCATTCAATACCCAGATCCTTCATCAGATTCAATAACCATTGTAGTTCACAAACTGCAAAAGATAGTGACCTATACTCAGCTTCAGAAGAGCTTCTGGAGACAATGCTTTGTTTCTTTGCTTTCCATGAAATCAAAGAGTTTCCAATGAAGAAACAAAATCCAGAAGTTGATCTTCTAGTGTCAACACAGTTGGCCCAATCAGCATCAGCAAAACCTAATATTTGTAGTGTAGAATCTCTAGAAAAAAATAAACCACGACCAGGTGTACCTTTCAAATATCTAATGACCCAACAAGCATTGTCATAATGAATAGTAGTAGGAGTAGAAAGGAATTGACTCAACTGTTGAGTGGCAAATGAGATGTCAGGTCTAGTAGTGGTTAAGTACAAAAGTTTTCCAATTAGCCTTCTATATTCTCCAATGTCTTCATAGGGAGAGCTATCATCTTGATGAAGCTTAACAGATGGATCAAGTGGTGTGGGAGCAGGTTTAGACCCCAATAATCCTGTATCCTTTAACAGATCCAAACAGTACTTCCTTTGGCATATAGATATGCCAGTTTTGGAATGAGCCACTTCAATGCCTAGAAAATATCTCAAAATGCCTAAATCCTTGATTTTAAATTCTTTATCCATAATAAGCTTTATTCTGTCAAATTCTTCAATGGAATCTCCTGCTAGTATTATGTCATCAACATATACTAATAAGGCAGTGAAATTGGATTTAGTCTTCAAGGTAAATAGAGAATGGTCAGACGTAGATTGAGTGTAACCCTGCTTGAGAAGTAAGCCAGTGAGTCTCTCATACCATTTCCTACTTGCTTGCTTTAAACCATAAAGAGACTTGTTAAGCTTGCATATTTGATTAGGCCTGGGTGCTTCCACACCTTCTGGAACAGACATGTATACATCTTCATATAATTCTCCATGAAGAAAAGCATTGTTGACATCCATTTGGTAAAGATGCCAAGATTTAATAGAAGCCAATGCAATGAGAGTTCTAACAGTAGTAATTTTAGCCACTGGAGAAAAAGTATAAAAAAAATCCAAACCTTCAACTTGGGTATAGCCCTTGGCAACCAATCTGGCCTTAAACCTTTCTATGGAACCATCTGCCTTGTGTTTGACTTTATAAACCCATTTGCAGCCTATTGGTTTGACATTAGAAGGCAGATCCACAAAAGACCATGTTTTGTTCTGGTTTAAGGCAGCAATTTTTGCATTCATAGCATCAACCCAACTTTGATGCTTGCAAGCCTCAGCATAATTCTTAGGCTCAGAGTCTAGAGTAATAGACTGTGCATATTTGCCAAGAGTCACAGAAATATTTGAATAGGAATGAAAATTGGAAATAGGATAGGAATTACCTGAGCTGCTTGGTAGAAATGAACTGATTGAGTGATTGCACAAATAGTCAGATAAGTAGGTAGGCTTAGTGGTTTGTCTAGTAGATTTTCTGGTGGGAGGAGAAATAGAAGGAGTGGGATGAGATGACACATCATTAGGGACATGAGAAGAGGAAGAATCAATAGGTATGGGGTTATGGAGGTTAGTGGAGGGTGGTCTGAGAGAATCAGAAGGAAAATGGGCAGATAAGTGATTATCTGATAAGTGATTATCAGATAAGTCATAATCAGAAGAGGTGGAATGATAGGTCCATGGTACAGAATTAGAAGTCTGAGGGTAAGGTAAAATGTGATCATGATGTATCACATTTCTTGAGACAAAAATATGTTTATTATGCATGTCAAACAAAACAACACCTTTAGTGCTTGATTTATGTCCTAGAAAAATGCATTTTCGAGCTCTAGGATCAAGTTTTGTTCTCTGATTGTGCAATGTGGATGCATAAACCAGTGAACCAAAAACCTTCAGTTGATCAAGTGGAGGTGGCGTGTTATAAAGAAGGTGATATGGGGATTTATTTTGTAATAGGGGTGTACAAACTCTATTTATAATATATGTAGCATGGGTTATGGCATAGGACCAAAATTGTTTGGGTAATTTGGACTGGTATAGAAGTGACCTACCAACATTGAGTAAATGTTGGTGTTTTCTCTCAACTCTCCCATTTTGTTGGGGAGTTTCAACACAGCTAGTTTGATGAATAATGCCTTTGTCAGCAAAAAAATTTGGGATAAGGAATTCTGGTCCATTATCAGTTCTGACAGTTTTAACAATGATATTGAACTGTTTTTCAATCATATGTATGAATTGCTGGACTAATGAACTAACTTCAGACTTATGTTTGAGTAAGATGATCCAAGTAAATCTGCTGTAGTCATCAACAGCAGTCAAAAAATATCTAAAACCATGAATAGAAGGTGTTGAAATAGGACCCCAAATATCAAAATGTATTAATTCACCACAATTGGTGGCTTTATTTACACTGGGTTTGTAGGCTAATTTTCTTTGTCTAGCCAAATGACATATATCACAAACAGAATTGGAATCTAAAGTTACAAAAGGAAAAGAAGTTTGCATAAGCTGTAATCTAGCATTTGACAAATGTCCAAGACGAAAATGCCATAAAGCTGGTTTAGGAATGTGTGTGTTGACAGTAGTAGTTGGAGATTGAGAAGCAGTAGAATTTGCTGAAATGATGTTAGGCTTGGTTTTGGTGGTGAGGTAGTTCAATCCATCAGTCAATTCACCCAAACCAATCATCCTCAAGCTCTTCTTTTCCTGTATCACACATTTCAAACCATCAAATATAACAATAAACTGAGAATTATGAGTTAACCTAGGGACAGATAGAAGATTCAAAGAAAATTCTGGCACTAGGAGAACATTTTCCACAGAGAAATCATTAGTAAACTTAACAGTTCCAGCAATGTGTGCATAAGCTATAGTGCCATTGGGCATCTTAACCTGAATAGGAGAAATAGCTCTATGATTATCAAATAGAGTCAAACTGGAACAAATATGATCACTAGCTCCCGAATCAATAACCCAAGATCCATAAGTTGAATTGTGACAAGAATGTGTCAAACAAGAGATACCTGAGTTTGCAGAGCTAGTGTGTGTAGAAGCAATAGTAACAGGAGTTGGATTGCTTGTGCTGGAGGAAGCTTCATTCACTTGGAGAAGGTTCAGTAACTTCTCATATTGCACCTTGGTAAAACCAAAAGAATCTGATCCATTTGAACTGGAAGTAGTAGTGTCATGCGCAAGCTGATTATCTATAGCAACATTCTTAGCACTAGAATTCCTACCATAATTGGGTGGAAAACCATGTTTTTGATAGCAATTCTCAATGATGTAGTTATCTCTTCCACAATGAGTACAAACGTGTTTCTTAGGGCCATGGTAACCACCTCTACCACGTCCTTGTCCTCTTCTAACATCAGAAACATTGATTAAGGCCTTTGAGTCATCAGAATCCGAAGTGATTCCAGAAGAAGGAAATTGGCGTTCATATTGAATCACCATAGAGAACACTTTGTTGATAGGAGGTAATGGATCATTGAGCAAAATTTGCGAACGCACAAGATCAAAATTATCGTTTAAACCAGTCAAAAACCTAATTGTACGAATAAGATCATGCTGAGACTTAGCATTTCGTACACCAGTGACACACACACATTTATGTGGACAATTACAAACAGGTGCTGGGAGATAAGCTTCAAGTTCTTCCCAAAGAATCTTGAGTGCAGTAAAGAATTCAGAAACAGAACGATTACCTTGTTTGAGTCCAAAAATTTCAATCTGCAATTCTGAAATGCGAATGAAGTCGCCACGAGAAAATCGCTCATGTAATTCGTTCCAAATGTCGATGGCGTTGTCAAGATACACGATACTCTGTGCAATCGGTTCTTCAACGGAATTCATCAACCAAGAATGAATGAGCATATTGCAGCGTGACCATGCTTTGAAGCTTGGATCAAACGGAGTTGGAATCGGAATCGTTCCATCAACAAAATCGAGTTTGTTTTTGGCACCAAGTGCTCGACGCATTGCTCGCACCCATGAGTGATAATTTGCGTGAGTAAGCACCGGCGAAACTGAAACCGATGAAGGTCCATCGGAAGGATGAACATAGTAGACATTACCGGGTATCTGAGAAGGATCTTGCGGTGGAGGATTTTGCGGCACCGCCGCAGAAGTGGTTGCGCGAGTCATGGTGGAAGAATCAGACGGTTAGAGAAAATGGTTGAAGAATAACAGAGCTTTAAAGCTCTGATACCATCTTGAAGATGGCAGCGGAAGTGAACAAACTAACAATATTCATGATGAAAAGAAAGAGAATGATCAAACTCTTGTATTAACAATGTGAAAAATGAGAAAGATTCTTATTACAAGAGGAAGCATGTGTTTATATACACATGTGTATCAGTTGAGTTAGTTGTAACTAACTGCTAAGTAGTTAGTAACTAACTTCTATTCTGCTATGCTAAGCTACATGTGGCATATGCTAACAATGGTGATCCTTAGTTCATGTAGCAGTTACTTATTCAGCAAGTAACTTTACTTCTTCACTATGATCTTCTATATTTGACAGAAAGAATAATAATCAGCTAAAAATCATTTTGATGAGGCATAATCCAAAAGCTGATTCAAAAATCTACAAAATCATGAGCAACACTAGAAAAAAAGTTACCTCCAATCCAAATGCAGGTTGCATTGTCGTTTGACGATTCGAGAAAAAACACAATAGACACCAATTATACTTCTATAGCTTAGGAAAAAGTTGGGAATAATATTTTTTACAAAAGGAGACTAAATAATGTAAATGTTATAGACATTTGAGACTTATTTGAAACTTTTAAAACGTTTGGGACCAAATTGAAACCTAAGATAAACGTTTGTGACTTATTTGAAACTTTTAAAATGTTTGGAACGAAATTAAAACATAAAATAAACGTTTGGGACTAAATGTATAATAATTTTTTTTTATTACACAAGAAATATAATTTTATTAAGAGAACCAAATACGATTTTGAAAATATTTTATATTAATACCAAAAACAAATTTTAAACATACGATTTTGAAGAAATACGATTCCATTGTTGCAGTCAATACTTTCAAAAAAATTGGAACTTAATGTTTCGTGTTGTAAGACTTTAATATGTCAAAGATCTTGCATATGAAATATTAGACAAGTCACAAGAGATGCCTAAGTTGGTAATTTCTTTAGATTATTTTTGTTACATATTTATCTTACTATTAATAATATGAGATTAATTTAATTTATTTTGTTCTTTCAGGAGATCTTTTTACAAGTTTATAGGTAGCATATAGTTCTACTTACTCATATTATATTAATACCGGGAAATTTTTAAAATTTATATGTAGCTTAGATTTATACTTATATATTAAAGCGGGAGACTATTTTTATTTATAATTTATATGGGGTCTTTTTTTTAAAATTTATATTTTTTGACAAAAGTAAAAGATATTCATTCATTCAAATCAAGATTGCATCAATAAGTACAAATTTAACACCTTTAATAATGAAAAAAATGAATCTGCGAATACACTTATAATATCCAAGTTAATAGTATAAAACGACATATTCATGCCTACATATAATGTGATAAAATTAAAGTTATCGGACTGTCTCTGGATTTGATTGTTGAAGAACTTGAACACTGGTTGAATCAGTAGTTTGATCAAAATTTATCTGTCAATATAAACTAAATGAACACCACACAGGACGGAAAAACACACAACACCGCACAAACGTCGCACTGAGATGACGAAATCATGAAGGAAAAAACCTTAAAAGAAAAATCTAACTATTTTGTAAAAATTACTTATTTAGATTAAAAGAAGAAGAAAAGAGAAACACGACACCCCTTTTTGATGAACACAACAAAGAAGCTCAAGCAAGAAATTTTTAGGGTTGGCTAATACTTTTTTTTTTGTAATTTATATGAAACATTATTTATTTTAAGAAAATTCTTTAGGTTATCTTTTTTGGTCATACTAATTAGTGCTAAAATTTGAAATATTTTCTTAAAAGTCCCTTTTTATAAAATTTATTTGAAATATTAATTTGACTTTTTTATTTCCCTTTTTATAAAATGTATGAAACTATATTTTTATAAAGTATGTTTAAAAGTCAATAAATCTATAAACGTATTTTTTCCCGTGCATGGCACGGGCTCATAAACTAGTTATTATTATACTATATACAATTTTTACTATTATTATTGTTATTAAATTGAACATATTATTTAATGGAGAATTTGTAAGTACTTCATCTATAGTATTTTAAATAGTATTTGTAAGATTAATTTCAAAATTTTTATTCAAAAAAGATTAGTTAATTTTAATATTTTAATATTTAACTATAAAATATCATCAAATAAAAAAAATATTAAGAACTTCCACAAAATTCATATACAATTTTTATTAAATGTAACATATATAATTATTATTATTATTATTATTAAATTGAACATATTATTAAATGGAGATCTTGTAAGTATTTCATCTATAGTATTTTAAATAATATTTGTAAGATTAATTTCGAAATTTTAATCAAAAAAATTTAATTAATTTTAATATTTAACCGTAAAATATCATCAAATGAAAAAAATATATTAAGAACTTCCACAAAATTCATATTCAAGGTGAATTCAAAAATATTTTCTAGAAACAAAAAAGTAATTTTCACATTCAAAATGTATGTTTTTTTTTATCAACCATTATTATTATTATTTATATCATGTAATCTATATCTATACTATTATTAATTGGAACCAATTTTATAAAAGAAAAAACTTTGCATGACAATTGAAAAAGTGGCATTTTAAAATGGTTTCTTACATTCACATTTAGAGGACATGTGACATCCTCACAATAGTCTTATTCTCACAATGATTTCATATTTATTACTGTTACATTATAGATAGCATTTTTTCATACCCACATTTATTAGCATTATTATTATTTTGGTTCGGATTAGCATTATTATTATTATTATCATGAATATTATTATTCAATCAAAATTCATTCTATATATATAAGAAATATAAGTATCATTTTTTTTCTTTGAAAAATATTCAATATTCTATTTCAATTTTCGGATGCCACATCTTTTTTGTTATTATTATCATTTATAGTAATAGTACATCAAAGCCATCATTTTTTTTAATCTATATATAAGATAAACACAATTTTATTATTATTATTATTATTATTATTATTATTATTATTTGCTTCTTCTCTTCAATATATACCAATTTTCTTTCTTTTAGTATATTCTATATTTTTATATTTTAATGATTCTCTTCTATTTTTTTTTCTTCTGAAGAATGTGATCGTAAGAAAAGTTAAAGATAGAACGTTCACAAATATCTTTGCAGTCATAAAACCATTTTAAGATGTGTACGTAGTAGAAAATAACAATTGGTTAAAGGACATACTTTTTATGTAGATGTTAGACAAAAAAGTCATTAAAAAAAGATATCTCTCAAGTCTCTGTTTTTCGTCAAATTTTATAATTTAGTCTCTGTTTTATATTGTTTAGTGAACTCTAAGCTAGGTAAAATTTGTATACATAATTTTAAATCTTTTTACCTCAAAAAGAATTTAAAATCCCTTTATGTACATATTTTGTAAGTTTTTCCATGTTATCTCATTCAATTGACAGTTGACACTAATGGATTCGTAAAAAAAAATTGACATTAATGGTGAATAATATTCATATAATAAATAGGTTATTATTATGTGAAATGATAGAATATAAAACATTTGTTGGAAAAAATCAATCTTTTAAATGAATCTCAGTTATCTTGAAAGAATTAGTCTTTGTAGTTATGCGTGGAAGATACCTTTAATTTACAAAAAAAAAAATCTAATAGCTTATTGCCGCAATAGTATAATATTAATCTACTTAGAGAGTTGCAGTTACTAATGCACTCCGTTTGCATAAAAAAATAGCTTCTTCACACATAAAAAAAAGGAACATATCAACTTTATTTAACGAAAAATATTGTTTTTATTTAAGTTTATAATCTTAATGAAGTAAATTACTTTAGTGCATGAAAAACTAAAATAATGATTATTTTCTTTTTTTTAGAAACGGCAAGCAGACATCATAATAGTTTAACCCATTTATTGAAAATCACAAAGAAGAAAATTCAAAATATGTGAAAATCACTTATTGAAATAAAAATGAATAAAAAACAATCTAGATGGGTTAATATGGGTCAAATTTAACCCATTTATTTTTATATATAATATATTTAACTTTTTCATAATAAGGTTTTCACGTTAAAGTATAGTGTTAAATATATTTTTTGTCTTTATCAATATACGAAAATTTGATTTTAGTCCCTCTAATTTTTTTTTTTAACTTTTAATTTTTAATCACTCAAAAAATTTCCATCTTCACTTTTGATCCCTCCTTCTAAGTAAACTCATATGTAAAAATTCATATTTTTGAATAAAAATTTGTAGAAAAGTTATAAAATTATAATAATCTATCCAAAAATAATTGGAATTTTTTATAAAATCATGAACTACATATAAAAAAATATATTTAATTCCTGATTTTTTTTAAAATTATAATTTTTTTTGGGAGTGATTTTCATAATACTTTACACATTTCTGCATAATTTAATTAAAAAAATATAAATGCTACACATGAATTGAATTAAAAAAAGAGACTAAAAGTCGTGATTGAAAATTTTATAGCGGTTAAAAGTCTAAGAAAATTTTTAGAGGAACTAAAATCAAAATTGAGTATATTTATAGCGACTAAAAACATATTTGACCTTAAAGTATATAGTTAATAAACTGCAAAATTATGCAAATGTATTATTACTAATAAATTTAATAAGAACGGAGGATGTTTCAAATTTTTTTATAAATAAACTATAAAATAAAAACTATTATCTTTATATGTAATTTATTTTAGTTTTATCTTTAATACATTAAACTAAATTAAAGACGAACAAAATATTTTTACTAACAATTTTTTTTGATTAAACACGCATATCAATGTCATCACTAAATAATACATATTTTATTAATAACTATTTAAAATAAATAAGATATACTAACTTCAAATAATTATGTCGATGAATTTAGAAGAAGGAAGACACCGATCCAACTATCAACGCACAACAATTAATCACCCTAAAAGATGAAATTAAAGATTATAAGAAAATAACATATTTAATTATTATTTAGTAACTAATTTGGAGTTCTTTTTTTCTAACTAATTTTTACTAACTAGCTAATTTGGAGTACTTTTTTTTCTATCTAATTTAATTGAAATACGTTTTTTTCTTACACTTTTTTAATAACTATAACTAATATATTTACAAACAAGTTCTTTACAAAATATTAATTAACATTATTTAATTTATATTTTTAAAGACTAACATTATTATATTATAAACTATATAAATTTATACTAAATTAATTAACTACATAAAAATATAATAATATACTTAGTTAAAATAAAAAAATTAAAAATAATAATTAATTAATTATAAGGATGGGGGGCCGAACCAAAAAAAAATTATGGGATGGGGGATTTTGAATTTGGAAACAAGCTATGTTCTTTAATTTCAATATTTTTTTATTAATTTGTTAATTTAAAGTAATAAGTAATAACACTAATAATTATAATTTATCATTTTTTCTAACTATCTCTTAAAATATAATATGCTTTTTTAAGTATAAATTTTTATATAAACAATAATAACATTATTAACCAATAACTAAAAATAAATTACACAAGTCAAAATACTAACCTGGATTAATATGAGATGACGATGAGAAAAAGCTTCAACAAAGCAACAACAATGTCCAACAACAACCTTAAATGATATATAAAATCAAAGATTTGTGTTAAAAAAAATATATAATCACAAAAAATATATAATCACATAATAATTTTGTGAAACAAAAAATAAATTAATAAAACTTACCGGTATATTAATAGAGTAAATAAGCCGACGATCCAACAAAGAACAACGAACAACAAACAACAATCACACCTAAAAAATAAATTAAAGATTATAAAAAAAGTAGAAATTAATTTAAATGTAGAAAAATAAGATTTTACATAACAATTTTGTAAAACAAATTAAAAAATAAGTTTGAAAAACTTACCTTTAAACAGAAAATAATGTGAATGGAAATGAAAGAATTTTTGGAATAGAATGGATTTCATTTGTGGTTGATTTGAGTTTGTGAATGGGTATATTTATAGATAGGAAGAGAGGAGGAGCGTACGCGTGCAACGGTAGGAAAATTGAACGTTACAGCTACCAACCATTTCTGAGGAAATTATTCCCATTTTCATCTCAAATGTCGTTCTTCAGAAAAGCATGTCAGAACGGTCAAAGCTGTTGCAGTCCGCGTGCGTGTCAGTTTCACGTTTCCTCGCAAATGCCAATTTTTCCTCGGAAATGTATATTAAAAAACGCGTTTGTCAGTCCGCTGTTTGGTGGGGTCAAGGTTGGTCATTTTCGACCAATTTTCCTCGCTAATGGTTTGCATTTGGGAGGATTTTATTTTCCTCGGAAATGTTCGTTGGAAATGCACAAACTTCTTGTAGTGGTTGATATTACTGGCACAAATACCCTAGTTATGGTGCATAAGTCATATGTTTATGCACCGTACATAAATACCCTAGATTGTTTAGCGCATCCCTCAAATTTCTTGTGCACCTCCCAAATTTCTAGCGTACCTCTAGATTGTTTACTGCACCCCTAAAATTTTAGGAGGTGCGCTAGAAATTTGAAGGATGCGCTATCATAGAGATTCTCTCGTGCGATATTATTGTCGGTAAAATCTAAATCTTTTATTTAGTTTTATTTTTTTTGGTCAGGTGGCCTATTAACTACTGCACTTTCGTACGATATGTTCAACCAATTGAGTTAAACTCAATGAGACAAAACTTTTATTTATTTTTAACACTTATAATTTTTATTTTTATTTTGGTTACAAAAAGAGGGCAAAGCCCAAAAGAAGAGGAAAAAAACTACGGAATTATACGAACATTTCTAGGCATATAAGTCCTAGAAAAATCAGCAAAGAGTGTACTTTGAAGATCTATAGGAGGTTGCTCTAAGATTAATACATCAAAAGAATCATGCACCAGACTATGATTAGCTAGCCAATCTGCGCTTCTGTTGCCTTCTCGCCAAGTGTGCTGAAATTGAATTTGCCAATCCATATTGATAAACTCCTGGATGCGCCGAATTAGAATGGGGGTGGCCCCATTAAGATTGCATCGCCCTGTAACCATTTCAATCAAAATTTTGGAGTCACTTTCCACAATAAGGTGTGTAACTCCTTTTCTTCTAGCCAACTCCATCCCAGAGTACATGCCCCACATCTCGGCATGCAAAGCGTCACAAGCACCAATCTTTTGAGTGTATCCCTGTATCCATTGACCATTTGAGTCCCGTAGTAAGCCACCACAACCTGCAAGGTCTATAGACTTTTTATAAGCTCCATCACAATTTAGCTTGATCCAACCATCGTCAGGACACTTCCACCGAATGAATATGGTGTCAACTTGTTGTTGCCCTCTAAAAGTCTGATAATGCTCGCAACAATCAATATCCTTTGCCATCTTGAGGATCACATGAATAGGGTCTACAGGATGCTTGAAGTCTTCATCAAAGATGACTTTGTTTCGCCAAGTCCACAGGTACCAACATGTCACCATGAAAATGGTCTTCCAACCTTCTTTTTGAACTCCATACTCCTCGTTGCTAAGATTCTTGAAGAACCAATCCCTGCAATTGAAAGAAAAAAAATTAGTAATATGATTGGAAGCTACTAACTTGATCCATATTCGAGTAGCAGATATACAATCTCTTAAGGTATGAATGGTAGTTTCATCTATGTTCCCACAATTATGACAACTTGGGGATATTCCCACATTCCATCTGCTTCTCCGGTAATTTGTTAAAAGACGATCATGTGCTGCTAACCACATGAAAGTTTGAATTCTATGGGGGCCTTTCCAATTCCACACCATTTTCCAGTCACCTTCCAAATGGTGTATATTCCTCTGTTGCATCTCGTAAGCGCTCTTTACTGTAAAATGATGAGTATTAGTGCCTCTCCACCCAACTGTATCTGGGCCATCTGTATCTCTTGGTGTCGGTAGGGCAACTACTTGGTTTACGATGTTAACTGGCAAATTATTCCTCAAGAAATTAAGATCCCAATTTCCATCAATTGTCAAAGTATCTTTCACATTAAGAGTTAAATCAATAATCTGATTAGTTGCCATGTGCATGAGAAAGGATCCATTGGGTGCCCATTTGTCCATCCAAAAGTTTATGTTTTTCCCGTCTCTCAACTGCCATACAATTTGTTGCTGGAATTGGTCCCAAATACCCGCTAAAGCTTTCCACAAGGGCGAGTCATAAGGTTGAGAGCTAATAGCCACTCGAAGGTCTTTATTTCTGCCATACTTACTGTAAAGGACTTTGCACCACAAATCATCTGGTCTGTTTATCATATCCCAGATCATCTTCATAAGAAAAGCTATATTCATCTGATGGGGCTTCCTTATACCTAAGCCCCCATCTTTTTTGGGCGGGCAACACACATCCCAGTTTATCAGGTGAGGTTTTCGCTTCTGCTCAGTATCACCCCATAAAAAACCACGCTAAATTTTTTCCATTTCTTCACACAATGTCTTAGGGAGCTTGGCATATTGCATATGGTAATAAGGTATAGAGTTGAGCACCGACTTTGTAAGCGTAAGTCTACCAGCCAAACTCAAACACTGGTGTTTCCAACCACTGAGTTTGTTCTGCATTTTCCCAATGATATCTTGAAACTTTCCTCTTGTAGTTCTGACGGGTGCAATGTTTGCCCCTAAATACTTCCCTAAACTATTAACCTGAGTGAAACCAGTGTGTTGTACGATATCATCTTTAGTACGCTGGTCCACATTTTTGGAGAAATAAACTTGAGTTTTTTGATTATTAATCTTCTGGCCAGAAGCTTGACAAAACATATCGAGATAGTGCATAACACAATGAGCTTGCTCAATGGAAGCCTCTGCAAAAAGAAGTAGGTCGTCAGCAAAAAGAAGATGGGAAATCTGAGGGCCAGATCTACCTGCACGCATAGGTTTCCAATAATTTGCTTCCACCTGATCTGCAATAATATGAGAAAGACGCTCCATACAAATGACAAATAAATGAGGAGACAACGGATCTCCCTGACGAATACCTCTCGTAGGGATAAAAGCGTCAGTCTTATCACCATTCCATAAAATTTTAAAAGAAGGAGAAGTAATACAATTTTTTATAATACTAATGAGATTAGGAGGAAACTTACACTCTACCAAACAATGCTCAATAAAATTCCAATTAAGCCTGTCATAGGCTTTCTCAAGATCAATCTTAATAAACATGAACATTTTTTGGCCTTTCATCTTAGCCATTGAATGAACCATTTCCTGGGCTACAACAATATTATGATGGATTGTGCGGCCCGGGATAAAGCTGGACTGGTAAGGAGAGATTATACCATCCAGTAAAGGCTTAATTCTGTTGACAATCACCTTAGTTATGATTTTATAAGTTACGTTACACAAGGCAATAGGACGGAATTGAGACACATACTCTGGCTTGTCTACTTTAGGAATCATAACAAGCAAAGTGTTATTTATACTAGAAATAAGAGAAGGGTTAGACCAAACCTGATTCACATACTGGAACAGAGAGTTTCCAACAATATCCCAACACCGTTGGAAAAAAATAGCTGGATAGCCATCCTCTCCCGGAGCTTTATGCGGGCTCATGTCGAAAAGAGCTGTTTTGCATTCAATAAAGCTAACTGGCGTACTCAATCTCTGATGCTCAGCCTCTAAATTCATTGGATATGTAGCCCAAGATATAATCGTATTTCGAATAGATTGATCCTCTTGGTAAATATTAATATAGAATTCTCTCGCCATGTTTCTAAGTCTTTCTTGATCATCCACCCACTCTCCTTCATTGTTGCGAAGAGAGAAAATTTTATTCTTTCTTCTCCTAATAATAGTTTTAGAATGATAGTATCTGGTATTACGATCCCCATCTGCAATCCACCTGCCTCTAGATTTTTGAAACCACAGACACTCCTCTTGGTAAAGAGTAATAGCTAGTTGCTCTTGGAGTTCTCTCTCGAGCTTATCAAGAAAGTTACTATAGCCATACCTAGAGCTCCTCTGAATACCATTGAGTCTTGCCAACAACTCCTTTTTTCTTTTGAAAATATTGCCAAAATTATTTTTGTTCCACTCTTTAAGTTGAGGTGTAAGATTGTGGAGTTGGTGAATGAATTCACTTCCTCCTCTCCACTTATCATTCAGAAAATTAAAAAATTCGTCATGAGTTATCCAAGCAGCCTCAAAACGAAAGGGGCGATTATTATTGCCATTTATCTCACCCTCAGTAAGGACGATAATGGGATGATGATCTGATTGAACTCGAGGGAGAACCTTAGCAAAACCTTCGTGATATCTTAGTCTCCAATTGACATTACAAAGGACCCTATCAAGCCTCTTAAAAACTCTATCCCTCCCATTCCATTTCGGACCTCTCCAAGTATATTTTGTTCCTGCAGTTGAGACCTCCAGAAGATTGCAATCATTGATCCAACTATTAAATTGGTGACATTTTCTCACATCGGCCTGTACACCTCCTTTTTTCTCATGTGGGCTTGCTATTTTATTGAAGTCACCCATCATAAGCCATGGCTCATGGATATTGGTTGCAAGGTGGTGAAGCTTACTCCAAGTTCCTATTCTTTCCTGCTCTCGCGGACTTGCATAAACCACAGTGAGCAACCAAGGGTCTTCATTTTTCTCCATCACCGGCACATGAAGAAAAAAGAAGTCATTCATAATTAAATTAACTTTGATATCCAACCTGTTCCACATGAGCCAAATTCCTCCAGAAAAGCCTCTTGCTTCAGCTCGTAAGTAGAATTTGAAACCCAATTTTTTAATGGTGTTAATGGCTATATTGCCACTACATCGTGTTTGTTATTCCTGCAAAAATTAATAAGTGTTCGACGGAAATTTTTTCCTTGAGCACCTCTACAATTCCAAGAAATCACAATCATTAAAATAAATAAAATAAAAATAGACACACAAAATAAATACGAAGAACCCATTAATTCAAAGTCATGTTTGTGTCTTGGGTCGAGTCTGACTTTTCTTTAATCATTGGTGTCGACTCGGGTCCGTTTTGTTCTATCTGAAGGTCCTCTCCATTCGTGCTACCACTCCCGCTGTTGGGCAAGTCCGGTGGTTTGGAGTGTTTTTTGCCTACATTAGCATTGTTCACGTGTTGCCCATGATGATCATGGTTCACATTAAATGATGGACTAGCTATACTAGTAACTTGTTGTGGGACCCACATATCACCATTTGGTTGCACCTTTATATCATGATTCTCTCCACGTCTAGGCTGGTCCTTGTGTTGTTGGACCCCTTGTTTAATAACTATATTTCCTTCAACATTTGTACTTGTGTTCTTTTGACTCATATTTAGCCCATTATTATAATTGCTAACCATATCATGCCTGGACCTCTTATTTTTAAATCTTGATTTACTTTTCTGGCCCATTATCACAGTCGTGCTCCTTTCTCCAGAATTTTTACCGCTCATGCTCTTTAAATGCTCCATAAAGGGTGTTTCATTTTTAGGTTGTTGAGAATGAAACGGTCCCCTTTGATTTCCTGCAATCCCGCGCGTATTAACTTTATTTCCTCTTTTTTTTCTCTCAACCTTAATCCAATCTCCATGTAATAACTCTGAATCACCTTCCAAATTGGACTGCTCCTTATTTTCCGCTATCTTCTCCACAAAATCCGCCCCTTGATTCTGAACGGTTGTGGCATCAATGTGGACATTTATGGCATCGTTCTGGACAGCACCGCCAACATTTTGTGTTGGCTCCATGGAAGATTTAGATTTTTGTTGTGCACAGTCCTTAAGAATATGTCCATAGCATCTACATTGCGTGCAAATGATATGTAGACCATCGTATTGAACATGATACCATTCTCCGTTTATTCCCACACGACCTACCACCGGCTGTGTTAAATCAATTTCTACACACATCCTGGCGAATCTGCCTCGATCTACTCTCAGTGTGTGTAAGTCCACTTTGACTGGTGTGCCAACCATGGAAGCCAACGCCCACAACACACTTTCGTCGTAGTACAACAGATTCAAATTTGGGATCCTAATCCACACCATCGTTTTATCGATCTTAGCCGTAGTAGCGTTGAAAGATGAAGACCAATGACAAACCGCTAGATAATGATCATAAATCATCCACGGTCCCCCATTAATAACTTTACTCTTATCTTCTTGTCCATCGAATTTAACCATGTAGAAAGCATTTCCCACATTCATCAATTCGATTCCTCCTGTGAGATTCCAGACACTCTCAAGTTTTTTCTTCATTATATTGTAGCCCAGATTTTTTCCAAGAAGCTTTATAACCAGTGCATCTTTCCAAGGGATGCTTAATTCTTCAATGATTGTTTTCTCAACATGGAGCATAGGCATCAACCTATTTCCACGTATCAGTTCCACCTGTGCTTTGTTTGTTGCTAGGAGATCTATCTTTTCTCTTCTTGTAATAGTTTGAGAGCCCAATACCTTGTCTCTAAAAGACACATTGTTGCTCCCTTCCACATATTGCTTTATGACATGCTCTTCATTACCACCTTTATCTGGTGGTTTTGGCGGTAGTTGTTGTTCTTTCGGAGCCTGTATTGCCGTCGTGAACATGAAATCCATCAGACACAAACCCTAGCAGAGCTTTTTTTCTATATGGTAAAACAAATAAATGGTGTAGATGAGCACCGGACTTTATCCGTAGAAAAACCACGGGAGAGGATTCAGCCTCATCCCAACTCAAGAAAATAATTGTTAGAATGGGTGTTGAAAAGATAAAGTTATACCACTCCTAAAAAAAATTATTGTTCTGTCAAAAAAAAATTATTGTTGGATATGTTGAGATTTTCTTAATTATACAGAATCAAAAACCTTAATAAACCAACTATTTTTATTTACACTATAACCTACTAGTGGGCCAACCGTGCCCGTTTGTGTGATACGAACGTACCTGTTTGTGTGATACATATTTTTTTATTATTTTATATTTAAATTTGATATTTTTTTGTTGATGATTTCTTCAAATTTGGTTGTTATGAGAATAATTTGAAATTTGAAATTCAAATTTGGTTGTTATGAGAATAATTTGAAATTTGAAATTCAAATTTGGTTGTTATGAGAATAATTTGAAATTAAGGGTAAAATAGGAATAAAAATAGGTCATACCAAAATAGTGTATCCTCTTTATATAGGTATAGATTTATATAGGTATAGATAAAAAACACTGTTCATCATTGTGAATGATTTACGTGGCAGGAGTTGCAACAAATGCTCTACACTTAATTGGGCATATTTGATAGGGGGTGACCCACCTTAGCCATTCTATGAAAGTCTAGCAGCCTATGTATGTACAAAAATCTTTATCTATACTATATATAACTAGTTTATAAATTTATTATAGTATTTTATATGATACTATTTAAAATATTTTAATTTATATAAATAAGTGAAAATACTAATGTACCAAAAAAGCACATTAAAATTCTAATGGAGGATATTGAGCATTGATTGATGACAATATAAATATTTATAATAAAAAAAAATTTGTTGTGTCAAAATAAATTCATGAATTAAACGGTCTTATATAATAAAAATGATTATAAATTATAAAATATATGCATTTTAAAAAAATTCACATGCTATATTTTTTTTATATATATGGCGATTTTGTGGCTTTTTACAGAAATATTATAATTAATTATAAAGTGGATAAAACTATCATGTGCATTAAGGTCTCTTACTTCGATTTTGGATCCTCCGTGGCCCAAACATCTACAGTTGTCGCCGCTATCCCATTATTGTCCATTGCATTAAATCAACGGTAGAGATCGATGTAAACTAAAATTTAAAGTAACACGTAAAAAAAAATATTATCGTTTCACTCCTAATCTCTCATGGCTTCACTCCTAAAAAACTTTAATTTTGATAAGCTTCAGTCATCTATGCTTAAGTTTCCCAGTCTATTATATAGATGTGCGTCACATGGCAAAAAAATATTTCTACAGTTGAAATTAAATGAAAATCAATAGAAATAATTAAAGAAGAAATATTTACAATTCATTTAGAAGGTTCTTGTTTCACAAATTAAATTTTGTTCCCGAAATTTATACAAAAAAACGTAATCTTAGAAAGGTGATCTTAGGTTAGGGACCTTATATTCTTAATTTTAAAAACTTATTCTCAGAAATGTGATCTTAGAATTGTGACCTTATATTCTTCACATTTTCTATGTTTGTTTCAAATTTTTACAAATTACTTATTTCTGAGTATTTTTTATTCCAAATAATGGAATTTACACTTACCTTTTCCATTTTTTTTATTCCCATGGCAAAGGGTGAGAGTCTTGCATTCCCACAAGATTATATGAATATTAAGAATACTGATAAATAACCATAATGTTTCACCTTCACCTAATTTTAGCACGTTTATTTTTCAATTTTATAAATTAAATTATTTAAAAATATTCCTATGAATAATTTTTTTTTATCAAACGCATTGTTAGAAAACCTGCATAATTAATTTGATGAGCTCTTTATTTTTAATTTTATTTTCTAATTTTGTATTGGTTTTCTCTTTTTCTAAATAAAATTATATTTAGCTCAAAAAAATAAGCCATAATAAGGCGAGTTAGTGGAATTTGATAAAATGTAAATATATATTAATTAAAAATAGATAATGTAAATTATAAATATATATATTTGTAATATACATTCAAAAATAATATATACAAAGTTAGAAACATACGTAATTGAGCAATTGGCGCATGCGAAATAATTTTATCTTTAGTGGTATTAGCTAGTGTAATATTGATTCTTTGATCGACCACATTTGGTATATTTAGTGGTTTTAGTTTGTAGGTCGCTCTAGTCATGGCACTAATGTAATGTTTTCGATTGGTGTTGTAATCCTTTAACTTGTTTATAAAACGCGGTGTAGGTCTTTTTTTATATTGTAAGGTTTAAGTACCTCTTATACTTCTTATAATCTTATATACAATTATTTATCGTAAATAAATTTAACATTCACATCTTTCATTAATTACAATTAAGTTTGTTTAAAATTATATACATATTACTCTATGTATATAATATATAAACACACACACGCGCATAACAATTAAAATTGAATCGTTCCTTTTTTTCAAATCTTCCCTTAATCATAATTAAATTGTCAATTTTTTTGACCATGATTTAAGAAAAATATTACTATTTATAAGTTATTAGTAATTATTGAGATTTATTTCATGTTTTTATCACAATCATAACTACTACTCGTGCCATTAATGAATAAAAAGTTTTCAATTTGGCACCAAAAATCAATAAAAAAAATTAAATTCACAGAATTTCCTAAACTGAAAAATGGAAAATTAAATATGAAATTCAATTATTTTTGTTGAATATAAATGTATAATATGAAATTATTATAGTATTTTATTAATTAGTGGATTGATCATAAATTGTTTAAATTCCAAATGATGAAAAATTAGTGGATTGATCAATTTGTATTCAAATTCAATCAAATTGTACAATATTTGATCTATTACTTCAAAAACTTTAAAATATTTCATATCCTTAACAACAGGTACAAATATTGTTACTGTCAATTAAAAATATCTAATATATATATAAATAAGTGTATATTATGAAAGTTCACCTTAGATGCACCTTTACAAATTTGATATTCAATTAAAAATATTCAACTAAAGTATATATACCGAAAACCTGAATTCTAACATATAATTAGACATAAAATAAAGTACAAACTATTTAAAATAAAAATACAATGAAAAAACGTGACATGCACATACATAGTCATTAACAAAAAATATTATAAAATGACTTCTCATTAGAATAGTCCTCTATACTAATTTTTCTTGATCCAAGAAAAATTGTTATACAAATAATTGAATTGTTGCCGTAAAACTAATTACAAATATATGTTTATGTGTGTCAAACTTTGATCTCTATTTATGTTGCCGTAAAACATTCCATCTCCACTTAATCATAGATTTTCATTTGTGTTATGTGTATTAAACTTTGATCACGAACTTTACAAATCCTGATAATAGATTAAACAACAAACCAAACAAAAAATAAAATAAGAAAGACAAAGAATCAATAACACAAAAGATAAAAATTGTGCAAGAGTTTGTACCAAAAAAAAAATTGTTCAAGAGCATCATACAAATTGATAAAAGTAAGATTATTAGAAAAGAAATTCACATCTCTATTTACAGATAAAAATAATAAAAAATATACATAATTTTTATCGACAAATATTAAAAAGGTACAATAATATAAAATTAGATAAATTGTGAAAGTTTATGATAAATTACCGTTATAATTAATATATTATTGGTCGTGTTGAAGTTGAAGAGTTCAACAATTCCTGCAAAAATAATTAAAAGAATAAAATAAATAAGAAATTATAATTAGAAGAAAGATCAAAGAAAATAAAGAAGAAGAAGAAGAAGTAGGAGGAGTTTTTTTTTTAATATTATGGAAAATTGAGAATTGAGTGTAAAATAAATGGTATGAGGGACACCATATTTATACTGTCAAACCTAATTTTGTTGGTGGTTAAGTCGTGTATATGCAAATATGGAATAAGGAATAAATAAATATGGAAAATAAATTTGTCTTTATAATTTTCATTACGATTTTGTTTTTCTTTTTTATTATTGCTATTTTTAACAACCAACCAACACAATTAATAGTTGCTAATAAACCTTCATCATAATATTTTTTTGTAACCGTCATTTTTTTTTTGTATGTATGATACATGAAATAACCAAACTTTTTTTTTATAACAACTTTATTTTTTTATATCAACCAAACATCTATTACTAATCATATTCATTCATATTCATATACTAACCAAATTTATATTCAATTCAAAATATCTACATATATGTATTAAAAAATATATTATTATTTGTGAAAAAATAGATTATTAAAAAAAACATATTTTTTTGGTTAAACCGCATATTTTTTTTGTTAAATATTATTTTTAAAAATATTTTTACAATAAATTGTATAAATTGTTTAGGTAACTCGTATTTTTTTTTTTGGAAGAAAAATAAAATCATAAGGTTTATTTTTTGGTAAAATTATAAAAAAGAAATTATCATGTATTAAAATGATTGCAAATGTATAATTGGCAAAATATACTATTTCAGGTCATAAACTATATTATTTAAGGAATATTTTAAATAGGTGCTACTAATTAATGTACCAAAAAAATGTTATAATTAATAGGCACGATTTTATTTTTTTTGAAACAATAGCATTTATTGCTAAATTGATATGGGAGAAGAATGCATGTGAGGATGACATGTGGACAAATTCTTTTGAAAAAAGAGTCCTAAATAATAATAGTATAGATTGGCACCGATTTTCTACGGTCATTTGTACACGTGTCATTCTTATAAGTTTTCTCTTCCCACAATGATTTAACATTTATTACATTAACTTATACATATACATGTGGCATTCTCCAACTCTTTCTTTTCTCATATAACTAGGAATAAACCCGTGCGTTGCACGGGGCTTGTTTAAATTTTTTTAATTGTTAGAAATAATAATTTTAATATATTTGAAGAAAATTCATCAAAAAATATATTTGAGGAAAATAAATTTAAGTAAATTGTTAATAATAATAATTTTAATATATTTATTCAATTATTTTTTCAAAAT
Source organism: Trifolium dubium (assembly GCA_951804385.1). NCBI lineage: Eukaryota > Viridiplantae > Streptophyta > Magnoliopsida > Fabales > Fabaceae > Trifolium > Trifolium dubium. Next base: position 18,981,427 of record OX638066.1, read on the forward strand.
TGTGAATACTTAAAATATTATATATATTATATGATGTTCATTTTATTTGGGTTTTTGTTTGTAAATTTATTTTCTTAAAAGAAATAACATAATTTATTTAATTTTTTTTTGACAAAATTTATTTTTATTTATTTAATTTATTTAAATTTGGCAAATGTATTCAATATTTTTTTTGGTGCAATAAATGTATTCAATATTTATTACGTTAAAAGTATAGCTTCCCTTTAAATATTTAAAGACTATAATATGTAGATAATTTAAATTATTCCAGGTCGGGGTAGTTGAATAAAAAAATGTTTTATAAAGTATGTTTTCAGATAAGTTTATCCCAAAAGAATTAGATTTTTTTAACAAAATAAGAATGTCCAGAAGTCCTAGCTCAACTGGCAGAAAATGCTGAAATTGTTATGCCGGACGTCCATGACCTAAGTTCGAACTCCGGTCATTCCACTTATGTGTGTAAATTTATTGGCGGCTTTGCCATCTCGCCTATGTACCAAAAAATATATAAATTTGTATACTTTGTGTGATTAAAAATTCATCTTTAATTTATGTTTTGTAAAAAAATTTCAATTTTTTTAGGGACAGATTATGATAATATTTTACACATTTCTGGACAACCTCATTACAAAATACAAAGACCACACATTAATTGATTTAAAAATAAGGACTGAAAGTGGTGATTAAAAATTTTATAAGGAGTAAAAATCGAAGAAATATTTTATAGGGACTACAATACAATATAAGGTGTCTCATGTTTATTTTAAAATAATTTTTATATTGATATGTTGAAATTCTTTTAGAATCATTTACAAATTCATTATATATAAGATAATTACATATGTATCGAAGGTAAACGGACAACAAAATACTTTTATATTTTGTTAAGAAAAATAATTGAACAAAAATTCAAAAGTTTATTGTCAAAAGAATAAAATTCAAAAATTAAAAAAAAAGTGTAATCCGTCGCACAAAAAAAGAGTAAATGTTAAAACAAACCAAATTAAACAAAGGAAACAAAACCAAAGATGTTGCTATCCCTGTAGAAAGGAATCATTATTCCATGCTTTCTATTACTTCTCTTCCTCAAATTAAACACTGTGAATCTAAGAATTGTCCGTTGCTTATTTGCAAATCATGATACAACGCTTTCAATTTCGATCCATACTTAAATTCATTGCAAATCGATCTGCCGTCGTTCGTTGCAAATAAGCACCTCGATTCAGTGCTTCGAGGAAGATCGATTCATTGCTTCGGTCAGTCGTTCATTTCGATCTTGTTGTAATCGCTATCTCGCCGTCGTTGCTCAAAGGTAAGTACAATCTTTCTTCCAAGTTTTCAAAACCCATTTGTCCCCTTTGTTTTTGTTTCCCAAATTTTTGCATCTTAATTATTTGTTGCGGACAATAAAAATAAAATTGGATTTGTGTACTTGGTTATTATTGTTGGATAGAGTAGAAAATAAGAACTAAGTTATAATGTGTTTATTGAGAGAATTTATTATTCAATATATATTGTTATGTCAACCATATGTACATTGTGGAAGGTCACTAAATACCTCATGGTATACAACATTCTTAGTGTATTGCTTATAATTCTCATCATCTTCAACAATGAGAATTTTTAAACCCTTTGGTGAAGTAACTCTTGAAAATGCCACATATAATTGTCCATGACTGAATACAGGTCTTGGTAGATATAACCCCACATAGTTTAACGACTGGCCTTGACTCTTATTTATTGTCATTGCATAGCATACCTTCAACGGGAATTGTCTTCTGCGCAATTTAAAAGGCCACTTAGAGTCATCAGATGTGAGAACAATTCTAGGGATCAATACCTTTGCTCCAACATTGGATCTTGTAATTATTTTTGCCTCTATTATCCAGTCTCCTAGATGTGTGATAATTAGCCTTGTCCCATTGCACATTCCTAATGCAGGATTAATATTCCGTAATAACATAACAGGCAATCCTTCTTTTAGCTCCAAACAATGGTTGGGAAATCCATTAATCTTCAAGGAGTTTAGGAATTCTACCGGGTACATGAGTTGTTGTTCTGAAATGTTTTCAGTTGTCTTGTCAATCTCATCTGAGCTTCTGTACTCTTTTACTGGTCCTTCAGTTAACTGAACAATATAATCATTTATCTCATCAACAGTGTCATTTAGAGGAGTGAGTATTGCCCTTTCTTTGAGATATTCTTCATTCCTGAAATTCTTACTCAATTCTGGATACGTGCTGTCGACAATTTGTTTCAATGGATCATCGGTTTGTTCGATAAGAAATTGAGTTGGTATTCTCGTCCATGATGCAACCTCTTCCTTATCTCTACATTTTACTTCAACTTTTCCATCACCAATTTGAAGTAGCCACTTATTAAATTCGCTTGCCGACATATGCTGCTCACCTGAATGTGTAGTATCTCTCACTCTCATGCTGGTGGACAACGTAAAGATTTTGCATTCATCCCACAAATCAGACATGTTAATACATGAATGCACAATATCATGTCGTCGGCCTTTTGGTATTACAGGAAGTATCTGTCTAAAATCTCCTCCAAGAAGAATTGTTTTCCCCCCAAATGGTAGAGTTGCCTTGTCTGGTTTGTTGAATCCAATTATGTCTTGCAGTGTCCTATTAAGAGCTTCAAAGGCTAACCTTTTAGTCATTGGTGCTTCATCCCAGATTATTAGATCTGTTTGAATCAGTAAGTGAGCAAGGCTAGTTTTCTGTTCGATCGAACATGTGCTGTCTTCGAAGATTTCTAGAGGAATTTTAAATCTACTGTGAGCTGTTCTTCCCCCAGGAAGTAATAACGATGCAATACCTGTGAGGAAATGATTGATAGTATATTAATCATGTATGCTTTGATATTTTAGAAGATTTTTGGCATAGTTACCTCACCAAATGCCAACAATATTCTATATAAGAAATGTACATAAAGTGTTGGATTACCTGAAGACGCAACCGCAAGTACTATCTTTCTTTCCGATCTTAGTTTTGCTATGATCGTTCTATATAGAAAAGTTTTCCCTGTTCCTCCATGGCCATATACAAAGTAGAATCCTCCCATATCAGCATTGACAGCGTTTAGAACATGATTATATATTTCAAGCTGTTGGTCATTTAGTAATGGATGACATCTTTCATGTTCTCGCCTCAACTCTTCAACATTATAATTAAGCTCTTCTGTAATAAGCCGATTCTCTTTGGCTGCCAAAGATGCATCATCAGGTAATGGCATTCCATCAATCTCTGAAAGTTCCTTTCCATTTCTTACCAAAATCTTTTCGATCTCAATCAAGCAGTAAGACTGGATCTGCTTATCACTAAGTTGCAAGCCATAGTGTCGAAAGAGCCTTCTTTTTTTGTAGACAATATCATCTGACAGTAGGTGCCAAATATTTTCCCATAACTTTGCTACATTTGTTACCTCACAAAAGAATAGAACAACAATAAATAATTCTCTTAATTGAGAAGCGGTGGCCCAGTGTGATGCTTCATTGAATGCATCAATCCACTCTTTGTCATCATTCAATAGTCCACGCGCATAACATGCTTCTTTGAAGGTTTCATAAGTCACCCCTTTAAATGTTTTAATATTTTTGAAGTTTTTTGGCCCTCGAACAATATTCAACAAAATTCTCAAGTAATACCTCTCACCAGATGCTGGGTGTTCATAAAAGATTCTTCCAATTGTATTTCCAGTCTTCCTCTTTTTCCACTTTTTAATTCTTTCATCCCAAACAAATTTTGTGGGAAACTCAGAATATGTTAACTTGCGTGCTTGTTGGTTGATTGAATTCATTCTCATCCACTCCGTGAACATCGTTTCTTGAATCCTTTCTCTTGCAACTACGGTTGTTAGTTGTTCTGAATCTCTTAGAGTGACTGAGTTTTGTTCGTGTAAATGGAAGCTCAATCTCATAACAGATGTACTTCGATAGTGTATATCAAACTTGAATATCCTCCAACATGCCTCACATGCTGACACATACCTGGAAGTTTATTCATAAAAGGGGGAAAAGTTATACATTCATACATTCAATATTGTTGGCATTTATTTTATTAAAATAATTGTTAAAAAGAACAAATTTGCTTGCTAAATGTGTGCCCAATAATAATAATAATAAAATTATTTTAACTATATATATATATATATATATATATATATATATATATATATATATGAATGTTATAAGAATTTGCATTTTCAATATTTTGTTGTACAAATTTATTGCGAAAGATGTATTAAATTCAAACATTGTGAGCCACCAACATACCTACAATCCAAGAATGTTTTGATCTCATCAACTGATGTTATTTGCGTTGGATTTGTTGATGAATCGGTTGAAACATTTTCTTCTATTAGAACTGTTGCTCTATCTGGGCCCTTGTGGATATATTTAAATAGGTACTTTATAGCTCTGGACTTGTTGCACCATTCAACATTTAGATGTGCTTGAAATGCTACCAATAAATCTCTATTGTATGGAACGACATATCGATTATCTAAGTTGACATCTCCTTTTTTCACATGTCTTCCATTGTCTCTCCTTCTATAAGTTGGAAATCCATCCTTATCAATTGTCGTTTCAGCACAAAACTTCTTTGGGAAGTTTTTGGTACAAACACCATCATGCATGCAAGGTGCATTTATATTTGCAAATCCACATGGACCGTGTAACATGAATTGTTTGACAGCATTAAAAGCGTCTGGATCATCTTCTTTCGAAGGCATTTCTGCAGTAATAATTTTATCTATATCCTCTGGCTTTGGATACTTATTACTTGCATGTAACCATAAAAGAATGTGAGCATGTGGTAGTCCTCTTTTCTGGAACTCTATTGTATATATGGCTTGAAAATTTGAAGGTAAAATATAAATAAAAAAAATGCTAATATCGTCAATGTAAAAGACATATTAAATAGATTATATGAAATTGATTTACCTGATAGAACCTGGCCAAAATATTGTCCCTCTACTATGTGTTTCATTAATTGATCAAGTTTCATTTTAAATACGCGTGTCTTTATGTCTGGCCTATCTTCAATAGGTTGACCCGGTATTTCATGAAGCATATATTTGATCTCTGGCCACTTTGGATTGGCAGTAAATGTCAGGAAGATATCAGGATTTCCAAAAGTTCTGCATATGGCCATGGCGTCTTGATAGTTTTGAACCATATATCGAGGTCCGCCTGTGAAGGAAGAGGGCAAAACAATTCTCTTTCCAGTAGCAGCTGCTATTGTATCTCCACGTACAACTGCATCACAAACATTTTTGTATAGATCTGCGCGCAAGACTGTTTGGTTCATCCTATACCATCGCATCCGCTGTTCTTCAATTGCAGTGTATGCATCAACAACATATTGTTGTAATAATCGTCCGCCACAAATGAGAGTGTTTGCTTCAGATTTTCTTTGTTGTATTCGGTAAGCATAGTATTCTCTCATTGTCACATTTTTCCTCTTAGTTTGTTTCTTTCTACCATTTTGAGAATGAAACATGTCTAAGTGAAATCCATCCTCACCGTAAGGAAACAACAAAGGATATTGCATGGCCATGAACTTAGGGTGGAATTCTTTTACCCTCTGCAGACTTCCAGATTTGTGTTCTATAACTATATCTCGCCTTCCATTAGATTGACCCAAATCTCCAACAATGAGTCCAGCAATTTCTGTTGTTGTAGGCATTGTATACTGCCGCGACTCATTTGATCTTGTGCCAATTAATTTTATACGAACCTCTTTTGCATCTGGCGCATATAATCTATCTCTTGCCATTCGAAAGAGTTTGGCAATTTTATTATGATCATCAAGCATTTCCTTTAAATTCTGAACAGTGGCTGCATCCAATGCCTGATTTGTGTTTTTCAAAGAATGGAGCCTATTGTGGACTTCATTTTCTGTATCATGCACATAAAGTTATGCAAATTTTGGTTGTTTCCCGTGACCGGGTAGGAGTCCTCCCATTTTGTGGTAATTTTGGCCACTAATTTTGTAGACATACGGTCCAGGGCGAGAGTTTATAGCATTGTCTATTTTAGCACCCATTGATGTGAATGCAAATATAGAATTATATGCCCGAATTTGTTCTCTAAACTTAGATGAGCTTCTTCCACCTGTATAACTTAATAATTCTTTCAAATACGTTGGTGGTTGTTGGAGAAAGTCTAATTGAACTTTTCCTTGCAGGCAACACATAGAATACTTTGGATTCCTGGGTCGTTTTGGTTTGTCCGCTCTTTCATCATACCACATTGTGCTTCCACAATCCTGACATGTGAATTCCGGAGGACCAAGGTCCATATAGGTTTGTCCATGAACTGTAAATTTAAAATTATAATCAAACATTGAATGACGTTTGAAAGATAAACAATATATATATATATATATATATATATGTTTGTTTACTTACCAATTGTGTCCTGGATCTGAGATGGGCCAAATTTGTTTGTGGTACTCCTGTTTTTTGTTTGATGTCTTTCCTCTGTTATTGACTGATTGAGTTGGCTAGTGCTTGCTGCTCAAGAGTAGATTAAATAATAAGTAAAAACTCAGTTATTCCTTATAATAAGTATTAAAGGTCCATAGCAATTGCATAACCCATTTTACCTATATCTAACCCAGGTTTGGTCCTTTTTCGTCTAAAATTCAATATCTGCCTCCTTTGGAATCTTGCTTGTCGAAAAGTAGCAAGTCTTTGTATATTCTCTTCTTGAGCTTGATTATCTTGGAATAAAATAAAAGGAATAGGGTAACAATGTAAAATATTTGTCTTATGAATGTACAAATTAATAGAAGATAGTTGTGACATCATAATAATAAACAGGAATATGACACAACAAATAATAAATGAAAACTCAATTATTCAATATAGCTACTGTTAAAAGTCCATAGCAATTGCATAATCTATTTTACCTATATTTGACCAAGTGTTGGTCTTATGTCGTCAAAGAGTCCATATACATACTATTTTTACAACTGATTCTAACATTATGGCTACAAAAATTGAATGATCTATTACCTATATGTGCAACAACGATATTTTTATTCCGCTTGAAATTCAGATATTGCTTTCTTTTGAATCTGGAATGTCGGAATCCAGCCAGTTTTTGGGCATGGTGTGTTCCAGCTACAGATTGTAATAATTTAAAAATGACTCATGAAATAAGAAAACAAATATATTTGCACTATATATTGCTGAAAAATGAAGAACAATAATACCTGATTCTTGATTCATTTTTTCAGGTGTAAAAGGACAATAGCCAGATTGTCAACTGAAAATGTAGAAGAGCTGCAAGGTCTGTAACATCATCATCTAGTAATTCAGAAGTCTTGTTTATCCAAAGTAGGAGCAGAAGACTCTGCTACTGGTATGTGTTTATATAGCTTATAAATGTATTTGCATATTATGACAATTGGATGTTACAAATTTATAGCAAATATAATTGCCTATAATTACAGCAGTTGATATTAGGTAGGAAGATAAATAGACGATTTTTTTTACTTATCATAATAAAAAATGTGATTGAATAATATTTTAATGATAAAGGATTCACATAAGCTAAGGATTTGACAATTGAACTTTCACTTGATTAAGGAAGGTCTATTTGGATTGGGCTTATTTGAGCTTATAAGCACTTGTAAGACTGTTTTGGAGAACTTATTAAAACAGCTTATGACATGTTCATAAGCTCTCTAAGATAGTTTATGTAAATAGCTTATAGCTTACACAAAAACCCTGCAAATCTAATAGAAGGGACCAACATAACTAACAAAAATACAATACGTTAAGAGACTATAATGAAAATTAATTAATTAGAGGACCGAAATAAATAAACAAATAAATTAATGAGTCAAAAGAGCAATTTAGTGTATTTTAGACGTATGAGCATCAACGAATTCTATAATTGATGATTTTGTCTTTTCAACCTTTCATCTTTTTCTCAGAAAATATGCACCAATATTTTATTAATTTTTTGTAAAATTTCTTTTCAAACAACCGCTTGGTGGAATCATATCCCATATTCTATTGGTCAAAATTGTTTTATCTTCTTTTTTCTATGTTTAATTCTTATTCTCTCACTTAATTTTTTTTTAACATTTTTGTCCTCTCATTATTTATTTTTGTTTTAAGTTTAGTAGCCTGATTATATATATAATTCATAATTTTCTTGTTTTTAAACTATACAATTAGTTTGTTAATTTATTATTTTATTTTTTTATTGGTGGGATTTAATTTATTCTTTTACTCTTAAATAATCAACCCTAAAATCTTCAAATGAGTATCTTTAGCAACTGATTAGCTTTGCTGCAAAATATTTATATTGCCTAAGCTTGAATATACAGGACTACATCATATATTTGCTAAAAGCCAAAGTGGTCAAATATGGTGATGGAGTTCTTCTTAAAATCTTGTTTAAGGTTTAGTGTTTACGCATATGTTAATTTGTTAATAAGTTGTAGATAATTTTGGTGAATATATTGATGTCTAACCATATATATTGTTAATATATATGTATTAGGTTGTTAGAGATATAAAGACATGGAAAAATTTCATAGGTTGCTATATTCCTGGAGTACAGAAATAGATGTTTGATATGAGGTAACAATGTTGCTAAGCTTTTTATGCTTATGTATATACGGATTTAATCAGCCTAGATTCGATGTATGTAATTTGAAAATAGTTATTTACATTTTTGCATGTTTGATCTGAATTGATGAAGAATAGGTAGATAAGACAAATAGAAAAGTTGGAGATTAAGTAATAAAAATGACATTCTAATCAACTTCATAAACGCAAACATAATCCATGATCTAAATCTATCATTGAAACATTGAAAACACTGTAACCATAATCTATCTATGTCACTCTTTTTGCTCCTTATCATCAGACTCGTATCCAGACTGCAACCTGAATAAAAGGAATTTATTGGGGTCAACTTCAATGTTTTGATGCCGCCATACTGCCAAAAAATAAATAAAAATATTTGTAGCATATCACCTTAACCTTTTCCTCTTTTGCCGTAACTTTGGTGTCATTATTTTTGGAGAATCACTTGAGGCATTACCTACGCTGTCAAGCTTGTCATCTTTCTCAACCTAAAAGTTGGAAAATCATATATCATGATATTCATTGGTAGATTGTCATCACAAATAAATAGAATAAATATGAACAATATATAGAGAACAACCTTCACTCTAGGGTTCACAACTCTACTAACTGTGAAACTCTCTCTTCCACAGCTCTCATAGTAAGACTTCATCCTAACTTGGAATATATGTGTTGTCCCAACGATCTTTTGCAGTTGATGTGGTATTTTTGAACTATTTTCAGTTTCCTATTCGAGAGAAAATGCATGCATAAGATATATAAGATGTAAAATTACAATCTTTGTTGAAAACATATCCTTAGTATGACAAAGCATGTAATGTAACAATATTTTTGATTGAGATTAGATTTAATACTTACATTCTCTAAAGTTGCGGTTAGATCAGCTAATTTGATCTGTGCCACTTGCTCAGCAATTTCATCAAACAATACAAATATAGTAGAACCTGTAGTGTCATTGACACCAAGCTGCAAACGATACCTATAAAGGTTGTATGCGGAACATGACACATTAAAGATTACATTAAACTTAAAAGTAAAGAAATCATGCATTTTAATTGTGTGTTTTTTTTTTCTTTCTAATTTTAGTTATGAATAAAGTGATTAGCACCTTGTAACGGGGTACTCCACCTCCTTTCCACAAGAAGCACACGTGAAGTGTGATTCAGCAGCAGACACACCTTTTTTGCAACCAGGACATGAAACATAGTACCATTTTTCCAAAATCTGGTCCACCGTTGCGACACAGTTAAACACAGCAGCCTGCAAGTTTATTAGAAATTATCAAACAAACATGTTCAACTAACAGCATGTTTGGTTCAAAAAATTTCCAGCTAAAGTTGTTCACCTTATTACTCCCTGAAATTGCGCACTTCAAAATTTCAGATATAGTCCTTGTCTTGTCTAAGACAGCATAATTCGCGTTGCTTGCATTTTCAGATGAATCAAGAATATTGACACTCCTACAATAGTGCAACAACATATAAAATTATATCGCGAGATGAAAAGAATTAGGCATTCGCAAACTAATAAAGATATACATACTTGAATGATTGAATGAGTTCAGTTGCCTCTGGTATGGCTATATTGACATAAATCTTTGTCGAACTCGATGAGTTGAGATACAAATTGCCTATAAAAACAAACAGTAAATAATTTCCAAAATGCAACGAACAACGCAAACATTAAACCAGACCTTTTAATTGAAAAGTCACGTCGTCATATCTTACCCTGATAGTTCTTAGCTGTAGCAGATGTGATGATTGCAACATTAGGATCAGGACCGTCACACAAATTCCTCTTTAGAGTGTCATCAAAAATTGTAGCATACTGACCCCACAATGTGACATTGATTGTGCTCCCACTATTATTATTTTTTAGTGTTTTTCATTATAAGTTCAAAAACTAATACACACATAATGCTATTGTTAGTATCTTATATAGTAATGTACCTTATATCTTTCAGCCGAATTGACAACATATCCACTTTACCACCAGCAGTTGTCCTTTCCTCAATTGGATTGACATCAACTATAACTCCAATAATGTCTAACAATAAAGAAAATGATCAAAAGATGCTTGACACACAATCACATGATATGTATGAGCGTAAGACTATAAACTAACCCGTCAAGACCGGTTTGTCAATTCGTGCATCCAAATGTGCATACTTGACAAATTCAAAAGCATGGAGAGGGATGATGCCATTGTCATACTCCTCATTGTATATGCAGGTTGTCCCACATTCGAGCAATGCGCACTTTTAGACTACTTTCATCTGTTGCATTTGCGAGGTTGTTTAAAAAGCTATAAGCGTCATGATTTCCAGCTTTTGTTGACCTGCAAGCAAAGAAACCAGAATTTTATGGGCTTCTCATATACGGCATATTAATGTGACCCACACACAAGCGAAGATCATAGGTTTATTGAATCGAATCGAACACAAAAGCAATATACTAACCTCTTGGCATTACTTTGAGAAGCAGACATGATGTGCTAACTTTTAGTTGTGTAATCAAAATATATTTCTTAGTTGTGAAAAGTGAGGAATTGACACATTTATATAGGAACCAATTTATATAGGAACCAATTCATTATGCAGATTAGTGACCTATTGAATGTAATTATTATTAAGGTGAATGAAGACAAATCATTAGTGACAGTTACACTATTGCCTTAGAATTATATAAAATCTACAGTTTTTTTTTAATTAGTCACGGTTACTCTATTGCCTTTTAGCTAACTTTATTTTTGGTTACACTATTACATTATGAGCAGTGTCAATAAATTTCTTTTTAGCATATAATAATGAAAGATGACACATAAGCACCAACTAAAGCTTAGAAAAAAGAAAAACATGAAGAGCTTTGTTAGGTTGCCACATAAGCAAATAAGAGTTTGTTTTTATATATATAAGATTTTGACATTTATTTCACATTTCACATAGATATTTCAATAAAAAAAAATTGGACAATTAATTCTTATTATGATTATGATTATGATTCTTTAGTCATTATTATTCGTTTTATGTTTTATATAAGGAAAAAAATTTCGTTTTTTATAAGCATTATTTTATAGCCACATAATGACAATTTTATATAAGGCAAACACATATATTATTAAAATGAATAAAATTAATCCCATTATGGATCCTTTCTATAGAAGCCACGATTTTTATTAAAAAGAAAAAACGTGATAATCACATTCTTACTTTATTCCTTTATTTAAATTAATATATTTAAAATTATAAAAATATATAATCAAACAAAATGAAAATAACATTTAGTAATGTATCAAATTTTCACATTTTTATAAAAAAATTTATTATAACTGCAAAAATGAAAGTTATGCTAAAAACTATACAAAAAATATCTAAAAAAATAATCCTAACTTATTATCCAATAAAATGTCACTTGCACCATAAAAACATTGTAAAAAGAATTATTTCTTATTTTTATTAATAACTTTAAAATATTTTTTTTACAAAACCTTTAAAAATAATTTATAAATATATAAGATTGATTTTTTGTTATTAATTAGTACGTAATTAAGTAAAAAATATTAAGTAACCTCAATTTTATCAAATGACTTTAAGTCCAATTCAACACAATAAATTGACATTAATTGTAATTATATTTCAAATTTCAAATTTGATTTTGTTTTCAATTCATTTCCTAAACAGTTCTATTTCAAAATATTTTTCGGTCATCATTCAAATTACATTTTAAATGCACATAATTAACCAGAGGAATAGTTGGCTATATATATATGTTCATGATTTGTGTTCTTCATCACTCACACTGTTATCTCTTCGTTACTTATCTCATTGTTAAATTTTTTAATTATTTATTATCTATTATTTATATTTATATTTATTATTTATTATTTATTCTTATTCTTATTCTTATATTATGTATGTATTCATATGTATTTTAGTTTGATTGTATTTTTTGTTCGAGTTATAGATGACAAGTATCTTTTGTTTTTGTAGAAATGTGTGAATTTATTTGATAACTTTATATGTTTTGATATGATTTAATTTAATTTTATTTTTTTTTGTTTAGATCAGGTACCTATAACAGTTTAACACATGATTAATTAGACATTTTACAAGGTGAGACAGGGTAGCCTAGAAAATTTACATCGTTAATTTCATCTTTTATTCTTCTATCTATATATGGTTGCACTATCATTTACCTCTGTTGCTTAGGACCATACAAGCTCCCGAGACAACAAATTTGTTTAAGTACTTATCTTTTCTACTATGATTTTGTTTACTATTAAAGTCAATATACTAATCCTAATGTTTTGTTTAGATGAAGAAAGAAATTGAAAGCACAGAGTGAAAGTGAAAGGAAAAAAGTAAAATATCTATTAGTAAATACACAAATATTCTTACATGTGACTTCTCTGAATTCTCTCCTCATAAATTACCCATTTGTCCTCATTATTCTTTATTTTTACATCTAAAATATTCGTTTCATTTTTGGGGATTGATTGATATATTGTGCTTGCTTGACAATAGCCTTAATCTATAGTTATTAATTAGTCATTAGCACACTAATGTTGCACATATGACTGTAGCTTTCATTTTTATCAATCGAACTTGAGGGAGCTATGTGTTCATTCTCTCTGCTCTTCCCTCTCACTTTGATCTTAATTTTTATGTATTTTAATAATATTTTTTAATTTGAGTAGTTATTATACATGAATATAATCTTTAATTCTAGATGTGATTTTATTTGATATCTTTTGATATGTTTAGTTTGAACTAATTTATTATCATTTTGATTTTGTTTATTGTTACCTGTTTGGTTTTTAATATTAATAATTTTAATCAATATTTTTAATTTATATGTTTTATATATATTGTTTTTCAGGTATTCAAATAATAGAGATTGATTTGCAGAGAGAAAGTTGTCATTTTTTTATTTTTCCTGTGAGAGAAAGTTGAGATTAGTACTAATTTTAATTTGCAATTTTAGCTAGAAACTTTGAATTTTCTTCACTATCTTAGATCATGGACTTCCAGCTTGAAAATTTTGGTATTTTCTGTCAATTGAGCTAAAACTTATAGACTAAAGAATTATATTGTTAATCTCACTCATAAAATGCATATGACTATACTGGATCCGATATATAAAAAATTATATTTTAATAACTCTATTATCTTATTCACACATAAGAGTATGATCAAACCGTGAAGGAATGATGTCACAATTAAATGATCTAAAACGTGAAAAGTACTTACAAACAAATTTACATACATACCTTCTTCAAGGACATTAACAAAACTTAAAATTCAAATTTTCGCATCTACCAATACATCAAACTTTGAAGTTCTATTTAAAAATGTTAACTAAATGATTTGCTTTCAATTTTATTTAGTACTCCGTATCTATTTTTAATTTCACCCATTTTGAATCCATCATTCCTTTGTTTTAGATGGAATAATGACACAATCTTTGTCGTTTTACAACAAATTTGAGATGATTAAAATTTAAAAATAGGTGTCATGTGTGATATCAATGGATGTTGGGTCTACCAAGAAATATCCGCACAACGTATATGAACTAAACTACGAAAGAGAATACTCATATTATGTTTATGACGTGTATTAAATAGAATTATCTTTAGTGAAATAAACATATCCAAAACAAAAGTGAATGTCTGAGTGTATAAAAAAAAAGAGGACGTATATGAGTGATTGTTCTATGCAAGTGCGGTTGTCTTATCTTTATAGTACTAATAAATAGTTTAAAACATCTTTTTTATGTTATAATTTTCATATTTCCATGTAGAGTCAAGAAATTTTACCTTCATGCATGTTAAGAAACAATTGATAACAATCATGATGAAGCATCTGATACGAATTCAGTTGACACTTTTTTTTATTAGGAGCACCATGAGAAAGTAGTAGTAGATTTAGTTAACATGTCAAATCAGCTTTAGTGCAAGAGGCTTTTGGTAGTTCTGCAATGGTGACAAATTTCGAAATGTTAAACTTCAATGTAAATGTTATTCATGACATGAACACTTTAGCTTATAAGAGAAAATTTACTTTTTAGTTTCATTTGGAATCCAATATATTTTGTCCATATTTTAGACCAAAAATACATTAGATTCTCAATGAACTTAAAAAGTAAAATTTCTCTTATATTTAGGACCGAATGTTGTATATTGTTATTTTATCATATTTTTTAACCGAATTATTATCCATGTGTTGTACGGGCTCCTTACAAGATTATGTTTTGAATTATATTATTATGTTTTGAATATATACTTTTATTATAAAATAACTAATTTTCTTACATGTGTGGGTTGGTTCTATAATCACGTGTAGTCGATATCAATTGTATTAACTTTAATGACTACTTTTTGTGTGGTTTAACTGGGTCTGGTTGTTGTCCCCCAAGTTTTTCTTTTTTTCTTTTTTGTAATCTCTTTTCTTTTTTGTTTAATATATTTGAGTTGTGGCAGAGTACTTTCATCTACTCTCCTTTTGCTTAAGAACAAAACTATAATTTTATCACGTGTTTTTTTATAAGATTTATTTTTTGACAAATTTATAAGATATTTATATTAATAAAATTTAATTTTAATTTATAATATACTATTATTTATCATATTTTTTAATCGAATTTAGACTTTGAGCTCCTACATAAATATACAATTATAGATATTCATATTTAATATCTAATACATTTTGAATATGATTCTATTAAGTGACACTTGAAATCTGTACTTATAATAATCGACACATACATAAATTTTTATTTATTTATTATCGTTGATAAATTAAATTAGAAAAATAATCTATCTAAATATATTATTGTTTCCTTTTTTTTTTAAAATGAACCATCAATTAAACATTTTTTTAATTGAAAAAATATAGACACATTATAGAGAGTTAATCTTAACATGTATTTTTACATGTTAGAGAGTCAATTTTAAGATAACATTTTTTAATTTTTAATTTTATAATCATATATTTTTTCCGTGCATCGCATGGGCTCTCACACTAGTATATAATAAGCCAGGATTTTTTTCATGTCTCTCTCATCACCAGAACTCTCCTCTCATACATTCTCTTTTATGGTACATTTGATATTTAATTCTCTCTTATGGTGCATTTGACAATTAATTCATTTATTGATTTATCTCTCTCTATCTTTATATTCTACTAGATTTATGAGCCCGTGCCAAGCACGGGTAAAAAATGCATTGATGAATTTATTATATTTTTTTATTATATTTTATATGATATAGTTTAAAATATTTTAATTTATATAAATAAATTACAATACCAATGTACCAAAAAAACACATTAAAATTATAATGGATATTGCTCATTGTGATAACAATAGAAATATTTACAATAAAATAAATTTCGTTATGTCAAAATAAATTCATTAACTTACTATTAGGTATGGAGCAACTTTAAATCATTGGGTCAGTTATCTCACTCTTCGAGGTGCCTCCAATCTAGCGAGAGATTAGTCACTGCGTTCGGTGATAGATACCCCGGTCTTGACAATAAAAAAAAAATTCATTAACTTAACGGTCTTATATAATAAAAATGATTATAAATTATAAAATATATACATTTTAAAAAAATTCCAATGCTATATTTTTTATATATATATGTGGGGATTTTGTGGCATTTTAGAGAAAGATTATAACTAATTATAAAGTGGATAAAACTATAATATGCATTAAGGGTACATGTTAAGAAATTTTATATAGAAATATATGTCTAAATATACTTGCATTCAACTTTATTTATGTCAAAATATATTTTTTCCCATGTAAATGTTTTATTTTAAAGTTCCTTAATGTCTCTTACATAAGTTATCAAGACCCTTATAAAATATATTTAATTATAAAAAAAACCTTATGAGGATAACATATTTTTTTAATGAAACTTACATTTATAATATCAATATATTTGTAACACATTGATTTAATATTATTGATGATTGGTGTAAATTAATAAAAAAAACTTAATATTTTTATATTAATTTATTTAAATTTAAATACTAATTTTTAATAATTTTTGTCTAAGAATGCAAGATTCAATACATCGATTTAGTTATTCGATCATACCATAAAAAATGCTCTTTGATGTATTTGGGGCTTCAAAAAAACATGGCAGTTGACTTTTGCTTGCTATGTCAGTAAAAAGTAAACATAGCGGGATAATCTAAAAAAATTAATTTTACAGAGGGATATCAAAAAATATTTCCTTACAAAAGAGTATTGCAAAAGTTTCCTACTTTGTAGGGGGTAAACACATATTAAGTATTAACGCTATTAAAAATACTAATAAATAACTGTAACTTTTCACCTTCACCTAATTTTAGCACGTTTATTTTTAAATTTTATAAATTAAATTATTTAAAAATAATCCTTTGAATCTAAATTTTTTATCAAACACATTGTTAGAAAACCTGCATAATTAATTTGATGAGATCTTTATTTTTTAATTTTATTTTCTAGTTTTGTTTTGGTTTTCTCTATTTTTAAATAAATTTATATTTAGCTCAAAAAAAATATAAGCAAGAACATGGCGAGTTCGTGGAATTTGCTAAAATGTAAATATATTAATTAAAAATAGATAATGTAAATTATAAATACATGTTTTGTAGTATACATTCCAAATTAAAAGAATATATACAAAGTTAGAAACATACAAAATTGAGCATTTGGATGTATTAGTGTAATGTTAATTCTTTGTTCAACCACATTAGATATATTTTGTGGTTTTGGTTTGTAGGCCGCTCAAGTCTTGGCACTAATGTAACCTTTTTAGATTAGTATCGTAATCCTTTAGCTTATTTACAAAGCACTGTATGAGTCTTTATTGAATGTCTCTTCATTGAAATTAAAATTGCATCAAATCTTTTCTTAATAACAATTGAATTGTGAATTTTTTGGACCATGATTTAAGAATTTTAATCATAATGACAATTATACTATTATTTATTTTCTTTATTTGATTATTCCTTATTCCATATTTGTATGTGTATATGACTTAACCACCAAAAAAATTAGGTTTGGTAGTATAAATATGGTGTCCCTCATACCAATTATTTATCTATTCTTCTTTTTCTTCTTCTTTTATCGAAAAAAAACTCCTCCTTCTTCTTCTTTATTTTATTTTCCTCTTCTAATTCTAATTTCTTATTTATTATATTTTTTTAATTATATTTTTTTTAGTTATTTTTGCAGAAGTTGTTGAACTCTTCAACCTCAACACGATCAATATATTAACGGTAATTCATCATAGACTTTTCAATATTTGTCGAAAAAAATTATGTGTATTTTTTTGTTAGTACTTTATTTTTTGTTTTTTTTATCCATAAATAGAGATGTGAATTTCTTTTCTAATAATCTCGCTTTTATAAATTTATATGATGTTAGTTCTTGCACGATTTCTATCTTTTTGTGTTATTGATTCTTTCTCCTTCTTTTTCTTATTATTTTATTTTATTTTGTTTGTTATTTAATCTATTATCAGGATTTGTAAAGTTAGAGATCAAAGTTTGACACACATAACACAAATGAAGATCTATGATTAAGTGGAGATAAAAAGAAGATGACTATAAACATATTTTCTAATTAGTTTTACGGCAACAATTTCATTCTTTGTTTAATGATTTTTCTTGGGTCAAGAAAATTATTATAGGAGATGATTCTAATGAGAGGTCATTTTTGTCATTTTTAAGTTGTATTTTTATTTAAAATAATTTATAATTTATTTTATGTCTAATTATATGTTAGAATTTAAGGTTTTCCGTCTCTATGTTTTAATTGAATATTTTCAAATTTTAATTGCATATTAAAACTGTATTAAATATGTGTATTTAAGGTTTATGTCTAATTGCATATCAAAACGTACAATTATTCAAATATGTGTATTAAATTTATTTGACATTAAAAATATTGTTAAATGTTGTTAATGATATGAAATATTTCAAAGTTTGTGAAATAATTGATCAAATATTGTACAATTTGATTGAATTAAATACAAATTGATTTTGTTAATGATTTGGAATTCAAACAATTTTATGACCAATCAACTAATTAATAATACTATAATAATTTCTTGGTCAAAAAAAAAAATATTGTAATAATTTCATATTATACATTTATATTTAACAAAAATGATTGAATTTCGTATTCAATTTTCCATTTTTTAGTTTAGGAAATTCTATGAACTTAATTTTTTTTTATTGATATACTTTCGGTGCCAAATTGAAAACTTTTTAACCATTAATGACATGAGTAGTTAATTATGATTGTGATAAAACATGCAATAAATTTCAATAATTACTAATAACTTAGATATAATATTTTTCTAAAAATAAATGTAAACCAATTAAACCTATAGCAAAAAAACTGATTAAAACTCTTAAATCATGGTCCAAAAAATTCACAAGTCAATTGTTATTAAGAAAAGATTTGATGCAATTTTAATTTCAATGAAGAGATATTCAATAAAGACCCATACAATGCTTTGTAAATAAGCTAAAGGATTACGACACTAATCTGAAAATGTTACATTAGTGTCAAGACTTGAGCGGCCTACAAACCAAAACCACGAAATATATCGAATGTCGTTGAACAAAGAATTAACATTACAGTAATACATCTAAAAATAAAATTATTTTGCATGGGCCAAATGCTCAATTTTGTATGTTTCTAACTTTGTATATATTCTTTTAATTTGGAATGTATACTACAAACATATATTTATAATTTACATTATCTATTTTTAATTAATATATTTACATTTTAGCAAATTCCACTAACTCGCCATGTTCTTGCTTATATTTTTTTTGAGCTAAATATAAATTTATTTAAAAATAGAGAAAACCAAAACAAAACTAGAAAATAATATTAAAAAATAAAGAGCTCATCAAATTAATTATGCAGGTTTTCTAACAATGTGTTTGATAATAAATTTAGATTCAAAGGATTAATTTTAAATAATTTAATTTATAAAATTTAAAAATAAACGTGCTAAAATTAGGCGAAGGTGAAAAGTTACGGTTATTTATTAGTATTTTTAATAGCGTTAATACTTAATATGTGTTTACCCCCTACAAAGCAGGCGACTTTTGCAATACTCTTTTGTAAGGAAATATTTTTTGATATCCCTCTGTAAAATTAATTTTTTTAGATTACCCCGCTATGTTTACTTTTAGCTGACATAGCAAGCAAAAGTCAACTGCCACGTCTTTTTGAAGCCCCAGATACATCAAAGAACATTTTTTATGGTATGATCGAATAACTAAATCGATGTATTGAATCTTGCATTCTTAGACAAAAATTATTAAAAATTAGTATTTAAATTTAAATAAATTAATATAAAAATATTAAGTTTTTTTTTTATTAATTTACACCAATCATCAATAATATTAAATCAATGTGTTACAAATATATTGATATTATAAATGTAAGTTTTATTAAAAAAATATGTTATCCTCATAAGGTTTTTTTTATAATTAAATATATTTTGTAAGGGTCTTGATAACTTATGTAAGAGATATTAAGGAACTTAAAAATAAAACAATTACATGGGAAAAAATATATTTTGACATAAATAAAGTTGAATGCAAGTATTTTTAGACATATATTTCTATATAAAATTTCTTAACATGTACCCTTAATGCATATTATAGTTTTATCCACTTTATAATTAGTTATAATCTTTCTCTAAAATGCCACAAAATCCCCACATATATATATAAAAAATATAGCATTGGATTTTTTTAAAATGTATATATTTTATAATTTATAATCATTTTTATTATATAAGACCGTTAAGTTAATGATTTTTTTTTTGTCGAGACTGGGATATCCACCGCCGAACGCAGTGACTAATCCCTCGCTAGATTGGAGGCACTTTGAAGGGTGGGATAACTGACCCAAGGATTTAAAGTTGCTCCATACTCAACATTAAGTTAATGAATTTATTTTGACATAACGAAATTTATTTTATTGTAAATATTTCTATTGTCATCAATCAATGAGCAATATCCATTATAATTTTAATGTATTTTTTTGGTACATTGGTATTGTAACTTATTTAGATAAATTAAAATATTTTAAACTATATCATACAAAATATAATAAAAAAATATAATAAATTCATCAATTCATTTTTTACCCGTGCTTGGCACGGGCTCATAAATCTAGTTATTAATTAGTTGATTGATCATAAAATTGTTTGAATTCCAAATCATTAAAAAAATCAATTTGTATTTAATTCAATCAAATTGTACAATATTTGATCAATTATTTCACAAACTTTGAAATATTTCATATCATTAACAACATTTAACAATATTTTTAATGTCAAATAAATTTAATACAAATATTTGAATAATTGTACGTTTTGATATGCAATTAGACATAAACCTTAAATAAACATATTTAATATAGTTTTGATATGCAATTAAAATTAGAAAATATTCAATTAAAATATAGAGACGGAAAACCTTAAATTCTAACATATAATTAGACATAAAATAAATTACAAATTATTTTAAATAAAAATACAACTTAAAAACATGACAAAAATGACCTCTCATTAGAATCATCTCCTATAGTAATTTTCTTGACCCAAGAAAAATCATTAAACAAAGAATGAAATTGTTGCCGTAAAACTAATTAGAAAATATGTTTATAGTCATCTTCTTTTTATTTCCACTTAATCATAGATCTTCATTTGTGTTATGTGTGTCAAACTTTGATCTCTAACTTTGCAAATCCTGATAATAGATTAAATAACAAACAAAATAAAATAAAATAATAAGAAAAAGAAGGAGAAAGAATCAATAACACAAAAAGATAGAAATCGTGCAAGAACTAACATCATATAAATTTATAAAAATGAGATTATTAGAAAAGAAATTCACATCTCTATTTATGGATAAAAATAACAAAAAATAAAGTACCAACAAAAAAATACACATAATTTTTTTTGTATTTAATTCAATCAAATTGTACAATATTTGATCAATTATTTCACAAACTTTGAAATATTTCTAACATTAACAACATTTAACAATATTTTTAATGTCAAATAAATTTAATACACATATTTGAATAATTATACGTTTTGATATGCAATTAGACATAAACCTTAAATACACATATTTAATACAGTTTTGATATGCAATTTTTTTGGATAAATTAAGAGCATCTAGGCGTCAAGGTGTAAGTAAACATCCCAACTAGGTTGGCACGCCTAAATACACCCGTCCTCCACCTATATCTCATAATAATATATTAATAGAAAAGAGAAAATATGTACAAAAATGGGGGGGGCCAAACCGTACCCCAAAAGTAACAAAAGTAAATCAAGAAAAACGGTACTGCGAGTAACCCGTCTTGTCCTGAAGATATGCATCCCGAGCAAAGTTTGGTATATCATCCCACCATAACAAATCAGCAATAGAGTGGCCATGATTAGCAATCCTATCCGCACACATGTTACCTTCTCGAAAAATATGTGTATGCAGAATATTGAGTCCCTTCGCTAAAGCATTATTCCACCTGTTACGAAGGTCCCAAGGAACAACGTCAGGCGTTACAAAAGAGGCTAAAGCACCCAAGGAGTCACTCTCAACCCAATTGTTATTCCAGCCCCGGCGAGATGCGAATTCTAAAGCCATAATGATTGCCAAGATTTCCGCATGGAGAATAGATACCGAGCCCAATTGTTGCGCAAAACTCCCAATATGATTGGCCAAATGATTACGAAAAACACCACCACATGCCGCCCTCCCATCTACGACCGAGCCATCGGTATTAGCCTTAGTCCATGAAACACGTGGAGGATGCCAAACCACCGGAGTAATAGTTGGCGCATTTCTGAGACGAGGGGCGAGGCGGAGCTGCTGGAGCACGAAAATCTCGAGTGAGGAGTTGTTGGTGTAACCTTTCAGCAGAGGAGCGGAGAGAGCAATGGCGGTTAAAATTTTGGTTTTGGCCGCATGTACCGTAACCACCGAATTATTGAAACGGATTCCATTTCTGCCTAGCCAAATAGCATGAAAGGTATGTATAATAGAAGCTCGGGCAAGGTTGCGCAAAACTCCCAATATGATTGGCCAAATGATTACAAAAAACACCACCACATGCCGCCCTCCCATCTACGACCGAGCCATCGGTATTAGTCTTAGTCCATGAAACACGTGGAGGATGCCAAACCACCGGAGTAATAGTTGGCGCATTTCTGAGACGAGGGGCGAGGTGGAGCTGCTGGAGCACGGAAATCTCGAGTGAGGAGTTGTTGGTGTAACCTTTCAGCAGAGGAGCGGAGAGAGCAATGGCGGTTAAAATTTTGGTTTTGGCCGCATGTACCGTAACCACCGAATTATTGAAACGGATTCCATTTCTGCCTAGCCAAATAGCATGAAAGGTATGTATAATAGAAGCTCGGGCAAGGTTGACGATAAGAAAGCTCCACCAAGG
The DNA here is from genome assembly GCA_951804385.1 of Trifolium dubium. Taxonomy (NCBI): domain Eukaryota; kingdom Viridiplantae; phylum Streptophyta; class Magnoliopsida; order Fabales; family Fabaceae; genus Trifolium; species Trifolium dubium. Next base: position 19,004,533 of record OX638066.1, read on the forward strand.
AGGAAAATTGTCAAAGAGAGACGCAAGAGAGTTGGTAACCAACACATAATGGAATAAAGAGCCAAGCCATTGCCAAAGTTGAGATGCAAATGTACACCGAAAGAAAAGATGTTCCGTAGTTTCAAAATGCGAAGAACACATACAACAAACCGAGACAATGGTGCATCACCGTGTTCTAAGATTGTCGTCAGTTGGCATTTTGTTGTGAAAACACCTCCAAACCACAAAAGATGCCGTGGGCGGAATCGCCAGGTTCCATAACCAACTCGCCCAAGGTAACGATGGCGAACCAGAGAATAAAAAATCATATGCCTGCTTAGCCGTTAGCATGCCATCTGTAGAGTCATACCAAACCAGGCGGTCTTGTAAGGGAGGATTAGGCAACACAACTTGAAGTATCCGATGTGCCACCGCCGGGTATTTTTCAATAAGACATATAGGAATATTCCAAGACTGGTTATGAAGAAAACAGCTCACTGAACCACGTAATGAAATGCGGATGTCAGGCGGAATTGGAAGAATCTCCGTTAACTTGTCACCCAACCAATTATCTGACCAAAAACTGATGTGCTCACCCGTACCAATTAACCACCGGGTCTGATTATAAACAAGCTCAAGATGTAACTTAAGGCCATGCCAAACCGAGGAGCAAATATAAGAAGGCGCGGGGCTTCCATTGCGCAAGAACCGTGCACGACAAAGTCGCGCCCATTCATCACCGGAAGACAAGAATTTCCAACAAAGAAGCAATAATAATGACTGATTGATATGCCGTAAAGAACGAATTCCCAAACCACCGGCTTCAAAAGGCTTGCAAACCACGGACCATGAAACCGTGCAAACCTTGCGAGTGTGAACATCACCACTCCAAACAAAGTTACGAATCCACTTATCTAAACATTTTATTAGCGACAGGGGCCAAGAATACACTTGAAAAGAGTGTATAAGCATGCCTTGTATAACCGAGCGAACAAGCTGGACACGCCCCATGATAGACAACAAACTACATTTCCAGGTGGCAAGCTTTGCTTTAACACGATCAGCAATAGCACGAAGGTGCATACTCTTCGGCTTACCCATGAAGATAGGACAACCAAGATACGTGAAAGGGATGGAACCCGACGAGAAGCCTAGAGAAGCAGCTAAGTGAACTCGCCTTGCATTAGAAACCGACCCTGCATTAAATTTACTCTTGGATTTATTTAGCAGTTGACCAGAAGCTGAACCATAAAGAGAAAAAAAATCAAAAGTATCCGCCTGACATTCCTCTTGGTTGCCTTGCAAAAAATCATAATATCATCAGCATACAAAACATAAGATGGAACAGAAACACCACGACATAAGTGCATAGGCTGAAGCGCGCCAGCCCTCATTGCTAACGAAAGACTTCGGCTGAGTACTTCCTCTACGAAACAGAACAAGAGCGGTGATAGTGGATCTCCTTGCCGTACCCCACGAGTGCAACTAAAAAAACCTGCTGAACGGCCATTGATAAGGACTGATAATTTAGCGGAGTGAAGTATAGCCAAAACCCAGCCACAGAAAGTAGCATTAAAACCAAACTGTCTAAGAACCGCAATTAAAAAATTCCAATTAACCGTATCGAAGGCTTTCTGAATATCAATTTTCAAGGCAAGGTTGCCTGCAAAACATCTCTTGGAAAGAACATTGACGGCTTCAGATGTTACCATAATACAATCAGAAATTTGCCGGCCTGGAATAAACCCACGTTGGTTAACCGAGATGACATTAGCTGCAATTACGGAAAGACGATCCGCTAGAATTTTAGTTATGATCTTGAACTGAAAATTAGCCAAAGCAATAGGCCTGAACTGAGAAATAGAATCTGCTCCCGGGACCTTCGGGATCAACACCAAAAGGTTGCAATTAACATTCTCAAGCAGATTACCCGTTAAATAGAAACTCTGAACAGCTGCAACCACGTCAAAATAGACTATACTCCAATAGGTTTGAAAGAAGTGACCGCTAAACCCATCCGGGCCTGGAGCCCCATCCCTATTCATGTCAAAAACTGCTGCCTTAATCTCCTCCGGGGAAGGCAAACGCGTGAGAACATCATTATCTGCCACGGAGACAAGGTTGGGAATACAGTCCGAAATCAAGTCATTCTGTGTACACAATTCTGGACCACAAAAAATATTTTGAAAGTAATTAATAATATGGCTCTCCAAAGCAGCCGGGTCTGAAATAATACCATCCTCCCCCCTAAGCAACTGAATTTGCTGTGTTGTCGCCTTAATTTTATGCACACGGTGAAAAAAAGCAGTATTACGGTCACCCTGAAAAAAATTCTTCACACGAGCCTTTTCTTTCCAAAAACCGTCCTGACACAATAGATTCTTCGTGAGGAGAAGCTGAGCTTGATAGTCACAAAGCTGCAAGTCATCTGAAATACCACGAACATCAATAAGACTTTGAATACGATTAACCTCATCAATGGCCAATTGAACATTAGCGTCAACATTGCCGAAAACCTCTCTATTCCACTTCTTAAGAGCAGGTCTCAAACGCTTCAATTTTTGATTCAAGCAATACATTGGCGCACCAAAAACCCGACGGGACCAAACATCACGTGCAACCCGCACACAATCCTCATGCACAGTCCAAACATTAAAGAAACGAAAAGGCAAAGAGCGGGGAACCGAAAGCCTAGAGTGTGTCGCCAATAAAGGATGATGGTCGGAGCAATGTTTAAATAAAGTGCAACAATGAATTGTAGACCAATGTAGTAGCCACACTTGATTACAAATAGCACGATCAAGCCTAAGTGCCACATATTCAGAACCCGCCCTCCCGTTTGCCCAAGTAAAGTGCACGCCAATTGCATTTAAATGAGTCAATTGATTAGCATTAGTCCAGTCAATGAAATCTGCGCAAGACAATTTCGGGGGAGGACGCTTGCCTCTCTTCTCATGAGCGCCAAGAACGGCGTTAAAGTCACCAATAAATAACCAAGGTCCTGGGTAAAGTGCTTGTAGACGCGTGAGGTCAGCCCATAAAGATCGCCGTACCAAATAAGAGGTACTCGCATACACCGCCGCAACGTAAACTGAATCAATCGCACAAACCAAGCACTGGTCCGTGGAAAAAACCAATGTAGTGTTAGCAGATGAATTCCACATGCCCCAAATATTTGGAATCAATGGCTATCTCCTATTGACACCAAATTTATCCACTTTAATACTTTTCCAATACCATGCAGGGACTGTATCAAACTGTATTTTAGGTTCGGCAAAACAAATCAAATCTGGGTTATGAGTAGTACAATAGTTTCTAAGAGCAACTCTTGAATCGGGATTACCAAAACCCCGCACGTTCCAATAAAGGAACTTCATAAAGAATGAGATGAAGGAGGCACACTCTTGGAGCGAGTGTGATATGGCTGGCTGGCACTTCTAGCTTCAAGTAAATTCTTTTTGCGTTGTCTATTGTACACGACCTTAGTGAACGGTTGCTCGTCCGGCTGATCAGCCCAAGCCTTGGACAGTAAGGCAACATCCTACCTTGCTATGGCATCATAGGCTGCTTCATTAGTAACAAAGACATTCTGAGTTTCCGGAACAAACTGAGTACCATGATTGGGAGAGCTATTATGTGATGCCTGCCCCGTCGGAGGCGTAACATTGTCATGACCAACCGTATCAAAAACTACCTCTGTCGCACACAACTACCCTTGGGCAATAACATAAACCACGTTAGTAAGAGCAAGGCTAAAGGACGAGTTAGCTAATATGGCAGCAGGTACGGGTACGGCAATAACCTGTGGTTGCGCTTGCTCTATGACTGGTGTGACGACAGAAACAGGTTCTGCCACTGCCCCCTGCTTGTCCGCGCGCGCGTCAGTAACAGCAGGAACCTCAACCGGTTGTTTAGCGATATATTTCTGTGTGACTGTAGGGCGTGGAACGATCACAGGCCTAGAATCTCCCTTCTCCACTGGTGGGTGAAGCCAACTACAAGAAGCGATGGCATGCCCAATCATCTGACAGTGCGTACAAAAAGAAGGTAGTTTCTCATAAACCACGGCAAGCTTAAAGGTGAAACCCTCCCTCTCCACCACTATATCATCAAACAAGCGACAGGAGAGATCCACATATATAGAGACGGAAAACCTTAAATTCTAACATAAAATTAGACATAAAATAAATTACAAATTATTTTAAATAAAAATACAACTTAAAAACATGACAAAAATGACCTCTCATTAGAATCATCTCCTATAGTAATTTTCTTGACCCAAGAAAAATCATTAAACAAAGAATGAAATTGTTGCCGTAAAACTAATTAGAAAATATGTTTATAGTCATCTTCTTTTTATTTCCACTTAATCATAGATCTTCATTTGTGTTATGTGTGTCAAACTTTGATCTCTAACTTTGCAAATCCTGATAATAGATTAAATAACAAACAAAATAAAATAATAAGATAAAGAAGGAGAAAGAATCAATAACACAAAAAGATAGAAATCGTGCAAGAACTAACATCATATAAATTTATAAAAGCGAGATTATTATAAAAGAAATTCACATATCTATTTATGGATAAAAATAACAAAAAATAAAGTACCAACAAAAAAATACACATAATTTTTTTGTATTTAATTCAATCAAATTGTACAATATTTGATCAATTAGTTCACAAACTTTGAAATATTTCATATCATTAACAACATTTAACAATATTTTTAATGTCAAATAAATTTAATACACATATTTGAATAATTATACGTTTTGATATGCAATTAGACATAAACCTTAAATACACATATTTAATACAGTTTTGATATGCAATTAAAATTAGAAAATATTCAATTAAAATATAGAGACGGAAAACCATAAATTCTAACATATAATTAGACATAAAATAAATTACAAATTATTTTAAATAAAAATACAACTTAAAAACATGACAAAAATGACCTCTCATTAGAATCATCTCCTATAGTAATTTTCTTGACCCAAGAAAAATCATTAAACAAAGAATGAAATTGTTGCCGTAAAACTAATTAGAAAATATGTTTATAGTCATCTTCTTTTTATTTCCACTTAATCATAGATCTTCATTTGTGTTATGTGTGTCAAACTTTGATCTCTAACTTTGCAAATCCTGATAATAGATTAAATAACAAACAAAATAAAATAAAATAATAAGATAAAGAAGGAGAAAGAATCAATAACACAAAAAGATAGAAATCGTGCAAGAACTAACATCATATAAATTTATAAAAGCGAGATTATTAGAAAAGAAATTCACATCTTTATTTATGGATAAAAATAACAAAAAATAAAGTACGAACAAAAAAATACACATACTTTTTTTGTATTTAATTCAATCAAATTGTACAATATTTGATCAATTAGTTCACAAACTTTGAAATATTTCATATCATTAACAACATTTAACAATATTTTTAATGTCAAATAAATTTAATACACATATTTGAATAATTATACGTTTTGATATGCAATTAGACATAAACCTTAAATACACATATTTAATAGAGTTTTGATATGCAATTAAAATTAGAAAATATTCAATTAAAATATAGAGACGGAAAACCTTAAATTCTAACATATAATTACACATAAAATAAATTACAAATTATTTTAAATAAAAATACAACTTAAAAACATGACAAAAATGACCTCTCATTAGAATCATCTCCTATAGTAATTTTCTTGACCCAAGAAAAATCATTAAACAAAGAATGAAATTGTTGCCGTAAAACTAATTAGAAAATATGTTTATAGTCATCTTCTTTTTATTTCCACTTAATCATAGATCTTCATTTGTGTTATGTGTGTCAAACTTTGATCTCTAACTTTCCAAATCCTGATAATAGATTAAATAACAAACAAAATAAAATAATAAGATAAAGAAGGAGAAAGAATCAATAACACAAAAAGATAGAAATCGTGCAAGAACTAACATCATATAAATTTATAAAAGCGAGATTATTATAAAAGAAATTCACATATCTATTTATGGATAAAAATAACAAAAAATAAAGTACCAACAAAAAAATACACATAATTTTTTTGTATTTAATTCAATCAAATTGTACAATATTTGATCAATTAGTTCACAAACTTTGAAATATTTCATATCATTAACAACATTTAACAATATTTTTAATGTCAAATAAATTTAATACACATATTTGAATAATTATACGTTTTGATATGCAATTAGACATAAACCTTAAATACACATATTTAATACAGTTTTGATATGCAATTAAAATTAGAAAATATTCAATTAAAATATAGAGACGGAAAACCATAAATTCTAACATATAATTAGACATAAAATAAATTACAAATTATTTTAAATAAAAATACAACTTAAAAACATGACAAAAATGACCTCTCATTAGAATCATCTCCTATAGTAATTTTCTTGACCCAAGAAAAATCATTAAACAAAGAATGAAATTGTTGCCGTAAAACTAATTAGAAAATATGTTTATAGTCATCTTCTTTTTATTTCCACTTAATCATAGATCTTCATTTGTGTTATGTGTGTCAAACTTTGATCTCTAACTTTGCAAATTCTGATAATAGATTAAATAACAAAAAAAATAAAATAAAATAATAAGATAAAGAAGGAGAAAGAATCAATAACACAAAAAGATAGAAATCGTGCAAGAACTAACATCATATAAATTTATAAAAGCGAGATTATTAGAAAAGAAATTCACATCTCTATTTATGGATAAAAACTAGTGTGTATATCCATGCGATGCACGGAGAATATATGTTATAAATAATTTAAAATAAATTATTAAATACCTTTTTAATGAAAAATATTTAATATTATATATCTCTAATTGATTAATATTTGACATATATAAGATCCAAAATGAAAGTTACAAATGAAAAAAAATGAAAATAAGAGAATTCTTATTAAGTTTGATGTTATATTTAAAATCAAGTTCAATAATCATAACACAATGTGCTAATGATAAGAAAAATAAAAAATAATTTTATAAATAGAATGTCATATCAATTCATATAATTTACTTTAACACCACTATGCAATCACTCAACATAATACAATAAACTAATTTTAATAATCACTTATCATCAATTGATAAATTACATCAAACAATTTGAATCATTCTCCTTCATATAATTGTAAACATTCAAAGTCCTTATAACATTTGCTGCACCTATCCTTTCCAAATCCCAATTTGTTCAATCAAATCTACCTATTATTTGGCAAAGCAAGCTCACTGTAACACCCTGATTTTCATAGTCCCAAAAGTGGGTGTTTTTTTTTCTTTTTAAAATAAACAAATACCTTGAAATGAACATTCACGGTCACCCTTAAATTAAATCAGAGTAAACACTTTTCAAAATAGCGATCGAGATGCAATGCCTCTTTTATAAATTGTTTTCACAATAAAAGTTAAGAATAAAAACCAAACACTATGTCTAAACAAACATAGCGGCACCATTTATTCCGAAATATATTATAATACACTTTAGGAGTATACATACAGTGGAAAATAAATAAGAGTAACATGACTCTTAAACAACTACCCCTAAGCTGATCCTTAAACTCTACTGTAGACCTCTGGGTGACGAAGACCCATAGACAGCTTCAAGCTTCGCCGCTTCTCAACGCCGTACATGTAATTACCTAAAAATGCTCGTAGAGGGTCACCAACTAAAAATAACATATAACTAAAAATACGCAGCACAAGATATACAATACATGTCATCATTTAAACATTTAATCATATTAATCACACATCATATAAACCAAATGCATAGATAATATATCAATCACACACAACAACAATATTCAAATGCACAATTAGCCTATCAATGCAGACTCTATATGGACGTGATCCTCCTAACCGGGTTCCTCACCGTGATCCCCCTAACCGGGTTCCTCACATGCATGAATTCCGGAATTTAACCTCTCCGCAGAGAGTCGTAGGTCCATCCCCTACTATCTCCCACAGGGCCATCAATAAAATCCCGAAGGATTAGGGTGGATCCACTCACGCAATCACACCTCGTGGTGCACTCACGCAACCACTTATTGGACTCAATAAATCCCGCAGGATTAAGGTGGGTCCACTCACGCAACCGCACCCCCGTGGTCCACTCACGCAACCACGTACTATGAATGCATGAGCATATGATGTCTCTTATCTATGCCAATGCATCAATTACATACCAATCATAAAAATCCCAGAGGATTAAGGTGGGTCCACTCACGCAACCTCACCCCGTGGTCCACTCACGCAACCACGTTCTACGAATGGATATGTAATCACAACCACAAGTCAATACATATATTTATAACAAAATCATATGTAAGAGAAACAAACATCATGTACAACTAGATATTCAAATCAAGTACAAGCATCAACATTTCATATTATCCATACATATGAAATTCATAACCAGTCAAACATGAGTAGAAAATAGCACGTTCTCAACAAGTTCTCATCTCGAGAATACATCACCAAATAAACATGTTCATAATTCACATTGCATCACATCAAGCAATAACACATATTCAAGCAACAGTTACACATGCATAAAAAGCACTCGATATTTCGAGGTATATGAAATCGTTAGAAAGTGCCCCTACCTCAGCAAGCTTCCAACATTTTCAAGTTACGCTATGCGAGAAATATCCGTCTCTCTCGATGAAGTCCCCGATCCGGCTAATCTTCTTAACCTTAATTATTCAACTTAATTAAGTTAATACATATTCTAATTGGTCACTCAAAAAGTTCTAGCTCGGCTACTAATGGATCAAGACCTAAGATTGTTCTCTCTCAATTAAATTAGGCTCAAAACATGTTAAAAAAAAACTCTAACAATATTATAACTTAAATAAATAGTTTTCATCGCAAAAAAGTCGATTAGATAAAACTCAACTATTTTGAAACTTTTCGAAAAGCAAACCCTTATTCGAACACTTAAACTTTAAATCATAAGTTTAAAACTTTTCATACTAAACAAGTCCAAATTAAAACTTTTCTCAATAAACTGAAAATAAATTACATTTTGCGCGTACATAGCAAAAACATTTTTCGAAATATTTCACAAGCATCAAATTTTTAAAAATATAAATCTTCGACAAAAAGTTTCAAACTAAAATTGGTCATAACTTATTCAATCTAAATCCGATCGAGACTAACCATATGCCGAATTCTTCCACTCGAAAAGGCGGATTAAGTGGTTAAGTCTTTAGGACCCGAAACAATTTAAAAATTACCAGAATACCATTTTAATTTCGGGCAGTACCAAAACTCACCTCAAAACAATATTTTCTAAAACCAAGCTTAGTTATAATACTTAAACCATTACCAATTTCTCAAGAACTCAAACTCTTATACCAAAATCATTTCAAATCAAGACATAAAACTCTTTTCTCTTTTCATAGAAAAATAATACAAATATATTTGAAATCCAAAAATGACGAAAAATAGTTATAAACTTGAAACGACCATAACTCATTCAATCTTTGTCCGATCGTCACAAACCATATGTCTATTTTCATCCTTTCAAAAAGGCGGATCTAATGGTTCACATTATAGGACAATATAACAATTTTAAAATGACTAAAATGCCCTTGGAGATTTCGACCAGAATCTAAAATATACCACACTCATTGTTTACAAAATCAAACATAATTAAAATACTTATCAAAATACCAATCTCACCAAAACCAACTCAATTTAGTTGAATTCCACACTAAACAACTTTTTTTTTTTAAAACTGTAACTTCAAAACAAATCACAAAATTGGGCTTTTTCTTTTCTTTGCATTTCAATCAAAATTAACCTCATGAAACAACTAGTGCTAGTTTCCATTTCAATAAAACCATATCATTAATTCATTCAAACATTTTCTCAAATCACAAAATTTTTAAAATGTTTACAGATAAAATTTTGTTTTAGATTTATTATCATAATCACTCACACAACAATATTAACAAAATAAAAGAGCATGGAAATTAAAACTTAACACCAAATTTTGATCATTAAACCAACAATGGCCACACGGTCTAAAATTAAAGAGGGAGGGAAGATTTTTCTTACCAAAAATTTAGCTTACAAGATCCACCATGATGAGAGGAACAATTTTGCTCTTAATCACTTCTCCTAATTTCTCTTAAATCTCACATAAATTGGCTTTTTTGTCTACTAACACTTAGAAAAAAATAAAAGAATGGAAGAAGAGGGAGAGAAGTAGTTCACGGCAATGCAAGAGAAAAAGAAGGGGAAAAAGTCATGGCCTTTCTATTTATAAGCTACATAAAACATTCTAAGCCCTTGGATTTAAAGTGTAAGTCATGTGGAGTAAATCTCCACCATTCATCCAATCTTGGTCACCAAGATTCCTCCCAAAATATCTACCCTTTTGCCACATCATCTCGCTCACTTCCAGTGCACGTTTTTAAACGAGTTGTATTTTGCATACCGATAAACTTTATTGAAACAGAAAAATTATACCGTAAACAATTTAATTAAAACAATTCATAAATTTTTGAATAAATTTTATTCAGAACAACTTTTCGCTCCTTAGCTCGGAAAAATATAATGTGATCAAATTCTCACCAAATTCGATATATAAAGTCTCTGTTTAAATTTTGACGGCAATCGGAAATAGTAAAATTTTCAAACAGTGGGTATATTTTGCCCGTTTTCTCAAAAACCACTAGAAAAATATTTTCAAAATTCCAACGAGACAAAAATATTTCTAAACTTATTTAAAGCTTATAAAATCATTGTGCCCAATTTTCAAATATTAAAATAGCGCGTCGGCACAATCTCAGTAAAATTTCTATTGAAACAAACAAAACAAAAATAGAATATCATTTAATATTATCAAAAATCTATTCTCTCCTATAGTATTTCTGCAGCTCTCAACATAATGCAATAAACTAATTTTAATAATCACTTATCATCAATTGATAAATTACATCAAACAATTTGAATCATTCTCCTTCATATAATTGTAAACATTCAGAGTCCTTATAACATCTGCTGCACCTATCCTTTCCAAATCCCAATTTGTTCAATCAAATCTACCTATTATTTGGCAAAGCAAGCTCACTGCCTTAATTTAAGAGTGAAAGAGCCCAAACAACTTTTATTGCACCAAGAGCGGGAACTCAAACAGCGTAGGAGTAGCTGGGATCTAGAGAGAGATTGACTTATGACCTGAGATTTGTAAAAACAAAAAACATGGTGTAATGAAACAACAAATAGTCGCACAACTAACATAATGGTTAGCAGTAGCAACAATGAATGGAAATGCCCTTCTCAATTTTAATCATAATATCAGTTAGTTTATACTTTGGTTAGACTACTAAATTATTTTAAGTAGGTATTTAAGTTGATTATTACCTCTGTCTATTTCAAATCTGCCAAGTTGAACTCAAGGAACCTATGATAATTTGCATATCATGTATTTAAGTTAAATTCATTGAGCTAACTGAAAAAAGGAGAAAAAGGAAGAGCAATGATGAGAAGACAAAAGTTAATGGAAAGAATAGTTAAATAATGAAGAGAAAACATAATTGAAAAGAAATAGCAGTAGTGTTAAGATGTAGTAACAGAAAACTTGAGAAGGTAAATTAAAACTTCTCAATTGTAGAAGCCGAAGAACTAATAAAGCTAAACCAAAATTCAATAGAATGAAAATGAATATAATGAGATATAACAGAGTTAGAGTACATACCTTCATCAAAGTCCCTAGCATTTGCTAGTTTTGCAGCTTCGGTTATCAGAGTCGGAAACTCACCAATAATAGTTAGAGTACATGTGATCGATCCAGGATCCGTTAGCGCGTACACAAACTTTAGTTTCACCGCAGGTAGCATATTGTAAACATTATTGGCTAGATTATTTGTATCACAATTGTATAACAGAGTTAAGTTAGCAGAAGTTGAACCACTAACATGAGGATAAAACAGAGTATTATCGAATGTAGTATTTTTGTAATTGTTACTCACACCACACATACCATTCCAGTAACCGTCTCTGGCAACTGAGGGTTTCAGCGATGAATCGTCCCAATCAACAATACGGTGTGTGACGAAATCTAATGTTATTTTTATGGCACTGTCTTTGCATGTGAGCTTTGTATTAGGATTAGAAGAATAACAAAAATACCATGGTCTGTTATCTCCACAGAATGAATAATGGAGGTGTGAGCAGTGAGATTTTGCTGCCTTTGCATGTAAAAGCGTTGTTACAGTTCCTGTATTGGTCATCATCATGTTGGCATAGACGTTCGAAGATTGATGACTGAAATCATCAGGAGTGCAACAACATAGAAGAAAGGAAGAAGAATGATGAAACATTGGTTTCATTCATTAGGTAGAACAGAGAAGTACATGCAAATGAGAAGAATCAAGAATGATAATATTAATTAAGATTGGTTTTTGGGCGGATAAAGCTAAGATAAATAATGTTAGTTAGCTTAAATTTAATGATAAGAGAGGCAATGGAACGGCAAATGAGAAGAAGGAAGGGGAAGGAAATCTAGAAGTGTCTAGGAACTAAAAATCTCATTGAAACTTGAAAAACACGCCTACACACAATTCATGTATTCAAAATATAAGAAAGAGATTGAACCGTTTCTTATGCCACTGAATTAGCAGTAATTACTTCTATAAAATAGAATATTTATTTAACAAAATAAATAATTAAAAATTAAATAAAAAATACTTAAGGAAATAATTCTAATAATAGAAACTTTTGAAATGGTAAGGACTCACATTAGATGACAAATGGCAAACTTGCCAAACATCTACTTTTGCTTTATTATATTGAATGATAACAAAAAATAAAGTACCAACAAAAAAATACACATAATTTTTTTGTATTTAATTCAATCAAATTGTACAATATTTGATCAATTATTTCGCAAACTTTGAAATATTTCATACCATTAACAACATTTAACAATATTTTTAATGTCAAATAAATTTAATACACATATTTGAATAATTATACGTTTTGATATGCAATTAGACATAAACCTTAAATACACATATTTAATACAGTTTTGATATGCAATTAAAATTAGAAAATATTCAATTAAAATATAGAGACGGAAAACCTTAAATTCTAACATATAATTACACATAAAATAAATTACAAATTATTTTAAATAAAAATACAACTTAAAAACATGACAAAAATGACCTCTCATTAGAATCATCTCCTATAGTAATTTTCTTGACCCAAGAAAAATCATTAAACAAAGAATGAAATTGTTGCCGTAAAACTAATTAGAAAATATGTTTATAGTCATCTTCTTTTTATCTCCACTTAATCATAGATCTTCATTTGTGTTATGTGTGTCAAACTTTGATCTCTAACTTTGCAAATCCTGATAATAGATTAAATAACAAACAAAATAAAACAAAATAATAAGAAGAAGAAGGAGAAAGAATCAATAACACAAAAAGATAGAAATCGTGCAAGAACTAACATCATATAAATTTATAAAAGCGAGTTTATTAGAAAAAAAATTCACATCTCTATTTATGGATAAAAATAACAAAAAATAAAGTACCAACAAAAAAATACACATAATTTTTTTCGACAAATATTGAAAAGTCTGTGTTGAATTACCGTTAATATATTGATCGTGTTGAGGTTGAAGAGTTCAACAACTCCTGCAAAAATAACTAAAAATAATATAATTAAAAATTAAAAAAATATAATAAATAAGAAATTAGAATTAGAAGAAGAAAATAAAATAAAATAAAGAAGAAGAAGGAGGAGTTTTTTTCGATAAAAGAAGAAGAAGAAAAAGAAGAATAGATAAATAATTGGTATGAGGGACACCATATTTATACTACCAAACCTAATTTTTTTGGTGTTTAAGTCATATACACATCAAAATGTCGTCCACTCATCCATTCTTAACACTTCTGAGTGATAACAACCAATTGCTGCTTCTAATCAATTAAATTACTTCCAAGAATCTCTTGTAGTTCTTATCCGCTTCTAGCTGGTCTTCTTCAGATAGCTACGTCTAAGGAATTTGAAGGAACTCCTCGACCAAAGTCGACCAATACTTTGTGGTTTTAATTATTCTACTCACTAAAGTATTATGGGGACATTATTTCAGTTAAGAAACAATCACTTACCTAAGTATATAACACACTAGACTCCAAACAACCAACCACAAAACCCGTAAGGAATCAATCACTTACTTCCACTAAACCCGACTCTTGATCAGCTTAGGACACCTAACTCAGAACCCCTTGGCGAGAATCTACCGCCGAGCTCTGATACCACAATGTAACACCCTGATTTTCATAGTCCCAAAAGTGGGTGTTTTTTTTTCTTTTTAAAATAAACAAATACCTTGAAATGAACATTCACGGTCGCCCTTAAATTAAATAAGAGTAAAAACTTTTCAAAATAGCGATCGAGATGCAATGCCTCTTTTATAAATTGTTTTCACAATAAAAGTTAAGAATAAAAACCAAACACTATGTCTAAACAAACATAGCGGCACCATTTATTCCGAAATATATTATAATACACTTTCAGAGTATACATACAGTGGAAAATAAATAAGAGTAACATGACTCTTAAACAACTACCCCTAAGCTGATCCTTAAACTCTACTGTAGACCTCTGGGTGACGAAGACCCATAGACAGCTTCAAGCTTCGCCGCTTCTCAACGCGGTACATGTAATTACCTAAAAATGCTCGTAGAGGGTCACCAACTAAAAATAACATATAACTAAAAATACGCAGCACAAGATATACAATACATGTCATCATTTAAACATTTAATCATATTAATCACACATCATATAAACCAAATGCATAGATAATATATCAATCACACACAACAACAATATTCAAATGCACAATTAGCCTATCAATGCAGACTCTATATGGACGTGATCCCCCTAACCGGGTTCCTCACCGTGATCCCTCTAACCGGGTTCCTCACATGCATGAATTCCGGAATTTAACCTCTCCGCAGAGAGTCGTAGGTCCATCCCCTACTATGAAGGTGTGAAAAAACACAAGAAGGGGGGGGGGGGGGTTGAATTGTGTTTTGGTAATTTTAAAAACTTCTTCTTTAAGTTTAGAAAACTTATCAGAAGCACCAGCGGATAAAGCAAACACAAGCAACGCACGTAAACAGAAACAGAAACAGAAAGAGTAAGAGATATAGAGAGAGATAGAGACAAGCAATTTTATACTGGTTCCTCTCACAAACCGAGAGTAGTCCAGTCCCCTTGCACTTCCAAGGGATTTCACTATAATCACTTTGATTACAATTGCTCAAACACACTAGTAAGAGACTTCCTAATGCTCAAGTTCTAAACAAGAGACTTCCTAACACAAAAGCAAAAGATAATTGAGTTTTGAGCAATTGATATTAAAATCAAAAGCTCTTAAAAACAATACAACACAACTGTAAAGACTCTAACAAATGATTCCTAAGAAAACAAAAGTCAGAAGCACAGACAGAATAACTTCAGAAGCAGTGCTTGCAGTCTTGTATGAAAAACAGAGTAGGTGTTGTTGCTTTTTGAATTTTGCGTCACTTAATCTTCAAGAGTTGTTCTCTATTTATATGAGGTAGAAGAAAAAGAGATGTTTGATGTTACTGACCGTTGCAGAGGTCATTGTCACACCAGCTGTGTAAGGTCAAAGGTAACATGGGATATTTGCCATTTCTGGTAAAGCTTATCCATTTATTCCTTTTGTATGAGAATATTCGCCCTTATGTAGTAAAATAGTACTAACGTCACTATCCTGATGATAAGGATGTAGTACTATGATTTCACAATCAATCACAGCCTTTAAATTCAAATGATTTCCAATCATTGAATCACTATCAGTTAACACTAACATTCTCTGATAGTTTAATCAGACTTTTATGTTTCCAACATAACTTCTGATTCCTTAGCTTCTGAAATTTATGACCTTCAGACTCAACACAACTTCTGAGTTAACCAGCTTCTGACTTTGGAGTAACTTCTGATCAATGTTGCTTCTGATGTCGTTGCCTCTGATATCGTTGCTTCTGATATCAATTTTTGGCGCTTGTTTCAGAGCTTCTTATATCAAGTGTGAACATAATATAATTTTAATCCTGCACACTTAGATAAAATATTAAAATACCCTATTGTTCATTAATACTTTTGTTATCATCAAAACTTTAAGGACTTAGGTAGAACCACATTTGTTCCAACAATCTCCCCCTTTTTGATTGATGACAAACTTTGTATTAATTAACAATGGTTGTTATTTTAATTTTCCAAGTTTCACTTAGGTTCACAAGCTTTGCAAACTCCCCCTAAGTTTAACATTTGAATAATTAAAATAGTATAAAACATATTTTTATTTTGACTCAAATTTTTCATATTTTGACTCTCAGGGAATAGTTTTGCACGCTCTCCCCTTAAGTCTGATAATAAATGAAAAAATTGCACTCTTTTCATTTTTCATCATATGAAAAATTTAGTTCAATATAAACCTATGTTTCCCACATAATATAGGTAGAAAAATAAATTAAACAAAACTGTAAAGATTTTTGGTTTCATTTTTGTGCTTCACATTGTTAGATTAATGACTCTTACTCCCCCTTTTGTTATCAAACAAAAATAATTTTACAAAAAGAAGTAAAGACATTAATAAAAGACAGAAAACAGTCAAAGCACAACTTCCAAGTAGTTAAGTCAGTGGACAGTTACAACTGTATCATAAATGACATTCTTGAAAAACAACATGACTTAAACGAATTGAAGTCTATAAAAGCAATACGTTACCAAGTTCAATTTACTCAACACTTCCACACATTATTTTCAGAATAATGGATAAGGATAGAAGAGCAAACAAAGGTAAGATGCCACAAGAAGTGAAGTAAGAGGAATCAACTTCAAAATCTAAGCCAAAAGGAAGGAAGTTGAAAGGAGAAGGTTCTTCTTTAGCTCCATTAAGAAGAAGTAATAGACTCAGATCAAAAGCAGCACCAAAAGATCCAGTGTATATAACACTTTCATCAGATTCTGATGAAACTGATTCTGATTATGCAGAATTTCTCAGAACATATGATCCATCTGTTAATGAAGGTTCAGAATCCCCTTCTGATTCTGATAGGACAATCTCCAACAGTGAACTCAAGCTCTGCTAGTTCTCAGAAGTCAAATGTAGACTCTAAATAGAATTAGGATCTTATGTACTAATTATTCTTTTATAATCAATAAAAGTCTCATGTTTTATGCTTTGAGTTGTTTCTATTATTTCTCTGTGCTTTTACATTGAAAAATGTTTTCAAAAACATTTTTAAAAAAAATAACACACATATAATGCAACACAGATAAGATATAAGCAAAGATGTTCATGCAATTAAAAGAAAATAACATGTTCAAGCATTACAACCAAATTGAAATGCAATAAAAAATGTGTGCACAGACATAGAATCCTAGGGTTGAGATGAAGAAGATTTGGGTAGCAAATGAGCTTCAAACAGAGACAACAGTTTCTCAAACTGTTTGTCAGTCTTCTCAGCATTCTTGTCAATAGTTTCCTTCAGATCTTTCTGATTAGACTTGACTTCATTTACCCCAGCTTCCAAAGAGATTAACTTGTTTGTATGCTCCTTCTGAACTTCTTCAAGCTTCAGGAATCTTGTCTCATGATCAATATGTGCATTTTCAATTATCATCTTTGTTGATTCTCCACTATCATATTTGTTTATATCATTCAACTTCATCAGCTTCTGTTCCATTTCCATTAAAACCATATCTTCATGTGAGCAGTTAGTAAGAGCAAATTTCTGTTTCTGAATAGATTTTTCAAAAGCATTCTCAGATTCATCACAAAACTGCAGATGTTCATAAGTAAGCTCTTCAACATACTTCTTCTTCAAGGCAGCCATAATTAACCTCTGATAACCATCAATTTCATCAATCTTCTACACAATCTGACTAGGCATGATAGCATGAGAAGATTTCAAGGCATGCAATCTTCTAATATCATTATTAATAAGCCTGTCCAGAATCTCAATACTAGACACAGTGTTGTTTGAGTGTTGAGACACTATGCTGTCAAGTATAGATTGATAGGAAATTTCTGGCTCATAGAAGGTTTGAGAAAAGTTTTGTGGCTCAGAAGTTGTTGTATTATGAATTGGAGATAATGGAGGTGAAGTAACAATGTAAGGTGGTTCAGAAGTAACTTCAGTTAAAGGATTGATGATTTGAATGGTTGGTTTAGATGGAGTTGGTTGTTTGACAGGTGTTTTGACATGTTGTGGGGTTGGAGGTTGTTCATCTTCTGAAGAAGAGTCAGAACTAAAGTCAGTAACAATCTTGAAGAGTTCCTCTTCAAGTTCATCTAACTTAGTTTTCTTTTTCTCTTCAGAGATTGGTTTGGATGGTGTTTTAGGCAAATTTGTAGTTTCAGTATGAATGGTTTGAGGAGATAAATGCTCAGATAGCATATCTAACATTGATGGCTCATGCAAAGGTTCAACAGTTGTTGTGGGTTCAGGGGATGGTTTTAGTACAACAACATCAGGTTCAGAAGAAGGTTTAGGCATAGAAGACACATCATTCCTAGGCTTAACATCCCTAGATTGAGATTCAGTAGGTTCATTAACAATGTTTTTAGAAGACATACCTTGATTCTGCATTTGATTCATGGTTGCTTCTTCTTCCTTGAGCTTCTTAATCCTTCTTCTTTTTACTTCCAGAGGTTCCTCATCAGTTTCCTCATCATCAGAACATACAAGCTTCCTCTTGTTCTTCTGATTCTCATTTGCCTTCTTTGTTCTGGCCTCCTTCTCACGCTTCTCCCTTTCTTGATCACTTATGATAGAGATACCAGCATTTGGATTTTTCTTTGGTATTCTTTCCCTTCTCATAGTAGTTTTCATCACAAAGTCTTGTTTCTTGTCAAAACCAAGTTTGGTGATATCCACCTCATTACCAGCAGTCTCAAAACCATACTCCTCCCAATGCTTAAATAAACCTTTGACAATTACCATTGCTCCTTTTGTATTCACTTCAGGGAAGGTTAACAACAGTCTCTGATCCTCTTTAACCATCAGAAGTGGATTGTTTGGAAATACCATTTTTCCACTTATCAAATGCATCTTCTTGAGAGACCTTCCATCAACCACTCTCTCTTCCAAATAAGATGCCTTCACAAATCCAAGATAATCCTTCTCAAGAATTTGTGGAAAGTTGCTTAAGAAAAACATATGTGAGAGTAACCTAGCATGATGACAATTGGTGTGACCAAGTTCAATGCTACAATTAATTACTTCACAGAGATGATCAAAGATGTATTTTGGAATGTTCATCTTTACAAACTTATGTAAATAGAACATAAAGTATTTCTGTTCAGAAGAAATACAGTTTGTACCACCGGCCTTAGTAGCAATAGATTCAAACAAAATTTTGTAAACAACCTTAAACAGATTCTTCAAGTCTCTTTGCTCAGAGGATTTTTCTTTATCAAACAGCTGAGTATGAATAGATGAGTTGTGACCCTTGTTTTTGTATCCACCCAGATACATTCCATTGTTGGGTAGGTTGAGAACTTTGGCTATGTGATCAGCAGTAATCACA
Organism: Trifolium dubium; assembly: GCA_951804385.1. NCBI lineage: Eukaryota > Viridiplantae > Streptophyta > Magnoliopsida > Fabales > Fabaceae > Trifolium > Trifolium dubium. Next base: position 19,024,154 of record OX638066.1, read on the forward strand.
ATATCCATTCCAGCAATATTGGATCTGATTTCTGTTTGAGTAAAAGCTGGAAGCCCTAATTCTTCTTTTGTTTTTCCTTTTAAGTGAGGAGCTGTCTTAGCCAACTTAACCACTTCTTGGTAAGCAGCTTCTCTGTCAAAAACAGATGCCTTCATCCAAAATTCCTTTACCATTTCATCATAAACTGGACCGTTTAAGATGTTAAAGTACTTTTCAAGACCTTGTTCAAAGAACATTTTCTGTACATCATAACCATTTGCCTTTAAACTGTTGAAATCCACTCTCTTTTCAACAACGCACTTGAGATGAAGACTCTTGAACTTCATCGTATCCGTAGCGATTGAGAACTTCTGTTGTTTCTGGAGATTTACGATAGGACCAACTTCAGGTACGAGTAAAGATGTAGCAGTTTGAGAAGTAGCAGCAGGTTGAGCAGAGGATGACGATGCCATTGTTGAAGGTTTAAGGTTTTGGTAAAGCTAGAGATGAGAAGAACTGAAAAATTTGGGGGTTTAGAAGAATATGAAAAGTGTTTGTAGTGAGTGCTTGTGTGTAAGTGTATAACGTGTATGACATGTATATTTTTAGAAAACAAACAAACAACAAAACAGTACCACGCAAAAGGACAAGAGAGTCATTTTCTAAATAAAGCACTTAATCATCATTAACCAACAATCAATCTAAATACAAACAGACACGTGTATAGAGGTTTATTTAAATAACTGACAAGTTAGTAGACAGCAGTTAAAAGGATATAGGACACAAACTGTTCCACTACCATATCAGAACCATTCTTTGATTCTGATTATTATCAGAAGTAGTTGTCTATCAGAACTTCTGACCTTGAGGTTCTGAAATCCAACAGCTTCTGATTAAAATCAGATTTTAAAAGAATTTCACTCTCAAAAGCTAACAATCAGGAACAAACACAATGTTGAGATTTTTCTTTATAAATTCAAATCTTTCAACAGATAAAGGTTTAGTACAAATATCAGCCCATTGTTTTTCAGTCTCAACAAACTTGATATTTATAACCCCTTTTTCAACATAGTCTCTAATAAAATGATGTTTGATCTTTATGTGTTTAGCTCTTGAGTGTAAAATAGGATTTTTAGAAAGCTGAATGGCTGCAGTATTATCACAATATAAAGGAATATAGTGACTGCTTATATGATAATCCTCTAATTGATATTTCATCCAAAGAAGTTGTGTGCAACATTTAGCAGCTGAAATGTATTCTGCTTTTGCGGTTGACATAGCAATGGTGGTCTGCCTTTTGCTACACCAAGAGATAAGATTTTCACCCATAAATTGGCAACTACCACTTGTTGATTTTCTTTCAAGTTTATCTCCAGCATAATCAGCATCACAAAATCCATTTAACTCATATTTATTGGATTTCTTGTAAAGTAATCCATAATTACAAGTTGCTTTCAGATATCTAAAGATTCTCTTCACAGCAGTGAGATGAGATTCTCTAGGATCTGATGGAAATCTTGCACATAAACAAACTGAGAATAAAATATCAGGTCTAGATGCAGTTAGATAGAGTAAGGAACCAATCATACCTCTGTAAACTTTCTGATCAACTTTGCCTTCAGATTCATCCAGGTTCAGGCTTGTAGTTGGATGCATAGGAGTGTTCATAGGCTTGCAATCTTCCAATTTGAATTTCTTCAGAAGCTCTTTGGTATATTTGGTTTGATGAATATAAGTTCCTTCCTTTGTTTGATTAATTTGTATTCCAAGAAAGTACTTCATTTCACCCATCATACTCATTTCAAATTCTTTCTCCATAAGCTTTGAAAAATTCTTGCAAAGAGTAGCATTTGTTGACCCAAACACGATATCATCAACATATATTTGGACAATCAAAATGTCTTTCTTTAAAGTCTTTCTGAAAAGTGTACAATCAACTTGCCCTTTCTCAAAACCATTATCAATCAAGAAGTTGTTTAGTCTATCATACCAAGCTCTAGGTGCTTGTTTAAGACCATAAAGTGACTTCTTTAGTTTGAACACATGATCTGGGTTTTGAGAATTTTCAAATCCAGGGGGTTGTTTGACATATACTTCTTCAGAGATAAAACCTTTAAGAAAGGCACTCTTCACATCCATTTGATATAAGATGATACCATGATTAACTGCATAGGATATGAATAGTCTGATTGCATCCAATCTTGCAACTGGAGCAAAAGTTTCTTTGTAGTCAATTCCTTCTTGTTGACTATATCCTTGTGCAACTAATCTTGCTTTGTTTCTTATGACTTCTCCTTGTTCATTTAGCTTGTTTCTGAAAACCCATTTTGTTCCAATAATGTTTTTGTCTTCAGGTTTAGGAACAAGATCCCAAACATCATTTCTTTCAAACTGATATAGTTCATCTTTCATAGCTAGAATCCAGGCATCATCCTTTAAAGATTAATCAACATTTTTAGGTTCAGTGGTAGAGACTAAACACACCATTGAATCTTCCTTTTGAAAGCTTGATCTGGTTCTTCTAGGACTATCTTTGTTTCCCAGAATTACCTCTTGAGGATGAGATGACTTATATTTGAATGAGTTCTTCTTGATAATTTCTTCAATCTCAGCATCTGATTCACTATCTTCTTGAGATGTTGGAACAGTTTCAGAAGCAGCTTTGTCTTCAGAAGGTGATTCAGGTTCTGAACTCATATGAACTTCTGAAATTTCTTCTTCTGAATCATGTTTATCTGCAATAACTTCAATAGGCTCTGATTTTTCATCATCAGGCACTTTATCATCAAATTTTACATGCATAGACTCCTCAACTGTATTAGTTTCAGAGTTATACACTCTGTATGACTTTGAATGCTCAGAGTATCCAATGAAGATACCCTTAGATGCTTTAGAGTCAAATTTCTTTAAATGGATTTTTGTATTCAAGATATAACAAGTACATCCAAATTGATGAAAATAAGAAATATCAGGTTTTCTTCCTTTGAACAATTCATATGTTGTTACTTTCATCATAGGCCTGATATAGATCCTATTTTGAATGTAACAAGCTGTGTTTACTGCTTCTGCCCAGAAATACTTAGCCAAATTATTTTCATGCATCATGGTTCTGGCCATCTCTTGTAAAGATCTGTTCTTTCTTTCTACAACCCCGTTTTGTTGTGGAGTTCTAGGAGAAGAGAACTCATGGAGAATTCCATTATTTTCACAAAAGATTTCAAAAGGTTCATTTTCAAATTCACCACCATGATCACTTCTTACTTTAACAAATTTCAAATCTTTTTCAACTTGTATTTGAGTGCAGAAGGTACTAAACACATAATATGTATCATCCTTGGATCTGAGGAATTTAACCCATGTCCATCTACTATAATCATCAACAATGACAAGTCCATACTTCTTACCACTTATTGAAGTAGTGCTAACTGGTCCAAATAAGTCAATGTGAAGTAATTCCAAAGGTCTAGAGGTAGAGACAATGTTTTTATCTTAAAAGGAGCTTTTAAAAAGCTTCCCTTTTTGACAAGAACCACAAACTGAATCTGAGTGATACTTTAAATTTGGTAAGCCTCTCACAAGATTTTGTGTACTAAGCTTAGAGATTAATCTCCAGTTAGCATGACCCAATCTCTTGTGCCAGACCCATTTTTCTTCACTCAAAGTCAATAAACAAACAACATCTTGTTCTTTTAGTTCAAAAAGGTTGATTTTATAAACATTGCCTTTTCTCTTCCCTTTGAAAACAATAGACTTATTAGAGTCTTTGTTTACAGTACATATGTTCTTATTAAATTCCACTTCATATCCACTGTCACATAATTGACTTATGCTTAGAAGATTATGAAATAATCCATCAACTAACAAAACATCAAAAATAGTTGAGAAAGACTTACCTACTGTACCAGTACCAATTATTTTTCCTTTCTGGTTCCCACCAAATCCTACATTCCCTCCCTCTTTGTGAGTTAGGGTGAGGAACAAATCCTTTTCTCTTGTCATGTGACGTGAGCAACCACTGTCCAGGTACCAAGTAATTTCCTTTTTCTCTCTTTGAGTGCAAACCTGTCCAATAAACTATTTCAGATTTTGGTACCCACAACTTGTTGGGTCCTGATTTGTTAGTGTAGGCCTTGTAGAAGTATGATTTTTGAAAACTTGTTTGAGATGCATACTTCTTCTTGCCAAAGCTTCTAATAGGTTTCACAGACTTTGTATTAGAAGTACTACCTTCTGAAGTTATCAGAACCTGAGTTTCCTTAGGAACTGGTCTCTTCAGAATCTTAACTTCTGAATACTTCATTTTTGAATTAGAGTTTGTCTTAGTCTCTGAAGTGTTACTTTCTGAAACTTTTGACTTACCCTTATTCAAAACTGTAGTTTGTGAAACTTTCTTAGAGTTTCCAGATTCTGAAACAAAAGTTGAATAGAGAGGAGGAGGTGTTTTGCTTAAACAATCAGATCGGTTGATTTATCTTTATCAGAAGATGCAGAATAACCAAGCCCATAACCTTTGTTTTTGCTAACACTATAGACCATGGAAGCAACCTTGCTCTTATTGACATTGTGTTTCACAAATTCATGAAGAGCAACTTCATGCTTATCATGAGATTTGTTACAAGCAACACAACCTTTTTCAAGCTCTTTGATTTTCAGAATAGATTCATTGTATTGAGTTTGAAGTAGATTAGATTTATCTATAAGCAAGTCAACTTTATTTTTTAAACTTTTGAAATCATTTGACTTGTTTATATATTGCTTCATAGTGTCTTTAAGTGCAATAAGAAGCTTATCATGAGGGAGTTTAGAGATTACCTCATCAATATCATCAGTATCAGATTCATCATCCATGTCTGATTCATTATCAGAAGATGTTGTAGCCATTAGAGCTATGTTAGCCTCTTCATCATCATCATCTTCATCTGATAACTTTTCCAGATCTTCAAAAGTTGCCATAAGACTTTTCTTCATTCTGTTTTTGAAACTGCCCTTTTTCCCTTTATCATTTGAGCTTAACTCAGGACAATCAGCAATGAAATGACAAGTCTTTTTGCAGTTGAAACAACTATTCTTAGAGCTGTCTTTCTTGTCTTTCAAACTTGAATTTTTGTTTCCATAACTCTTTGAACCAGAACTTTTCCCAGAGGCTTTGTTGTTCTTGTATTTGTTCCATTTTCTGAACTTTGAAATTAAAGCAAAAAGTTCCTCATCTGATCCATCTTCCTGTTCATCTACTGAAGATTCCTCAGCATCAGATTCAATAATTTTAGCCTTAGGAGACTTCAAAGTTGCTGGCAAAGCCAATGACTTTGATTTCTTCTTTGGCTCATCAGAAGCTAGTTCCATCTCGTGACTTATAAGAGAACTAGTTAACTCTTCTAGGCTCAAAGTATTGAGATTTTTTGCTTCTTGAATAGCAGTGACTTTTGAATAGCAAGAATAGATATAGCTTTATTATGTCTTTTTCGATAAAAGAAGAAGAAGAAAAAGAAGAATAGATAAATAATTGGTATGAGGGACACCATATTTATACTACCAAACCTAATTTTTTTGGTGTTTAAGTCATATACACATCAAAATGTCGTCCACTCATCCATTCTTAACACTTCTGAGTGATAACAACCAATTGCTGCTTCTAATCAATTAAATTACTTCCGAGAATCTCTTGTAGTTCTTATCCGCTTCTAGCTGGTCTTCTTCAGATAGCTACGTCTAAGGAATTTGAAGGAACTCCTCGACCAAAGTCGACCAATACTTTGTGGTTTTAATTATTCTACTCACTAAAGTATTATGGGAACATTATTTCAGTTAAGAAACAATCACTTACCTAAGTATATAACACACTAGACTCCAAACAACCAACCACAAAACCCGTAAGGAATCAATCACTTACTTCCACTAAACCCGACTCTTGATCAGCTTAGGACACCTAACTCAGAACCCCTTGGCGAGAATCTACCGCCGAGCTCTGATACCACAATGTAACACCCTGATTTTCATAGTCCCAAAAGTGGGTGTTTTTTTTTCTTTTTAAAATAAACAAATACCTTGAAATGAACATTCACGGTCGCCCTTAAATTAAATCAGAGTAAAAACTTTTCAAAATAGCGATCGAGATGCAATGCCTCTTTTATAAAAGTTAAGAATAAAAACCAAACACTATGTCTAAACAAACATAGCGGCACCATTTATTCCGAAATATATTATAATACACTTTCAGAGTATACATACAGTGGAAAATAAATAAGAGTAACATGACTCTTAAACAACTACCCCTAAGCTGATCCTTAAACTCTACTGTAGACCTCTGGGTGACGAAGACCCATAGACAGCTTCAAGCTTCGCCGCTTCTCAACGCGGTACATGTAATTACCTAAAAATGCTCGTAGAGGGTCACCAACTAAAAATAACATATAACTAAAAATACGCAGCACAAGATATACAATACATGTCATCATTTAAACATTTAAACATTTAATCATATTAATCACACATCATATAAACCAAATGCATAGATAATATATCAATCACACACAACAACAATATTCAAATGCACAATTAGCCTATCAATGCAGACTCTATATGGACGTGATCCCCCTAACCGGGTTCCTCACCGTGATCCCCCTAACCGGGTTCCTCACATGCATGAATTCCGGAATTTAACCTCTCCGCAGAGAGTCGTAGGTCCATCCCCTACTATACCCCACAGGGCCATCAATAAAATCCCGAAGGATTAAGGTGGATCCACTCACGCAATCACACCTCGTGGTGCACTCACGCAACCACTTATTGGACTCAATAAATCCCGCAGGATTAAGGTGGGTCCACTCACGCAACCGCACCCCCGTGGTCCACTCACGCAACCACGTACTATGAATGCATGAGCATATGATGTCTCTTATCTATGCCAATGCATCAATTACATACCAATCATAAAAATCCCAGAGGATTAAGGTGGGTCCACTCACGCAACCTCACCCCGTGGTCCACTCACGCAACCACGTTCTACGAATGGATATGTAATCACAACCACAAGTCAATACATATATTTATAACAAAATCATATGTAAGACAAACAAACATCATGTACAACTAGATATTCAAATCAAGTACAAGCATCAACATTTCATATTATCCATACATATGAAATTCACAACCAGTCAAACATGAGTAGAAAATAGCACGTTCTCAACAAGTTGTCATCTCGAGAATACATCACCAAATAAACATGTTCATAATTCACATTGCATCACATCAAGCAATAACACATATTCAAGCAACAGTTACACATGCATAAAAAGCACTCGATATTTCGAGGTATATGAAATCGTTAGAAAGTGCCCCTACCTCAGCAAGCTTCCAACATTTTCAAGTTACGCTATGCGAGAAATATCCGTCTCTCTCGATGAAGTCCCCGATCCGGCTAATCTTCTTAACCTTAATTATTCAACTTAATTAAGTTAATACATATTCTAATTGGTCACTCAAAAAGTTCTAGCTCGGCTACTAATGGATCAAGACCTAAGATTGTTCTCTCTCAATTAAACTAGGCTCAAAACATGTTAAAAAAAAACTCTAACAATATTATAACTTAAATAAATAGTTTTCATCGCAAAAAATTCGATTAGATAAAACTCAACTATTTTGAAACTTTTCGAAAAGCAAACCCTTATTCGAACACTTAAACTTTAAATCATAAGTTTAAAACTTTTCATACTAAACAAGTCCAAATTAAAACTTTTCTCAATAAACTGAAAATAAATTACATTTTGCGCGTACATAGCAAAAACATTTTTCGAAATATTTCACAAGCATCAAATTTTTAAAAATATAAATCTTCGACAAAAAGTTTCAAACTAAAATTGGTCATAACTTATTCAATCTAAATCCGATCGAGACTAACCATATGCCGAATTCTTCCACTCGAAAAGGCGGATTAAGTGGTTAAGTCTTTAGGACCCGAAACAATTTAAAAATTACCAGAATACCATTTTAATTTCGGGCAGTACCAAAACTCACCTCAAAACAATATTTTCTAAAACCAAGCTTAGTTATAATACTTAAACCATTACCAATTTCTCAAGAACTCAAACTCTTATACCAAAATCATTTCAAATCAAGACATAAAACTCTTTTCTCTTTTCATAGAAAAATAATACAAATATATTTGAAATCCAAAAATGACGAAAAATAGTTATAAACTTGAAACGACCATAACTCATTCAATCTTTGTCCGATCGTCACAAACCATATGTCTATTTTCATCCTTTCAAAAAGGCGGATCTAATGGTTCACATTATAGGACAATATAACAATTTTAAAAAGACATAAAAATCTTTTTCTTTTCTTTGCATTTCAATCAAAATTAACCTCATGAAACAACTAGTGCTAGTTTCCATTTCAATAAAACCATATCATTAATTCATTCAAACATTTTCTCAAATCACAAAATTTTTAAAATGCTTACAGATAAAATTTTGTTTTAGATTTATTATCATAATCACTCACACAACAATATTAACAAAATAAAAGAGCATGGAAATTAAAACTTAACACCAAATTTTGATCATTAAACCAACAATGGCCACACGGTCTAAAATTAAAGAGGGAGGGAAGATTTTTCTTACCAAAAATTTAGCTCACAAGATCCACCATGATGAGAGGAACAATTTTGCTCTTAATCACTTCTCCTAATTTCTCTTAAATCTTCACATAAATTGGCTTTTTTGTCTACTAACACTTAGAAAAAATTAAAAGAATGGAAGAAGAGGGAGAGAAGTAGTTCACGGAAATGCAAGAGAAAAAGAAGGGGAAAAAGTCATGGCCTTTCTATTTATAAGCTACATAAAACATTCTAAGCCCTTGGATTTAAAGTGTAAGTCATGTGGAGTAAATCTCCACCATTCATCCAATCTTGGTCACCAAGATTCCTCCCAAAATATCTACCCTTTTGCCACATCATCTCGCTCAGTTCCAGTGCACGTTTTTAAACGAGTTGTATTTTGCATACCGATAAACTTTATTGAAACAGAAAAATTATACCGTAAACAATTTAATTAAAACAATTCATAAATTTTTGAATAAATTTTATTCAGAACAACTTTTCGCTCCTTAGCTCGGAAAAATATAATGTGATCAAATTCTCACCAAATTCGATATATAAAGTCTCTGTTTAAATTTTGACGGCAATCGGAAATAGTAAAATTTTCAAACAGTGGGTATATTTTGCCTGTTTTCTCAAAAACCACTAGAAAAATATTTTCAAAATTCCAACGAGACAAAAATATTTCTAAACTTATTTAAAGCTTATAAAATCATTGTGCCCAATTTTCAAATATTAAAATAGCGCGTCGGCACAATCTCAGTAAAATTTCTATTGAAACAAACAAAACAAAAATAGAATATCATTTAATATTATCAAAAATCTATTCTCTCCTATAGTATTTCTGCAGCTCTCAACATAATGCAATAAACTAATTTTAATAATCACTTATCATCAATTGATAAATTACATCAAACAATTTGAATCATTCTCCTTCATATAATTGTAAACATTCAGAGTCCTTATAACATCTGCTGCACCTATCCTTTCCAAATCCCAATTTGTTCAATCAAATCTACCTATTATTTGGCAAAGCAAGCTCACTGCCTTAATTTAAGAGTGAAAGAGCCCAAACAACTTTTATTGCACCAAGAGCGGGAACTCAAACAGCGTAGGAGTAGCTGGGATCTAGAGAGAGATTGAGTTATGACCTGAGATTTGTAAAAACAAAAAACATGGTGTAATGAAACAACAAATAGTCGCACAACTAACATAATGGTTAGCAGTAGCAACAATGAATGGAAATGCCCTTCTCAATTTTAATCATAATATCAGTTAGTTTATACTTTGGTTAGACTACTAAATTTTTTTAAGTAGGTATTTAAGTTGATTATTACCTCTGTCTATTTCAAATCTGCCAAGTTGAACTCAAGGAACCTATGATAATTTGCATATCATGTATTTAAGTTAAACTTATTGAGCTAACTGAAAAAAGGAGAAAAAGGAAGAGCAATGATGAGAAGACAAAAGTTAATGGAAAGAATAGTTAAATAATGAAGAGAAAACATAATTGAAAAGAAATAGCAGTAGTGTTAAGATGTAGTAACAGAAAACTTGAGAAGGTAAATTAAAACTTCTCAATTGTAGAAGCCGAAGAACTAATAAAGCTAAACCAAAATTCATTAGAATGAAAATGAATATAATGAGATATAACAGAGTTAGAGTACATACCTTCATCAAAGTCCCTAGCATTTGCTAGTTTTGCAGCTTCGGTTATCAGAGTCGGAAACTCACCAATAATAGTTAGAGTACATGTGATCGATCCAGGATCCGTTAGCGCGTACACAAACTTTAGTTTCACCGCAGGTAGCATATTGTAAACATTATTGGCTAGATTATTTGTATCACAATTGTATAACAGAGTTAAGTTAGCAGAAGTTGAACCACTAACATGAGGATAAAACAGAGTATTATCGAATGTAGTATTTTTGTAATTGTTACTCACACCACACATACCATTCCAGTAACCGTCTCTGGCAACTGAGGGTTTCAGCGATGAATCGTCCCAATCAACAATACAGTGTGTGACGAAATCTAATGTTATTTTTATGGCACTGTCTTTGCATGTGAGCTTTGTATTAGGATTAGAAGAATAACAAAAATACCATGGGCAGTTATCTCCACAGAATGAATAATGGAGGTGTGAGCAGTGAGATTTTGCTGCCTTTGCATGTAAAAGCGTTGTTACAGTTCCTGTATTGGTCATCATCATGTTGGCATAGACGTTCGAAGATTGATGACTGAAATCATCAGGAGTGCAACAACATAGAAGAAAGGAAGAATGGAAGAAGAATGATGAAACATTGGTTTCATTCATTAGGTAGAACAGAGAAGTACATGCAAATGAGAAGAATCAAGAATGATAATATTAATTAAGATTGGTTTTTGGGCGGATAAAGCTAAGATAAATAATGTTAGTTAGCTTAAATTTAATGATAAGAGAGGCAATGGAACGGCAAATGAGAAGAAGGAAGGGGAAGGAAATCTAGAAGTGTCTAGGAACTAAAAATCTCATTGAAACCTGAAAAACACGCCTACACACAATTCATGTATTCAAAATATAAGAAAGAGATTGAACCGTTTCTTATGCCACTGAATTAGCAGTAATTACTTCTATAAAATAGAATATTTATTTAACAAAATAAATAATTAAAAATTAAATAAAAAATACTTAAGGAAATAATTCTAATAATAGAAACTTTTGAAATGGTAAGAACTCACATTAGATGACAAATGGCAAACTTGCCAAACATCTACTTTTGCTTTATTATATTGAATGATAACAAAAAATAAAGTACCAACAAAAAAATACACATAATTTTTTTGTATTTAATTCAATCAAATTGTACAATATTTGATCAATTATTTCACAAACTTTGAAATATTTCATACCATTAACAACATTTAACAATATTTTTAATGTCAAATAAATTTAATATACATATTTGAATAATTATACGTTTTGATATGCAATTAGACATAAACCTTAAATACACATATTTAATACAGTTTTGATATGCAATTAAAATTAGAAAATATTCAATTAAAATATAGAGACGGAAAACCTTAAATTCTAACATATAATTAGACATAAAATAAATTATAAATTATTTTAAATAAAAATACAACTTAAAAACATGACAAAAATGACCTCTCATTAGAATCATCTCCTATAGTAATTTTCTTGACCCAAGAAAAATCATTAAACAAAGAATGAAATTGTTGCCGTAAAACTAATTAGAAAATATGTTTATAGTCATCTTCTTTTTATCTCCACTTAATCATAGATCTTCATTTGTGTTATGTGTGTCAAACTTTGATCTCTAACTTTGCAAATCCTGATAATAGATTAAATAACAAACAAAATAAAACAAAATAATAAGAAGAAGAAGGAGAAAGAATCAATAACACAAAAAGATAGAAATCGTGCAAGAACTAACATCATATAAATTTATAAAAGCGAGATTATTAGAAAAAAATTCACATCTCTATTTATGGATAAAAATAACAAAAAATAAAGTACCAACAAAAAAATACACATAATTTTTTTCGACAAATATTGAAAAGTCTATGTTGAATTACCGTTAATATATTGATCGTGTTGAGGTTGAAGAGTTCAACAACTCCTGCAAAAATAACTAAAAATAATATAATTAAAAATTAAAAAAATATAATAAATAAGAAATTAGAATTAGAAGAAGAAAATAAAATAAAATAAAGAAGAAGAAGGAGGAGTTTTTTTTCGATAAAAGAAGAAGAAGAAAAAGAAGAATAGATAAATAATTGGTATGAGGGACACCATATTTATACTACCAAACCTAATTTTTTTGGTGGTTAAGTCATATACACATACAAATATGGAATAAGGAATAATCAAATAAAGAAAATAAATAATAGTATAATTGTCATTATGTGTTATGAATTTATTCTAAACAATAACAAGAATAGATGAAGAGAAAGGGAGAAGAGAGAAAGAGTAGAGGAGATTATATCATTCTCTTCAAGGTGTATATTACATTGTAGCATACTCTTTTTCTCTTCTCCCTTTCTCTTCATCTATTCTTGTTATTGTTTAGAATAAATTCATAACACGTTATCAGCACGCTCTAATCAACTGAGGTACAAATTCTCCTTTAATTTATTTTCTTTTTAATCTTTGCTTGTTTATTTATAATAAAATTCATGATAATGCATCCTAGAAGGATTGCACAAGAGATTAGTTGTATATATTATATAGTTCCTGAAGAACTAACAAATAATTCTCTACGAATTCCTGAAGAATTCATTATAGTTTTTCTAACGAATTCCTGAAGAATTCCTAATATAGTTCATGAAGAATTTTCTAACGAATTCTTGAAGAATTCATGAATTTCTGAAGAATTCATTATAATTTTTAACGAATTCCTGAAGAATTCATTATATAGTTCATGAAGAATTTTTTAACGAATTCCTGAAGAATTCATTATATAGTTCATGAAGAATTTTTATTAACGAATCCCTGAAGAATTCGTTATAGTTCCTGAAGAACTTAAAAACTAAATTTTTTTATTTCTCTTTATTTAGTATACTGCATCCCTGAAGGATTGCACTAAATAATAATTTTTACATTATAAAAATGTTATATAAGTTCCTGAAGAACTCTAAAATTTAATATGTTTCCTACGAATTCCCGAAGAATTCAACATACATGTATCCCTGAAGGATAATATACTTATTTTGAATTTAATATATTTATTTTATTTATTGTTATACTATAAAAGGAATAATAAATAAATAAATAAACAACCGTACTATGATTTTTTTTGTGTATTAATAATTTGAATTAGGTACTTATTGACATACTTATGATTTATACACCAATTTATTTGCTGTACGCCTGTACGTTATGCTATTTTATTAAATTAATAGTTTCAGTTTTTTTTCTCTTACGATTACAATTCATATATGATTAACTTTTATCCATATATCAAGGAATATGCACATGTTACTATTTAACTAGTATTAACTAGTTTTGTCGAGAAAAAAAAAACTAGTATTAACTAGTTTAGTTAAAAAAAAAATTAATATTATAAACTTCGGTACATATTATACTAGATATAATATAATTAGTAGAATAACAATAATAATAATTTGAATTGTTTTTATCATCATATCTAACGTGTAATCGGTATTTTATTTAATAACTATATATGTTTACTTTGTTTATTTGGTAAATTTTATTTGATGATAGTATTAAAATGAAAAACCTTTCAAACTTGAGTTTGAGGCCCTTGACATCTCTGGAAACATATATTTACCTTGGGTTTTGGATGCTGAAATTCATTTAGATGTGGAAGGTAATGGTGACACAATTAAGGAAGGAAATGAAACATCGGATCAACAAAAGACAAAAGCAATGGTATTCCTTTGTCACCATCTCCATGGGGATCTTAAAAAGGAATACCTTACGGTAAAAGATCCACTTGTTTTATGGAATTGTTTAAAGGAAAAGTTTGATCACTATAAATGATTTGTGATATAGTTCCTGAAGAACTATAAGAAAAAAAAAATCTTCATATTGAAGCATCTTTGAAGAATTGTTCAAAGAACTAGTAATATATGAGTACTAGTGATTTAGTTCTTGAAGAACTAGTAATATATATATCAAGCATTCTTGTAGGATTGCTACAAGTGAATTTTCGTGTTCATTGTTTATGAAAATTTGTGATTGAATTCATGAATAACCGAATATCTAAGGCATGATTGAACACTATAAAACTCAAATATATGCTCCAGAAGTAGCAAAAATTGAGAAAATATATTGATATCAAATATCCTTGAAGGAATTGAAAGTTGTAATTTTCTTTGGTCGTTATTTGTATAAATTTGTGGTTGAGTTCTTGAAAAAATAAACCTTTAAATTATGATCGAGGTTTATAAGATCTATTTGATCTTGGTATTTTTTAATCCAAATAAAGTTAGTAAAAATAAAAATTATTTATCTCTCTTGATTGTGCTCCTGAAGTAGCAAAATTGAGAAAATATCTTCGAATATTTTTAAGGAATAAGTCACATGATATGTGATTGAACAAGAGATATTATATATACAATGTGAAAAACTCTTTTGATCTTAGTTTATAAGATATATTTTGTTAACTAATTCTATATGAATTGATCTTAAGTAAGTTCGGTTACAAAAATTATATGATGTGTTGGTTTGATGAGTTTCGTTTAACACATAAGTATATTTTTGTTTATCTATTTAAATGAAAATATCTTTCTTGCTGACAGTGATGCAAGAAAAATATGTATTATATCTAGCAACACAAAAATTATTGAAGGCTCCAGAAGAGCGCATTAACGTGTTGTTACATTACGGAACAAAACATATAAGTGAATATAAGCTTTAAATTGGAATAGAGAAAAAGTTATCAATTTTTTCTCTAATTTGTGCTACACCTATATTAGTACGTAGAAGCACATATTATTGTAAACCAGAAGTTTACGAAACATAAAAGGTTGTTGTTGGCAAGACGGGTTTGGTCATCCCGAATCTATAATGATGCAAAAAAAAAATGTTTATGTATTGAAGAGCCAGAAGTTTCTTCGATCCAATAGCTTTCATGCATTACTAGTTCACGAAGAAAGTTGATAATTTGAGGGAATGAACCTCTCATATTTTAAAAGCTCATTTATAAAGTATTTGTTAAGTATCGTATGCCAATTGAAATTGATAATGAACATCTTGTAGAATATATATAATAAAAAAAATGGAATTGAAGATCCATTCTTTAGACGTCTAAAGTTCATTGTGGCTGATACTTATGAAATCATAACGTCTAACTCATATTTTGGGAACACTCAACCATATATCTTGAGATATTGATTTGCATCAAGCCAACAAATTATTATATGTAAGTCCTCCCCTTAATGTACAATTGAGTTTTTGTTTAAACTTAATCTTTTTCATATTAGCATTTTTGGATGTGTTGTGTTTGTCTCAATTGCTCCAATATAATGCACTAAGATGAATTGTATAAGAATATTAGGAAAATATATTTGATATGAATCTCCATACATTATAAAGTATGTTGAGGTAAAATTGGAGACTTATTTACAGTCCTGAAGACTGATTATCAAGTGATGAATTAGTTTTCCTAATATTAGGGGGAGAGATAAGCAGCTGAAAATGTGAACTAGAAGTTCAAATGAATCACTTGAAATAAAGTATTATTAGTATCTCATCTTGATCCTCGTATATAATAGTTTGAACTAAAAGTTCAAAAGATAAATCATTTGCAAAATTTATGAAATCAAATATCAGCTGCTGATGCTCCAATCAAAATAGATGTTCCTGTTGAACAATTCTATATTGCAAATGAGTTCAACCACACTTGAAGTATTGTGGAAAAATTGGTTCCAATGATAAAAATCCTCAAATAAGAAAAGGCGCTAAAATGAAAGATGACCTAGTGAGGATATGAAAACTCCAAAAGAGTATTGACATAATTGATTTTAAGTTCCAGAATAACTTATCAGGTACCTGAAATTTATGAAATAAAGAGATCTCGGAAAATTATGTCATAAATGGAATATACAATGGAACCAAAAAGGAAGTCAACGTTGACGAAAATTTTATATATATAATATAGCGTTATATAAGATAAGAGATGATGAGGATCATGAACCAAAGTTTATTCGGAATTATTGATAACACAATGATTGTCTAAATGAAAAAGGTGCAATTGCTACGTAATTAAAATCACTTTGCAAAGTGAAAGATTTTTGGACCAGCAGTCCGTACATCTGAAGATGTGAAAATGATGAGATACGAATCAATTTTTGTGCAAATAGAAAATAATGATATACAAGAATATCGATAAAAGTTTGCCATTGATTGTGAAGAGAAATATTCACCTGAAGTGAAATCAAAATATTTTTATTACTTGATTAAGTCTAGTAACACTTGAAAGTATCAATTTATTGAAAGTGTTACAATATATTTGTATGACTCACTCGTTAGTGATGATTATATGAAACTCCCTAAAGGATTTAATTTCATGAGACATATTATTCAAACTATTGAATAAATGATAAAAGGTATAAGTCTCATTGTTACTCAAACAGTATAGATGTATATTGTATAATAATTTTAGTGAATATTTCCAAATGAGAAATATGATAATGACATCATTTGTAAATTTTGAAGAAAAGATTTGGAAACAAATTTTATGACATGAACGTTATCAGAACTCCTGAAGAGTTTTAGAAAGTTGATTTCTTATAGAAATTGAGATATGAAATATGAAAGAAGGATAAACATTTGTTTGAGATGACAAATTGAGTATTTGAAGAATAATATTTTTGTGAATCATGAACTTTCTATACCAAATGTTCTAAAATGGTTCTATGTGAAAAAATTACGAGTTGTTGTGTACTCTAATTGTTATAAAGGTCACTAATTGTGAACAAATGTCGTTTTAAGACTCGACAAAATGATGATTACCATTTGGTCCAGAAGTACCATGTATTATTACAATCAAACATTAATATATCTTATTAATTATTCGAAGTGAAATATCATTTGCTATAAATATTACAAGTACTCTTAAAGAGATTCTGAAATCTCGCGATTAAAGAAAAGTTTGAAATATAATAGTTGGATGCACCAAATTTGTTTTGGAATTGCAAACTTATTGTTAAAATAAGATTTTGTGCATCAAGAAACTTATATAGCAATGATATATTAACAAATTTAATTTGTTGTACTATAATTGTTGACTTGTCACTTGAAGTGAACAAAAATCATGTCATGCCTCAAGAAAATGATGAACAACTTGAATTGGTCCTGAAGTACCATATCTTAATTCAATTGTTAACACTAGTGTATTTTTCTAGTTATGCATTTTGTGATGTTATATTTTTGTACGTTAAAGATGCAACATTATCATCCACTCTTGTGGAAATTTTAGCACTAGAACAAGCAAGTTGAAAATGCGCTTTTGTTGAGATAATATCGCAAGCACCGCTAAGTCGGGGAATAATATGATAAAGAAATCATTTTACAAAGTCAACTCCAAGCTACACTTTTGGACAACTTGCACCGAAGATTATTTTGCTTTCTTCGTCTTGAATACAATTGTCTTTATGAGGGGGAGAAATAAATGTGTTCTGCACTCTTTTTCCTTTCACCATGGTTTTGTCCCATTGGGTTTTCCTGGTAAGGTTTTTAACGAGACAGATTTATACACATAGGATGTTGTACTCTTTTTCCTTCACTAGAATCTTTTTTCCATTGGGTTTTATTTTAGTAAGGTTTTAATGAGGCATATCCTCAATGGACATCCAAGGGGGAGTGTTATGAATAATTAGATGGATTGTCCATTGCATAAGCCCATATATTCATGGCCCAATATATTGTCCTATAAATAGGACTTATGCTACAATGTAATATACACCTTGAAGAGAATAATACAATCTCCTCTACTCTTTTTATCTTCTCTCTTTCTCTTCATCTATTTTTGTTATTGTTTAGAATAAATTCATAACATTATGATTTTTATTTGTTTTTGATCTTGGCTATTGTTATCAACCGACAAATCCAATTAATTGTTACTAAAAATAATATTCCCATTACCATATACGAATTCAAAATTCCCGCCTGTTATCATATTCAACTCAAATTCAATTAGTATACAAATGTGTATTAAATAATATATTATTATTTGTACATTAGTAAAAAAATCGTATTCAATTTAAATTTAAATTTAAATAGTATACAAATGTGTATTAAATAATATATTATTATTTGTCAAAAAAATAGTTTATTAAAAAATCATTTTTTTTGGTTAAACCTCTTTTTTTTTGTTAAATATTATTTTTAAAAATATTTTTACACTAAATCGTATAATTGGCATAAAAATATATTTTAACATGTATTAAAAATGATAACATATGTATAATGGGCAAAAAGCAAAGTGTGTTGCGGATCCTATTTTTTATCATTAATAAATATTTTTTAATCGATCCTATTTTTTATCAACCCTATTTCATGAATCATTAAATAGGTGCTACTAATATACAAAAAAAGGTTACAATAAATAGCCATGGATTTTTTTTTTTTAAGCCAATAGCATTTATTATTAAATTGATATGAGAGAAGAATGCATGTGAGGATGCCATGTGGACAAATTCTTTTGAAAAAGGGGTCTCAAATAATAATAGTATAGATAAGTATAAATATAATATATAATATATTATTAGGCATATTTCTACCAAAATGGGTATTATATTTATATGTTTTTATTTCTCTTTCATGCAATTCACCTTTAATGCACTAAAGATCAAAAAAAAAAATTGGTACAAAAGATAATTTTTTTTAATCGGTACAAATTTTAATCTTTTTTTTTGTACAATACAAATTTTAATTAATCTATTAGAATATATAATTATCGTTTATTCGTTTAAAAAAAATTATTGTTTACTTTTTCCTTTATTAGAAATATACTTTTTTGTTTTTGTACAAAAAAAGTGTATAGTTTTCTATAGCAAGTTTTATATTTTTTATATGTTTTTTCAACACCATTTTTTTTATCAAATTAAATGCATTACATATGGGAAAGTTTAGTTTTTGGTAAAAATATTATTAAATCATTTTTTTTTTTGGGTACAAAAACTCATTTTTTTATTAAATAATATAGTGTTTTTTTTTTTATAAGCAAAAAGTGGTATTATAAGGAGTACAAGGGGTACTCAACCCTTACAAACCAGTACAGACTAGACAGAACAAAGTAGCGAGTTCAAATGGTTACAACACCAATCGAAAAACGATACATCAGAACTAAGATGCAAGCGTCCTACAACCCAAAACCAAGAAATATATCTAATCTGTTCAAAAAGAGCCACAACATCAAAAGCTACACCCTGAAAATAAAATTATTCCTCATGTGCCACAGGCTCCAAGTAGTTGCTAACCAAATTATGTGGCGAAATTTCTTCCGATTCTTCCCTGGCATAGTTTTACCAAAAGCAAGAAAATGGGTAATAACATCATTATCGATAAACTGCCCAGAAGGTTGCCCCATCCATTTAAATATCAAAAGCCAAACCTGACGGATAAAGCTACAAGAGAAGAACACATGATTCAAATCCTCAACCTCAGTGGAACAAAAAGCACAGACTTGATCTTGATTATGAAGGATAATACCACGCATGTGCAACGCTGCTTTGGTTGGTAATTTATCTAAGAGTAACCGCCAACCAAAGGTACTGATTTTTGACGAGACATTATTCCCCCAAAGCTGCTTCAAAGCCTTGTGGAGAGACTGATCCATGACATGAGCCGACAAAGAATCCAACAAAACAGAATAAGAGGATTGGACTGAAAACAAACCAATTGTACCCGGGAGCCATTTCCAACGATCCTCCCTATCCTGGCTCGGTACAACCTGCTCTAAAATCTGCATGAGCTCCTTCTCCAAACAAACTTTGGTGTCGGATAGAGGAACCGACCAACCCAAGAACCACCGCCAAGATCCTGCACACCACATGCCCATGTCTCTCACCCGCGCCTGCGGTAAGGATGATTTAAAATAAAGAGATGGATAGGCTTCAGAAAAAGAGGTAGTACCGACCCACTTGGTATGCCAAAAACCCAGCTTACTACCATCACCTTGCACTCCGCTAATATTAGCATTGAACCACCCATCATCCACACCACTCCCTATGGAAACCAAATCCCGCCACCACAAAGAAGCTTTGCGAAATTGAGCCATAGTATTACCCTGCACAACACTATCGGGAAAAGGGCCATAACGATAACATAGCAAATCGTACCACAGGGCTGAGACATCGTTTAAGCATCTCCACTTCCACTTGCTCAAGAGCGACAAATTAAAAAGCTTCAAATTCTTAATACCCAAACCGCCTTTGTCCTTAGGTTGACAAATACGGTCCCAACTAATCCAGCATAGCTATCTATTATCAGTAGAACCTCCCGATAAGAAATTCCGCTGTAAACTAACCAGTTCTTTTAAGACACAAGCCGTCGCCTTAAAAAATGAGAAAACAAATAAAGGTAAACTGGATAAAGCAGAATTGATGAGTGTGATTGTAAGCAAAAAAAATATTACTGTGATTATATCTAATGATTTATTTTTAAAAATGACTTAATTATATTGCTGGCGATTTTGTTTTTGTAAGCCTTGATTGCTGTCAATTGATTAGTTATAAATTACATGAATGACAAAAAATTGTTTTCTTAGTTTTATGGTACAATCCGTTTCTTTTTATATTGCCAAATGCCAAATTTAGCTGATTAAAAGTGTGATAAAGATTGGTAAAAAAAAAGTGTAATCAAGATTGTACAAAAAAAAAAGTGTAATAAATAAATGTAAAATAAATGTTTGTAAAAAAAAAAACATGACAGCCTTACAAATCGGTAGCCATTAATATACAATATATTTTAGGTTTAGCCGTTCAATTTTTTTAATACTAATTTTAGGATTTACTTTTCTATATATATAGTCATACAACTGGAATTATTTTCTATTGAACATTTCAGATTTTCTCTATTTTTTCTATGATATGCTCTTTTTTCTTCTTTTTATTAGGTACATATCATATCATTAGAGTAAATATTGATCAACTCTTGAAGGTATTTAATTTTAAAAGATAAATTTTCCATTCTCTAATGTTTGTTAGCTTTAGTCTTTTTCTGAATTTATCCCTTTATTATGTTTTTGAATTTTTATTGTTGTGTTTTTTGTTATACTATTGTTTTTCTGGTTTGATTTTCAGGCTTGGAGGAATATCTATTTGAGGTAAATAAATTAAAATGAGATTTTTATTGTAAAGGATATTAACAATTCTTTCTATTATCTTTTTTCTTTTCTTCAAAATTATATTGTTCACATCATTTGTTCCTCAAAGTATTTGTAAATCGATATTCAACAAGCTAAGAATGTGATTCAATCAGGTAGTAGTGTGTTGGTGTGTCGTCATATGTGGTACCATACTACCATTAGCATATGTGGTACATTTCACAATGAATGATTTGGAAAGTATTATATTATTGTGTTTTACTATATAAACTTAACTTTATGTTGATATATATTCTTCTTATATACATTATATATTAGAAACGGT
This sequence comes from Trifolium dubium, assembly GCA_951804385.1. Classification (NCBI taxonomy): domain Eukaryota; kingdom Viridiplantae; phylum Streptophyta; class Magnoliopsida; order Fabales; family Fabaceae; genus Trifolium; species Trifolium dubium. Next base: position 19,045,857 of record OX638066.1, read on the forward strand.
ATGATACATGATATATTGCTTACATTAAGCTTTGAATTGAAATTTGTTTGTTGTTATCATTAACCGTAAAATTTAGTTTTTTATTTATATTGGTTGTTGTTCATTTAGTATCACATGTTGTTCCAGTTTCAAAGAAATTTGCAAGTGTTTTTTTCAAGCAAATGACTAGCTTTAAATTAATAGAGAATACTCTGATGCTCTACAAAGCATGCACCTCATGAACTTAAATATGTTGAAACATATTTTGAATTTTTATAAATGTAATTTCAAATGAATTTATAGGATTTTATTAACTTTTAAGACTTTTTTAAAAATCCCTTTATAATTAATCATGAATCTCAGGTCTAAATATTAAAAGATTTATAACACAAACGTATAAGATTTCAAAGTGTTTTATGAATTTTAAGATTTTAAATAACTCAATGAATTTGTAACAAAAAAATCAAAGTTAAAAAAGTGAATGAAAAAAAATTAACAAAGTGATTTTTAACTTCATATAATATATTTAGGTCTTCTATAAATTAACATCTTCTATTGTCTTTGTAAATATTCAATATCAACATATTAGTAACTACAATATTAATATTAACATTTTATATAACCAAAGGAAACAATTAATCAATATCACCAAAGAAATATTAATCACGGAAAAAGATATGGCCGAGGAATATGAAAGAATGAATATGACGTGGAAGAACTGAATAGAACCTATAATTCAAATTGGGAAGAACAAATAAAACAAGTAAAAATAGAACAAGAATTGCTTAAATGTATGAATACCACACATTCACTTTACCCATAATTTTATTCATCAAAAAATAGACATTCTTGAGTGAGCCCTCACCAAATAATTAATAGGCTCAACCAGTTAAATAATTAAAAATGTAAAAAATATAAAAGATTAAATATCTAAAAAAGGAATAAAGATATATGATTCCATATTAGAATTGATTGTAATCTTCTTAATAATTTGTCACTCAAGAATTACTTTTAAGGGGAAAGAATTTGAATATACCACATTTTGTTTCGAAGAGAAATTTTATAAAAGATATATAAAAATACTGCAATTTTGTTCACAAAATAAAAATAAATACTACAATTTTTTTAGGCAAAAGTTAATGTAGAAATATTTTTTTCAAAAATCATGCATTAAATTGTTATAGTTTTAAGTACAATGATTTTATTTTTGGATTCTTTAACATGTATCCTTTAAGGCACATTAGGAAAGACCTTTTTTTTTTTAATAATAGAAACACTACAATTTTAATACCACAATTTGCATAAAACCTATTTAAGGGAAAAGAATTCAAAGATAGCCTCTTATGTTGCTCTAGAGATATGCAAAGCAATAAGTGGAATGCAAATATGAATTACAAAATGATAAGAATTATCTATAGAAGGGAAATTCCTAGCATTTAACAAATGAAAAATAATATATGTAATGTAGAAAATGAATGTTAAGTACGAAAAATTCAAAGATGTAGGTTGAGACTTGAGAGTAGAGTGGTGATTATAAGTAGTTTGGAGTGTATAATGAATATTTTTCATGAATTTGGATTTTTTTTATAATATATATTCTAATTTATGCAATTTCAAGAGTTTTTCAATCACATGCTGACATTGAGAAGAGGAAAAAACAAATCTGAGAAGGAGGGAGAAGAATGGGAAGAGTTTTTTTAATTTTCATTTAATTAAAAATATTAAGTTTTTTCTATTAATTAAACAAATCATCAACAATATTAAATCGATGTGTTACAAATGTGTTGATATCAAAAATGAAGTTTCTTTAAAAAAGATGTTATCGTTAGAAGTTATTTTTTTTATAATAACAATATATATTTTATAAGAGTCTTGATTATATGTAAAGGATGTTAAAATCTTTAAAATAAAATAAAAGTTACACGGGAAACATTATATTTTGACATAAATAAACTTGAATGCAAGTATTTTTAGATATGATATTTTTATGTTGAATTTCTTAACATGTGTCATTAATGTACATTATAGTTTTATCCACTAAACTACATGATAAAAAATATTGTAATTTATTTATATAAATTAAAATGTCTTAAATTGTATATCATATAAAATATAATAAATCTATAAACACATTTTTTCCCGTGCTTGGCACGGGCTGATAAACTAGTAATATAATATACATTGATATCAAAAATTTTAAAAAGAACAAATTACAGTGACTTTTATCGGATTCAATTATTTGTGATTCAACTTTGTGTGTTTATTTTTTAGTTTAAATTGAGGTATCATATTAGTTGGTTTAGTGATAATTAATGGTTTAATTGGTGAAGAAAATAACAATTTGATTTCTACAACTTTGTTTAGAAGAGATTAGAATCAATTGATTTAGAACTAAGTATTATTAATTAATTGCGACATAATCTTCTCTTATTTTTAAATGCTATTAGGTTTGCTACAACTAAATCCTATTTTTTCCCTCCTTAATTGGAGCATTAAATACTCTCAACTACCTTTTGTTTTTGTTTTTTGACAAACAATAATGACACTAATTTTCACCTCAATTTTTTCACTTCTCATTCATTAGTCAAAAATAAAAGTAAACACTTTTCCGCTTTTCATATAAAAAAACATGTTATTTTTCTCATATTTTTGACCCATAATTTTTTATTATGCATGGCTAATTTAATTTTTTTTTAATAATTTTGTTTTTCTTAAAGGCTTTAATTCAGAATGGTAGTACAATCAAGTAGTCATTGAGGTTTTAATCATTAAAACAAAATTTAAAATTTATTTTTCTCAATAAATTAATGTTGTCGTTTGTGAGTGATTTCGTTGTTTGTTAATATAAAATTTAAAATATTCTTAGCAATGGCAGCTGAAACAAGGAAAAGTCAAAACAAGAAAATATAGTGAATAACAAATGTGTTATGACTTATGATTCATTCATATCTATATTGCTCTTTCTATAAAATATTACTCAAAAATATATGATTTTAATTAAAATTAGCACTTTTATTTCAAAGTTTCCTTATGGTATGATTCCTCCTATTGATAGTTATATCCTACTAATGCTGGTGTTTTCTATTTTTGTTCTACAGCAACATAGTATGTAATTGTCTATCTCTACAAAGTTTCTTTGAATTTGTAAAGAATACCATAACTTTATATGTCAATCTTTGGATGTTATAAATATTCATGTTTCTATTAATCATTATTGTATATAGAATCTTTATTTGATTTTCTTAGGAAATTATGTCTGTGAAAGATGAAAAGTTGAGAACAGTTTGAGTTTCTGTTGACCGCAAATGCGAGTGTTTGTCAATATTTGAATGATCTTTACTTTATCAGAGTAGAGACTTAAGTGATTCAATCACAATGATAAAAACAATTATTTTTCATCTTCTACTTATGTAACATCCCAGATTGCTTTCGGGATGACCGACTGACCCTACAAACCAACACGAGTCTTTTCAGCATGTTTTGTCCTCACTTACATGCATTCTAGGAAACTTCCCAGAAGGTCACCCATCCAAACACTACTCCAAGTCAAGCACGCTTAACTATGGAGTTCTTATTTGTTGGGCTCCCGAAAAGAAGATGCACCTTGTTGGTATAGGTAGTACCTATCAATCCTTATAAACCATCCTTCAACCATGCAGTCACATACCTGCACAGCCTCAGGATCCCTCTCATCCCGATATGAATTCGGGCTATGTACACCGGCGTTCACTCCCCGCCCTCGTCAGCCTCGGGTATTACATGCCCACCAGCTTCCGCTTGGTTCGTCCTCGAACCACATCGTACTGGGAGAGGTCTGCTCTTATACCATTTGTAACATCCCAGACTGCTTTCGGGATGACCGACTGACCCTACAAACCAACACGAGTCTTTTCAGCATGTTTTGTCCTCACTCACATGCATTCTAGGAAACTTCCCAGAAGGTCACCCATCCAAACACTACTCCAAGTCAAGCAGGCTTAACTATGGAGTTCTTATTTGTTGGGCTCTTGAAAAGAAGATGCACCTTTTTGGTATAGGTAGTACCTATCAATCCTTATAAACCATCTTTCAACCATGCAGTCCCATACCTGCACAGCCTCAGGATCCCTCTCATTCTGATGTGAATTCGGGCTATTGCTTAGAAGCTGCCAGGAGCCGCACATTGTCATGCTTTGTACACCGGCGTTCACTCCCCGCCCTCGTCAGCCTCGGGTATTACAACTTATCTCTTTGATGAATTAATGAACATCCATATTTTATTATACACAAATATTTTTATAATGTTAGCTAGAAACTTTTTTTGTGGTTATCAAAATATATGCAAATTGTCCAATACGATAATTTATTTGGAACTACGTTATCAATTACCTGTGCGAGAGCACGAGTGAAAGTCTAGTATAATTATTATGTAATGTGTGTCTAAATGTTTTTTAGTTTAAATAGGTTTATGACGTTGGTCCAGTGGTAATTAACACTTTTGTTGATAGAATAGATAATAGTTCGATCTCCACAACTGTGTTTGGAAGGGACTAAAACTATTTGATTTAAAAATCGATATTAATAATTAATTGCCACATAATATAATTACGTCATCGCCATCTAGGTAGCGAAAGGAGTTGCATCCTAAGTAGTGAACGGCATTTTTTATTGTTCAACACACCCTTTGCGCCCCCCATGAATCAAAATATTATTGAAAAACACAGTTCATTATAAATAGAATTACTTATTCACTACTTTATTTTTTTAAAACAACTCTAATTTTCTATTTCCTTAAAAATTAAAAAATAAAACAAAATTAAGTTACATTTTTTGTTAAAAACATTATTAATTTTTTATGGTATTTTATTTATATTTTAAATAAAAAATACTCTTTCTTAACAATTGTGTTTTTTTAAAATAAAATAATAGACTAATGTTGCTAAATATATTTCTTCTTTAAAAGCTCTATATTCAATTTGGACCGGCCGTCTATACAACCAAGTGTTTCTATGAAAAAAGAAAATTGTTTTTCGCGCCCTAATATTTCTCACGCGCCTTAATAAATGATCAAAATACGTCCTCGTCACCTAGGTAGAAAAAGGAGTTTGCCTCCTAAGTAATGAACGACATTTTTTATTGTTCAACACTCCCTTTGCGCCCCCCATGAATCAAAATACTATTTAAAAACATAGTTCGCTGACTACATAGTGAGCTCAAACACAAATCGCTAGCTACATAGAGAACTCAAAACACAGTTTTCTATCTGGTCATCGAACTCAAACTCAGTTTGCTAACTAGATAATAAACTCAGTTTGCACTTTAATCAGCGAACTTTATTGGGCCATCCTTATAGAGCTTGAATCCTTAGAATTGGTAACTGCATTTGTTGGATTTTTGAAGATTGGCTACAATTGTGTCAAAAACATATATTAGCCAGATGTGTGGTCAGTTGCTCATGATCACTGATGATGGGTCAGATGTTGTAGCATATGGAACAACATTACGTGATCTGCCAGCTCGCGCCAGCGCGCGTTTATTATTTTATGCAATCTTTTACAAGATTCGCTTTGGTTTCTCTTTTAACCATTACTTGGTGAATAAGTCACGTGTTCGGAAGAAGTCTAAGGCGGTCAAGCCTAGATATATTTTAAAAGGTGATATTGATTTATTTTTCAAGAAGATCTCTTGTTGTAGAAGATTCAAGACTTGGACCTTACAACGTCCAAAGGTGTTTGAAGCCCAAACCCTGTGCTACTCTAGTAGTATAAATATATGTAATGACAGACCCTAAAAGTCAAGCAAAACCGTGTGTGTTCTTAAAGCGTGTGTTTAAGGTTTAGTGTTCTTTGTTAGTTTGTTAGTTTGTTATTTGTTTGTGAACCTTGCTTGTATCATCACTGGTCAAGCTAAGGACGTGTTTGTTAGAGTTGTAATTGTACTTCTTCTAAGCCTTTAGGTACGGAGTAAGTGTTGAGTCGGAAGAGTGTGTCTCTTGTCCAAAGAAAACATATCAAACAAGAAAAGTAAAAGCAACGCTGAGTGTGTTGTTTAGGTTAGGAGTTGAGACGGGGTCTCATATCTAGGAGTTCCTACGTAGGGCTGTCACGTTAGGTAGGGTCTAGGTGGAAGATAAGTAGTGCTGCTACGTTCGTCCTTACACTAGAACTATTATAGTGAGTTCACTCCTGGATTTGTATCCCCTAGATTAGGGCAAGTTGCGCCGAACTGGGTTAACAAACCTACTGTGTTATTTACTTTTCCGCTGATTTTAATTACGTTTTAATTGTGTGTTTGTCCTGAGCTAGACACACGCTCGGACAGTTGTGCTTACATTGTTCACAACGTTTGTCTATCTGGTAGCCAAAATTTCAATTGGCATCAGAGCAGGCACCCTGTTCTGTTTAGGGTGAGCTCTAGGGAGGTTTTTCTGGCAAGAATGGACAAGGAAGGAGGAACTATGAACAGACCACCACTTCTGGTTGGTGATTCTAATTATGATAATTAGAAGTCTCGTATGACAACGTTTCTAAAATCCATGGACCATAAAATATGGAGATCCGTGTTGAAAGGATGGGAACATCCGGTGATTACTGATAAAGATGGCCACCACCACACGAAAACCTGAGGAGGATTGGAGCAAAGAGGAGGAGGCATTGGCTAATGCAAATTCAAAAGCCTTGAATGCTCTATAATGGAGTTGCCTAAGAAGTTTGACATGAAGGTCACTGCAATAGAGGAAGCCAAGGACATTTCAGAACTGAAAATGGATGAATTAGTTGGTTCTCTACAAACTTTTGAGATGTCAGCAAATGAGAGATATGAAAAGAAGACGAAAAACATTGCTTTTGTCTCTAATGCCGAGAAGACTGGTCAACAGAGTGATATGGAGGCTAATGAAAGCATATCTGAAGCTATTGTGTTGTTGAAAAAACAATTTAATAAAGTCTTGAAATTGATGTACAGACGCCCTTAGACTTATGCTTCGGACAACAGTCGCAGCATCAATAGGAATACCAACAATCAAAGGATATCGCAAACTGATGACAAGATGAATGTTTCTTGGTGTGATGAAGATGAATCAGAAGATGATTCCGACACTGCTAAACATGTGGTTGCTTTAACAGGAGTATGTGCATCTGACAGAGATTTTTTTGATGAAGAGCTATCCTATGAAGAATCACTTGAAGTCTATAATGAGTTACTTATCAGAAGTGAAAAGGTGTGTAAGCAAAAAGGAATCATTTCTCTTCTGGAAGCTGATAATAATATACTACTGCAAGTGAACTCAGATCTCAATGATGAAGTTGCTTTACTCAAATCAAAGATAGATAACATGAACAAGCAACTGAGGATGCTCAACAGAGGTACTGACAAATTAGATGAGATTCTGGAGATGGGACAACGTTCTAGAAATGTTAAAGGTATAGGCTTTTACTATAGAGTTGTACCTCATCAGACACAATTTGTACCATCTGTTAGTACGTATGATCCAACTATGTCAAGACAGATGCCTCCACATCAAGTAAGACAACAGACAACTAGTTATAAGCCTAGACGAAAAGATAGATACTATGATTGGGTATGTCACTACTGTGGAAGAAAGGGACATATTATACCTTTCTGTTTCAAATTACATGGTTACCCCGACGAAACTTATTCATCAAGACCTGAGTCTACAAAGAAAAACATCAAGAAAAAGTGGAAGCAAAAGAATGACAAACCCACAATGCAAGATCAATCATTCACTCTTCTGTCCGCTTCTGTTTCCGATCCTATCACTAAACAAGTGGATCCAGGACGGTTATTACTGATGCTCAACCGCTTGCCACTGTTTCTAGTATCGGAGTAACCACACGATGCTCTAAGGTGCTAATATCAAGGAAGAAGAGTTCAAGAAAGGTCGCTTCTGAAGGTGTGAAAAAACACAAGAAGGGGGGGGGGTTGAATTGTGTTTTGGTAATTTTAAAAACTTCTTCTTTAAGTTTAGAAAACTTATCAGAAGCACCAGCGGATAAAGCAAACACAAACAACGCACGAAAACAAAAACAGAAGCAGAAAGAGTAAGAGATATAGAGAGAGAGACAAGCAATTTTATACTGGTTCCTCTTACGAACCGAGAGTAGTCCAGTCCCCTTGCACTTCCAAGGGATTTCACTATAATCACTTTGATTACAATTGCTCAAACACACTAGTAAGAGACTTTGTAATGCTCAAGTTCTAAACAAGAGACTTCCTAACACAAAAGCAAAAGATAATTGAGTTTTGAGCAATTGATATTAAAATCAAAAGCTCTTAAAAACAATACAACACAACTGTAAAGACTCTAACAAATGATTCCTAAGAAAACAAAAGTCAGAAGCACAGACAGAATAACTTCAGAAGCAGTGCTTGCAGTCTTGTATGAAAAACAGAGTAGGTGTTGTTGCTTTTTGAATTTTGCGTCACTTAATCTTCAAGAGTTGTTCTCTATTTATATGAGGTAGAAGAAAAAGAGACGTTTGATGTTACTGACCGTTGCAGAGGTCATTGTCACACCAGCTGTGTAAGGACAAAGGTAACATGGGATATTTGCCATTTCTGGTAAAGCTTATCCATTTATTCCTTTTGTATGAGAATATTCGCCCTTATGTAGTAAAATAGTACTAACGTCACTATCATGATGATAAGGATGTAGTACTATGATTTCACAATCAATCACAGCCTTTAAATTCAAATGATTTCCAATCATTGAATCACTATCAGTTAACACTGACATTCTCTGATAGTTTAATCAGACTTTTATGTTTCCAACATAACTTCTGATTCCTTAGCTTCTGAAATTTATGACCTTCAGACTCAACACAACTTCTGAGTTAACCAGCTTCTGACTTTGGAGTAACTTCTGATCAATGTTGCTTCTGATGTCGTTGCCTCTGATATCGTTGCTTCTGATATCAATTTTTGGCGCTTGTTTCAGAGCTTCTTATATCAAGTGTGAACATAATATAATTTTAATCCTGCACACTTAGATAAAATATTAAAATACCTTATTATTCATTAATACTTTTGTTATCATCAAAACTTTAAGGACTTAGTTAGAACCACATTTGTTCCAACAGCTTCGTCTTCTAAGGGTTCAAAATCCAAAGGTAATAAATCAAAACCCTCTAATGTCCAGAGTGTTGGTTTAAGCATGCATAATCTCTATTGTAAAGAGAATCCGTTTGTTTCGACTGTTGTGGAACCAAGTGCTGACATTTCTGTCAGTAAATCTGAAAATACCCATGTTGAGGGTAATGTTATTGTTGATACTGCTGTTGAAACCCTAGGTTCTGATAATCACAGGATAGATGAAGAATTAGTGGATGATAGGCAAAATGTTTCTATTGAAAAACCTGCTAAGGAAACTAATGGTGAACAAGATGTTAGTATTGCTGAAAATCCTATTGTTATTGTGTCTCATAAGTTGACAGACGCTATGCCAGATGCTCACGCATCTTTGGTACAAGCCCATGTTGAGACTATTGTGGTTCAAGACACTCCTGATACTGAGAGTGTTCATGAGGAAGGTTCACCCAAGCCTCAAGATGAAGATACTGAGAATCAGAAGGTTGTCAATCAAGCTGAGAGTCCTGACAATGTGGTTATGGTAGAAGATGATAAACCAGAAGATATTATTGTGGAGGAAACTCCTGTGACAGGTGTTGCTAGTAGAACAATGAGCAAATCCATCAAAAGTACACATGCTGTGGTTGAAAGTGCCCAAGAGGGCAAGAAGAAGAAAGCTGATACTGGGAAGAAGCCCATGTATGGTCCCCCTAAGGGTTGGAGCAAGGCTGTTCCTCAATCTGCTCCAGGAAAGAAGAATCTCAAGAGAAAAGATCCTCCTACTTTGAGGTTGTTGAGACAGATGTTGCCACTTCTGGCAAAGCGTCTCGTAAAACTATCAAGGGTATGAAAGTACCTTTGGCTTTACCTCCAACACTTTTGGATAATGTATCTTTTCATCTGAAAAGTGATTCTGCTAGGAGGAAGTTATGGGAGAAGAAAGAGGAAAAGACAATGCTTCTGTTGCTTGGATACTACTCTATGTTCTATTTCTGCATTTTATATGCATGATTTATGTTTGCCAGAATTTGTGGCTAAAAAGAGGGAGTAGTAGTTCGTTAGTTCGTTTGCTGAAGTGAAGCTCTAATACATAGCTCTATGTAGCTTTGATACGTTTTGTTGAAGATGTGACAGATGCTCTGACATTTGTCCTTTGGAGGTGTGTGTGCGTATCTTGAGGGGGATTGACTATCTTTATGATATGTGCGCATGTTTGTACGCATGTTTTGAGGGGGAGTTTATCTAACTCTGCTTGTGGAAATTTATTTTTTCCAAAGGCATTTATTCTCTCTATGAACTCACTATGTGAGAGTTTGTTTTCTTTGAGGTTGGACGTATTCTCTTCTGATGATTGCCTCTAATTCTACGTGTAAGTCATCCTTAACCATATAGCCGTTCTAAAGTGTTCTCACTATCTACTATAATATTCTATGCCTATGGTGGTTGAAGGAAGAATTGTTTTTTATCTCTCCAAGAACTGGCTTTCAAATGTTTTAGCCAAAATTTTGCCAAAGGGGGAGATTGTTAGGTTTTTGAAGATTGGCTACAATTGTGTCAAAAACATATATTAGCCAGATGTGTGGTCAGTTGCTCATGATCACTGATGATGGGTCAGATGATGTAGCATATGGAACAGCATTGCGTGATCTGCCAACTCGCGCCAGGGCGCGTTTATTATTTTATGCAATCTTTTACAAGATTCGCTTTGGTTTCTCTTTTAACCATTACTTGGTGATTAAGTCACGTGTTCTGAAGAAGTCTAAGGCGGTCAAGCCTAGATATATTTTAAAAGGTGATATTGATTTATTTTTCAAGAAGATCTCTTGTTGTAGAAGATTCAAGACTTGTACCTTACAACGTCCAAAGGTGTCTGAAGCCCAAACCCTGTGCTACTCTAGTAGTATAAATATATGTAATGACAGACCCTAAAATTCAAGCAAAACCGTGTGTGTTCTTAAAGCGTGTGTTTAAGGTTTAGTGTTCTTTGTTAGTTTGTTAGTTTGTTATTTGTTTGTGAGCCTTGCTTGTATCATCACTGGTCAAGCTAAGGACGTGTTTGTTAGAGTTGTAATTGTACTTCTTCTAAGCCTTTAAGTACGGAGTAAGTGTTGAGTCAGAAGAGTGTGTCTCTTGTCCAAAGAAAACATATCAAACAAGAAAAGTAAAAGCAACACTGAGTGTGTTGTTTAGGTTAGGAGTTGAGACGTGGTCTCATATCTAGGAGTTCCTAGGTAGGGCTGTCACGTTAGGTAGGGTCTAGGCGGAAGATAAGTAGTGCTACTACGTTCGTCCTTACACTATAACTATTATAGTGAGTTCACTCCTGGATTTGTATCCCCCAGATTAGGGCAAGTTGAGCCGAACTGGGTTAAAAACCTACTGTGTTATTTACTTTTCCGCTGCTTTTAATTACGTTTTAATTGTGTGTATGTCCTGAGCTAGACACGCGCTCGGACAGTTGTGCTTACATTGTTCACAGTGTTTGTTTGTCTGGTAGCCAAAATTTTAGCATTAAACATCATGCTTTTTCCTTTTTGTGGAGGAGCTTTAAATTAGAGTTTAATGTGGGTTTAGAAAACTCTTGTTTTCTTATTGGGGATGGTTGCAATGTTAACTTCCGGAATGATAAATGGTGTGGCAATCAACCTCTTTTTCAAACCTTGCAAATTCCAGAGCTTATTCATCAAAACCTCATTTCAAGAGTTTGTGACTTTATTTTTAATTTTATTCTTAATTTTCAGTGGTTCATTTCAACTGGGGTGACCTTTTATTCCCCAACCTCAAGCAGTTAGTTGCGCAAGTTACTATTCATATTTAAGCAAACTTTTTTTTTGAACGACAAATATATATTAATAAGAAATATCAAGTCTCACACAAGATGAGCAATGACCGATAAACAGAGAACCACAGTACAAAAGTGTCGTATATAGGCGGATCACCAATGATCAAAACCAAAACAAAATCCACCGAAAAGAGGTTTATTTTTAATCCCATACTTGGAAAGACATTCAAAGCTTACAAACCACCATTGAAACATCAACTCGACCCAAAAATATACTACTAGATGGTAACTCCGACCTCGAATCAAAAGTGATCGCCCATCAACATCCAAAAAGCAGTTCCGTAAGTCAAAAGTTGATGGAAAATAGTAGTAAAAAAACGTAGTAGATAAGTTTTAGCTTGAAGTCCTCACCCTAACTGAGTAGTCAAAACCGACGAGTGAGATGGTCGACCAGATATTATAAACCTGCAAATCTCAACAGAATTAGAAACCAATAGAGACTCTAAAGAAAGCACTGTAAATCTCAACAGATTTGAAAAGCGGTGAGAGAGTCCAATATCCAGACAACCAAGACACTCACGACAATAACCACACCTCGTCAGCGCCAATACCACTCCATCCACATCACAACAGCTAGCCATCACCACCGCTCACAACCACTACCACAACACGGCAGCCATAGGAAACCCACAAAACTGACCACAAAATCACCACCACTACAAATCTGCCAACGCAAAAGACAGATCTACATATAAAACCACCACACAGGGTAGCTAAACCGCCGAAAATAACTCCAAAGCACCGCCGCCGAAATAGAATAAGCCACCACGACCCAACCCAGAACCCTCGCCACCACCACCACCACCACAACAATGAAAATAACTGAAGATGACAAACACCCAAATCAAAATAGAGCAAGACGACGGCGCGTCACGAGAGCCAGAAATAACATAAACAGGAAACAAACATAGAGAAACAAAAACAGATCGTAAACTCCAGATCTCACCAGAAAAAGCCACACAGCCGCATCGAAACATAACACAATGCTTGTAATACGGCGATGAACCAGAGGAACAACGACAATGGTTCAGACATTGGAAGAAAAGGAAAAAATTGAACTGAAAAACCGGTGGTGCAGAGACAGAACTCGTCGCACCACCACCCCTACAATCTACATCTTGAAAATTTACATTGGATTTGTAGGGTCGAGATCTGGTTTTGGTCTTAGAGAGAAGAGAGAGTGTTTTGCTTTTACTGTTTTAGAGAGATTATTGAAGCAAACTCTTATTGCTTAGTCTGGAATAAGGTTGATTCTGGTGTTTTAACTATCAAAATGATGCATTTCTCTTCAAAGACCATCAGTCCCCATTTGTTCACTAAGTGAAAGCCATTTGGAGTAGGGATATTCCTCCTTTTAAGTCTATGGTAGTTTGGAGATCAATGCATGGTAAGATGTCATTTGATGAAAAATTAATTTTGAGAGGTTACAATCTTCCATCTATTTGTAACTTATATTTTCAACATATTGAAATTTTTTTCATAACATGTTTTTCTTCTTTTCCATTCCAATGAGATTTCAAGGTGTTAGACTACTTGGCTACGCTTAGAGGAGGGTGAATAAGCGTCCTGAAATAAAACAAACGATTTTTCAGTTTACAATAAGAATGCGCGGAAGCTACCTAGATCGGTAGTCTACTTTGCACCTTTCGACCAAAGGGAAAGTAGTATAGCTTTAATAGTTGATTATGAAAAGTCGACTACAATCAAAATGTTTCGAGGCAAGCAAGTTTGTCCAATTTTATATATTGCTTTGAAAACTTATCACACACAATTTTATGGAATTTACAATTTATTGCAACCAAAGTATCAAAACTTGGATTTTGTCGAACACGTGGCTGGCGTGCACAAAAAATCAAGTTTCACAATTCACAATTAAACAGAATGTAAATGAGTTAAGGGATAGAAAATGAAACAAAGATGAGATTTTCGTGTCGTCCTCGCGGTCGGCCGGTACGTTCCCCCCCAACTTATCAAACAGAAAAGTTGAGATTTTCACTAATTCTTCGAAAACGGTTACATATGCACAATTGACAATAATACAATACACGAACGATAAAGACTCAATCTACTATGTTCATCGTAACTTCAATGCGAATTGCGCGACCTCAACACAATCTTGGCTTCTACCTCTGAATCCAACGGTTGATCCTCACACCTATCTTGAACCAAGATCTTTGTGACAACCGTCTAGCCGATTACTTCGCCAAATTGCGTTGATCCTTCAAGCAAGCGATGCCTCTTGAATTCGGATGAGAAACCCAACCTTCAAGAACATTTCAACCCGATCGTAATTCTGATTCACCGCAAATTACATCGAACGTTATCTTCCAAATCCTCTAAGAACCCTTGATTGAACCCATACTCAATCTCAAATTGATGGAGATTTGAAAGAAGATGATGAACTTGTCTTGAATGCACTTTGATCCAAAATATCTCAACAATTCTGATCAAAGGAATGTTTTCCAACTGTTTCTCATTAATACAACAAAACCCCATGTGGCTATTTATAAGGGAAAATAGGATGAAGTGGTTTTAGGCAAATTTTACTACTATGTATCGATACTGTTGAGTTTTGAAGATTGGCTACAATTGTGCAAAAATATATTTTAGCCAGATGTGTGGTCAGTTGCTTATGATCACAGATGTTTGGTCAGATGCTGTAACATATGGAACAACATTACGTGATCAGCCAACTTGCGCCAGCTCGCGTTTTATTAATTTATGCAATCTTTTACAAGATTCGCTTGGGTTTTTCTTTTAACCTTACTTGGTGATTAAGTCACGTTTTTCTGAAGAAGTCTAAGGCGGTCAAGCAGAGATATATTTTAGAAGGTGATATTGATTTATTTTTGAAGAAGATTTCTTGTTCTAGAAGATTCAAGACTTGGACCTTACAACGTCCAAGGATGTCTACAGCCCAAACCCTGTGGTACTCTAGTAGTATAAATATATGTAATGACAGACCCTAAAAGTGAAGCTAAACCGTGTGTGTTCTCAAAGCGTGTGTTTAAGGTTTATGCTTCTTTATTGTTTATTGTTTGTTGTTTGTGAGCCTTGCTTGCGTCGTAACTGATTCATGTGAAGGACGTGTTTGTTAGAGTTGTAATTGTGTTTCTCCTAAGCATTTTGGTACGAAGTAAGTTTGAGTCGGAAGAGTGTGTCTCTTGTCAAAAGAAAACATATCAAAGAAAGAAAAGTAAAAGCAACGCTGAGTGGGTTGTTTAGGTTAGGAGTTAAGACAGGGTCTCATATCTAGGAGTTCCTAGGTAGGGCTGTATCGAGGTTGGGTCTAGGTGGAAGACAAGTAGTGTGGTTATGTTGGTCCTTACACTAGAACTATTATAGTGAGTTCACTCCTGGATTAGTATCCCCCAGATTAGGGCAAGTTGCACCGAACTGGGTTAACAAACCTACTGTGTTATTTACTTTTCCGCTGCTTTTAATTTTGTTTTTAATTGTGTGTTTGTCTTGAGCTAGACACGCGCTCGGACAGTTGTGCTTACATTGTTCACAGCGTTTGTTTGTCTGGTAGCCAGAATTTTAATTGGCATCAGAGCAGGCACCCTGTTCTGTTTAGGGTGAGCTCCAGGGAGGTTTTCTGGCAAGAATGGACAAGGAAGGAGGACCTATGAACAGGCCACCACTTTTGGTTGGTGACTCTAATTATGACAACTAGATGTCCCGGATGACAGCGTTTCTGAAATCCATGGACCACAAAACATGGAGAGCTGTTATAAAAGGTTGGGAACATCTAGTGATTGTTGACAAAGATGGTGCAGCCACCACCACACTCAAACCCGAGGAGGATTGGAGCAAAGAGGAAGAGGCATTAGCTAATGCAAATTCAAAAGCCTTGAATGCTCTATTTAATGGAGTTGATGTGCATATTTTCAAGCTGATCAAAAGATGCACTGTTGCCAAGGAGGCATGGAAGATACTTCAAACTATTCATGAAGGTACATCTAAGGTGTAAAGCTCAAGATTTCAACTTCTGACTAGTAAGTTTGAGAGCTTGAGAATGAAGGATGATGAAAGTATTCAAGAATTTCACATGACTATTCTTGATTATGATAATCAATTTGATGCCTTGGGTGAGAAGATATCTGAAGAAACTTTAGTGAGAAAGATGCTTAGGTCTCTACCTAAGAGATTTGATATGAAGGTCACTGCAATAGAGGAGTCGAAAGACATTTCAGATTTGAAGATGGATGAGCTAGTTGGCTCTTTACAAACTTTTGAGATGTCAGCCAATGAGAGATCTGAGAAGAAGTCAAAGAGCATTGCTTTTGCTGCTGAAGAGTCTGACCAACAAGGTGATATGGAGGCTGATGAAGGTATCTCTGAAGCTATGGTAATGTTGGGAAAACAATTCAGTAGAGCTTTGAAGATGGACAGACGTCCTAAGACACATGCTCCAGACAACAATCGCAGCACTAACAAGAATGTCATTAATCAGAAGAAACCCAGAATTGAGGACAAGATGAATCAAAAAAAAGGGGTTCAATGTCATGAATGTGAAGGGTATGGTCATATCAGAACTGAGTTTGCGACTTATTTAAAGAAGAAAAAGAAGGGAATGGTTGTTTCTTGGTCAGATGAAGATGAAGCAGAAGAAGATCCTGAAATTGCAAACCATGTTGTTGCTTTGACAGAAGTGTGTGCATCTAACAAGATTTTTTTGATGGAGAGGTATCCCATGAAGAATCACCTTAAGTGTATAACGAGTTACTTATCAGAAGTGAAGAGGTGTGTAAGCAAAACGGAATCATTGCTCTTCTGGAAGCTGATAAAAATAGACTACTACAAGTGAACTCAGATCTCAATGATGAAGTTGGTTTACTCAAATCAAAGATAGATAACATGAACAAGCAACTAAGGATGCTCAACAGAGGTACTGACAAATTAGATGAGATTCTGGAGATGGGACATAGTTCAAGGAACGTTAAAGGTATAGGCTTTCACTACAGAGCTGTGCCTCATCAGACACAATTTGTACCAGCTGTTAGTACTTATGACCCAACTATGTCAAGACAGATGCCCTTACATCAAGCAAGACAACAAGCGACTAGCTACAAGTCCAGACGAAAGGGTAGATACTATAATTGGGTATGTCACCACTGTGGAAGGAAGGGACATATTAGACCTTTCTGTTATGAACTATATGGCTCTCCAGACAGAAACTATTCATCAAGATCTGAGCCTGTTGTGAAGAATATCAAGAAGGAATGGAAGAAAAAGGGTGATCAATTCACAAGCAATACTGCTAGTGAGACTGCTCAAATTGCTCACACATCTCTGAGAGCCTCATCTAGAAGTGATTGGTATTTTAATAGTGGGTGTTCCAGGCACATGATTGGAGTAATACAGTTTTTGAAAGATGTAGTGCCACATGTTACTAGCTTTGTAACCTTTGGGGATGGAGCCAAGGGAGAAATCAAGGGTATAGGAACACTGGTGAATGGAGATCTACCAAAACTTGATAAAGTTCTTCATGTAAAAGGACTAACTGCCAATCTGATCAGTGGTAGTCAGTTATGTGATCAAGGGTTAAAAGTCAACTTTACAAAGAATGAATGTTTAGTGTCAAATGCTGAAGGTGACACCCTGATGAAAGGAGTGAAATCAAAAGACAACTGTTACTTATGGGTCTCACAAGACAACACTGTGCTACATATGGATTTGATGGGACCTATGCAAGTTGAAAGCCTAGGTGGTACAAAGTATGCCTTTGTTATTGTTGGTGATTTCTCCAGATACACATGGATCACCTTTATTAAATAAAAGTCTAACACCTTTGAGAAGCTTAAAGATCTTTGCTTACAACTTCAAAGAGAGAAGGAGTGTAGCATAGTCAAAATCAGAAATGACCATGGGAAATAGTTTGAGAATGGTAAGTTCTCTGAGTTTTGCACTGCTGAAGGAATATTTCATGAGTTTTCTACACCTATTACTCCTCAGCAAAATGGTATAGTTGAAAGGAAGAACAAAACATTGCAAGAATCAGCTAGAGTCATGTTACATGCCAAGAAGCTACCATTCTATTTCTGGGCTGAAGCCATGAACACAACCTGTTACATCCATAACAGAGTAACATTGAGAAAAGGTACATCTACTACCTTATATGAACTATGGAAGGACAGGAAGCCAACAGTAAAACATTTTCATGTGTTGGGTAGTAAGTGTTATATCCTAGTTGATAGAGAACCAAGAAGGAAGATGGATGCTAAAAGTGATGAAGGAAGTTTTATGGGTTATTCAAATAACAGCAGAGCCTATAGAGTGTTCAATTCCAAAACCAGAACGATGATGGAGTCTATTAATGTTGTGATAGATGATTGTGGTAAAGATGTTGTGCCACATGATAGCACATTTGACTTAGCAGGTGACACTCAGGGGGAGACAGAAGATGTAGACACAAATGTGGAAGAATCTGAAGAAAGCAGTTCAGAAAATACTTCTCCCAACAAAGGGCCATCTATCAGAATACAGAAGAACCATCCTATAGATCAGGTCATTGGAGATCCAAATCAAGGGATCACCACTAGAAGGAGATATAGTGAGGTTTCAAATTTCTGTTTTATATCAAACTTTGAGCCTGAGAATGTCAAGGAGGCTTTGATTGATGAGTTCTGGATAAATGCAATGCAAGAAGAATTAACTCAGTTCAAAAGGAGTGATGTGTGGGACTTAGTTCCTAAACCAGAGAATGTGAATGTCATAGGAACAAAGTGTGTATTCAAGAACAAGTCAGATGAAAATGGTACTATCACAAGGAACAAAGCCAGACTTGTTGCTCAAGGTTATGCTGAGATTGAAGGAGTAGATTTTGGTGAGACTTTTGCACCTGTAGCTAGGTTGGAATCCATAAGGTTGTTATTTGGAATAGCATGCATCCTCAAATTCAAGCTATATCAAATGGATGTCAAGAGTGCATTCCTCAATGGATATTTAAATGAAGTCGTCTATGTGGAACAGCCTAAAGGTTTCATTGATCCAAGTTGTCTAGATCATGTCTACAAATTGAAGAAAGCTCTATATGGGTTGAAGCAAGCTCTTAGGGCTTGGTATGATAGACTTACTGAATTCTTGGTAACTCATGGCTACAGAAAGGGAGGCAATGACAAAACTTTGTTTGTAAAGGATGAAAGAGGAAAGCTAATGATTGCACAAATCTATGTTGATGACATAGGGTTTGGTGGAATGTCTGACTAGATGGTGGAGCATTTTGTTCAGCAAATGCAATCTGAATTTGAGATGAGTCTTGTAGGTGAGCTAAATTTCTTTCTTGGTCTTCAAGTGAGACAGATGGAAGACTCTATTTTTATCTCCCAAAGCAAATATGCTAAAAGTATTGTCAATAAATTTGGTATGGAGAATGCTACTCCTAAAAGAACTCCAGCTCCCACACATGTGAAACTATCAAAGGATGAAAAAGGTGTAGGTGTTGATCAAAGTATGTACAGGAGCATGATAGGAAGTCTCCTATATCTCACTACAAGTAGGCCAGATATTACATTTGCAGTTGGAGTATGTGCTAGGTACCAAGCTGAGCCAAAGATGAGTCATTTGACTCAGGTAAAGAGGATCTTGAAATATGTCAATGGTACTAGTGATTATGGGATTCTATATACCCATGGGAATAATACTTTGTTGATTGGGTACTGTGATGCTGACTCGGCTAGAACTGCTGATGATTGGAAGAGTATTTCTGGTGGATATTTCTTTCTAGGCAACAATCTCATATCATGGTTTAGTAAGAAGCAAAATTGTGTTTCCTTATCCACAGCTCAGGCTGAGTATATAGCTGCTGGAAGTAGTTGTGCACAATTAGTTTGGATGAGACAAATGTTGAGTGAGTACAATGTCAAGCAAGATGCTATGACATTATTCTGTGACAACCTGAGTGCAATTAATATTTCTAAAAATCCTATACAGCACAGCAGGACCAAGCACATTGAAATTAGACATCATTTTATTAGAGATTTAGTTGAAGAAAAGGTCATCACTCTTGAGCATGTTGCAACTTACGAGCAAGTAGCAGATATTTTTACTTAAGCCCTTGACACTACACAATTTGAAAAATTAAGAGGGAAGTTAGGTATATGCCAGATTGAGGAATTGTAGCAGTTAATTTATTGGAGGCGTGCAGCAGTTACTTTTCTATATCATAACCATTTATTGCACGCAAGTCTAGGAAGCCACTCTCCAACTTCCTCAAGTGTTATTCTTACACATTACAACTTTACTTTTTCATACTCTCAACTTCTCTCTTGCCCGTTTCATCAACATTCAAAGTTTTCTCTTCTGTCGCTCACTCAAGCAAAATATCATCACCATGACTGATTCAACTTCTCCATCCACAATGCAAGATCAATCAACCAATCTTTCATCCGATCCCGTTTCTGATCCTATCACTCAACAAGTGGATCCGGCGACAGTTATTACTAATGCTCAACCTATTGCTATGGTTTCTAGCATTGGTGTGGTCACACGAAGTACTAAAGTTCCGGTGTCGAGGAAGAAGAGTACCAGAAAAGTTTCTTCGTCTTCTGCGAAGAATAAGGGTTCAAAATCAAAAGGTAATACATCCAAACCCTCTACTGTTCAGCGTGTAGGATTAAGCATGCATGATCTTTACTGTAAGGAAAATCCATTTATATCAACGGTTGTGGAACCAAATGCTAGTGAATCTGAGAATGTTGAAGATAATGCTACTGTTGATAATGCTACTAAAACCCTAGGTTCTAATAATCCTAAGGTAGATGATAATTTGATTGAAAAAAAGACCAATTCGTTTGCTGAGAAACTTGTGGAAACTGAGAAATATTTGGTTGATAATCATGTTGCTGAGAAATCAGTTGTGTTTACTGTGAAGCAGACAAATGCTATGCCAAATGCTCACGCATCTTTGGCACAAGCGAATATTGAGACCACTGTGGTCCCAGACACTCCCGCTACTGAGAGTGTTCATGAAGAAGGTTCCCCTGAGCCTCAGACTGCAGAATTTGAGACTCAGCATGCTGAGAGTTCTGACAATGAAAGTTTGTTACAAGATGATGTGGTTCTGGTAGAAGATGATAAACCTGAAGATATTACTGTGGAGGAAACTCCTGTTACTAGTGTAGCTCGTAGGACACGGAGCAAATCTAATAAGAGTACACCTACTGTGGTTGAAAGTGCCCAAGAGGACAAGAAGAAGAAAACTGATACTAGGAAGAAGCCCATGTATGGTCCCCCTAAGGGTTGGAGCAAGGTTCTGCCCCAATCTGCTTGAGGGAAAAAGAGTTTGAAGAGAAAGGATCCACCCGCAAGTGATTCTGACTTTGAGGTTGCTGAGACAGATGCTGCCACTTCTGGCAAAACATCTAGGAAGACAATTAAGGGTATGAAAGTACCTCTATCTATACCTCCAGGACCCCTGGATAATGTGTCTTTTCACCCTTGGATAATGTTTATTTACCACAGAAGGCTGGCTCTGGAAAGAAATCTGAAAGAGGATGTGTTTCAATGTCAAGAGCTTGTGGATTTGCTAACTCATGTTGGGCTGATGAAGACTGTGAGGAATCTAGGATTTTGTTATGACAAGTTGGTTAGGGAGTTTCTGGTAAATGTGGCTGAAAACTGTGATGATGTTAGAAGTCCTAAGTACAAGAAGGTTTTTGTTAGGGGCAAGTGTGTGAACTTCTCTCTTCTGGTTATTAATGAATATCTTGAGAGGTCTACTGAGGAGACTCCTGAGTTGGAGGTGACAGATGATACCATCTGCAAAGCTATCACAGGTAATAAGGTCAAGCATTGGCCTAAACATTTGTCCTATGCTAAGCTCTCTCCATTGTATGCTGTGCTCAACAAATTTGCAGCTACTAACTGGACTCCAACTACTCATTCCAACTTTGTTGCTACTGGTTTGGCCAAGTTTATCTATGTTGTTGGTACCAAAATTTCATTTGATTATGGTGCCTATATTTACTATCAAGTTCTGGAACATGCTAAATCTTATGTTATCAAGTTTCCTATTGCCTTTCCCACTCTACTGTGTGGTATTATTCTCCAGCAACATCCAGATATTTTGGGTGGGACTGATGAGCCCTGCAATAGGCCAAGTCCTTTGTATGTGGATTGTAGGTTGCTGCTGTGTCAAATGCTGCTGATGAAGTTGGTACTTCTGTCCAGTCATCTGGTGTGCTCAACAGGAAACAAATGATTGCTGATCTTTCTGAGACCAGTATGGCTCTTGAGGCCAGAAAGTTGAAGATTGACAAGGTCATTGCAGCTTTAAAGGCTGATAATGAGGAAGTTCAGGAAGAAGAAGGAGGAAAAGAAGATGCTTCTGCTGCTGGTGACACTGAGGAGATGTCAGATGATTCTGATGAGTCTACCTCTGTTTGACTTTGATATTTGTTTCTTTGATTTTCTTTTTCATGTTTTGTTATATCCTGGATTTCTAATGCATCTCTGTGTGCTTCTGGTCTGTTATATGCACTATATGATATTTTCCCTGCTAGGGATGCTACTCTATGTTCTATTTCTGCATTTTATGTGCATGGATTATGTTTGCCAGAATTTGTGGCTAAAAAGGGGGAGTAGTATTTTTTGAAGCTCTAATACGTAGCTTTGATACGTTTTGTTGAAGATCTTACAGATGTTCTAACATTTTTCCTATGGAGGTGTGTGTGTGTGTGTATCTTGAGGGGGAGCAAATATCTTAATGTTTGTACGCATGTATTGAGGGGGAGTAGTTTATCTACTTATCTCTGCTTGTGCTTGTGGAATTTTTTTTTCCAAGGCATTTATTTGAACTTACTATGTGAGAGGCTGTTTTCTTTGAGGCTAGGTGTGTTCTCTTCTGGTGATTGCTTTTGATTCTACGTGTAAGTTTTTTTTTACCATAAAGTCGTTCTGAAAGTGTTCTCACTATCTAGTGTGTTTCTTATGCCTATGGTGGTTGAAGGAAAATTATGTTTTATCTCTCCAAGAACTGGCTTTCAAATCTTTTAGCCAAAATTTTGCCAAAGGGGGAGATTGTTGAGTTTTGAAGATTGGCTACAATTGTGCAAAAACATAGCCAGATGTGTGGTCAGTTGCTTATGATCACAGATGTTTGGTCAGATGCTGTAGCATATGGAACAACATTACGTGATCAGCCAGCTTGCGCCAGCTCGCGTTTTATTATTTTATGCAATCTTTTACAAGATTCGCTTGGGTTTTTCTTTTAACCTTACTTGGTGATTAAGTCACGTGTTTCTGAAGAAGTCTAAGGCGGTCAAGCCTAGATATATTTTAGAAGGTGATATTGATATATTTTTGAAGAAGATTTCTTGTTCTAGAAGACTCAAGACTTGGACCTTACAACGTCCAAGGATGTCTAGAGCCCAAACCCTATGCTACTCTAGTAGTATAAATATATGTAACGACAGACCCTAGAAGTCAAGCTAAACCGTGTGTGTTCTCAAAGCGTGTGTTTAAGGTTTAGTCTTCTATATTGTTTATTGTTTATTGTTTGTGAGCCTTACTTGCGTCGTAACTGATTCAAGTGAAGGACGTGTTTGTTAGAGTTGAAATTGTGCTTCTCCTAAGCCTTTAGGTACGGAGTAAGTTTGAGTCGGAAGAGTGTGTCTCTTGTCCAAAGAAAACATATCAAAGAAAGAAAAGTAAAAGCAACGCTAAGTGTGTTGCTTAGGTTAGGAGTTGAGACGGGGTCTCATATCTAGGAGTTCCTAGGTAGGGCTGTCACGGGGTAGGGTCTAGGTGGAAGACAAGTAGTGTGGCTACGTTTGTCCTTACACTAGAACTATTATAGTGAGTTCACTCCTGGATTGGTATCCCCCAGATTAGGGCAAGTTGCGCCGAACTGGGTTAACAAACCTATTGTGTTATTTACTTTTCCGCTGCTTTTAATTACGTTTTTAATTGTGTGTTTGTCCTGAGCTAGACACGCGCTCGGACAGTTGTGCTTACATTGTTCACAGTGTTTGTCTGTCTTGTAGCCAGAATTTCAGATACAAATTTAAGTATGTATCGATACATATCAGCATGTGTTGAGTCCTTTGGTATTGGCTGCTTTTTTGGTGTGATAAACCTTGTAGCAGGATGTGCGATATAATGCTTCAAACATTTTATCATCTCACTGGAAGTGTTCGCGCGCCTTTTATATTTTTATGGAATATCTGTTTCTCTCTTATGTATCTTGCATGACGTGTTTAATGCATCAGATTCTCGTCAAGAATATTTTTATAAAGAATCTCCATGAAGTATATTTCTGCTGCAGAAGATCTCTTTTAATTATTATGGAGTAATTGGTTGGGCTAAACACAACAAGCCCAAGTTACTTATGAATCAAGAATGTTCTACTGGTGTATTTAAAGGAGAAGCTAAACCTAATCCTTGTAAGAGTTGTTCACGCTGTTTTTGCTCTTGTCTAGGATTCTAGGTTTTGTGTGTGTTTATTTGTGAGCCTTTCTGGTGTCTCATTAATGCAAGTTTAGGACTGTGTGTTTCTTGTGTAACGTAAAGTTTGTTATCCTCTCCTAAGATTTGAAGTACGGAGTTAGGATGTGTGTGGTTATAACACTCTAAGCCTTTAGGTACGAGTGTGTAGTTTTTAGGAGATTACAACAATAAGACTTTTGGGTAAACATCATAGATGTAATACATCGGAATAGTGTAGCCAGCTATGGAACCTGTCCTAGACTAATAAGACTTAACAAATAGTGAATTGGTTTTGCAAGCAATTGAACCCAAGACACTTGATGTCTGTTAGCGGTCTTATAATCACATTACACCCCCACAATTCTTGTTGTTACGCGGTTGTGCGCGAATAGGTCGTGCGCGTGCCTAGTATTCATGAGTGCTCTAGAGATTTCGCCACGATCTCATGCAAGCGGCCCCACTTGATGTCAGACACCTAATATTAGCAAATGTTAGAACGATATTAAGTGTCTTTAATCTTAACTTTAATGTTTTTTATCGTCGGTGAAATTGGAGATTTTTACTGAGATAGTGCCAACGCGCTATTTTAATATAAAAAAAAATTGTCACATTAGTTTTATAAGCTTTAAATGAGTTTGGAAACATTTTTTTGTCTCGTCGGAATTTCAAAAATAATTTACTATTGATTTTTGAGAAAACGGTTAAGATATATCCGCTGTTTGAAAATTTTACGGTTTCTGATTTCCGTCGAAATTTAAATGGAGACCTTATATATCGACTGTGGTGAGAATTTGATTTTATTATATTTTTCCGAGCTAAGGAGTGAAAATTTATACGGAATAAAATTTATTCGAAAGTTTGTGAATTGTTTTAATTAAATTGTTTACGGTAGATTTATTTGTTTCCGTAAAATTTATCGATATGTGAAATTCGACTCATTTAAGAACTAGCACGGGGACTGAGCGAGATGAGTTGACAAGATAACAAAATATCTAGATATTTATGTTAAGAGACTTGTTATACAAGATTGGATGAATGACTAGGATTTAGTCTTAAAACTTTATACCTTTTGATCCAAGGGTCAAGGCTTGATGGTTTGTAGTATAAGTAGCAACTTAGAAAGTTGAAAATCATTTTCTCTTCCTCTCAAAAGAAAACAGAACTGTAAGCTCCCTCCCCCTCACATATAAACCTTCATAACCTTGTCATTTCTTCACCAAATGATTAAATTTCAAGCTTGTTGGAAGCTATGCAATGGCATGAATCTTTCTCCTAAGGTAACATAGAGTTTTCTCTTCTTTTACATAGTTGGCCAAGCTCTTAAAGTTTGATGATGGTTTATTTCATTTTCTTTTCTAGCTCATTATCTTTGTTGAACTTATAGATCCATGTTAGTGAGTGTTAGATCTGTCGCGGCGCGAAAATTGCCCGAGCGTTTAGGACACTCGGAATGACATAGAGTCGCCACCAAATTTTATTTTAAAGGGAAATATTGATAAAACCTTAAGGGTAAGACGGTCATCGCAACCATCTTTGGGTTCGGGAGTTGGTTATGCAAGGGGAAGGTATTAGCACCCCTCACATCCGTTGTACCCAATGGGAACCTCCTAATAAATTCTAGGGTTCTTAGGGTTTGTTTACGTGTCTTTTATGTTGTTTTATTTTATTTACAAATATTTACGAGAAAAAAAGAAAAATTAACACTACAACATTTTTGTTCTATGGCAACAAAGAAAAACCGTTGCATAATCTAAGAAAACCGTTGTCGTTGGCTATAAGAACGGTTTTCCTGCCGTGGTGTTCTGACGGGTTGTCTTAGCCTTTCAGAACGGTTTTTTATTAAAGGACAACGGCATCGGTAAAACCATAGTTTTAGATAGCTTTTAAGGGACGGTTTTCATACTTCACAAAGGAAACGATTTTATTCTGTTGCCGTTGGCAAATTTTATAGAACGGTTTTTGTGGAGCTACACCAACCCGTTTGGCCGTTGTTACAAGATAACCGTTGCTATGAAAAGATCTTGGAGAACAGTTTTTTAATCTTAAAGAACACCTCAAAACTGTTGTTTTTGGTTATACCAAATAAAAAAAAAAATTAAAGCCTGACACAAATAGAGTACTCCATTTATTAATAAACCTTCCAAACTATATACATAATAATTCTCTAAAAAAAAAAACACTACATGCATAATAATCAATAATTGCTATAAACCTTCTAAGTCTAAATAATCAATTACATTGTATGAGTATCTTCCTAAATCCTAACTAACAAAACAACACAAATCTAATTACTATTTCAAGAACTTGAAGTTGATGCCTTTTGTCTCGACTGTCGCATACTTCCAAAGCCATGATAGTTGCAGGGGACAGAGTCAAGTTTGCGCCCTTCATGTTTGGAAACAATGTGCTAACCTAGCACATTATTAGCATAGAATTATGGAGTTAAATTCAAGATTGATATGACAAAAAAAAACTCCTAACAAAGATCAAATGGACAAGGAAACATATAATTAATATAGTCAAACTCTATGTAAACATGCTTGTACATGTTCAATCAATTTGGTTAGATTAGTGACAACAAACATCTCTAAAGTCTAGCTAGCAATATAGCAAGTCACATGACAGAATCAATGTACATGTTCAATAAATGGTTTCAATAACAGTGTGCTTGCATACCTGTTTTTAAATGATGAATGTACTTTGTAAAACTTATATAATAGTTACAATGGGACTGGATCAAATATTTGGCATGGCAATTGCTTTAGGTAAGTTCCATTGTGCTTCAAAAAATCCAGGAGAAATTATCCAAAAACATTCAAATTATAGTGGCAATAACATTGCCTTCCTGCACATATAAAGAAGCTACTTAGTAGAATCAAAAGAATAAGTGGCAATAAATTATAAAATCGAAGGGTAACAACAATGACCAAATTCATGTCTAAGATCTTTTGAGCGGTGATTTGACTCAGTACACATTTTACACTACAAAGCTGATTTAACACTAGAAAGTATTACCAAATTTATGCCCAATATCTTTGGAGGACTAACTACTCTATTTGTTTTCATACCAGTTAATTAAATTAACAAAACCTTAGTTAAATGTGTATTCCAATTTCAAAACTACAAAATAAAACAATAATTTTTAGTTTCCCCTTATCTTGAGGCTGAAGTTGTTGGAACAAATGTGGTTCTAACTAAGTCCTTAGAGTTTTGATGATAACAAAAGTATTAATGAACAATAGGGCATTTTAATATTTTATTTAAGTGTGGAGGTTCAAAATTATACTAAGATCACACTTGATATAAGAAGCTCTGAAACAAGCGCCAAATTGATATCAGAAGCATTGATATCAGAAGCAACGATATCAGAGGCAACGACATCAGAAGCAACATTGATCAGAAGTTACTCCAATGTCAGAAGCTGGTTAACTCAGAAGTTATGTTGAGTCTGAAGGTCATAAAATTTCAGAAGCTAAGGAATCAGAATTTATGTTGGAAACATAAAAGTCTGATTAAACTATCAAAGAATGTCAGTGTTAACTGATAGTGATTCAATGATTGGAAATCATTTGAATTTAAAGGCTGTGATTGATTGTGAAATCATAGTACTACATCCTTATCACCAGGATAGTGACGTTAGTACTATTTTACTACATAAGGGCAAATATTCTCATACAAAAGGAATAAATGGATAAGCTTTACCAGAAATGGCAAATATCCCATGTTACCTTTGTCCTTACACAGCTGGTGTGAAAATGACCTCTGCAACGGTCAGTAACATCAAATGTCTCTTTTTCTTCTACCCCATATAAATAGAGAACATCTTTTGAAGATCAAGTGACGCAAATTCAAAAAGCAACAACACCTACTCTGTTTTTTATACAAGACTGCAAGCACTGCTTCTGAAGTTATTCTGTCTGTGCTTCTGACTTTTGTTTTCTTAGGAATCATTTGTTAGAGTCTTTACAGTTGTGTTGTATTGTTTTTATGAGCCTTGATTTTAATATCAACTGCTCAAAACTCATATATCTTTTGTTTTTGTGTTAGGAAGTCTCTTGTTTAGAACTTGAGCATTAGGAAGTCTCTTACTAGTGTGTTTGAGCAAGTGTAATCAAAGTGATTATAGTGAAATCCCTTGGAAGTGCAAGGGGACTGGACTACTCTCGGTTTGTGAGAGGAACCAGTATAAAATTGCTTGTCTCGTCTCTCTCTCTTTATCTCTTACTCTCTCTCTGGTTCTGGTTCTGTTTCTGTTTCTGTTTACGTGCATTGATTGTGTTTACTTTATCCGCTGGTGCTTCTGATAAGTTTCCTAAACTTACAAAAGTTTTTAAATTTACCAAAACACAATTCAACCCCCCCCCCCCTTCTTGTGTTTTTCACACCTTCAATTGGTATCTAGAGCTCTGGTTGTTACGCATCACTTAACAGTGAAACAAAAAGATCCTGAAAAACACTATGACTGAAACTATTGAGAGTTCTAAGAAGATTGAAATTCCATATGATTACAACTCTGAGAAAGGAGAGAAAACTGGAAGTGTTTACAGCAAAGCACCTAAGTTCAATGGTGACCAATCAACCTTTAGTTGGTGGAAATACAAAATATATCCACACATTATAGCTGAAGATGAAGGGTTGTGGGATATCATTGAAGAAGGTTTTAGCTTTCAAGAACACCTTGATGAAGATGGCAAAACTACTGCTGTTGTTAAGAAGACTTTCACAGCTGAACAAAAGAAAGAGTGGAAAAGACATAATAGAGCTATATCTATTCTTGCTGAATGCATCACTCATGATGAATTTTTGAAACTTGGAAACAGATCAAGTGCTAAAGGTATTTATGACTCTTTGTGTGCTACATATGAAGGGAACTAACAAGTGAAAGAAGCAAAAGCAAATCTTCTAGTCCATCAGTATGAAATGTTTAAGATGAAAGACTCTGAAAACATTGAAGAAATGTATGCAAGGTTTAAAATCTTGGTTTCAGGTCTTGGAGTCTTAAAGAAGAGTTATACAACTTCTGATCATGTGAAGAAGATTCTGAGGTGTTTACCACCCAAGTGGAGACCAAAAGTCACTGCTATTCAAGAAGCAAAAGATCTCAATACTTTGAGCCTAGAAGAGTTAACTAGTTCTCTCATAAGTCAC
The DNA here is from genome assembly GCA_951804385.1 of Trifolium dubium. Taxonomy (NCBI): domain Eukaryota; kingdom Viridiplantae; phylum Streptophyta; class Magnoliopsida; order Fabales; family Fabaceae; genus Trifolium; species Trifolium dubium. The sequence continues at coordinate 19,075,321 of OX638066.1, forward strand.
GAGATGGAACTAGCTTCTGATGAGCCAAAGAAGAAATCAAAGTCATTGGCTTTGCCAGCAACTTTGAAGTCTCCTAAGGCTCTAAAGGCTAAAATTATTGAATCTGATGCTGAGGAATCTTCTGTAGATGAACAGGAAGATGGATCAGATGAGGAACTTTTTGCTTTAATTTCAAAGTTTAGAAAATGGAACAAATACAAGAACAACAAAGCTTCTGGGAAAAGTTCTGGTTCAAAGAGTTATGGAAACAAAAATTCAAGTTTGAAAGAAAAGAAAGACAGCTCTAAGAATAGTTGTTTCAACTGCAAAAAGACTGGTCATTTCATTGCTGATTGTCCTGAGTTAAGCTCAAATGATAAAGGGAAAAAGGGCAGTTTCAAAAACAGAATGAAGAAAAGTCTTATGGCAACTTTTGAAGATCTGGAAAAGTTATCAGATGAAGATGATGATGATGAAGAGGCTAACATAGCTCTAATGGCTACAACATCTTCTGAAAATGAATCAGACATGGATGATGAATCTGATACTGATGATATTGATGAGGTAATCTCTAAACTTCCTCATGATAAGCTTCTGATTGCACTTAAAGACACTATGAAGCAATATATAATCAAGTCAAATGATTTCAAAAGTTTAAAAAATAAAGTTGACTTGCTTATAGAGAAATCTAATCTACTTCAAACTCAATACAATGAATCTATTCTGAAAATCAAAGAGCTTGAAGAAGGTTGTGTTGCTTGTAACAAATCTCATGATAAGCATGAAGTTGCTCTTCATGAATTTGTGAAACATAATGTCAATAAGAGCAAGGTTGCTTCCATGATCTATAGTGTTAGTAAAAACAAAGGTTATGGGCTTGGTTATTCTGCATCTTCTGATAAAGATAAATCAACCGATCTGATTGTTTAAGCAAAACACCTCCTCCTCTCTATTCAACTTTTGTTTCAGAATCTGGAAACTCTAAGAAAGTTTCACAAACTACAGTTTTGAATAAGGGTAAGTCAAAAGTTTCAGAAAGTAACACTTCAGAAACTAAGACCAACTCTAATTCAAAAATGAAGTATTCAGAAGTTAAGATTCTGAAGAGACCAGTTCCTAAGGAAACTCAGGTTCTGATAACTTCAGAAGCTAGTACTTCTAATACAAAGTCTGTGAAACCTATTAGAAGTTTTGGCAAGAAGAAGTATGCATCTCAAACAAGTTTTCAAAAATCATACTTCTACAAGGCCTACACTAGCAAATCAGGACCCAACAAGTTGTGGGTACCAAAATCTGAAATAGTTTATTTCACAGGTTTGCACTCAAAGAGAGTAAAAGGAAAGTACTTGGTACCTGGACAGTGGTTGCTCACGACACATGACAGGAGAAAAGGATTTGTTCCTCACCCTAACTCACAAAGAGGGAGGGAATGTAGGATTTGGTGGGAACCAGAAAGGAAAAATAATTGGTACTGGTATAGTAGGTAACTCTTTCTCAACTATTTCTGATGTTTTGTTAGTTGATGGATTATTTCATAATCTTCTGAGCATAAGTCAATTATGTGACAGTGGATATGAAGTGGTATTTAATAAGAACACATGTACTGTAAACAAATACTCTAATAAGTCTATTGTTTTCAAAGGGAAGAGAAAAGGCAATGTTTATAAAATCAACCTTTTTGAACTAAAAGAACAAGATGTTGTTTGTTTATTGACTTTGAGTGAAGAAAAATGGGTCTGGCACAAGAGATTGGGTCATGCTAACTGGAGATTAATCTCTACGTCTAGACCTTTGGAATTACTTCATATTGACTTATTTGGACCAGTTAGCACTGCTTAAATAAGTGGTAAGAAGTATGGACTTGTCATTGTTGATGATTATAGTAGATGGACATGGGTTAAATTCCTCAGATCCAAGGATGATACATATTATGTGTTTAGTACCTTCTGCACTCAAATACAAGTTGAAAAAGATTTGAAAATTGTTAAAGTAAGAAGTGATCATGGTGGTGAATTTGAAAATGAATCGTTTGAAATCTTTTGTGAAAATAATGGAATTCTCCATGAGTTCTCTTCTCCTAGAACTCCACAACAAAATGGGGTTGTAGAAAGAAAGAACAGATCTTTACAAGAGATGGCCAGAACCATGATGCATGAAAATAATTTGGCTAAGTATTTTTGGGCAGAAGCAGTAAACACAGCTTGTTACATTCAAAATAGGATCTATATCAGACCTATGATGAAAGTAACAGCATATGAATTGTTCAAAGGAAGAAAACCTGATATTTCTTATTTTCATCAATTTGGATGTACTTGTTATATCTTGAATACAAAAATTCATTTAAAGAAATTTGACTCTAAAGCATCTAAGGGTATCTTCATTGGATACTCTGAGCATTCAAAGTCATACAGAGTGTATAACTCTAAAACTAATACAGTTGAGGAGTCTATGCATGTAAAATTTGATGATAAAGTGCCTGATGATGAAAAATCAGAGCCTGTTGAAGTTATTGCAGATAAACATGATTCAGAAGAAGAAAGTTCAGAAGTTCATATGAGTTCAGAACTTGAATCACCTTCTGAAGACAAAGCTGCTTCTGAAACTGTTCCAATATCTCAAGAAGATAGTGAATCAGATGCTGAGATTGAAGAAGTTATCAAGAAGAACTCATTCAAATATAGGTCATCTCATCCTCAAGAGTTAATTCTGGGAAACAAAGATAGTCCTAGAAGAACAAGATCAAGCTTTCAAAAGGAAGATTCAATGGTGTGTTTAGTCTCTACCACTGAACCTAAAAATGTTGAAGAAGCTTTAAAGGATGAAGCATGGGTACTAGCTATGAAAGATGAACTATATCAGTTTGAAAGAAATGATGTTTGGGATCTTGTTTCTAAACCTGTAGACAAAAACATTATTGGAACAAAATGGGTTTTCAGAAACAAGCTAAATGAACAAGGAGAAGTCATAAGAAACAAAGCAAGATTAGTTGCACAAGGATATAGTCAACAAGAAGGAATTGACTACAAAGAAACTTTTGCTCCAGTTGCAAGATTGGATGTAATCAGACTATTCCTATCCTATGCAGTTAATCATGGTATTATCTTATATCAAATGGATGTGAAGAGTGCCTTTCTTAAAGGTTTTATCTCTAAAGAAGTTTATGTCAAACAACCCCCTGGATTTGAAAATTCTCAAAACCCAGATCATGTATTCAAACTAAAGAAGTCACTTTATGGTCTTAAACAAGCACCTAGAGCTTGGTATGATAGACTAAACAACTTTTTGATTGATAATGGTTTTGAGAAAGGGCAAGTTGATTGTACTCTTTTCAGAAAGACTTTAAAGAAAGACATTTTGATTGTCCAAATATATGTTGATGATATCGTGTTTGGGTCAACAAATGCTACTCTTTGCAAGAATTTTTCAAAGCTTATGGAGAAAGAATTTGAAATGAGTATGATGGGTGAAATGAAGTACTTTCTTGGAATACAAGTTAATCAAACAAAGGAAGGAACTTATATTCATCAAACCAAATATACCAAAGAGCTTCTGAAGAAATTCAACTTGGAAGATTGCAAGCCTATGAACACTCCTATGCATCCAACTACAAGCCTGAACCTGGATGAATCTGAAGGCAAAGTTTATCAGAAAGCTTACAGAGGTATGATTGGTTCCTTACTCTATCTAACTGCATCTAGACCTGATATTTTATTCTCAGATTGTTTATGTGCAAGATTTCAATCAGATCCTAGAGAATCTCATCTCACTGCTGTGAAGAGAATCTTTAGATATCTGAAAGCAACTTGTAATTATGGATTACTTTACAAGAAATCCAATAAATATGAGTTAAATGGATTCTATGATGCTGATTATGCTGGAGATAAACTTGAAAGAAAATCAACAAGTGGTAGTTGCCAATTTATGGGTGAAAATCTTATCTCTTGGTGTAGCAAAAGGCAGACCACCATTGCTATGTCAACAACAGAAGCAGAATACATTTCAGCTGCTAAATGTTGCACACAATTTCTTTGGATGAAATATCAATTAGAGGATTATCATATAAGCAGTCACTATATTCCTTTATATTGTGATAATACTGCAGCCATTCAGCTTTCTAAAAATCCTGTTTTATACTCAAGAGCTAAACACATAGAGATCAAACACCATTTTATTAGAGACTATGTTGAAAAAGGGGTTATAAACATCAAGTTTGTTGAGACTGAAAAACAATGGGCTGATATTTGTACTAAACCTTTATCTGTTGAAAGATTTGAATTTATAAAGAAAAATCTCAACATGGTGTTTGTTCCTGATTGTTAGCTTTTGAGAGTGAAATTCTTTTAAATTCTGATTTTAATCAGAAGCTGTTGGATTTCAGAACCTCAAGGTCAGAAGTTCTGATAGATAACTACTTCTGATAATAATCAGAATCAAAAAATGGTTCTGATATGGTAGTGGAACAGTTTGTGTCCTATTTTCTTTTAACTGCTGTCTACTAACTTGTCAGTTATTTAAATAAACCTCTATACACGTGTCTGTTTGTATTTAGATTGATTGTTGGTTAATGATGATTAAGTGCTTTATTTAGAAAATGACTCTCTTGTCCTTTTGCGTGGTACTGTTTTGTTGTTTGTTTGTTTTCTAAAAATATACATGTCATACACGTTATACACTTACACACAAGCACTCACTACAAACACTTTTCATATTCTTCTAAACCTCCAAACGATTCTATTCTTCTAAACCTTCAACAATGGCATTGTCATCCTCTGCTCAACCTAATGTTACTTCTCAAACTGCTACATCCTTATTCGTACCTGAAGTTGGTCCTATCGTAAATCTCCAAAAACAACAAAAGTTCTCAATCTCTACGGATACGATGAAGTTCAAGAGTTCTCATCTCAAGTGCGTTGTTGAAAAGAGAGTTGATTTCAACAGCTTAAAGGCAAATGGTTTTGATGTACAGAAAATGTTCTTTGAACAAGGTCTAGAAAAGTACTTTAACATCTTAAACGGTCCAGTTTATGATGAAATGGTAAAAGAATTCTGGATGAAGGCATATGTTTTTGACAGAGAAGCTGCTTACCAAGAGGTGGTTAAGTTGGCTAAAACAGCTCCTCACTTAAAAGGAAAAACAAGAGAAGAATTAGGGCTTCCAGCTTTTACTCAAACAGAAATCAGATCCAATATTGCTGGAATGGATATTGTGATTACTGCTGATCACATAGCCAAAGTTCTCAACTTACCCAACAATGGAATGTATCTGGGTGGATACAAAAACAAGGGTCACAACTCATCTATTCAAACTCAGCTGTTTGATAAAGAAAAATCCTCTGAGCAAAGAGACTTAAAGAATTTGTTTAAGGTTGTCTACAAAATTCTGTTTGAATCTATTGCTACTAAGGCTGGTGGTACAAACTGTATTTCTTCTGAACAGAAATACTTTATGTTCTATTTACATAAGTTTGTAAAGATGAACATTCCAAAATACATCTTTGATCATCTCTGTGAAGTAATCAACTGTAGCATTGAACTTGGTCACACCAATTGTCATCATGCTAGGTTACTCTCACATATGTTTTTCTTAAGCAACTTTCCACAAATTCTTGAGAAGGATTATCCTGGATTTGTGAAGGCATCTTATTTGGAAGAGAGAGTTGTTGATGGAAGATCTCTCAAGAAGATGCATCTGATAAGTGGAAAAGCGGTATTTCCAAACAATCCACTTCTGATGGTTAAAGAGGATCAAAGACTGTTGTCAACCTTCCCTGAAGTGAATACAGAAGGAGCAATGGTAATTGTCAAAGGCTTAATCAAGCACTGGGAGGAGTATGGTTTTGAGACTGCTGGTAATGAGGTGGATATCACCAAACTTGGTTTTGACAAGAAACAAGACTTTGTGATGAAAACTACTATGAGAAGGGAAAGAATACCAAAGAAAAATCCAAATGCTGGTATCTCTATCATAAGTGATCAAGAAAGGGAGAAGCGTGAGAAGGAGGCCAGAACAAAGAAGGCAAATGAGAATCAGAAGAACAAGAGGAAGCTTGTATGTTCTGATGATGAGGAAACTGATGAGGAACCTCTAGAAGTAAAAAGGAGAAGGATTAAGAAGCTCAAGGAAGAAGAAGCAGCCATGAATCAAATGCAGAATCAAGGTATGTCTTCTAAAAACATTGTAAATGAGTCTACTGAATCTCAATCTAGGGATGTGTCTTCTATGCCTAAACCTTCTTCTGAACCTGATGTTGTTGTACTAAAATCATCCCCTGAACCCACAACAACTGCTGAACCTTTGCATGAGCCCTCTGTGTTAGATATGCTATCTGAGCATTTATCTCCTCAAACCATTCACACTGAAACTACAAAATTGCCTGAAACACCATCCAAACCAATCTCTGAAGAGAAAAAGAAAACTAAGTTAGATGAACTTGAAGAGGAACTCTTCAAGATTGTTAATGACTTTAGTTCTGACTCTTCTTCAGATGATGAACAACCTTTAACCCCACAACATGTCAAAACACCTGTCAAACAACCAACTCCATCTAAACCAACCATTCAAATCATCAATCCTTTAACTGAAGTTACTTATGAATTACCTTACACTGTTACTTCACCTCCCATATCTCCAATTCATAATACAACAACTTCTGAGCCACAAAACTTTTCTCAAACCTTCTATGAGCCTGAAATTTCCTATCAATCTATACTTGACAACATAGTGTCTCAACACTCAAACAACACTGTGTCTAGTATTGAGATTCTAGACAGGCTTATTAATAATGATATTAGAAGATTGCATGCGTTGAAATCTTCTCATGCTATCATGCCTAATCAGATTGTGCAGAAGATTGATGAAATTGATGGTTATCAGAGGTTAATTATGGCTGCCTTGAAGAAGAAGTATGTTGAAGAGCTTACTTATGAACATCTGCAGTTCTGTGATGAATTTGAGAATGCTTTTGAAAAATCTATTCAGAAACAGAAATTTGCTCTTACTAACTGCTCACATGAAGAGATGGTCTTAATGGAAATGGAACAGAAGATGATGATGTTGAATGATATAAACAAATATGATGGTGGAGAATCAACAAAGATGATAACTGAAAGTGCACATATTAATCATGAGACAAGATTCCTGAAACTTGAAGAAATTCAGAAGGAGCATACAAACAAGTTAATCTCTTTGGAAGCTGGGGTAAATGAAGTCAAGTCAAATCAGAAAGATCTGAAGGAAACTATTGACAAGAATGCTGAGAAGACTGACAAACAGTTTGAGAAACTGCTGTCTCTGTTTGAAGCTCACTTGCTACCCAAACCTTCTTCATTTCAACCCTAGGATTCTATGTCGGTGCACAATTTTTTATTGCATTTCAATTTGGTTGTAATGCCTGAACATGTTATTTTTATTATTGCATGAACATCTTTGCTTATATCTTATCTGTGTTGCATTATATCTTATATCTTATCTGTTTTTAGAAAACGTTTTTCAATGTAAAAGCACAGAGAAATAATAGAAACAATTCAAAGCATAAACCATGAGACTTTTATTGATTATAAAAGAATAATTAGTACATAAGATCCTAATTCTATTTAGAGTCTACATCTGACTTCTGAGAACTAGCAGAGCTTGAGTTCACTGTTGGAGATTGAAGAATCTCTAAGTAACTCATATAATCAAACTCTGTCCTATCAGAATCAGAAGGGGATTCTGAAACTTCATTAACAGATGGATCATATGTTCTGAGAAATTCTGCATAATCAGAATCAGTTTCATCAGAATCTGATGAAAGTGTTATATACACTGGATCTTTTGGTGCTGCTTTTGATCTGAGTCTATTACTTCTTCTTAATGGAGCTGAAGAAGAACCTTCCTCTTTCAACTTCCTTCCTTTTGGCTTGGATTTTGAAGCTAATTCTTCTTTCTTCACTTCTTGTGGCATCTTACCTTTGTTTGCTCTTCTATCCTTATCCATTATTCTGAAAATAATGTGTGGAAGTGTTGAGTAAATTGAACTTGGTAACGTACTGCTTTTATAGACTTCAATTGGTTTAAGTCATGTGGTTTTTCAAGAATGTCATTTATGATACAGTTGTAACTGTCCACTGACTTGACTACTTGGAAGTTGTGCTTTGACTGTTTTCTGTCTTTTATTAATGTCTTTACTTCTTTTTGTAAAACTATTTTTGTTTGATAACAAAAGGGGGAGTAAGAGTCATTAATCTAACAATGCGAAGCACATAACTAAAACCAAAAATGAAACCAAAAATATTTACAGTTTTGTTTAATTTATTTTCTACCTATATTATGTGGGAAACATAAGTTTATATTGAACTAAATTTTTCATATGATGAAAAATGAAAAGAGTGCAATTGTTTTCATCTTCTATCAGACTTAGGGGGAGAGCGTGCAAAACTATTCCTTGAGAGTCAAAATATGAAAAATTTGAGTCAAAATAAAAATATGTTTTATACTATTTTAATTATTCAAATGTTAAACTTAGGGGGAGTTTGCAAAGCTTGTGAACCTAAGTGAAACTTGGAAAATTAAAATAACAACCATTGTTAATTAATACAAAGTTTGTCATCAATCAAAAAGAGGGAGATTGTTGGAACAAATGTGGTTCTAACTAAGTCCTTAGAGTTTTGATGATAACAAAAGTATTAATGAACAATAGGGCATTTTAATATTTTATTTAAGTGTGCAGGTTCAAAATTATACTAAGATCACACTTGATATAAGAAGCTCTGAAACAAGCGCGAAATTGATATCAGAAGCATTGATATTAGAAGCAACGATATCAGAGGCAACGACATCAGAAGCAACATTGATCAGAAGTTACTCCAATGTCAGAAGCTGGTTAACTCATAAGTTATGTTGAGTCTGAAGGTCATAAAATTTCAGAAGCTAAGGAATCAGAATTTATGTTGGAAACATAAAAGTCTGATTAAACTATCAAAGAATGTCAGTGTTAACTGATAGTGATTCAATGATTGGAAATCATTTGAATTTAAAGGCTGTGATTGATTGTGAAATCATAGTACTACATCCTTATGACCAGGATAGTGACGTTAGTACTATTTTACTACATAAGGGCGAATATTCTCATACAAAAGGAATAAATGGATAAGCTTTACCAGAAATGGCAATATCCCATGTTACCTTTGTCCTTACACAGCTGGTGTGAAAATGACGTCTGCAACGGTCAGTAACATCAAACGTCACTTTTTCTTCTACCCCATATAAATAGAGAACATCTTTTGAAGATCAAGTGACGCAAATTCAAAAAGCAACAACACCTACTCTGTTTTTTATACACAACTGCAAGCACTGCTTCTGAAGTTATTCTGTCTGTGCTTCTGACTTTTGTTTTCTTAGGAATCATTTGTTAGAGTCTTTACAGTTGTGTTGTATTGTTTTTATGAGCCTTGATTTTAATATCAACTGCTCAAAACTCATATATCTTTTGTTTTTGTGTTAGGAAGTCTCTTGTTTAGAACTTGAGCATTAGGAAGTCTCTTACTAGTGTGTTTGAGCAAGTGTAATCAAAGTGATTATAGTGAAATCCCTTGGAAGTGCAAGGGGACTGGACTACTCTCGGTTTGTGAGAGGAACCAGTATAAAATTGCTTGTCTCGTCTCTCTCTCTTTATCTCTTACTCTCTCTCTGGTTCTGGTTCTGTTTCTGTTTCTGTTTACGTGCACTGATTGTGTTTACTTTATCCGCTGGTGCTTCTGATAAGTTTAATAAAATGTACTGCCACAAGACATATTGGTTTGCAATTTCAATTATATGTTCATGACATATTCACTTATTATCTAATATGATATGTCAAAGGTGCAAATAATTATGTCATACTTTTAGGAGAAGTTTAAACATTTAAACTTCTATTATCTCATGCCATTGCCATTGGATTTTGATTTGGTTACTAACTAATTATAAGCTGGTGGATTATGGTACAAAACAAATCTATTTGAGAATGAGTCAAGTAAATCACTAAAAATCAAACTTTAATCATAGGCAAATATCAATATCTCCTAAAAGTAGACTCTCTTGTGTGCTTGACTCATTATAGAAATGATAATTTCGAGAGAATAACATATTTGAATACATCACAAACCCCTTTGGTGTCACAACTTAACAAATTAGAAATTGCAGCACCACTTTATTCACTATGTTCCATTAACTACCCTTCTTCATTAGTAATTTATAAATGAAATACATGACAAATATGATATATCTAATAATAGGTTAACCCAACTCCAGCATATTTCCTTGTTTTCAAACATAGAGTAAGGAGAAAATTATAATAATAAATGACTTGTTAAGAAAACTGAACAAATCTCCATCCAAAAAAACAAAATCCTCTACTTCTTAACCCTAGAAAAGCAAAATAATCCAGTTATTCCACACAAGGAGAAGAAGCCTGCAACGGAGAAACACAAAATAAAAAGATGAGATGAGAAACTCACCAATCTCATCCAAAATTGTAGCCTTCGTGCGCAAGGGAAATTAAATTGAAAGAGACAAACAACAGAATTTACAAGTTTTAACATAATTGAATGTTGCCTCCTTGACGAGGGATTCACAAAAGCAATAGAATGTTGAATATTGATTTTGCAGAAGAAAAGAGGAATGGAAAAGATGATTATGGAGAAAACAAGTCGCATGCCAAGATAAGGTGAGAAGAGACGAGGGTTAGCAAGTTCTTCAATGAAAAATTAGGGTTCCTGGATGATGCAGGTGAGAAGGATAAGGAACGAAAAGGTTCCTACGAGGAGTTACGGTTGTGTTGTGTCCAAAATTAAATATTAAATATTTTGAAGATAAATATGAGAACAATTTTATAATTGAGATTAATTGATATACACTGACGGTGTAAAATAATTTTACACGGTCATCCAATAAGAAACCTCTGATCTTCCATGTCATATGAAGAAAGTGGAGTATAGTCAGGTGACGTGGCGGAATACATGGTTGTCATTGATTGACAGTGTAAAATTATTTTTACACCTGTCTGTGAATACAAATTAAATCCTTCATAATTATAAGTATATTATTATTATTATTATTATTATTATTATTATTATTGATTGAAAAAAAAGTATATTTTTATTATTTAAAAAATATATAAATTAATCCAGAACGGTTGCAACATGTTGTTTCAAGGCATAAATATAAAACCGTTTTTCTTGATTTCTACTAGAACGCTTATTCAGGGTGGCGGAAAAACTCAAATATTTAATGTACTATAACAACGGAAATTTAAAATCGTTGTCTTTGATATACTACCAAAACAGTTTTTTTACGGTTAGAAAAATATGCGTTGCGATAGGCCCCAAATGTTGTAGTGTAAGTTTTTTATTATTATGCTTGACAAGATGTAGAATCTTGCTCCTACGTATCCTCTGCTGCGATGAGGAATTCAAAGCTACGTAGTTCTGGGAGTCATTTGTTTGTTGGTGTTTTTTAAAGAACGATGTTTTAATCGAATTCTAGTGGTTAAACTTAGCTTGTATGCTCGCACGGTGGAGGCTTAAGCTTCGTTTGTATCACGTTCAAATTGATTGTATATATGTTCGTTTTATGAAAAAAGGTTTTTTTATTTTGATTTTAATTGGCCCGAAGGCAAAAACTTAATTGGATTTGTTTGTGTTTTTTAATAGTGGAAGACGACTAAAAGTCGCACAAAGTGTGCACTAAGCCCCCAATTAGTCGAGAAGCGAACGGATGTGCATCCGCCTCCTCTTTTTTAATCCACATTTTTTAGAACGCATTATGTTTACAAGAACATAAAAATAATTACAATAGGCTAAAAATATATTACACTAAAATTAAATAATTACCCTAAAATAAATTAAATGAATTAAAAGGATTATATACATCAAAATAATATACAGAGGAGGTGCAAACAGCAAGCAATGAGGTGCAAATAAGAGGGACAAGGCCCAATTCAGGGGAGGGTGCACAGCAAGCAATGTGGACGCGCGCGCACCAGATCAGCAGGGGGAGTATATATTCTATTTTTTTTCCAGATTTTCCTCATTCTCATATTTTTTTCTCTCTCCTCACTTTCAAACTCTCTCGGTTCTCTCTCCTCTCTCTCTAATTGTTCTTCATGTTCTTCAACTAGGACCGCCCCACAAACCCATATTTTGGCGGCAGCGCAGTCGCGCGCCACCGTGCCCGCCGCCACCTTTTCCAGAATCAGATGAATTTCTGGTTGAGCTTTAACCGGAAAATTCATAAATTCACACAATTTTCCAGAATTTTTTTATTAAACCCGAAATCGACCAAAAATCATTTCTTAACCCTTCTTTTTATCCGTAAATCAATACTTACAAACACCAATCAAGCTTCAAAACCGAAAATCAAAACCCAAAAAAAGGTTTGAATCCGAAATTTTTTAGATCTAAAACTCTTTTTAGATTTCAGTTCTGTTTCCACTTTTTTTTTTTTTTTAACTTTCAACCAAAAATCAGACCCAGAACCTCTTGAATCAGAAAAATATTTTAGATCTAAATACTCGTTTTTCTTTTGTTTATTGTTTATTGTTTTTCTTTGCTCTCTGTTTTTTCCTTACTTGTATTATTATCGGTTCTTGCACATCAATTTATAAACAAACACCAAGATTCAAAAGATGACATAAAAATCAACATGGTACAAACAACAAACATACACAATAATCCATATACAATGCTTTACATGTTTAGAAAGATTAGAAGAACCTACTTAGTGTGCCGTGAATCCCCCGCGAGTAAGTTATTCTTTTTTATTCAGTTTTCTGTTTCAATTCTGTTATCGTTCCAACTCGATTCTGACCTTCTTTTTTTGCTTGCGAGACACTGATGGACAAGAGGATGAAGGCTGAGTTGATGTTAATTCTTCTACTATGTGTAGAAAAATTAACCTAGAACTTTTTAGAGGTTGTGCGTGTGTTTTTTTGTATTCTCAGTTCTCTGTATTTCTCTCTCAGAATTTTTTTGTTGTCCTTTTTTGTGTAAGAATTGGACCTATTTATAGGTTTGAATTAGGTTAACAAAAACTAAGTGAATCTTAGAAGATTTGTTTTCGTCAATCCATCTGAGATAATTGCTCTGATTTTATGTTGATTGGCTTGCTTGCTGCGTTTTTTCTTGCCTTCGTCCGCATGCGGAGAAAATTTCCCCACAAAATATATTCATTCCTTTTTTATTTTATTTTGGTTACAAAAAGGCCCAATAATAATAATAAAAAATAAATCTGATTAACAAATATATTCCTTATATTATTTTGGGACCCTTAGACAAAAATAAAAAAATATAGAAAAAAGAAGAGAAAATAAAATAAATTCGAAAAAGCCAAAAAAAAACTGGACCTGGTAGGGATCGAACCTGTGACCCCCCACTTGCCAATCCAGCCACTTCTCTTTTTTGAAAGTAATTGGAACTAAAAATATATGTACCAGAATGGGAGGGTAAAATTTTGTGGTATGACAAGATCTAAAAGAAAATTTTAATTTTTGAACACTTTATCATTTTAGAGACTTTGAAGAAAATAGTGAGTTGTTTGAAAATGAATTTATGAGACGATTTTCTTGCAATTGAAGCTAACACTACTTGTTATATGAGTTCAATTTTTTTGAAAAGAAAATTGTAGAGAAACAAAAGTCCAAATTTTTATTATTTGTATAGTTAAGGTTTTGGAAAAGTTTACACTACAATAAAATTGTCATTTACCAACGGAGGGTTCTAGTGACAGACTTAAAAGCAGTAGGTATAATAGGTCTATACCCACGGAAAATTTTAACTGTAGATTTATTTTAAAAAACAATTAAATAGAAAGGTGTAAACCCTTGTTCAATTCTTCCTCTGTGTGAATCGAATCGAAGAAGCATTGCTTCTCTTATGCCATGAAAAACGAAGCATCTCACCCCTTCTCTTATGGCATTGTCTTCTTCTCCTCGCCGCCGCCTGTTATTGTTTCTCACTGTATCCTCTTCCGACGGTGTCAAACACGATGACGATAGAGCTCTCAAGTCCAAATCCTCCAATTGGTAACATAACAACACTATATCTCTCTATCTCTCAATTCGATTTCTACCTAATTTGTTGGATCTTCAATTTATTATAATAAATTTCAATTCAATTTCAGGTTAAAGTGAAAAACTGTGTTGATGGTGAAGAAGGTATTATTCATAGTGGTATGACATCAATTTCCTTCAGCAACCCTTGTCCCATTATTAACATCACCCTCCGTCAACCCTTCAGCAACCTTCGGTTCACGTCAGCTTGCTTTTGCTTTTCTTTAGTTCTGGTAATGCTTTAAATTTTCTTTTAAATTTTTGTTCCCCATTGTTAATGTTTTTCTCTTATTTTTCAGCTTTCCTATTTGCTAATATTGTTTCTATTAGCCTTTGAGATCTGTGACATCGTCGTATCACCGACATCAGGTACTAATAGTTTATTTATTAGTTTGACCTTTATGTTCCTATAGTTATCTCTTGTGTTGCTGAAATGTATTATGTTGCTATGTTTAGTTTTCATGTATGTGTTTTGTTGGCACACATTAGATGTGCTCTGTGAGTTTTTATTTGACTCTTGTATGCTATAGATTAAAATTTTGTCAACCAAATTCAAATTGATTAGTTGAAGAGTGATACACTATAGTGTTGTGATATAGAATTGTTCAATATGAAGTTGCTACCAAGGTTGTTTTAATTGTACAGTTTTAAAAATTGTATCGATCAGTCAATTTAGTCATTCAAATTTGCGACATAGCAATTTAATCTCTTAAATTGAACAATGTCAGTCAATTTAGTACTAATTTTTTTCAAATTCAGCACCGCAATTTTAAAGGTTATATATTTGTCTCGATGTGGCAAGTCAATATATTGGTTTAGATGAATGTTTATTGAAGAGATATTTTGATGGAGAGACTATATTGATTGAAGTTCTGTAATTTGAAGTACTGGTTTGTTATTTCATAAATTTATGGGATTAAATTGCTCTAACCTTACAATTTTGAAGACCAAAATGCTGATTTACTCAGTTGGTTTTTATGTTAGACTTGTTAGGGAGCTTGAGAAGAAATATAGTGGCAAGGTATTCAAAGTCTTATGTACCTTTGTTTTGTAGAGTCATTAGATTTTCAGTTATTTGTCCTATCTTATTACAACCTTTATCCTTTTGCATACTGTATTTTGATCCTTTTTATTTGTGGAAGTTTATATTCTTTTTTCATCTTTTGCAATCTCTTTGTTTTTAAAATCAAGCTGCAGTGTAGTTAGTTTTATGATACCATAACACTAGCCTTGAATATAGTTTTTCATCAACTGTATATGGTGAATGCATCTGGTTAAATTTTGTTCAAACTGTCTTATTCTGGATTGTGTATGTTGAATTAAAGTTATATAAGTAATGGATCCTGATTGATAAATTTTCTGATAACTTGTTCAATTTTTTTATACAAGTTTCCCCCTTATTTAATTTCTGCAATTTTATGGTACATGGTATTTACTATTATTTCTATCAAATATTCAAGAAGAACTAAACAAACATGATAATGAAGTTGTGATATCTCAATTGGTACAAGAGATACAAAGTCATATGTCTTGGAAGGATGCTTCTAGTGCCCCGACCGACTCAATGGATTCTCTAAGTCCAAACACCAATGAAGATTGAAGAGAGAGATTAGAAGTAAATAGTGTAAGCCGTTGCTAGTTTTTTAAAGTTGTAATTTTGGGATGGATTCGAAGTAAACAATAGTTGTAATTTTGCTTTCAAGTTTGTACAAGTTCGTGCAATTTCAATTTTGGGAGATTTAGCTAGGTGCAATTGTTGGTATTTTAATGTACTTTGTTGGATTAAGATGTTTGAAACACTTATTAGTTTTTTAAATATAATTGAAATTCTTTTTTATAACTATAGGTGACTTGATGTGTACAAAAGATGCATATTGATATATTATTATTATTATTATTATTATTATTATTATTATTATTATTATTATTATTATGTACAATCTGTAAAAGAAAATGTAAAAAAAAACACAATTGTACAAACCTATACCAATGGACAAATGCGTGGGTAAAGTGATTTACAATAGTTGGTAATGTCCGTGGGTATAGCTCTTAGATTTTGTCCAACAGTTGAAAATACTGTTGCTATAGGCTATTGCCATGGAAATTTCTGTTGGAAATTTCTGTTGGTACAACATAGTTAAAGTACACAGAACCAAACTGCAGTCGGTATAGGTTTTTCGGCCTATACCTACGGTTTTTAAACCTTTACCAACAGAATTTTGCCGCGGCTATATGTCAAATTTCTTGTAGTGTTATAAGAAGTAAACTAAATCAAATAGAGTTGGTTTTTGTGAAATTAGTAATTGATTAAGTATTTTAACTATGTCTGATTTTTAAAAACAATGATTTTGGTATTTTTGTATTCTGCCCGAATTCTGGAGGGGCATTTTCGTCATTTTCAAACTGATATATTGTCCTAGAACGTGAACCATTAGATCCGGCTTTTTGAAACGATGAAAATGGACATATGGTTTGCGACGATCGGACAAAGATTGAATGAGTTATGATCGTTTTAATTTTAAAACTATTTTACTGTCGTTTTCTGATTTGAAATAGTTTATGTCGTCTAATATGACATACCAAAAGTACTGTTGATTAAAATATGTTTATGTCTGTGATATTGTGTAGATCGTTTGAACCCGAGGTTCGGTTAAACGGCGTAAACACAAAGGAGACTCCGTCGAAAAATCTATTTGAAAAGACCGATCGTCGCCACGAAGGTGCTTAGATCTTAAAAGATATCTGTCATCCCGAAGGGCGCTTAAATCAGGGGTAGGCATTGCCTCGCAAGGTGCCTAAATCTGGAAGCTAGCGATTGTCACCTCGAAAGGTGCTTCTATCTGAAAGGTAGTTATCGTCACCTCGAGAGGTGCTACTATCCAATTGTCACCTCGAGAGGTGCATCAATCTGATTGTCACCTCGAAAGGTGCATCTATCATATTGTCACCTCGAAAGGTGCTTCTATCCGATTGTCACCTCGAAAGGTGCATCTATCCAATTGTCACCTCGAGAGGTGCTTCTATCCGATTGTCACCTCGAAAGGTGTATCTATCCAATTGTCACCTAGAGAGGTGCTTCTATCCGATTGTTTTCCATTGTCACCTCGAAAGGTGTTTTTATCTGAAGGTTTATTATCGTCACCTCGAAAGGTGCTTCAGCCGAAATGAAGGCATTGTCCCGAAGGGTGTTTCACTAAAGGTAGGCACTGCCTCTTATGGTGCCTATACTAAAGATAACCATCGCCCCTAAGGGTTGGTATGATTGATTTCCTGCCGCGGACTCATGGCCTGATTTGCTGGGGATACGGGATACCCGTTTGGTCTTATGCATGAAGTTAATCCCTAGGGAACTTTAAATTTACCTTTTGCACATGTATGAAAATGTATGCTATGCATGATTGATGTATGGGATGGAACGATGGGGAAGCCTGAGCTTGACTTGAATTTGCCACTAAAGATTGGACTTTTGCTTTGTTGATTGATCTCGGGATCATGTATGCATGCTTTGTGCGAATGACATGCTCATGGATGCACGAGTCCAAATACCAGGGAAACCTAATATTTGATAGACCGTTAAGATTTAACCATTTGCCAAAGATAGGAGACGCCACGATCTTGGTTGACCAGCAGCAATGAGATAAGCAAATACAGTGGGAGTACGTCTGAAAACCGCATATTTGAACCGCCTTTGGATGACCTGTCTTGTCGTCAAGGAAGTCGTGACACTGATGAGAGATATCGTGTTCCGAGTGTCTCATCTAACCTTGGACCCATGTTTTTCCTTTCAATATTTTATAAGTCGAAGTAAAATATGTTTTGAAAACTTCTTTTTATTATTTTTTTAGTGCTTCCAATGCATTATTTATCAAAAACAAATCAGCATTCTATGAACAAATGTGAAAGAACAGAGAAATGGAAAAAACAAGGCTTTTTATTCATTTATTGATTTGGGACCCGTAAACGGGTAGATAATACATAGAAGATGCAACTCCTATATGAGGAAGTTACTGAAAAAGAAAATGGCAACATTATTTTATTTTAAGATTCACTGAAATACAACACATGCTATTCTCCTCATGACTTTGATATTCCGATGCTTTGCTCCGAAGATGACAATTGGATTGCTCTATTCTGTTCGAGTTTCTTCTGTGGGTCTATGTGCTGCAGTCTTTTTTGCCTTTATTTATTTATATCCCTAACTTTTGTCTGGACCGCTCTTTCGAGTTTTCAGCTCACCAGGATTATTTTCCTTTTTTGGTGTCCCTAATTTTTGCCTGGACCGCCTTCTCAGGTTTTCAGCCCACCGGGACGCTCTCTATTGCTTAAACCGCCCTTTCAGGTAGTGATAATCAAAGCTCCACCAGAAAAAGCTTTTTTCACGACATATGGCCCTTCATAATTAGGTGTCCATTTCCTGCGTGGATCCTTGTGGATGGGTATAATCTTCCTCAGCACTAGATCCCCTTCCCTGAACACTCGAGGACGAACCTTTTTATCGAATGCCTTCTTGAGTCTCCTTTGATATAATTGCCCGTAACATAATGCCGTAAACCGCTTTTCTTCTATGAGGTTTAGTTGATCATATCTGGCCCGTACCCATTCTGCCTCTTCTAGCTTGGTTTCCATGAGAACCCTTAACGAAGGAATTTCGACTTCGATAGGAAGCACTGCGTCCATGCCATACACCAAGGAGAAAGGAGTTGCCCCTGTGGAAGTGCGAATTGTTGTCCGGTAGCCATGTAATGCAAATGGTAGCATCTCATGCCAGTCTTTGTATGTCTTCACCATTTTCTGAACGATCTTCTTGATGTTTTTGTTAGCTGCCTCAACAACGCCGTTCATCTTGGGTCGATATGGTGAGGAATTGTGATGTTCAATTTTGAAGTCCTCACATAACTCTTTCATCATTTTGTTATTCAGATTCAAACCATTGTCTGTGATAATTTTGTTGGGAATGCCGTACTGACAAATTATCTCCTTTTTGATGAAACGAGCAACCACTTGCTTTGTCACATTTGTGTAGGAAGCATCTTCGACCCATTTAGTGAAGTAATCAATGGCAACCAAAATGAAACGATGCCCATTAGAAGCCTTTGGCTCAATCATTCCAATCACGTTAATGCCCCACTTGGAGAATGGCCAAGGCGCTGCTAAGACATTTAGAGGAGTCGGACGTACCTGCACCTTGTCGGCATATATCTGACACTTGTGGCAGGTTTTAACATGTCGGAAACAATCAACCTCCATAGTCAACCAGTAGTAGCCTGCTCTTAAGATTTTCCTTTCCATTGTATGTCCGTTGGCATGGGTCCCAAAGGATCCCTCATGAATTTCCTTAATGATTGTGTCAGCCTCCTATTTGTCCACACACCTGAGTAAGACCATGTCGTGGTTCTTTTTGTAAAGCACATCCCCATCTAGAAAGAATTGTGATGCCAACCTCCGCAAGGTTTTCCTGTCTATAGCAGATGTGTTCTCAGGATAAACTTGTTCCTCGAGATATCTTTTGATGTCATGATACCAAGGTTTATCATCCTTTCCTTCCTCAAGTGTACACACTGTAGGTTCATCTTTGCGATTCACTTCTATTCTTGGTGCCTTGTTGAGAAAGTTCACTTTGTACATTGATGACAAAGTAGCTAAGGCGTCAGCCACTTGATTTTCTTTCCCTGGGGATATGGTGGAATGAGATTTCATTAAAGTATTCCGCCAATTTCAGGACATGGTCCCGATATGGGATTAGCTTTGGATGTCGCGTTTACTATTCTCCCTTGACCTAGTAGATGACTAGTGGGGAATCTCCATACACTTCAAGGATTTTTATCCTTAAATCAATTGCAGCCTCAAGGCCTAGTATGCATGCCTCGTATTCTGCCATATTGTTTGTGCAGTCGAAGCATAGCCTTGTTTTGAAGGGTTTGTAGTCGTCTTTTGGTGATATTAAGACTGCCCCAATTCCGTGTCCCATGACGTTTGAGGCGCCATCGAACGCGAGCTTCCATTGAGCGTCTGGTCCTGGCTCTTCATCCTCACCCACAAACTTTTCACTGTCTATGACCACAATATCTTCATCTGGGAAGTCAAACTGTATAGGTTGGTATTCTTCCAAGGGTTGGTGAGCAATGTGCTCGGATAAAATACTTCCCTTTATTGCCTTTTGTGTAACATACTGGATGTCGTATTCAGATAATAACATTTGCCAGCGTGCAATCTTCCCAATCAAAGCAGGTTTCTCAAATATGTACTTGATTGGATCCATTTTTGATATTAACCAAGTAGTATGGGTTAACATATATTGCCTTAGGCATCTGGCTACCCATGCTAAAGCACAACAGGTCTTCTCAAGTGATGTGTATCTTGATTCACATTCGGTGAACTTTTTGCTTAAGAAGTAAATAGCATGTTCTTTTCTTCCTGTTTCATCCTGCTGCCCCAGTACACAGCCCATCGATCCTTCAAGCACCGTTAGATACATAATGAGAGGTCTCCCAGGAACTGGAGGTACCAAGATTGGTGGCTCTTGTAAATATTTTTTGATTTGGTCAAAAGCCTCTTGGCAGTTCTCATTCCATTCGATAGCTTGATTCTTTCTTAGCAACTTAAATATAGGTTCACAAGTGGCGGTGAGATGTGAGATGAATCTAACAATGTAATTTAGTTTTCCCAGGAATCCACAAACCTCTTTCTCATTCTTCGGTGCAGGCATATCTTGTATAGCCTTTAATTTATCTGGGTCAACTTCAATCCCCTTTTGGCTGACTATAAACCCTAGCAATTTGCCGGATCTAACACCAAATGTACATTTGTTAGGATTTAGCCGAAGTGTGAACTTCCTCAAGGGACGGAATAACTTTTGTAAGTGTATCAGGTGTTCTTCTTCTGTCTGAGATTTAGCAATCATGTCATCAACGTAGACCTCTATCTCTTTATGGATCATGTCGTGAAAGAGAGTCACCATGGCTCTTTGATATGTTGCTCCAGCATTCTTTAGTCCAAAAGGAGTGATGAATGTAGTTTTCTCCATGTCTTCGGGATCCATCTTGATTTGATTATAACCGAAGAAACCATCCATAAAGGAGAAGACTGAGAATTGGGCTGTGTTGTCTATCAGTACGTCGATGTGAGGTAACGGAAAATCATCTTTCGGGCTTGCTCTATTCAAATCCCAGTAATCTACACACATCCGGACCTTGCCATCCTTCTTTGGGACGAGCACGATGTTTGTAACCCACTCTGGATATTTAGCAACTGTCAGGAATCCGGCGTCAAACTGCTTTTTAACCTCTTCTCTGAATTTAAGGGCCATGTCTAGTCTCGTCCTTCTCAATTTTTGCTTCACAGGCGGGCATTCTGGTTTGAGAGGCAACTTGTGAACAACGATGTCAGTATCTAATCCCGGCATATCTTGATATGACCAAGCAAATACATCCACGTACTCACGGAGCAATTTGATCAACTGTTCTTTTACATCTTCTTGCAAGGAGGCACTGACTTTGACTTCTTTCCTATCTTCGTCCGTCCCCAAGTTGATAACCTCTATTGATTCTTTGTAGGGTTGAATCATCTTTTCCTCTTGTTCTAAGAGGTGTGTTAACCCTTCCGGTAGTTCACAATCCTCATCATCACCCTCTTCAGCTTGGTCAATTGAAAATTCGAGGTCACAAGGGATTATAACTGTGTTATTTTCAGTGAACTTATTTATTGATCTGCATGAGGATGATTTTTATTTAGAATGATGGAAATGAATTAGAATTGAAAGTTTTATGAATGGAGGAGGTGTTGCCATTTTTTTAAAAGACACAAGAAGAAAAATGGAGCTTTTAATGAACATAAAATGCATCTTTATTGAAACATGAGGGGGCCCAATAAGAATTATCCAACTGCCTTGGGCAGAGCAGAGGATTTTATTTCAAAACAGAAAATTACTTAGAAATAGAAAATATCTCTGGAATCTCTATGGTCTTCCAGTTGCTGAGGACTTCATCCGGAGTGCAGGGGTGAACCAGATCTAGAACTTCTTCATCAGTGTCTTCAAGGGCAGCCACCTCCTCTTCTTTCTGATAGAACCCAATACTTTTGAATATTTCATTGATAGTTGGGATTCTTCCTTGATACTTCTCTCGAACCTCAATTGTTGATGGCTGATAACCAAGTCCAAAGCGGTCCTTCTTCTCCATGATGTCTGGCAATTTCCCCCATCCTTTAAGGTCACATCTTTCCAAGGCCTCTTTCATAGCTTTCCCAGAAGTCAATGGCAAATTCGTCCTCTCATCACGAGTGCGTTTTGAATCAATAGTCGTGACGGTAGCGATCTCCAACGCTTGAAAATGCGTTTCGTCACCTCCTTCACCCCCATCAATGTAACGGAAGGATGAGAGATGACTCACCATAAGGTCCTCTTCGCCAGAAACAATGACTAATTTATCACCTACCATGAATTTGAGTTTCTGATGCAATGTAGAGGTAACAGCACCACCTGCATGGATCCAAGGTCGTCCGAGGAGACAACTGTATGTCGGATTGATGTCCATGACCTGAAAAGTGATTGTGAAAAGTTGAGGGCCAATCATAACAGGTAGGTCAACCTCCCCAGTACCGCTCTTTTAGATCCATCGAAGGCTTTCACCACTAAGGTACCTGGCCTCATCGATGCGTCTTCATTTGTCAATTGCATTAATGTCCTCTTAGGCATCACGTTCAAGGAAGAGCCAGTATCTATTAATATCCTGGATAGTGTATTACCCAAGCATTTTATCGAGATGTGCAGAGCTTTGTTGTGATAATGTTTACCAGCGGTTAACTCTTCTTTGATGAATCCTAGATACCTGCTGGCGGTAATGTTGCCCACCACTCCATCGAATTGATCAACAGGAATGTCTTTTGTTACATGAGCCTTGCTCAACACTTTCAGGAGCGCATCTCGGTGAGCTTCAGAACTGAGAAGCAAAGACAACATAGAAATCTTGGAAGGTGTTTGACCCAGCTGGTCAACTATCTTGTAGTCACTATTTCTAATGATCCTTAAGAATTATTCTGCTTCTTCATGAGGTACGGCGCCTTTTTCTTTAGCATGGGTCGAGGAACTTGTACTTCCCTTAGCCAATTCAGGAGCGTAAGCCCTACCACTCCTTGTTATGCCACCTATACCCGTTATATTCGTAACATCTGGTTTTGCCTTTGACAATAGTTTTCCTCCCATAGAAGCAGTGTGCTTGTAATTCCATGGTACTGCTTTCATGCTCTCAAAAGAAAAAGGAGCAGGTACGTGGAATACTATTGGATCTACCTTCTTTACAAGTATGTGTGTCTCCTTCCTTTGGTAGGAAATTTTGATAGGTGTCGAGCTTTGAGATTCCAAAGCAGCAACATCTGTATCGGCCTTCGCGTACCCAATCTGGACCAAGCCTTCATCCATCATTTGATGTAGACATGCTTTCATCTTCTGACAATGGTTCGGATCTATCGAGCAGATATTACAATCAGGATGCATTTTTGTGAACACATCATATCCGATCAATGTTTCCCTTATCACCGACATAGGGGTCTTTACTTGGGACACCCTTTTGATTAGGTCATACCCTTGCAATTCTTCCACAGCATTTACCGAATGACCAGCGTGACTAGAAAGTGGACTAGTTATCACATTTGGTTTCTCCTCCTTAAACAGTAGTTGTTTATTATCAATCAGCTCTTGAACTTTGTACTTGAAAGCTTTGCAATTTTCAATAGTGTGACCTAGTGCTCCTTGGTGGAAGTCACATTTAGCATTCACGTCATGATTTGGTGGGTATGGAGGAACCATAGGCTTGAGTGACCTTGTTTCTACCCATCCTTGTTGGAGTAAGTATGGCAAGATCTAACCGTATGGTATTGGAACAGGGTCGAATTGCACACGCCTTTTTTCATAGTTATTCCATGCACCAGACTGATTTCCTGGTACATACCCTTTCCGCTGCTGTTGATGATTCTGTTAAGGTGCAGCCGGCGGTTGTTAAGAGTATGGATAATATGAAAACTGGGCTGAGGGTGTCTGTGACGACCATATAGTGTTAGCTTCGCCTTCTTTTTTCCTTTGACTATTACCGAAGAACTTCTTTAGTCCTTCGTCTATTCGTTCACCAATTGTTACGACATCAGTGAAGCCAGATGATATACTTCCAACCATCTTTTCATAGTAAGGCCCTTGCAAGGTGCTCAGGAAAATGTCCACCAACTCTTTTCTAAGAGCGGAGGTTGCACACGAGCAGCCAATTCCCTCCATCTATGAGCATATTCTTTGAAGGATTCATCCTTCTTTTGCGCGACAGTTTGTAATTGCATACGGTTAGGAGCCATATCCAGGTTGTACTTATATTGCTTCATGAAGGCTTTAGTGAGGTCCTTCCATGTCTGAATTTGAGTCCTTTCCAGCTGCATGTACTAATCTAAGGATGCCCCACTTAGACTATCCTGAAACACATGGATTAGCAGCTTCTCATCTGTAGCGTGTGCTGCCATCTTCCTGCAGAACATTCTCAGATGATTTCTAGGGCAATGAATCCCTTTATATTTTTTGAAGTCTGGTACCTTGAGTTTCGGTGGAATCACCACGTCTGGAACCAGACACATGTCCAAAGCATTGAACCCGCAAGCGTTGAAGCCTTCTACAACTTTCAATCTTTCTTCCAGCGCTTGATACATCTGTGCGGACTCAGTATTAGCACCTACTTGTAGGTTGGGCGCAACATTTTGAACATTAACAGCAGGTTGGGACAGGATGGGCTCTTGTTCTCCATCAGAGAAGTCATCAACTAGTATCATGTTCGCGAGTCCTCCTTTAGCCGATGTTGATACCTTAAACTTGAGAGGCATGGAGTTTTGAGGGATCTGGCCTTTAGGATGCCAAGGCATTCCGAACATATCTTCAGTTTCCTCGGGGTTATCTTCTTTGTCCTTCTTTGCTTTCCCAGTTACTAGCGCCTTCTCGGCGGCCTGTGCCATCTCAATTTTCATTGTTCCGAACATCTCGAGAAGTTTCGCCATACCATCCTTGAGAGTGTCCACATCTTTTTTCATCTCGGCTTGGTTCTTCTCTATCTGGTCAACATGACCTTCATTTCATATAAAAGACTAAATATAAAGCTAAATAATAAAAGGACTCAAGGGTTCGCCTGACGGGCTGCCCTTAAACTAGCCCTAAACGCGGCCCACGTGCTTCCAAATGATTCAACAAAGGTGATGACAGCTTGAGGTGTATTGAAACCATGCATCACTGCATTAGCTTCATTGTATCTATTTGGTAAGTCCTCCATCATCCAACTTGCAAAACCAGCTAAGTCAGAGAAATCATTCTTCCGCAGTATGGCTGCTTCCTCCATATATCAAGCGTGTCCTTCCGAATCCTTCAGCTGGCTTGCAGGGCCCTCTTCTCGTGCTCTAAGCGAGCAACCTCGTCTATCAGGGCTGCCTTGTCGCCTGCTAGTTGATCAAGACCGTCTATCAGAGCCCTCCTCTCTTCTTCCAAGCGATCAAGATTGCTTATCAGGGCTGCTCTCCTGATCTCCTGCTCTTTCATTTCTGCGCATCTGGCTAAACATCTATTATAGCTCTCATTTTCCATCTGCAGATCTTCTATCTTCGCGTCTTGGGACAAACACATCCGCTTCAGCACCTCACAGTCATGTTCATATTTTTGTTCACGTTCTTCGGAGCTTCTCAGTCTCTCTGCTAAACGACCGTTTTCTTTGAGCCTTTTCTCCATTTCCCCCTTTCCTTTGAGCAATTTTTGCCACTCTCCATGCCATTTACCAGCTCGTTCCTGAGTTGCTTTCAATTCCAGATTACGGGCCTTGGCCTCTTCAGTAGTTGCTCTAAGTATTTCATCCAGTCGATCATGTTGCGTTAAAAACACACTTAGAGCAAGTGTACTCTATCGCAGAAGTAGTATAAAAGATTTATCGTATCCACAGGGATTAATTAACAAAAACCAAACTAGTTAAGATGATTTATTATTTAGATTATCGAGTAGTTGATTTGTTATGATAACTAAAAGAGAAAATATTGACGAACAATAATAAAAACAAGAACAAAAGTGTGAAGTTGTAAATCAATTGAGAGAAGTCTAGGGTCATGGTTTCACTTGTAATATTTGATTCCCTATGTTTAATTTCACTTGAATTCCTTTATTTTAACTCAATTACCAATCCCTTTACTAAAGCTATTAATCCGTTTGGTCATTCGTGATTAATATTCTTTTTCCTAAATTAACCCCTTGTTTGGTCATGCAAAGAGTTGAAATTCAAGAAAAGCATAGAGTACCAAAAAGGTTGAATGAATGGAAGACTAGAATTAAGGTTTGATCATGCAATAATTCTAATCTCATTTATCCTATAGGTCCACCAATTAACTGCAGTACGATTACTGATCAATTAATTGATTGTTAACATTCAAAGGTTTGGTCATTCCTAATCATGTGATAAAAACAATAGGATAAAATTAATTGAACTAAAACTGAAATTCAATTAGAAACTAGAGCATAAACAAAGACATAGTAAAAGGAATTTCAATTACAAGATCCACCATAAACCCTAGACAATAGAATTTAGCTATCCATAATCACAAAGAACACTAAAGTAGAAATAGAATCCATAAGATTAAGAGTAAAGAATAACCCTAGAATGAAGAAGAGTTCTTGCTTCAAAGCTTCAATCTTCAATTCAAAGCTCTTCCAATATATCAAAATAACAATGAATTCTAGTTCTCAATTTTTCCTCTTTGTAAAATGTGTTCTCCAAAACTAAATTTCGATCCCCTCTTTGTATCATGCAGCCCCTATTTATACCATTGCTTAGCCGCCTCTTCTTTTCCACCAATTTAAGTCTTCAATTTGTCTCTTCAATTTTTCATGTTGTTGTTGCCAACTCTGTTCATAAACGACAAGAAGGTTTGTTTGCTTAAATGGTAAGGCTTCCTCTCTTTCTCTACGACCGCCCCACATAATAGCTACTATTAGATCTTCAATTTGCAATTCCCCACTTTGTTTTGCAACCGCCACTGTCATTAGAAGCACTTTGATTTTCTTAATTGTTAAGACCTCTTCTAATTAGCCCTTGTCATATGCCTCTTCTATTTCTTTCAATTGGGCCAACGTGAATACATGTGGGCTTGCATAATAAGAAGACAAAAATTGGTAAGTGTATAATAATACTAACTAATTATAATAATAATACTACTACTAATAATAATAATAATAAAATACTAATAATAATATATAATAATAAGAATAATAATAAGTATAATGTATATCTTTTATTTTAAGTGTTCAAAAGTTGGATTTGCATCTTTTTTTATCTTTTCTTCTCTTTTATATAATATAGAGTAAATCAAGTAAGTTACTTATATAATAATTAATAATTACTCTAAATTATTAGAAAAATATCTACATAAGTTATATTAGATTGCAGATCACTCTTCTCCTGTTCAGTCTCATACAGTTTCCTCTTCTCTTCCAGTAGTTTATTTTGTTCAAGGCTAAGAGCCTCAAACCTCTTCCGATCATTGTAGGTTTGTTGGAGCTTTCGTTCCAATTCTTCCTTCTCCCCTTCAAGGAGACTGATAGTCGCCTTCATTTGATGGACCTCTTCCAAAGAGGTAGGGATCGGCCTTGGAGAGCTGGGCCGAACTGATGGATGGGTGATGAAGGGCAGTTTTGCTTCTTTGGCCCTTTCTTTGACCCAAGGAGTGTAGAGTTCCTCGGTCAACTTCCTCTTATATCTTGGTTTGTCATCCACCCGTATATTTTCCCATGCACGGACGATTCTGCTCAGCAAATTGGGATCTTTGGCAGCCATGTCATATAGGACAAACCCTTTCAAGACTTCATCACTAGGTTTCTCTTTCATGGGATAACCGAGTTGTCTCAAAGCCAGCATATGACCACGGAAAATAGCGTCCTGAGTGAGGGACCCCAACTTTTGAAATCACCACAGCTGGTGATTACCCCTTCTCCATCAAGCTTCCTAGCATGCCAGAAAATAGCGTCCTGAGTGAGGGACCCCAACTTTTGAGACCACTGCTGACCACTAATGGCTTTGACCACGGAGATGTCTTTGAATATATGTGAGACGAGCCATGTGTACAGTAGGGGAATACAGCAGAGCAACAATCCCTTCCTCTTTTCATGAAGAAGATGAAGAGTATAGTAAATATCAGCGAGAAGGGCTGGTACATAACTTTCCTTCCTTACCTTGACGGCCCAAAACACACTAATGGCAGCAGTATCGATAAAATTTTCCAGATTAGGAAACATCACAAAGCCGAAGATAAGTAAAGCTAGCATTTCTTCGAAGGGTTCATACTGGTGAGTGTCGAGGAACTCCTTGGCCATCTTTTCTAAGTATTCCCTTCGGAAGCCATGAGTATCCCCATCCTTTCTGTAGATGTATTGGTGTATCAGATCGGTCTTCGATATTTGTAAGACCGAAGCCAGATCTCCTAGCTTTACTTCTTGCCCAATACCCTTGTAAGGACCTTTATCTTCTTTGTCGGAGCCCAAGATTTGACATAAATTCTTCTATAGTTGGAGCCAACTGGAAGTCTTGGAAAGTGAAACACCTCAAAGGTCGGTCATATAATTGGGAGAGAGCGGTGATGGCTTCAATTTGCACTAGGACATTCAGGAGATTAAGGAGTCTTCTATATTTGTGAGCAAAACAGTCTCGAGACATTCTGGTCATCTTGCCACTGAGGAACTTTAGACTTAGCATGTCAGGCACCTGTGCTTTTCTTTTTTGAAATTCCCTGAAAATAAATACATATGATGAATGACTCACTTATATGCATGATATGAACATGAATGATTGAAGTTTGGGCTATAGGACAACCTATGAGGTAGGATTTCCTACATATGATGGTTCTATATTTCATGTGATCAACCCCTCACAAGGATGGCTCTATAGGATCCTGATTTTCCTTTTATTTTTGGGTTCAAAAAGGTCCTTAGAGTCGCTACCAAATCTGATGTTTTGCCAAGCGGAGGGGCTAGCCTATTCCTGACAAACCCTTCGAACGGGTCTACTCTAGGTGGAGTCTTCGTAAATCACCCATTGGGATGTGCATCCCATAGGCCCATAATACTCAACTCCTTAAATGGTGAAATCCCAAGGGTTTCCCCTTAAATGGGATTGTTGGGTTCTAAAGGGTCCCTAGAGTCTCTGACCAAATCCAAAGTTTTGCCAAACGGAGGGGCTAGCCCATTCCTGACAAACCCTTTGAACCAGTCTACTCTAGGCGGAGTCTTCGTAAATCACCCATTGGGATGTGCATCCCATAGGCCCATACTACTCAACTCCTTACTTACCTTAAGTTTTTCTCAAGCTCGGGTAAGAGCTTCTCTCAACAAACAGTAAACCCAACCCCACAAAATATATATACATAAAATAATAGTGCGGGAAAAATAAAAAAAAATATTAGAAATAAAACAAGTAAACAAACAAAAGCATTTAACCCTAGAACTAAAGGATAGGCTTAACTCTCTATATTTCCCCAGCAGAGTCGCCAGCTGTCGCGCCGCGAAAATCGCCCGAGCGTTTAGGACACTCGGAATGACACAGAGTCGCCACCAAATTTTATTTTAAAGGGAAATATTGATAAAACCTTAAGGGTAAGACGGTCATCGCAACCATCTTTAAGTTCGGGAGTTGGTTATGCAAGGGGAAGGTATTAGCATCCCTCACATCCGTTGTACCTAACGGGAACATCCTAATAAATTCTAGTGTTCTTAGGGTTTGTTTACGTGTCTTTTATGTTGTTTTATTTTATTTATAAATATTTACGAGAAAAAGAGAAATATTAAGTTTTTTATTATTATGCTTGACAAGATGTAGAATCTTGTTCCTACGTATCCTCTGGTGCGATGAGAAATTCAAAGCTACGTAGTTCTGGGAGTCATTTGTTTGTTGGTGTTTTTTAAAGAACGATGTTTTAATCGAATTCTAGTGGTTAAACTTAATTAGCTTGTATGCTCGCACGGTGGAGGCTTAAGCTTCGTTTGTATCACGTTCGAATTGATTGTATACATGTTTGTTTTATGAAAAAAGGTTTTTTTAATTTGATTTTAACTGGCCCGAAGGCAAAAACTTAATTGGATTTGTTTGTGTTTTTAATAGTCGAGAAGCAAACGGATGTGCATCCGCCTCCTCTTTTTTAATCCACATTTTTTAGAACGCATTATGTTTACAAGAACATAAAAATAATTACAAGAGCCTAAAAATATATTACACTAAAATTAAATAATTACCCTAAAATAAATTAAATTAATTAAAAGGATTATATACATTAAAATAATATACAGAGGAGGGGCAAACAGCAAGCAATGGGGTGCAAATAAGAGGGACAAGGCCCAATTCAGGGGAGGGTGCACAGCAAGCAGTGTGGACGCGCGTGCACCAGATCAGCAGGGGGAGTATATATTCTATTTTTTTTCCAGATTTTCCTCATTATCACATTTTTTTCTCTCTCCTCACTTTCAAACTCTCTCGGTTCTCTCTCTTCTCTCTCTAATTGTTCTTCATGTTCTTGAATTAGGAAAAACTCCGGTTGAGCTTCAACCGGACCGCCCCACAAACCCAGATTCCGGCGGCAGCGCAGTCGCGCGCCACCGTGCCCGCCGCCACCTTTTCCAGAATCTGATGAATTTCTGGTTGAGCTTCAACCGGAAAATTCATAAATTCATACAATTTTCCAATTTTTTTTTATTAAACCCGAAATCGACCAAAAATTATTTCTTAACCCTTTTTAACCGTAAATCAATACTTACAAACACCAATCAAGCTTCAAAACCCAAAAAAAGGTTTGAATCCGAAAAATTTTAGATCTAAAACTCTTTTTAGATTTCAGTTATGTTTCCACTTTTCTTTTTTTTTAACTTTCAACCAAAAATCAGACCCAGAACCTCTGGAATCAGAAAAATATTTTAGATCTAAATCCTCTTTTTTCTTTAGTTTATTGTTTATTGTTTTTCTTTGCTCTCTGTTTTTTCCTTACTTGTATTATTACCGGTTCTTGCACATCAACTTATAAACAAACACCAAGATTCAAAAGATGACATAAAAATCAACATGGTACAAACAGCAAACATACACAAAAATCCATATACAGTGCTTTACATGTTTAGAAAGATTAGAAGAACCTACTTGGTGTGCAGTGAATCCCCCGCGAGTAAGTAATTCTTTTTTATTCTGTTTATGACCTTCTTTTTTTGCTTGCGAGACACTGATGGACAAGAGGATGAAGGCTGAGTTGATGTTAATTCTTCTACTATGTGTAGAAAAATTAACCTAGAACTTTTTAGAGGTTGTGCGTGTGTTTTTTTTGTATTCTCAGTTCTCTGTATTTCTCTCTCAGAATTTTTTTGTTGTCCTTTTTTGTGTAAGAATTGGACCTATTTATAGGTTTGAATTAGGTTAACAAAAACTAAGTGAATCTTAGAAGATTTGTTTTCGTCAATCCATCTGAGATAATTGCTTCTATTTTATGTTGATTGGCTTGCTTGCTGCGTTTTTTCTTGCCTTCGTCCGCACGAAGAGAAAATTTCCCACAAAATATATTCATTCCTTTTTTATTTTATTTTGGTTACAAAAAGGCCCAATAATAAAAATAAAAAATAAATCTGATTAACAAATATATTCCTTATATTATTTTGGGACCCTTGGACAAAAATAAAAAAAAAAATAGAAAAAAGAAGAGAAAATAAAATTAATTCGAAAAAGCCAAAAAAAATTGGACATGGCAGGGATCGAACCTGTGACCCCCCATTTGCCAATCCCGCCACTTCTCTTTTTTGAAATTAATTGGAACTAAAAATATATGTACCAGAATGGGAGGGTAAAATTTGAGGTATGAAAAGATCTAAAAGAAAATTTTAATTTTTGAACACTTTATCATTTTAGAGACTTTGAAGAAAATAGTGAAATGTTTGAAAAGAAAATTGTAGAGAAACAAAAGTCCAAATTTTTATTATTTGTATAGTTAGGGTTTTGGAAAAGTTTATAAGAAGTAAACTAAATCAAATTGAGTTGGTTTTTGTGAAATTAGTAATTGATTAAGTATTTTAACTATGTCTGATTTTTAAAAACAATGATTTTGGTATTTTTGTATACTGCCCGAATTCTGGAGGGGCATTTTCGTCATTTTCAAACTGATATATTGTCCTAGAACGTGAACCATTAGATCCGGCTTTTTGAAACGATGAAAATTGACATATGGTTTGCGACGATCGGACAAAGATTGAATGAGTTATGATCGTTTTAAATTTAAAAGTATTTTACCGTCGTTTTCTGATTTGAAATAGTTTATGTCGCCTAAAACGACGTACCAAAAGTACTGTTGATAAAAATATGTTTATGTCTGTGATATTGTGTAGATCGTTTGAACCCGAGTTCGGTTAAACGGCGTAAACACAAAGGAGACTCCGTTGAAAAATCTATTTAAAATTGAAATGGAAATTATTTTATCGAGCATTTATGTTTTAAGGAGTTGGCCGAAATGGTCATTATTTTAGTAGCTTGAACTTATTTAGTTTTATAAAGAAATGCATAAGTTATTCGAAAAATATATTCTTGTTTCGTGAAAAGCTTTAAAATAGTTGAATTTATTTGGCGACTTTTTTGGATAAACATATTTGTTATGGCGCTTTACAAATGATTTGAGCCTAGTTAGTTGTGAGAGAACAATCCTAGACCTTGATCCATTACTAGCCAAACTAGAAATTTTGAGTGACCAATTAGTTTGTGTATTAACTTAATTAAGTTGAATAATTAAGGTTGAGAGATTATTAGCCAGATTGGGGACTTCGTTGAAAAAGAGACGGATATTGTTCGCGTACTGTAAGTTGATCGTGTTGGAAGCTTGCTGAGGTAGGGGCACTTTCTAAAGATTTCATATACCTCGAACTATCGAGTGCTTGTTATGCATGTGTAATTGTTGCTTGATTATTGTTGTACCCCAATTTTGGACCTAACAAATCTAATTTGTTTTTTTATGCATAAATAGAATAAATAATATAAAAACATAGATATATTTTACCTTAAATGTTTATTCATCTTTTTATATTACTTTATCATTATTAGCATTATTTCATAGTTATTTTATAAAAAAATATATGCATATAATTGAAGATTCTTATAAAAATTTATTTCCATGCATTTTTTTATCTTGTTTGATTTTCTACAAATATTTTAAGATTTTAAATCGATTTTATTTGCTTTTATTTTCATTTTCCGTTAATTAGCGTAAAAAGTCAAAAAATATCAAAAAATATTTTTATTATCGTGTTTAGCGCTTATTTCGCATATTTTAAGTTGTTAAAAAATTTATTTACTTTTTAATTACTTTTATAGCATTTTTTTATTTCATTTTTAATTCATTTTCTATCTTTTCCTTAAAATTACTCAAAAATAGCAAAAAGAATAATTTAACCTAGACCAATAGTTTGCTGTCACATCACCACTCTTGCATCACATACCATTTTCATTTTCAAAAATAAATAAAAAAGATTATATTTTTAACCTCAATTTTATTTGATTGACCAAAAATACCCTAAACCCTAAATACCTACCTACATAAGTCCCTCTCATTTTTGAGAGAGGGACTTAGTGACCAACAACCCTAATTTCATTAGCCACCTAAAACAAACACAAAAACCGAAAAAAGAGAAGAGGGGAGAACATTTCTCTGATTCATTTTTTTTAGAAAAAATCACAAAAAAACTAATGCTTTCCCTCTTCATTCTTTTTCTTCTTTCTCACTGAACCCACCCTTTTCTTCTTTCCTTCCTCCTCATCTCCCAGAAATCAAAGCTAACTTTCTTCTTCTCTTTTCTCTTCACCGAACATGCAAACTCGCTCTCTCCCCTCTCCGAAATCGAACGCGTTTCTTGTGCTGAAATAATCGAAAAAGGTAATAACGATTTCGGACAAATCGAACTCGTTTTTTTTGTTTCTGTTTTTTTTCTTTGCGATTCAAGTTAAATAATACTTGAAATCGCCCATGATAAGTAACTTTGGACTCGGATTCTTGTTGTTTGTTCTTTTTGCATTTTGGTTCATTTAGATCTAATTCTCTTTTCCGTTTTATTCATACTGTTCTGTACTGTTAATTTATTCTATGTGCGACGTTTTCTGTTTCATTTTATTTGCCATTTTGTTAGTGATTTTTTTCCTTCCTCTTTTTTTTCTCTGAGTTTGTGAATGTTTTGATACGGTGAGGTCTACGTTTTCGTGAATCTTCGCTGTGAAGTCGAGTTACAGACTTAGGAGCAGTGAAGGAAAACAATGTAGATCGAGTATCACTTTGTACTCATTTGATTTCAATTTAGCCATGTTTTGGTTCGTTTTTGTTCATTTTTCTATCTTCATTTCCGTTCTGTTTATGGTTGTTTTGACCTCGAATCTGAGTTTCCTGGACTCTGTCTTATGGATCTTGTTGTCAAGTTCATAATCGACAAGATGAAACGATGAAAGATTAAAGGTTCAATCATGGTTTTCACTAATAACCGTCCATGCTTTGTTAAGCTTTGTTTATGTTTCATTTCGGTTTCTATCCTCTTCTAATGTTTTTTTAATTTGATTCGAGTTTCTTAAACTCTGCCTTTATATATTTCGTGATCGAATCTGTAAAAAGGCAAGATGAAACAATGAAGATTCGAATATAATTTATATTTTCGTCCCTGTTTTAACGATGATGTGAAGCTTGTTCTGTATTCTGGGTTTTGTTTATTGAGTTTTCTGCTATTGACAAGTGAAAAAATATAAACAGATAATAAGGAACATAATATACACCCTCGTTTTTTAACAAATCACAGATGTAGGTCTTTAATCCTTGGACATGTTTGTTGAGTCCGTGATCAGATCAGGACAGTCTGATCTAGATCTAGTGAGGAGAACATGATAGACTACAGTGCACACACACACACCTGACCAAAACAGGTTCGGTCTGGTCTAACCTGAGAGACTTGAACCGAACCGGACCGGTCTATATATCAAACCGGGTTCAGTCAGTTGAACCCAACAAACCCTTTTAATATTCACACCCCGTTTCTTCTCTGTTTTAATTATTTAAATTGTTTTATTTGCTGAATGCACCCCCTGTTTAGTTTTTTTATTTTACTGCTTTTTTTCTTCTCTTTATTTCTTATCTCTAGTTTATGCTCTTATTTGTCTATTTTTTTTGGTTCATTTTTGTTAAGCATCATTAGTTTATTTATTTCTCTTATTTTATTTCTTGTATCATTTTTGCTTGAATTCTTGCATTCCATATTTTTATTCTATGTTATTATCACACATTATTAGTTACTTGCCTTGTGACTTTGGACTTAAAATTATCCCCTAACTTATTGGAGATGGACTAAAAAAAAAAA
Source organism: Trifolium dubium (assembly GCA_951804385.1). Classification (NCBI taxonomy): domain Eukaryota; kingdom Viridiplantae; phylum Streptophyta; class Magnoliopsida; order Fabales; family Fabaceae; genus Trifolium; species Trifolium dubium. Next base: position 19,110,757 of record OX638066.1, read on the forward strand.
GTAGGATTAGGACCTAAAAAAAAAACTTAGTTTAGGTTAGTGTAGCTTTTTTTAGTTAACTTATTTAATTCCGTCGGACTTGTATTTTTAGTTTAGTTTATTTTGCATATCATTCAAATGTTGCATTCATTCATGTTTAAATTTCCGCAAAATATCTTAGAATGTAATTAGGCGAAAATGTAACCCCTTGAGGATGTAAAAATTGCATCGCATGCATTTTATTTTTATCGCTTTCCGCACACGCTAAAAACAAACTAAAAAAGCGAACTTTCATTTCCAAAGACGCGCGTTAGTTTAATTTCTTAGAAATAATATCAAACAAACAAACATCTTCTCTCTCAAAATAAAATTTCTTTTAGTCCATTAAACCAAAATTAGTTGCACGATTAGATTTAAGTTACTTTTTTCAAACACCTTACATTTTATGCAATAACCTTCTTTCTCTCAATCCAATCTCCACTTGCACACACAAAACTCTCTCTATACTGCTTCTCTCTCATTTCTTACCACTTCTCTCTCATTTCTTCACATATAAAATAAGTAAAAAGAAAGCAATAGACTAGAGGTTACTATAGGATACTATAGGTGCTTAGGATGCTAAAACCTTCCTTAGGTGTAATCAACCCCCGAACTTAGAATTTTTTATTAAACGGTTTTTTGATACTTTCCCTTCCCCGCAACAATGTAGCGATGGGAATCCTAAATTCCCCGCAACAATTATGTGTATTTGTTTGATGTGTTGCAATATGATTTGTGAGCATGTTGTTGTGTGATGTATTCTCGTTACGAGAGCTTGTTGAGAACATGCTATATTTTACACATGTTTGAGATGTTGTTGTGAATTTCATATGATTGAATATTTGAATAAATATGAAAAGTTTAAGCATGTACATGATCAAAAATCTTGTGCACATGTTATGTATAATTGAGAGAATTATACATGTTGAGGTTAAATTTCGGGATTCATGCATGTGAAAAAGACCCAGCAAGGGTGATCACAATCATATAGAGTCTGCATTAATAGGCTAATTGTACATTTAAATATTGTTGTGTGTGACTGAGAAATAATTCGTGCACTTAATTTATATAATGTGTGATTCATGTGATGAATGTGTAAATGATGACTGTATTGTGTATCTTGTGCTGCGTATTTTTGGTTATATGTTATTTTTAGTTGGTGACCCTCTACGAGCATTTTTTAGGTTTTACTTGCTCCGCGTTGAGAAGCGGCGAGGCTTGAAGCTGTCTGCGGGTCTTCGTCACCCATTCTTCTTCAATAGAGTTTAAGGATCAGCATAGGGGTAGTTGTTTAAGAGTCATGTTACTCCTATTTATTTTATGCTGTATTTATACTCTGAATTTGTATTATAATATATTTTGGAATAAATGGTGCCGCTATGTTTGTTTAGACATAGCGTTTGGTTTTTATTCTTAATTTTTATGTGAAATTTTTTTTATAAAAGAGGCATTGCATCTCGATCGCTATTTTGAAAAGTGTTTACTCTGATTTAATTTAAGGGCGATTGTGAATGTTCATTTCAAAGTATTTATTTATTTTAAAAAGAAAAAAAAAAGACTCACTTTTGGGTTATGAAAATCGGGGTGTTACACTTGACACTCATATAGGTGATTTCATCAAGTGTATGCTGCAAATCATACACCACCCATAAGGGATATAAAATTCATTAAAAGTTTTACAGCTCACCCTCTCAGTAATGCAGTGTCTAACACTTTCTCAGGGTACACCATAGGAAAGGGACAAAATAATTGTAGTGTTAGCAAAACTAACTCGTGACTTGTTCTTACCATATTAAACCTTATTCATGGGGTCTCCAATCACAAAGGTTGGGTTCCCATCACTTGTTAATTTCAAATGGCTAAATGTCTCATTCCCCTCGATGTTTCACATATTTATTTCTTTCTAGGGCTTTTACAGTACGTACTTTACACAAATGATGAAGAATAATTTTCTCACATCATATAATATTGACTAAGACGTCTTTAAGTCAGTTAATCTCATTTTTACCAAGTTTATAATAATAAACTTGTTCTCTAAAATAAAAAATATACAGGTCTGCTTAATTAAATAAGCAACACTACTTTTAATATAAAATATATTATAAATTTATTTCTACCGTCTCATATTCAATTAATCATTATTGTATTATTTTAATACAATGGTTCACTAGATAAATTTATAGGTCTACTTTAAAACTTTCAAGCGACAACCCCCACATTGGAGAGATCAAATCGACACAAATATTTATTTGGATACTGAAAACAGTTTCTTAAACATCATTGTATTATTCTAATACAATGACTAACTCATAATATATCATTGTATGATATCTCTCAAATATATCACAAGTCACAACCATATCCAAGTCTGCTTAAAATAATTTTAAGCGACAAAATTTCTATCATATATATATATATATGTCTATACAAATTCCTCATCTTTCAAATAATTAATAATATAATAATAATAATAATAATAATAATAGAAATAATAATAAAATATTTCAGGTCACAACGCAACAAAATTAATTCCCACAATATTTTGCATAATATATGTATGACCCCACATTAAAATATATTTCAACAAATTTCACCAAATACAAAATTATTTTCAAATTAGATTATCAATATAGCACATCAATTTTAATTCTCTTAAAATAAAAACGCTCCATTATAAAATACTTTACTCAACTAAATTTCAGCTTTTAATAAACTAAGTAATGGGCTGATTTTGGAGCCTGTGGTTAAAGGGTCTGTAGCAAAGCAAAATCAGATTGGTGTCACACAATCAAGAGTTTCTACGAACACTGTTTCTTCACGTCCACATCACAACAATTCAAATGGCTGCAGCAGTAAATCCTGCTCGGTTTCCTCTCGTTCGATTGTGGGGGTGAATAGAGCTCATGTAGCTGGAGTGGGGTCGGGAGGCAAGAAGGTGGCAGCGAGGGAAGGAGAGAAAGAACAGGGTCAAACACAATCAGAAGGAAGCAATGTTTATGGAGATTCAATTACTACTGCTGAAATTCTTAACTGTAATAAACGGTTTCTGAAACGGCATGAACAAGAGGTAGCTACCAAAGTTTGGAATGGTGCGTTAGCATTGGGAGTTGAAGGGGGTGCGGGGGTGGAGAAGTTGCGGTTGGTGAGTGAAATTCAGAACAACGAAAAGAGAGATGAGGCTGAGTTTATTCGAAGAGAGCACTCACGAGGTGTTAAATGATGAAAGTTATGTCTCTGAATATGCGTGGGTGGGGGGGGGGGGGGGGGAGTGCGAAACGGCGTAGGTTGGGGGAGTTCATTCGGCGGGGAAGATATGATGTTTGTTTTTTACAAGAAACAAAGAAAGCATCTATTGAAGACTTTCTTATTCATTCTCTATGGGGTCACCAAGATGTGAGGTGGATAGCTAAAGATCCGGAAGGCTTGGCCGAAGGTTTGTTAATTTTATGGAATTCTAAGTGTTTTTCTTTGCTGGATTGTTATGTTGGAGACGGGTTTTTTGGGCATATCAGTTGAGCGGGAGGGCGAGGTGGTGAATTTTATTAATATCTATTCTCCGTGTTGTTTAGCGGGGAAAAGAAAATTATGGGGGGATTTGTTGGAATTAAAGCAACAATGTGGAGGAGGTGAATGGTGTTTAGGCGGAGATTTTAATGCTGTTTTATGTAGTTTGGAGCGGAAAGGGAGTAGTGCGGACAGTAGAAATATGGATAGGGTGGGGTTTAATAGATTTGCGGAGGATATGGAAGTAGTTGATGTTCCGGTTTTGGGGAAGAAGTTTTCGTGGTTCAGCTCAATCAAGAAATCAATGAGTCGGTTAGATAGATTTCTACTATCGAAAGGTTATATTACTAAATTTAAAGTGAATGGACAGTGGATAGGTGATCGTGATATATCGGACCATTGTCCAATTTGGTTGATGGTATCGTCAGATAATTGGGGACTGAAGCCCTTTAGGGTCATCAATGGGTGGTTTGATCATCCGGAATTCTATTCTTTTGTTGAGACGTGTTGGAGTAGTTTTGATGTGACGGGACGGAAGACTTATGTGTTGAAGGAAAAGCTCCGATTGTTAAAAAATTGTCTACGCAAATGGAATATAGAAGTCTACGGTTATATTAATCTTAAATTGAGCATACGGTGCATGATTTAAATATCCTAGAAGAAGGTTTGGGCGAGAATGATTCTGATGACTATGATATGTCTTTGCAGGCAAGATTAACAACAGAATTTTGGAGCCAAATTCATCACAAGGAAACATTATTGAAACAAAAATCAAGAATGAGGTGGGTTAAAGAGGGTGATTCGAACTCTCGGTACTTTCATGAATCAATAAAACGTAGACGACGACAAAATCAGTTGATAGCATTACGTGATGGGGCTGATTGGATAGAGGGGGTTGAGGAGATCAAAGGCTTTGTCAAGAGTTTTTTCGAGAACAATTTTAGTGAAAAAAGTACGGGTAGGCCGAATCTTAATGGGTTACAATTCCCGTCACTTACAGTAGATGATAATGATATGCTATTAGCTCCCTTCTCTATGGACGAGGTGTTAGATGTGGTGCGGAGCTGTGAAGAAAACAAAAGCCCAGGTCCGGACGGTTATAATTTTAATTTTATCAAGGTGTGCTGGAATATTATTAAAGGTGATATTATGAATTTTCTGATAATGCAATTATTCCTAAGGCTTATACAGCATCTTTTTTAGCTTTAATACCTAAAAAAAATCATCCTCATGCATTGGAGGATTATAGGTCTATCTGTTTGGTATCCAGCATGTACAAACTCTTGTCAAAACATTTAGCAGGAAGATTAAAACAGGTGTTAAGTCCTTTAATATCGAAACTACAATCAGCTTTTTTGCCTAATCGCTAGATTTTAGATGGGGTATTGACGGTGAACGAATTATTGGATTGGGCTAAACGAAGAAATGACAAGTGTTTACTTTTTAAAGTAGATTTTGAAAGAGCATATGATACGGTCAATTGGAAATTTTTGGATTACATGATGATTGAATGGGATTTGTGCCTCTTTGGAGGCGATGGATTCAAGCATGCGTTCAACAAAGTTCTATGTCGGTATTGGTAAATGGTAGTCCTACTCAGGACTTTGTTGTAAATAAAGGATTGCGGCAGGGAGACTCACTCTCACCGTTTCTTTTCTTGATTGTGGTTGAAGGCCTATCGGCACTTATGCGTCAGGCGGTGACTTGTAATCTTTATCAAGGGTACAAGGTTAGTGAGGATATTCTTTTTCATTATTTCCAATTCGCGGATGATACTATTTTAGTGGGGGAAGGCAATTGGGACAATCTGTGGACCATAAAAACAGTTTTGCGGAGTTTTGAACTTGTGTCGGGCTTAAACGTAAACTTTTATAAAAGTAAACTTTATGGAATAAATCTTGACGACAATTTTTTGCGGGCTGCCTCATCTTTTTTGCATTGTGCAGTTGAATCTATCCCATTCAGGTTTCTTGGGTTACCGGTCGGAGCTAATCCGAGACGAAGAGCTACTTGGATACCGATTTTAGATTCTATGAGGAATCGTCTTAATATGTGGACAAGTAGTATACTATCGATAGGAGGAAGAGTTACTATCCTTTATTTTTTCTAGCCTTCCACTTTATTTTTTCTCCTTTTTTAAGGCTCCGGTTTGCGTCTTAAAGGAATTGGTGGCAATACAACGTAAATTTTTGTGGGGAGGAGGATCGGAGGGAAAGAAGATGTGTTGGGTTAGTTGGGAGCGTATTTGCCAACCTAAATCAAAGGGTGGATTCGGGGTCAAAAGTTTAGAATTATTTAACGCTTCTTTGTTATATAAATGGAAGTGGAGGTGCTTATATGATAAAGAAGCACCTTGGCGAGAGCTTTTACGGTTTCGTTATGGATCTCTTGAAGGAAATTTCTTGGCTCAAGAGGGGAGGGAACGATTGAGGCATGCATCTATTTGGTGGCGTAATTTATGGGGGTTGGGAGGTGAAAGTGGTGGAGGTTGGTTTTGGGATAATATTTCTAATGTGTTAGGTGATGGCAAAGAGATTAGCTTTTGGAAAGAAAAATGGTTAAGCATGACCACTTTTAAAGCTATGTATCCCACTCTTTATCATAAGTCTAGTGGGCAAAATGCAACAGTGTCCGGAATGGGTGTCTTGGAGGCAAGCATTGGCAGCTTGGATGGATTAGTGAACTCTCAGCAGAAGAAGTGAATTTGGTACAAGAACTTCAGCTTTTGCTAGCCCCTATTCAACCTTGTTTAGGCCAAGTAGATAGGCGTAAATGGATTCCACACAGTGAGGGCTTATTTACCGTTAAATCAGCTTATCGGGAATTGCAAAACATAGTGGAGTTAGATAGTATAGACGACAGCAAGATCAGTTCTTTGAAGATGATGTGGAAAAATAATGTTCCGTCTAAAATTAATATATTTGGTTGGCGCTTGTTACTTGAACGGTTACAACCTAGGAAGGGATTGTTTGATAAAGGAGTACTAACTCAAGGGATGGATAGAAGTTGTTTATTCTGTGCACAGCATGAAGAAACAATTGACCACATGTTCCTTCACGGTCAAGTGGCTTCTATCATTTGGCAGTAGATTTTTATGTGGCTGGGAGTCCCTTATATTAGTCCAGGTACGGTCCAGCAACATTGTATTACCTTTGACAATTTGTTGAAAGAGCAGGGTGGCATACGTAAAAGATATAGACATACTATTTGGCTAGCAACAATGTGGTGTTTATGGCGGTGGCGTAACAACATTTTATGGCGTGAAGCAAGCGTTAATATAGGGGCAACATTGAAGTCACTTTTGTCGATTGGTGTGTTAGTCCGCTAGCTTGTTTACTTTGTAATTAGAGAGGAATTTTTTTTTCTTGTATATTGGATTGTAAGGGTTGAGTACCTCTTGTACTCCTTATAATTCAATACATTCTTTGCTTATCAAAAAAAAAAAAACTAAATTTCAGCTTTAAAATATACTTTCAAATAAATGAGTGTTAAATAATTTTACATCAATGTTCAACACATTTATCAATGTCAAAATCAGATAAATATATAATTTCAAATAAAAATCATGTTCACATAGCATGCAAATTCAATAATCAGGTCCACAACAAGTAATTAGAGTCATAGACACAACAAATAAAATCAACGCATGAACAAACCATAGTAGCCGAAAATATTAATTAAAATTCTATCACCACTCCAAACACAAAGTTATAATTGAAGTTTAAATCAAAAATGTTTTCTCATCAATCAATTATAAATAACCACATAGACACAACACATATAAGAAAATAGCTCAAGTGTATATTGTATAAATAAATAATTACCAAGACTTTAAAACCACATTATCTTCTCAAATCTCAATAAACTAATGTAATACCCTAATTTTGCACTTTTTTAAATAAATAATTCATTTTTAAAATTGTTTCTTATTTTATAGGAAACACTCAAAAATAGTTTCAAAAAATAATGTTTTCACGCCATTTGCTAATTTTGCTCAAAATCATAAAAAATATATTCATTTCATTTTCATTCGTTTATATTTATTTATCGCATTTTATTCATCAAAAAAATATGTTCTCCATGAACCAATTATGTTGTGCCACCTCATAACCTTTTTTAACCATTTTTTTCATTATCATTTTTCCACTAATCTATTCCCTTAACCTCAAAAGTGTTAATTATTACATCAATGTCATTTACCGTAATCTACCACTATATATACCATTATTTTAATCAGAAAAATAGAGCACATTTCCCCAAAAAAACGCAGAACCACCACAAATACAAAAACCACCGCGCCGGAATTCTTTTCCGGCGAGAAACCATTTTTTCCGGCCATTTCAAAACTATCCAAAATTGACAATCAAATACTCGATCTATACTCTTTGGACCTCTAGGAATCCAAATCTGGTGTTCAAATTATGAAAAAACAACCGGAAAAGCCTCATATCAAGCTTCAAACTCGCGGCCGACGCATAATCCTTCGATCCGGCCGTTTTGTTCATCAACGAAGGTAGATAGCGGTTGATAATTGTTCCTGGAACTCCTCTGAACATGTTTGCTTTAATAGATTCTTGATTTGAGTTGTTGAAAACCATTTTCAAAAAATGTAGATTCATGATCCTTGCGAAATTCCGAACGATTTGATGTACTCACATGTGTATTTTGGAGCTTCGTGGACGCCGGTGAAGCTCCGGCCGCACTCCCTCCGTCGCCTGCGTTTTGTTTTCTGTTTTGGTTGTGAGGATGATGATGATGACGTGGCACTGCGTGAGTGACTGGATGCCTTCTCACGCACGCCCCCAGTAGTTCTCCGCGCGCCCCCTAGTGGGCTGATAACTGGTTCGGCCGGGTCTAAACCAACCCAGTTGTGACCTGGTCTGGCAACATGGGTTTGGGCCTTGGCTTTTAGGCCCAGTTCTTTATTTTTGTTCTGTTTTTTTTGTTTTTTTTTCCAGATTTCTGCTTACACCTCCTTTTTTCTTGTGCACTCCTAGCTGAACTTAATTAATTTTGATTTTTTTAGAAAAAAGTGCTTAAGTGAAATAATTACTTATTAGCAAAAGTGATTATTTGCATAATCACTTTTGAAAATAAGTGATTTTTTTAAATAAGTTATTATTATAAAAGTGATTATGTACATAATCACTTATATAATAAGAACTTGTTTCTACTTTGGTTTATTTTAATCCGTTAATTTAGACTTAATTGATACTTGGTGCTTGGTGATTTATTTATGCTCGTTTATTTAGCGTTCATTTAATTGTTTATGCTTTATTTACTTCGAGCTATTTATTTCTTGCACCGCCTCTCGTTTATCATTGATGTTATCATAATTCATACATTATTCATATATTTGCATTTCTCTCATCTTCAATCTTCTTTTTATTTTTCTTTTTTGGCCTGGTCTGAAACTTGAAAACTTCTTTCTTAAAAAAAATATAAAATGATGATTCGTTAATTAAAGTGAAAGAGGGGGAGTCAGGTGCACACCTTTCTCAGCCTAAATAGTACAGTCCATGATGCACATCGTGGATAGCGTACTATTCTCATTTTGATTAACAAACATTTAATTGATTAAAGTGAAAAGGGGGAGTCTGGTGCACACCTTTCTCGGCCTGAATATTACAGTCCATGATGCACATCGTGGATAGCGTACTATTCTCATTTTGATTAACGAACATTTAATTAATTAAAGTGAAAAGGGGGAGTCTGGTGCACACCTTTCTCGGCCTGAATAGTACAGTCTCTGGTGCACATCTCGGATGGTGTACTATTCTCATTTTAATCAATGATTTTCTTTAATTAGTTAAGGTGAAAAAGGGGGAGTCTGGTGCACATCTTTCTCGGCCCGAATAGTACAGTCCCTGGTGCACACCTCGGATGGTGTATTATTCTCATCTTAATTAATAAACTTTCAATTAATTTTTGCAATTTCTTTTCTTAAAAGGACGATGTTTTATCCATTCCCCTGATACAAACAAACGCTTAAGCCTCAGTCGAGTATACAAGCAACTTGTCGTATCAGTGGAATGCGACATAAACGTTGTTCATTAAAAACAAACAACAAACAAACTTTTTTTTCAGGAAAAACTACGTGAGCTTTGAATTTCTCATTGCACATGGGGAATACGTAGGAGCGAGATTGTAATCTCGTCAAGCCAAATAATAAAAAACTCTTTTTTCCCTTTTCTGCTCAATATGCGGTAATCTTTTCTTGTATGCGGTTAATTTTTGTTTATGCGATCCAAATTTCCTCAAATGGTTCCTGTTGAGTACAACGGATATGAGGGGGTGTTAACATCTTCCCCTCATGTAACCAACTCCCGAACCCAACTCTCAAAGGTTTTATCATTATTTTCCTTTCCCCTCACGGGATAAATAAAATATGGTGGCGGCTTCATTGCAATATTATTTTGTGCTTGTGCCGGTTTTACAGCTTGGCGACTTCACTAGGGAAAAGACATGATTAGTGAGTTAAGCCTAATTTGGGGCTTTTTGGTTTGCTTATTTCAGGTTAGCCATATCTGTCCTATCTTTTATATTACCGCATAATATTGAACTGTTTGGATTTGCTGGCTTTGTCTTCTCTTCTACTCCTTTTTTTCTTTTTACCTTCATGGCCTGGTTCTTGGTTATGCTGTGAAAGCTCTTTACCCGATCTTGAGAAAAGCTTAGGATTAGTTGAGGGATTTTTCGTGTTGGGTTCTCTGATGCACATCTTTGAGCGCTGACATGAAAAATTCTGCCCAAAATAGATTCTCACGAAGTGTTGGGTTCTCTGATGCACATCTTTGAGCACCAATTCCTTCGTGTTGGGTCGCGACTCTAGGGGCCTTTTTATCCAGTCTAGGCATCCGAAACTTTTGTCTAGGGACCACCGTCTAGAACCAGTGTCGATATTATGATGTTTACTCACCCAGTTGGTGTTATAATCTCATTTAGATCAAGTTGCTTTTTGGGAAAAAGTAATCAACGATTTTGAGAATCGCGTCAACCTAGAACAACATGTGAGAGGGATGGGTTACAAGTAACTTTGGAATTTTGGCCTTAGAGATTCCATTTTGAAAATGACCAAATTGTTGAAAGAAGTTTGCTACTTTGAGATCAAGTTCACCGAATGATACAGTTGCACAATAGTGAATCCATACATGCATTGCATTCGTGACATCCATACATTCATGAAAAATAATCATGCATATTCATCTTGCATACGTTTCCAAAAAAGAATATATGAGAAAAGTTTTGCAAAAAAATCATGCATTTTCGATCATAAAAAATCATGCATTTTTCAATCAAAAAATCTCATTTTCGCTTTCATCATTCCAACAGTTACTTTCCCGGCACCGGTATTTGGACAAGAAAGGTTTCCCACTACATCATGGACAATTGGCAAGAAAAACATGATTCCTTGCAAGGTGAAGTGAATCAGATGGGTGGAAAATTGGACAGAAGTCTTGAGATGTTGTCTGGTTTGAATCTGCCACCCCAAACGGTAGTGAATGAGGTTCTTGCACCTACAGTTGAGGTCCCACAAGAGAATGCTTCGGTGAATGCAGTGAATTGGCCACCTCATGGTGTACCAATTAGGTATGCTCTACCTGAATATGTACCATTCGTGTTTGATGTTTCATCTGGTTCCCAAGCTGTCGAGAATAAGAATAGAGGACATTCGGTTCATCAAGGACTCAATCTGTCACAAGAGAATTTGAGTGACCCTATGATTCCTCACTAAGGTCCTCAAATACCTGTTGATGTGTCAAAAGTGGACTCAGCTATCCATCAGTTAGAGGAGGCCAATCAGAAATTCCAGGCTCTAGAGGAGAGGTTGAATTTGGTGGAAGAAAGCAATGATCCATTGGATTTCACTAAAATGTGCTTGGTACCAGACTTGGTGTTCCCACTAAAATTTAAAGTTCCAGATTTTTAAAAATATAAAGGTCTGAGCTGTCCAAAGAATCACTTGACAATGTACTTTAGAAAAATGGCTTCTTATACCAATGATGATAAGCTCATGATACATTGCTTTCAAGACAGTCTCACTGGCGCGTCTCTCAACTGGTACATGCAACTCGAGAGAAATCATATCCAATCATGGAGAGATTTGGCTAATGCTTTCATCAAGCAATACCAATACAATTCAGACATGGCTCCGAGTCGCTCTCAACTTCAGAATATGACTCAAAATGAAGGAGAACCCTTCAATGTCTATGCACAAAGGTGGAGAGCATTGGCTTCTCAAGTACGTCCACCGCTCCTAGAAACAGAACTTGTGGACATGTTCACCAATAATCTGCAAGGGGCATACTTTCAAAGGATGATTGGTAGTGTTTCCTCTGACTTTTCTGATCTGGTCCGAATTGGGGAAAGAATTGAGACGGGGATCAAAAGTGGCAAGATTCAGCTCACTGCTAGCTCTCAAAATGGTATAAGGGAGCCAATTGATAGCTTCACAGAAAAAGAAGAGGAAGAGACTGATGTTGTTACTTTTGAAAATGACATGGCTCCGCCAATAACGCCTGTTCAGTTCCCATATTTCCCATATCCATGTGTGGCAACAGCGCAACATCAGCAGTACCCAGGATATCCTTTTCAGATGCCTGTGAATCATGTGCCACAATAAGCTCAACATCCACAGCAGGCTCAGCAAAAGCCGAAGAAGGTCTTTGATCCGGTTCCTATGTCACACATTCAACTACTCCCGCATCTTATTCGCGGTGGAAGGGTGAAATCCAAAGCTTTGAAACCTATGACTGCACCGTTTCCATCTTGGTATGACGTCAATGCTATTTGTGATTATCATGCCGGTACTGAAGGTCACTCAACTTATAATTGCACGGCTTTTAGGTATAAGGTGCAAGAACTTATCAACAAAAAGTTTTTGTACTTTAAGGAAGGCGAGCCAATTGTGAAATATAAACAGTCATTGATGTATCCAGGAATCGATGTGAATCAGGTTGACACTTCTGAAAGCTTGATAAAAGATGTTTCTATGGTCAAGACTCCTATGTCATCTGTCAGAAAAATGTTGCTCAGTTGTGACCAGTTCTTGAAGTTGCATCCCGATTGTGAAGTCTGTGAAAAGAATCCTGATCACTGCATCAAAATGAAAGAATGTCTCCAAAAATTGATGGATCAAGGGTTTGTTCAAATTGGGTATTCCAGAAAAGAAGTTATCTAGTCAAAGTCGGTGATGCTAGGATGTTCATCCCTATGATCGCTAGGCTTTTGTTTTCTTTCTTGTCAAGCATTTGTTTGTTTTTAAGGTTATGTATTTTGTCAATTACTTTTAATATAATAAACATGCATGTTCTTGGAATCAATCCATTTGTATCCATCTATTTTCTCTTATTTTTATTACTTATAAACTTGGAGCGAGGATGATGAAAACACATAATTGATCTTTGCTGATATATGCTTTCAATGGTAGGAAACATAGTTTATGATGTAAGGCATTGTTTCACTTTCTTTCATTATTTCATAAAATAAAAAGAAAATTTTGAATTGAGCCATTCTTGCATATGTTTTTGTTGTTATCTGATTCTCCTAGTTTCTTGAGATATATCGTTTTTAGAAAGCAAAAAAAACAAGAAATTTTGGTTTGATACTTGACATGACACTTTAAGAGTATGTAGGTTGTTTTGCACTTTAGGCTATATTATGAAGGTTTAGTAATGATTCAATAAAATTGTTACTGTCTTAACACCTTAGACTCTTAGAAGTATGCAAGATCGATTTGAGTACTAATGTTGATGAAAACCTGAATATAAGTTTTAAGGTAACCCTTAGTAGTTTATCTTAGCAGTCGGCACCATCTTGGACACAAACTAAGTAGGAAATCAATGAACATAAGTGAATGATCCAAAAAATGAAAATTTGCATACTTTGGTTGAAGTACTTATTGAGTTAGATGACCTTCACTCGGTTGTTTAATTCAACAGTTGTTGAACGTACAAAGAAAAACCGTTGTAAGTGTACCCATTTAGTAGTTGGTTCAGAAGTCTGATTCTGAACTTGGTAGGGCGGGTTACGATCTGATCCCCCACAACTACATGTGGAAGAGAAACAGGGGTTTACCTAATTTATATTATCAGCTCCCCTCGATATATGATCATAACCACTAACAGATTTTTCTACCATGAGCGTGTACAAGATAACGGGCTTAATGTCATTGCACTTGAATGAAAAGGGTGAATAAAGTTTAAGCAAAGGTTAGAGTCACAATAATATATTTCAGATTTGTCTTCATATGATGAGAGTCTTTGACTGCAATGTGTGATTTTGTGTTACTACAGTACCCTTGGCATTGATATCTATTACTTGATTTTCTTCTTTAGCCGGCAACCACATATGATTAGAGTTGTCGTGTTCTGTTTCAAACATGTGCTAAAAAGAGTTATTATTTTTGTGCTGAAGGATAAGCAAAAGCTCAAGTATGGGGGAATTTGATAACACCAATTGACATTGTTTTTGGCTCAATTTACTTGACTGTTGTTGCATATTACTTCAAGGATTCAAGTACTTGGGGCATACTATGTCAAGATTATATTTTCCTGAAAAGTACTTGGGGCATACCCATCAGAAAAAGAAAGTTGTTGTTCCTCTTTGGAAGCCTATTTAAACACCTGTCCTGCAACAGAAGCTTGCAAAGGTCATCATCTCAACAATTTCAGAGTTACTCAAATTCTCGGTGCCGGGAAATTCAAACTCTCTTCAGCAGAAACTCAGAAAGTCATGCATTCATGCATATAAACTCAGGCATTCATCCATGCGAGTTCACACATTCATGCATACAAACTCAAAAAAGGATCATACAAATTTCTGTATACGATCAGACATTTCATCTGCATTTGTTTTGCATTTAGGCATCAGATATACATAATCATGCATTCATGAAGCACATGTTTAAAATGTTTGTTTTAACAAGTTGTGAACTTGGATCTCTCATTCAGTGAAACATGTTTATGTACCTAATTCTCCAACAAGACGGTTATTGAATCGTAATCTCTCAACAAGAAGGGTTGATGAATCTTTTCCCCAGTGAATTGGTCAACAAAGCGTCATCCACAAGAATAACGGTCAGTGCACCATATTGTCAATGAGAAAGGATGGTGAATAATTTTTTTCTCCAGTGAGTAAGTTATAATTGTTCATCTCCAATAAGTCGGTTTGAACACCACATTTTCAGCAAGTCGCTTGTTAAATCACTTTCCCCAGCAAAGTTAGCTTATGCATAGCATCCCAAGTAAATGGATCAATAAGTCGTTACCCAGTAAGCAAGTCAGCATACTGCATCCTCAGTAAAGTTGGTACTCCGTACCTCAACAAGTTGGTTTCCGAACAATATCCCCAATGAAGTTAGCACACTACGTCTCCAACAAATTGTTTGATGAACCATGTTCCTCAGCAAGACAATTACCTGACCGTTGTCAAGAATAATGACAGAATGTTCAACTTTCTCTTCCCAGCGAGTACTCTTTTTCAAGATACCTCAAAATTCAGCAAGTTTTCAGTGATCGCAGGATTTGGATCACAGTTTCCTTAGTAAAGGACATATTTCAGATAGATCTCAGTAGGCGCAGAATTTGGATTGCAGTTTCCTTAGTAAAGGACAGATTCAGATCAGTCTCAAGTTTTTAGTGATCGCAGGATTTGGATCGCAGTTTCCTTAGTAAAGGACAGATTCAGATAGATCTCAGTAGGCGCAGAATTTGGATTGCAATTCAGATAGATCTCAGTAGGCGCAGAATTTGGATTGCAAATTCTTCGGAATGAAGGATAGATTCAAATCAGTCTTAATATTTTAGTGATCGCAGAATTTGGATCGCAGTTTCCTTAGTAAAGGACAGATTCAGATAGATCTCAATAGGCGCAGAATTTGGATTGCAAGTTCTTCGGAATGAAGGATAGATTCAGATCAGTCTTAATATTTTAGTGATCGGAGAGTCGGATCTCAGTTTCTTTAGTAAAGGATAGATTCAGATAGATCTCAATAGGCGCAGAATTTGGATTGCAAGTTCTTCGAAATGAAGGATAAATTCAAATCAGTCTTAATGTTTCAATGGGCGCAATATTTGGATTGCAAGCTCTTCAGGTTGAAGGATGGATTCAAATCAGTCTTAATGTTTCAATGGCCGCATAGTTTGGATCACAGTTTCTTCATAATGATGGATAGATTCAAATCGGTCTTATATTTTCAATTGAAGTTGAGTTTGGAATGCAACTTCTACACACTAAGTGGACAATTATTCAAGACAACCAGTTTTTGAATTCAAGCACCCGGGCGAGAGACAATTCAATTTTCTTTTTACATGATTCAAGCACCCGGACGGGAGAAGGTCAGTTTTTTTTTCTTTTGAGTTCAAGTACCCGGACGGGAGACGACTCGTTTTAAGATCAACGCACCCGGACGGAAGACGATCATTTCTTTCTCAGGTATTCAGTTCCTAATTTCCCAGGTATGATTTCTACCCTCATCTCCCATCAACATTCATCTCATTACATCACTTTCACATCACAAAATTAGGGCATTTGTATTTAATTACCTTTTACTATGAGCGCACAAGGACGCAAGTCATTGGTGCACTCGAGTATAAGAGAATTAAATAGGGGCAGCTGTAATACCCTAATTTTGCACTTTTTTAAATAAATATTTCATTTTTAAAATTGTTTCTTATTTTATAAGAAACGCTCAAAAATAGTTTCAAAAAATAATGTTTTCACGCCATTCGCTAATTTTGCTCAAAATCATAAAAAATATATTCATTTCATTTTCATTCGTTTATATTTATTTATCGCATTTTAATCATCAAAAAAATATATTCTCCATGAACCAAGTATGTTGTGCCACCTCATAACCTTTTTTAACCATTTTTTTCATTATCATTTTTCCACTAATCTATTCCCTTAACGTCAAAAGTGTTAATTATTACATCAATGCCATTTATCCTAATCTATCACTATATATACCATTATTTTAATCAGAAAAATAGAGCACATTTCCCTAAAAAAACGCAGAACCACCACAAATACAATAACCCCCGCGCTAGAATTCTTTTCCGGCGAGAAACCATTTTTTCCGGCCATTTCAAAACTATCCAAAATTGACAATCAAATACTCGATCTATACTATTTGGACCTCTAGGAATCCAAATCCGGTGTTTAAATTACGAAAAAACAAACGGAAAAGCCTCATATCAAGCTTCAAACTCGCGGCCGACGCATAATCCTTCGATCCGGCCATTTTGTTCATCAATGAAGGTAGATAGCGGTTGATAATTTCTCCTGGAGCTCCTCTGAACATGTTTGCTTTGATAGATTCTTGATTTGAGTTGTTGAAAAACATTTAATTGATTAAAGTGAAAATGGGGAGTCTGGTGCACACCTTTCTCAGCCTGAATAGTACTGTCCATGATGCACATCGTGGATAGCGTACTATTCTCATTTTGATTAACGAACATTTAATTGATTAAAGTGAAAAGGGGAGTCTGATGCACACCTTTCTCGGCCTGAATAGTACAGTCCCTGGTGCACATCTCGGATGGTGTACTATTCTCATTTTAATCAATGAATTTCTTTAATTAGTTAAGGTGAAAAAGGGGGAGTCTGGTGCACATCTTTCTCGGCCCGAATAGTACAGTCCCTGGTGCACACCTCGGATGGTGTATTATTTTCATCTTAATTAATTAACTTTCAATTAATTTTTGCAACTTCTTTTCTTAAAAAGACGATGTTTTATCCATTCCCCTGATACAGACAAACGCTTAAGCCTCAGTAGAGTATACAAGCAAACTGTCGTATCAGTGGAATGCGACATAAACGTTGTTCATTAAAAACAAACAACAAACAAACTTTTTTTTCAGGAAGAACTACGTGAGCTTTGAATTTCTCATTGCACATGGGGAATACGTAGGAGCGAGATCGTAATCTCGTCAAGCCAAATAATAAAAAACTCTTTTTTCCCTTTTTTGTTCAATATGCGGTAATCTTTTCTTGTATGCGGTTAAATTTTGTTTATGCAAACTAAATTTTCTCAAATGGTTCCCGTTGAGTACAACGGATATGAGGGAGTGTTAACGCCTCATGTAACCAACTCCCGAACCCAACTTTTAAAAGTTTTATCATTATTTTTCTTTTCCCTCACGGGATAAATAAAATATGGTGGTGGCTTCATTGCAATATTATTTTGTACTTGTGCCGGGTGTTACAACTAACATGGCTTAAACACAACGCATATTAATTTTATTTTTGTTTAAATAATAATATCACACCAACACAGAATAAAATTGTTCCTAAAATTTTAGAACGGTAAAAATAAACCAATTAAATCTAACCTCATTCTGCAAGAGACTTGCAACACATGCGCATAAAAAAAAAATAATAGTGCATCTTTAATATTATAGTAGTGCCGTTTTCTTGTCACTCTAATTGTGATATCAATAGGCCAAATATGTAGTAGGCAAATTAACCTTTTTAACCAGAGGTTTTATTACAAGTCCAATTCACGAGCATAAATCATGGATAAATCCTTAAGATTGTTGAAATATTAGACCTAGAATTATCAAAATAATAAACAGCACATAAGTATAAGAATCAAATAAATATGACAATAAAATTGAATAGAGGTAGTAGTAAACTTATCTTTTTATTTTGTAGAGATTGATGTTATCAACACCACCACGAAAGCTGGAAATCACGAACGACAAGTATCCTCCAAATATAGTAAACTATGGAATAACCTGAGGCATGACAAAGTCTCTGTCCTTAAGGATTTATCTGCCTCATAAGCGCAAATCCTCCAGAATTCAACAGGTTCTTCTTCGATATGGATCATACCAAAGTTGACAGAACAACAATAATATATCTTTGAAATAACAGGAAGATGTTTAACCCAAGAAACAAAAACTCAATTGTTAATAAAACCCAAATTAGTTTTCTACTGAAAATGTGTCTTTATATGTAAACACCATTTGCATATATCTTTTGGTTTCCACATGCCGTAAATATGTTTACATATAATTATATGCAAGTTACCCACAAAATCACTACTCAGTGATGGATCTTTTCTTCTATATATATAACCAAGTAAAAAGCCAATCCAATGATAATGAATTAACTAATGGTACGGTCATTTGTAAATTGTAACGTTAAAACGCCATGAATCATATTAACTAGGAATGAAACCAAAATTATAGTAATTAAATTAAAATAAACGTGTTATTTGACCAAGCAATAATCAACTAATTAATTTAATAATAAAAACAATATTAATTTTATAAAAGATATAAATAAAATAATATTATAACTTTAAAATAAATTACAACAAATAGTATTCTATAAATAGAATCATTACATCACACTCACACCTACACGCACATTCATTCACCACTCACCCAAAAATTTCATTTCTCCCAATAAACCAATCCTCCACCAATCAAAAAAATTAAAAAAAAATAAAGAAAAAAGAGGTTCACGTACATTTTTCCATTAACACTAGAACAACAACAAATCCTTCTTCATCCTTCATTCCATAAACTAAAATCAAATCCAAAAACTCATCAAATCTCACCAAAGTTTCTTCCAATTCGTTATAAATCAGTTCAATCAACCTCAGAAACACGAAACAACAACAAATCGCGTCAGAAACAACCCAGAAACGCGTCAAACTGAGCCAAAATTCACCCAACTTGAGGTGATGATTTCTCACTACTCACAACTCCGTTTGGCATAATCTTTGGCTCATTGAACTCGCGAGAATCATACAAACTAATGTATATATCAGTTTTCGTCAATCTCGCGTACAAACTATTATTGATTTTTTAGATATAAACTTCTTTTGGTCGTTTTTAAAAATCTAAGACTCGTTTTCGAAAACTAAGCTTGGATTTGTAATCTACGTGCAAAAACAAGTTGATTCATATATTCATACGCGTTTTTTGACGAAGTTTTGAAGCTTGAGAGTGACTCAGTAATGGCGGACGAGTCACTGAGTCAGTGACTCGCCCGCTGGAGAAGAAGCAACATGATATGTACCTTTCTGATCTGACTTTAAATCGTGATCGCTTGATCTGTTTACTTTTAATCTGGTTCGTTGATTCTTTATTTATTTATTTTGATCACATGATTCTCATATCAAATCACGCTCGTGTGATTATGATCTAACGATGATGATCATTTGGCTTATCATAGGCTCGCGTATGTAAACCGTATGGAATCAGAGACTTGGTTCGGTTCAACCCTGGGTGTTGTACCCCAATTTTGGACCTACAAATCCAATTCGCATTACATTCATAAAAATTATAAAAAATATTTACTTTTTTTATTATACATGATTTAATTTCATTTGCTTAGTATATTTTCTTATTTTTCTCATATTTTCGAAAAAAGTCAAAATAATATAAAAAATTGTTTTTGGTTTTATTTTACGCTTTATTCTAAAAATGTCAAAAAATAGTTTTTTTCAGCTCACGATGTCAATTTTCTTTTATTTAGTGTAAAAGTCCAAAAATATAAAAAAAATAGCATTTTTCCTATTTTGCGCTCATTTTATATTTCCTTTCCATATATTTCAAAAAAAATATGAAAATTCACATTTTATTTTATTATCATTTACATTTTATTTTAAAAATTACCAAGAAGAGAAAAGAGTAGAGCACAAGTTGTTCTATCTCAATGACTCATTGATCTTATGTTTTTCTATCTCATTCTCCTTTTCCTAAATAAATCAACATCACCTACTTCTCATCATTATCTCATTTTCTATTTTGTTTTTAATCAAAACTATCCATTTTATCATTTTTACACAAATATCCTATCTTTTTACCACTAATTCTCTTTTTACCCCTTATCCTAATTTTTTCCTATATAACAAACATCACACTCACACCTAAAAATCATTCTCTCTCAATTCTCTCAAACTCCACCGATCAAAATAAAGCAAAATATAACAAAAAAAACAAAAACAAAAAAAGAAAAGAAAAAGGAAGAAGAACGTAAACAACATAACACAGTAGCACAACAACTATACCTTCCTCACTCTATTTTCAATCCAAATCCAAATTCAAACAAAACACCATTCATATTCATCAATTAATCATCAATCAAGCATAAACACTTCTTAACAACAACAAATCGCAACCGAAAACGGACCGGAAACCTCCAAACCGAAACCATTTTTCTCTTACACCTTGAGGTGACGATTTCTCCCGACTCACAACTCCGTTTCGAACAATTCTTGGCCCATTAAACTCGCGAATAAGGTACGAAGCTGATGTACATATCAGTTTTCGTTAAAATCGCGTACAAGTTGATTTCATTTTTTGGATCTAATATTTCAATCTCTGTTATTTTAAAACTTACAACTCGTTTTTGAAAACTTATACTGGATTTGAAATCTACATGAAATTTTGTGTGAAATGGTATATTCGCTTGTTAATTTTGGTACAAATTTGATGTTGTGGTGTTTGTTCTTGAATATTTCAACTTCCATGGATTTTTTTTCACGTTTATGTTCTTTTTGAAGATGATAGACCACACTATGTACCCTTGTTTCCTTACTTTTAATCATAATCATCTGATCTGCTTACTTTTAATCTACTGCGTTTGATCTGTTCTTTTATTTTTAATCATATGATTCACATATCAGATTACGTCCGTCTGATCTAGATCTAAGGATGATGATCCGCTTGTTCATGGTGAGCTCACGCGTTTGAACCGTATAGAATCAGGATCTTGGTTCGGTTCAACTTTTGGAGTTGAACCAAGTGAACCGGTCCAGTTCAGACAATGGTCCGGTTCAGTACAGTGGGTTGGTTTTGTTTTATTTTATTTGTACACCCCTTTATACTATTACACCCCCCTTTTTTATTTTATCATCTTCTTTTTTACGTTTTTTTTTGTTTCCCTTCTTTTTATTTTTTTCCAGTATTTTTTAGTTAGTTTTTTTTATTTCATTTCATGCCATTTTATTTCTTTGCCATTTATTTTATGCACTTCCTTTTTTTATTATTTCATGCCACTTTTTATTTAATTTTGTTTATTCTCTTTTTATTTAGTTTATTTATTTTATGTTCCTTGCAATTTATTTTATGTCACTTATTATTTACCATTCATGCATTACATTGCTTGATGTTTATTATGGTTATTTTGAGCTTCAGACTTAAACTATATATATGCTTATTTGAGACGGACCTAAAAAAAAAAGTGTTAGAACCTTAGTTTAGTTAGTTTACTTATTTTAATTCCGTCGGACTTGTAATTTAGATTAGTTTATTTTTTGCATTTTCATTCAATTGTTGCATTCATTCATATTTAAATTTTCGCAAAAAAACCTTAGAATGTAATTAGGCCGAATGTAACCCCAAAGAGGATGTATAAAATGCATTGCATGCATTTTACTTTTATCGCTTTCCGTCAAAACGCTAAAAACAAACAAACGCGAACTTTCATTTCCAAAGGGGTATGGTTAGTAATTTCTTTAGAAAAAATAGAAAAAACAACATAAACAACTTCTCTCTCCTAAATATAAAATTCTCTTAGTCCAAATCCAAATTAGTCGCACGATTAGTTTAGGCTTAAACTAAATTTACTTTTATGTTACAACTTTTTCTTCTCAATCCAATCTTCACTTGTATACACAAAATTCTCTCTATACTATTTCTCCTTCATTTCTTACCACTTCTCTCTCATTTTCTTCACATATAAAAATAAGTATAAAAAAAGCAATAAATTAGAGGTTACTATAAGATACTATAGGCGCTTTGGAAATGAAAGATCACTGTAGTGGTGGAAACCCCAAAATCCCCGCAATACTGAGGTTGAACCAGTTGAACCGGTCCGGTTTTCATTCTTTGGTCTGGTTTATTTCGTTTGAGCTTAATTTGAATCTGGGCTTTGTTTTTTCTTCTTTTTTTGATTTTTTTTTACTTGCTCTCCACACCCCTTTTTTTTACTGGCAGTTTGTTTTTATTTTTTATTTTCTTGTTAATAATTGATTAAGTGAAAATAAGCACTTATTTTCAAAAGTGATTTTTCTCATAATCACTCCTAAAAATAAATGTCTTACTTGAATAAACTTTGATTATAAAAGTGATTATTTACATAATAAATAATCACAAATATGATAATTGATTGTTCAAATAAGTTGATTCTCCTAAAAGTAATTATTTCGATAATCACTTATTTTCATTTGTTCTATTTAAGTCATTTATTTCTTATTTGTTCATTTATTCTTTTGCACTTTATTTATTTATGTCATTTAAAATTCCTTGCAATTTATTTTCTAGTCATTTTATTTCATGTCATGATTATCATTACCTATTATTTGTTATGCTTATGGCCTTTAGAGTTAAACTAAACCTTAGCAAAAAAATGGAGACGGATCAAGAAAGTTTAGGCAAAAAATAGTATAGTATAGTTAGTATATTTTAGAATAAGTTTAGTATTGTATTTTTATTTATTTATTTTATTTTACTTATTTTTCCTCTGTCTATTTTTACTTGTAATTGCATTGCATTTAAATGTTGCATTCATTCATGTTTAAATTTTCGCAAGACCTTAGAATGTAATTAGGCAAAAATGTAACTCCAAAGTGGATGTAGAAATTGCATTGCATGCATTTTATTTTTATCATTTTCCGCAAACACTAAAAAACCAAACTAAACGCAAACTTTCATTCCCAAAGAGGTAGACTAGTAATGTCTTTAGAAAAAAAAATAGAAAACAATAAACAACATTTTCTCCTTTCTCTAAATAAAAATTCTTTAGCCCAAATCCCAATTAGTCGTACGCTTAGATTTAGGTTTATTTCAAAACATTTTAAATTTATGCAATAACTTTCTCTTCTCATCTAAACTCTCCACAATCACACACTTTCTAGTCTATACAATTTCTCCCTCCATTTCTTACTACTTCTTCCCCATTTCTTAACACATTAAAAGCAAATAAAAAAGCAATAAATTAGATGTTACTATAGGATACTATAGGCGTTTAGGATGCTAATACCTTCCCTATGCGTAACTAACCCCCGAACTTAGAATCTCTCCTTTTAAAGGTTTTCGATACTTTTCCCTCTTTGGAAATGAAAGATCAATGTAGTGGTGGAAATCCCTAAATCCCCGCAACACCAACTATCACTGAAATTTTAGATAGTTTAACAAGCTCAACCACCCTCCGATCCCTAGGAATACCTTCCTTCATCCGAAGTATTGCTTGGAACTAAACCATCTTTGGATTTTTAGGTTGATCCACCTCAAGCTACAACATCAAACTCCCCTTGCTTCCAACTACCTCCCGTAGTCTAACAAGTTCTCTAGTTTGATCAAAGTTGCTTTCAATTGCATCCCTGAAGTTCCTCTCAATGTCTTGCACTTCTTCAGCCACAATTTAAACGTTACCACCAAGGTCCCCAGGGCCACAACCCTTTGGTTCAACACTTTTACTCTCCTACCTATTTCTAAGAGCTAATGTTGTTTCTTTCTCACTTGTGGAAGACTCCACCTCAAGCTTAGAATCCACCAAAGTAATTCCACCATGTACTTCACCTTGTAATTGGAAAGAACTCTCCAATTCCTCTGAAATTTCCAACCCGAAATCCACTAATTCTCCACCGTCATGAGAATCACCAAAGTTCATAGACTCACTCTCCTCCGGTTTCCAATACACTACAAGTGCTTCCGCATTCTCATAACTCTCATATTTCGATGAGGCTTCCACAACATGCGCAAAATTATTATTGCCCTTTAATTCCGGATAATCCTTCCTGAAGTGACCTTTCCCTTTACAATGATGACAATTCCACTTAATGCTTCCTTTTGACTGTATTCCTACCTCTATCTCCACTAGAAACATTAACGCATCCAAACTGTTTTCCACCTTCAAGTCTTTAGACTTAGTTAGTTCTCTCATCCTCAAGGCCGATTGAACTACCTCCAAGGTAACAACGGTTTCTCTACCATAGAGCATGGTATCCTTGAAACTTTTGTAGGAGCTAGGTAATGCACATAGTAAGTGCAAGGCTTGATCTCTATCTTCTATTTTCACATCAAGATTTGCCAAATCATCAATAATTTTATTGAATTCCGCCAATTGCTCCGTTATGAATTTCGACTCCACCATTCGATAAAAGTAGAGCTTTTGTTTCAGAAATTACTTATGTGCCGTCGACTTGGTCATGTACAATGAATCAAGTTTGGCCCACATAGACTCCACATTGTTCTCCTTAACTACTTTTCTCAACTCATCGTCTCCAAGACACAAGACAATAACACTAACCACTTTCTTATTCAACTCAGATTTCTCATCAATTGAAAGCTTCGTCGGCATCTGTGCTTCTCCCTTCAAAGCTTCATCACAATTTTTATGAACTAAGACTGCCTTCATCCTTACCTTCCATTACCCGAAATCGTTTTTCCTGTTAAAATTCTCGACATCAAACTTTGAACCCATGACACCTAATTCATGATTTGATTCTTGCCCCACGGTGGGTGCCAATGTTGTGAATTCCTTTGAAATAAAGTCATACCAATAAATTTGATGTATGGAGCAAAGTGATTAAGCAACCAAAGTCAAAGTATAGAGATGATGAAAAATCAATCCAACAATTAAAGCAAGAGAGATTCTAGAGAAAGCAGTAATAGACATAGTAGTTTGCTTACCAAGTTCATTCAAATTCTGACCTAGTCTGGGGGAGAGAGTTGCCCCTCCATTCTACTATAGCTAAAGTATCACCGTTACAATGAAACTCCCAATAAGGGTTACAAGAATTAGTCGTCAACCTAATCCTACCCTAATCCCAAGTTTTTTTCCGTAACCTAGAAATTTTAAATAGTGTTTCTAAGATGAAGAATAAGCATGTATTTGTTTTTCCCTTCTTCTCTTGTGCTTTACCTTGTTCTTAAACCTCTATATTTATAGTGTAAAATGTAATAATAAACTAGGAACAAATATGACCAAAAAAGCCCAAAAAACAAAAAATATGATCGTGCCCGCGCCTAGCGCAGTCCAGACCTGCGTTTAGCGCAGCTGGTAGAAACTATGCATTCCTTTGTGCCTAGCGCGGGGACCTCTGAACCTAAGCTGCTGAACATGTTTTTCTTCTTTTCCATTCCAATGAGATTTCAAGGCAATTCTATCACAATATATGGTCTTGGTTTTCTAAGATGATTGGCCTCAAACTTTACTTCGACTCTATTGAAGGTATTTGGAAAATATATTACTCCCTCCGTCCCATTATAAGTGTCGCAGTTGACCAAATCACACACTTTAAGAAAAGTGTGTAAAACAAAGAGAGAGAATATGACTTTTACTAAAATTAGTAAAATACCCTCTATTTTTATCGGTAGTAGACATTAGAATGCTAAAAAGTAGATTTTTGAGTGTACTTTTTCTCTTACGTAATGATTGCTTTAAGGGATAAAATAGTAAAAACTAATGTTATAAATAGTATATGACACTTATTTTGAGACAAACAATTTTGGCAAGTATGACACTTATTTTGGGACGGAGAGAGTATAAGAAATGGACCTGTCAATGCAATATTATTATTCTAGCTTCTCTTATCAACATTCTAAGCACAATTTGGTTTGTTAGAAACCAGTCTACATTCAAAGACAAGCACATCAATTGGAACAATTGTTTATATGATCATATGCATTGTTGTCAAAATCGCGAGTAAAATCGTAAAATTCATGGATTTTGCGATTTTGCTCACTTAAAACGATTAAAATCCTGAGTAAAATCCTAAATTAAGTAAAATCGCACAGAATCGCAAAATCCCAGTAAAATCTGCGATTTTGAAGGGATTTTACTGATTTTGACTTGTTTTTTATTTATGATGTTTAATTGGGTCAAAATTGATCCGTTTAATGTTTTGACCCGGTTTAAAAGGTAAAATCATCATTTTTATATAACATTTCACGTTTTCACGTCCGTTTCTGACCAAAAGTATCTTTATTTTGTTCTCATGTTATGTTAAATGCTCTCTATAACTCTATTTAGGCTTTAACTAGTGATTTGCATTAGCATATATAGGCTATAAATATTTTGTTATTCAAGTAGTTGGCGCCTTAGTGATTTTTATTAGGATTTAGACTTTAAGTATATATCACTTTAGTGATTTATCATCGAGGATTTCATTATTATGAGTACATGCACTTTAAAATATATATTTAATATTATTATATATTTATATGAATATAATTCATCGATTTTGGTTGCGATTCTCGATTTTGCGATCTTGCATTCCCCTTTCGATTCAACAAAACTAATTGAGTAGAATCCATCGATTTTGATTGCGATTTACGTACGATTTTGCGATTTTGTTATCCTCTTTCGATTTTAAGCAAACTCGCGATTCTGACAACCTTGATCATATGTAGTGTATCCATGTTTGGTAACTTTTTACTCTTCATTGACTAATTTTTTCCAAGAACAAGTTAGGGTTGCCAAACTTTAGATTTTCTTCTTTGTGAGAGGCTTTGGTTTGGTCCCCCTCTTCCTTGTATCTTCTACTTACGTAATATATACTTTTGGTGGTCCTAGCCTCTGCTACACTCCTTTTTGAAAAAATAAAATTAGTAAACATTATCAAGACTTAACTAAAGACTTAACTAATGTTCAAAACTATATTTTGATTGATGCTAGAGTAGTTGTGTCATAGTATCATCCAATCACACACACATTGTGTAATTATATAAATTGAAAACAAAAAAATTTAATTTTTAATCACTCACAAACTATTATAAATTGAAATATCACATACACAGTGTAGAATTTTTTCGTTGCCTCATTTTGCAGTCAAGTTCTGTGTTTCATTTTTTACGTCAAAAGAAACAAAAGTTCTGTGTTTCAATTTTTTTCTCTTATATAGTTTGTTGTATCAGTTTGACAATCTCTGTTTTCTTTCAAATTTGATGACTATGTGAAGCATAGATCCATTTAAATTTTATGGAGTTTCCATGATTATGTGTATTACAAGAATAAAAATATAAATTAGTGTTCAAAAGTTTTAGATAAACTGATAGAAAATGCTGAAATTATTAGGCCGAAAGTCCATGATTGAGGTTCAATCCATGGTTTCTCCACTTTTGTATATGTGAGTTTATCATGACTTTGTCTTTTCATCTATGTATCCAAAAAAAATAGTTATAAATTCTTTTTTTTTTGGTGAACTAATTAGTTATAAATTCTAATTAGTGTTGATTTCACTTAATTTAATTATATCAATTTTTATGTTTTAATTTTCTTCTTAATTTAGACATTTTGTGCGGGTCAATTCTTCACCATATTTCTAGGCATGAACATAATTTATATATTTTTCATTCATGTATTTGGGAAGATAATGCAATTGCAATGTGAAATTTTCCCTCAATTTGCCTCATTTACACATGGATTCATAGCAATGCGGGAGGGACAAGGCTGGTTGGCTGTTTCGCCACCTTCATAGCATATTACCAGGTGGTGTGATATATATAGGTAAGGTTTATATTTCAGCAATTTTTGTTTTTAATTTTCATTTCTGGGTTTAAATTTTGAATTTGTGATTATGATATGTGTACTTGTATGTTTTACTAATTCTAATATTAGTTCATGTTATTATTGATTCAATTTTTTATTTATTTGATTTAAGTATTTTGTGATTGAACATTTTTAATCAATTTTATCTTCTTATTATTATTATTGTAAAGTTTTATTGATGGACGAAACCACTCAGAAGTCTCTTTATTTGATTTTCAATTGGGATTGATTGTCAATATAAGGTGTCAGCTCAGTGGTAAAAGTTTGTTTGATGTTATAATCTCAATGGGTGGAGTTCAAATTTTCTCTGTGTCAGTTTGATCTTGTAATCTCAAGGACAAAATTCAAATCCCTCGAAAAAAAGTTGTAGTATGATCATTAGTTCCGTATTAATTAATAATAATATTCCTATTCTTCAATTTGATACTCGTTTTGAAACGGCAGTTAGGTGAGGGTTGATTTTTCAAAATTCAATCCAAACTTTTTGTGTGTATGTATGTGTTTATAACTACATAAGTTTTTGTTTTGTTTCCAATGTTTTTTCGTATAATTTTTGGAAGGTACCAGAGAGAAGTTAGTAGTTTGAAGTTATTGAACCAAGTTTGAAATGGCTTCACCATTGGAGGTTGGTGAAGAGAATGATAACAAAGGTAATATGTGGGATTTGGAACAAAAATTCGACCAACCAATGGATGAAGAAGCAGGAAGGATCAAAAATATGTACAGAGAAAAAGTATGATGCAACTCTTCATTTTTCCATTTTGTTTATCTAGTAAACTGCAATTTACAATGTATATTTCGATGTTTCTCGTTCCTCATTGGTGTTAATTTGATTTGTTCAGAAGCCTTCTGTGCTATTTCTTACACGGCTCGCATATCAAAGTCTCGGTGTAGTTTATGGAGATTTGGGAACTTCACCCTTATACGTTTTCTATAATACATTTCCTCGTGGAGTTGATGATCCGGAGGATGTGATAGGAGCACTTTCTTTGATCATATACTCTCTTACTCTTGTGCCGCTGTTAAAATATGTTTTTATTGTATTAAGAGCGAATGACAATGGTCAAGGTATATATTCTTTTCTGTCTTTTTGGTTCATTTGAGTAAGATGATTAGCTCCGTTCCTTCATTTTTATGTTATATGATAATATTAATACACTATGTTATTGAAAAAATACTTATTATATAAGCCTTGTGCTTAAATTATTTTCATATAAGTTGTAAGCTGTATTCATAAGCTACCTTTGAGATTTTTTCAAAAATAAGGCAAGAGCAGTTTACAGACATAGTGTAAGATATTTTGACATGTCGTCTCAAACAACTACACAAGTGCTTTTGTCATAAGAGACTCAAATAAACTCATTGTAAATAAATAAGTTGTTCCTGTTGTTATTGATAGGAATATAGGAGAGAAATGATATGAAGATTATGTATTGGAAGGCATAGAGTTATGTTTATAACATATGAGTCATTACAAACAAGTACTTCACT
Organism: Trifolium dubium; assembly: GCA_951804385.1. NCBI lineage: Eukaryota > Viridiplantae > Streptophyta > Magnoliopsida > Fabales > Fabaceae > Trifolium > Trifolium dubium. The sequence goes on from OX638066.1 coordinate 19,140,283, forward strand.
ACCTTATAAATAGAGTTGAAGTACTTCGGAATTATCTAAAATTATTGCCTTTTAAAACTAGTCATAATTGAAAAGAACTCAATAGTTTGTCTTAAAGACTTATTAAAATTATAACTGAAAAGCACTAAGGTAATTTCAACAAATCTCCTCCTTGCCTTAGTTGCTGCAAAGTCCCAGCTTGTCTCTTAATGTTTCAAACCCTTAATGTTTCAAACCCTGCTTTTGGTACTAAAGCCTTTGTTAACACATCAGCTACTTGATCATCAGTCTTGCAATTACTTTGATTTTCCACCAATGCATTTAAAGATGCTGATTTTTGAAGTCTTCCAACATCTGTATGCCCCAACTGTAGCTGTTGTATTTCTTTGCATGTCGTGGGAGGAAAAGCTTTACAATCATCCATGTTATCTTCAAGTGATGACATACCTTTCACCAAGGCATGTTTCTGCATGTATAAAATTCCAGCATGATGGAAATGTCCGAGTCTCTTATGCCATAATTCAGAATTACTGGCCTTGCTTGAATAAACTGCTTGCTCCTCCTCCAACAGATTTAGAGCATAGCTTTTAGCTCTCATTTTCGCCTTAAATACATCTCTTCCTTTAAAATCTTTGATCAAGCACCATTTGTCTTCAAATATGACTTTGAATCCTTTTTCAACAAGCTGTGGAACACTAAGAAAATTTTGATTAATGTTAGGTACATATAAGACATCAGAAATATATTCCAAACCATTTAAGCTTTCAATAGAAACAATGCCTTTTCCCTTGACTGAGATGAAATCACCATTTCCAATTTTTACTTTGGAAACAATGGTTTTGTCAAGCTCTTTAAAGAGCTTATGATCATTGGTCATATGGTTTGTGCAGCCGCTGTCAATTAACCATGAATCACTTGAACTATTGCTTGTAGTAAAACATGATGCAACAAAAAGATTCTCTTCATCTAGCTGCTCAGCGGATATCTTTACCTCCTCTGGTTTTGACCTGCATATTTTCTCTATATGTCCCAAGTTACCACATTTTCTGCACTTGACATCAGGCCTCCACCAGCATCGACTTGGATGATGATTTGTCTTCTTACAATGTGGACATGGTGGAAAAATCTCATCGTTTTGCTTGATGTAGCCTCCTGAATTTTGTGCTTTCACATACAAAGCACCTTCCATGGATACTTCTTCTCTCATCTTGCGCCTTTGTTCTTGTGCCTGCAACGCATTCACCAATTCTACCAAAGAAATGCTCGACAAATCTTTTGTTTCTTCCAATGAAGAAATTTTTGATTCATATCTTTCGGGAACAGAAACCAAAATTTTTTGCACAATTCTTTCATCAGAAAAATCCTTACCAAGTAGTCTCACCTTGTTGACAATACCTAGTAACTTATCTGAGTACTCTTTGATGGTTTCGGCCTCCTTCATTCTCATCATTTCGAACTCCCGAATCAAGTTGAGTATCTGCATATTTTTGGTTCTTTCATTTCCCTGGTATTCCTTTTCGAGGTAATCCCATATGTCTTTTGCCGTTTTCAGGTTCATGATTCTTGTAAATATTGTGCTTGACACAGCAGAGTATAAGCAGGCTTTAGCTTTGGACTTTCTTGTCTTCTTTTCTTTGTGATTCTTCATTTGATTGATTGTTGGATTTGCCGGCAATGGCTGCAATTCATAGTCTTCTTCTACAGCATCCCAAAGGTCTAAGGCTTCAAGATACGTTGACATCTTAACAGCCCAAGCATGATAGTTTTCACCATCAAAATGCGGTGGAGCAAGGGAGAAATTTGTTTATGTTTCCATACTTGAGGGTGATTTTTATGCACTCAATTCACAGATCCCTTAAGAAAATAAGCTCTGATACCAATTTGTTGTTAATTATAGGAATATAGGAGAGAAATGATATGAAGATTATGTATTGGAAGGCATAGAGTTATGTTTATAACATATGAGTCATTACAAACAAGTACTTCACTACCTTATAAATAGAGTTGAAGTACTTAGGAATTATCTAAAATTATTGCCTTTTAAAACTAGTCATAATTGAAAAGAACTCAATAGTTTGTCTTAAAGACTTATTAAAATTATAACTGAAAAGCACTAAGGTAATTTCAACCACCCTTATACGTTTTCTATAATACATTTCCTCGTGGAGTTGATGATCCGGAGGATGTGATAGGAGCACTTTCTTTGATCATATACTCTCTTACTCTTGTGCCGCTGTTAAAATATGTTTTTATTGTATTAAGAGCGAATGACAATGGTCAAGGTATATATTCTTTTCTGTCTTTTTGGTTCATTTGAGTAAGATGATTAGCTCCGTTCCTTCATTTTTATGTTATATGATAATATTAATACACTATGTTATTGAAAAAATACTTATTATATAAGCCTTGTGCTTAAATTATTTTCATATAAGTTGTAAGCTGTATTCATAAGCTACCTTTGAGATTTTTTCAAAAATAAGGCAAGAGCAGTTTACAGACATAGTGTAAGCTATTTTGACATGTCGTCTCAAACAACTACGCAAGTGCTTTTGTCATAAGAGACTCAAATAAACTCATTGTAAATAAATAAGTTGTTCCAAACGATTCTATTTTGAGTACTCAAGTATTTTAATACACGGTGTATTGGAACATATGTGTCTGTTGTGCAACTAAGTTTTGCCAAGCTTACCATCTATGGGGCAGGCGGAACGCTGGCTCTATATTCGTTGCTCTGCCGACATGCAAATATAAAGATCATTCCGAACCAACATCGTACGGATGAAAAGTTGACAACATATAGCCGGAATGCATTCCATGAGAAATCATTTGCCGCAAAAACTAAAAGATGGTTAGAGGGACGAGCATATATTAAAAGTACCATTCTTATTCTTGTCCTTCTTGGTACCTGCATGGTGATTGGTGATGGTATTCTTACGCCAGCTATATCAGGTATGCTTTCTTGCAAGCTTTTATGCACGATTAATAGATTAAGTTATTGTAGTTCTGTTATTTCATTTATTGCTTATGTATATTATATTGCTTATTGCTTATGGCTCATTCTCCATTCAATTCAATATATTCATTTAGGAAATTTTCTGATGTAGTTTTATCTGCTGCTGGTGGCATCAAGGTATATCGTCCTGAAATAGATAGCGGTATGGTCCTACACCTTTTAAGGTTTTCGTTTCCTTCTATGTCTACCATTATATGTATAAGATTATAGTTTAAAGTTATTTTTCATTCGTCTTGAAAGACCTTTTTCTCTCGCTTGTATTACAGAAATAGTTGTTATGGTTGCCGTTGTAATATTAGTTGGACTATTCAGCATGCAACATTACGGTACTGATAGAGTTGGTCGGCTCTTTGCTCCAATTGTTCTGCTTTGGTTTATCTTAATTGGAGGTATAGGTATATACAACATCTCGAGATTTGGTGGAAGTGTCTTAAAAGCCTTTTCACCTCTCTACGTGTATCGGTATCTAAGTAAAGGAGGAAAAGATAAGCTTTCCCTTGGTGGAATCTTGCTCAGCATAACAGGTAAGTTTAATTTTCATAACTTTTAATTTGCTTGTTGTGTTTCAAAATTATTAGTTAAGGTGACCGGTAAATTTAAACACGAAAACATGTTATGATGATTGCTTTCAGGGACCGAAGCTCTTTTTGCTGACTTAGCCAGTTTTCCTGTCTCATCTGTACAAATTGCATTTACTCTCATTGTGTTTCCTTGCCTTCTTTTAGCATATTCTGGACAGGCTGCGTATCTCGTGAATAATATGCATCATTCACAAGATCTTTTTTATCGTTGTATTCCAGGTTTGTTTTCACAGTCATTCTACATTGAAATTTCCATTTGTGAATGGTTGCACCTGTGCTTTTTGGAATATCATAAAGCTTTAAGGGGTCGGTCAAAAATAGTCCCCATGTTAACTTTTATTGTTTTATGGACTATGATGTGACTTTTAACTAAATAAATGACCCCTCCACGTTGATCCCACATCAATGCCACCACACCAGAGACAATTGGCTTACGAGATTTAGGTATTTAAGAGATAATTTTTCAGTAATTAGTCCCGGCATAATTGCAATTATTGACAAATTTTACCATGTGATCACCTAAATTCCATTGACGAATCAGTCCCTAGTAAACTGATATTGATTAAGATCAACGTAAAATGTGACATCCAATTAACGCATCACGTCATAATCTGTAACGACAAAGGAAAACAAAGGCATTATTTTGAGTGACATTAATGTGACATTGATAAAAATGTGGATCATGAAGTGGGCCTTGACCTTAGGCCCAAACCCAATATATGGATTAACAAATGGAATGAATGATGACGTGGATATATGATGCAGGAAGTGCATGGGGTTAGTAACTATATAATAAAAAAGAAGGTGATAGAAGAGGAAATAGGGGAATTCTTTTAGAGAAAAGGGATCACCATCTTGGTGATAGTTGGAGGCCTGTGTGCCTTTGGGACTGATAGTTCTTTCTATCGGTTATGTTCATTGGTTTTCACCCTTTTAATAGTATAATTGTTCTATTCCTAGTTAAGACAATTACAATTAACCATATTTTGTTCTATATTTCCCTGTTTGAGATTTAAGATCCCATCAGACATATCCGAATAACGCGCCACATCATAATCTCTAACAACAAAGGTTAACAAAGACACTATATCAAGTGACATTTTACAAAAGAGACTATTTTGATCCATGTTTACAACTTTGGTGACCAGTTTAGGACTATTTTGATGGATGTTTACAACTTTCGATGCGTATTTGCTAATTTGAAAACAAAAGAGACTATTTTGATCGATGTTTTCATATTCACTCTTTTTTTATAGAATGATGCTCTTATGTTTCTTCATAACGTGATTTTCATTAGTTATGCAGACCAAATATTTTGGCCAGTATTTGTTATTGCAACACTCGCAGCAATAGTTGCAAGTCAAGCCACAATAACTGCGACCTTTTCAATCATTAAGCAAGCCCTTGCTCATGGATGTTTTCCAAGAGTCAAAGTTGTACATACATCGCAAAAGTTCCTTGGCCAGATATATATTCCGGATATCAATTGGATCCTTATGGTTCTCTGCATTGCTGTTACTGCAGGCTTTAAAAATCAAAGCCTGATTGGAAATGCTTATGGTAAGTCTTTTCCTCGCCGAATGTTGTGAGCCTTTTTTATGGAAATGCTTATGCTATTTTTTATTAACAAAGAAGTTTATTAGATGGGACAAAAATGTAACTTGTTAGCAGTAATATTAAATTTGTTGACAATTAGTATTGTTTTGCAAATTAACCCTCAAGGAGATAAACATACTCCCTCCGTCCCAAAATAAGTGTCGTAGTTGACCATTTTGCACTATTCACATAATCTACTTTGACCGTATTTTTTTACTAATATATAAATGTAAATATTAGCATGTAAGATCTTGTTTGATTTGTCTCGATGAGTATTTTTAAGGTATACAATTTTTATAATTTTTAAAGATAAATAATTAAAGATATTAACGATCAAAGTTGTGCGTTGGCAAACGTGAACTGGTCAACTGCGACACTTATTTTGGGACGGAGGGAGTAATAATTTAAGTGAACCGAGAAAATATACTTAATAACAATCTTAATTTTCTTTGTAATGACAGGCACTGCAGTTGTGTTAGTCATGCTAGTAACAACATTTCTGATGATTTTGGTCATGATATTAATTTGGCACTGTCATTTGATTCTTGTTGTTGTATTCACTGGCTTATCATTGATTGTCGAATGCACATACTTATCCGCTGTACTTTTCAAAGTCGATCAAGGTGGATGGGTTCCCCTTGCAATTGCTGGAGTGTTTTTGATTGTTATGTACGTTTGGCATTACGGTACAGTGAAGCGATACGAGTTTGAATTACATAGCAAAGTTTCAATGGCATGGATTCTTGGTCTCGGTCCCAGTTTAGGACTAGTTCGTGTCCCTGGAATCGGACTAGTTTATACAGAGCTCGCAAGTGGAGTCCCCCACATATTTTCTCATTTCATTACAAACCTTCCAGCCATCCATTCTGTTGTCATTTTTGTTTGTGTGAAATTTCTTCCGGTCTACACCGTCCCGGAAGAAGAGCGGTTCCTTGTCAAGCGTATCGGACCAAAGAATTACCACATTTTTCGGTGCGTGGTGCGATATGGATATAAAGACCTGCATAAGAAAGACGATGATTTCGAGAAGAAACTCTTTGACAACCTTTTTATGTGTGTTCGGCTTGAGTCAATGATGGAAGGTTACTCAGATTCTGAATATAGTGAATGTGAACCGCTAACGGAACAATCGATAGATGGCATGTTGAATAACAACAGAAACACAAATTCCTTGAGTAATGTGGATTCGTCAATTTCATCAATAGAATCAATAGTTCCAGCAAAATCACCATCACCTGTGAATGCTACATTTCAATCTTCTGATCACGGTACCGAGGTTGATGAACTTGAATTTCTAAACAAATGTCGAGAAGCCGGTGTTGTTCACATACTTGGAAACACAGTTGTGAGGGCTAGTAGGGATTCAAGATTCTACAAGAAAATAGCTGTTAATTATATATATGCATTTCTTAGGAAAATATGCAGAGAAAATAGTATGATCTTAAATATTCCTCATGAGAGTCTCTTAAATGTTGGTCAAGTTTTCTTTGTATAGTCCATTTTTTATTTTTTCCCTCCTTTATTTTACTTTGGATAAAGAACTTTAAATATTATTTATCATTTAGTGACTGCAATTTTGTGCAGAGTTACAGTTTCTTAAATGTTGTCCAAAACTTAAGATTTGTGAGCCAAATATAGCATAAGAACAATATTTTCAATAGTTAGTTTTGATATAGTGGAGAGGATCTGCTCCCGTTTTAAATAATTCAATAGTTAGTTTTGATATAGTAAATTACTAGTATTTTGTAAGGACATAACTAATAAAACAAATGAAAAAAATAAGGACGATGGATGTTAGAAATTCCACGCTTAAATCCGAATTAAGTATTATTCCATACAAAGAGGGACCAAGCAAATATACTTAACCGCAAATCACATTCCACAGACCAGATGTGTATGACACATTATTAGGACCAATTTTTGTAGGAGCTGCTAAACAAAACATCTTCTTATGTTCCCTAGTCCTACCTCCTATGAACCTGTTATAAAAATATATGCACTTGTGATCTATGAACACATGTTATTAAATTTTCCAAGTTAAAAGTTTTATGTTGTGAAGAGGAAATCTCAGCTTACACTAATTCTTGAACAATTGATTGCCTTACATTTCCTATTTCAGCTTAAAGCCACATCACACAACTTAACATTATCCCTCAAAAGTAGACTTTCAGCAACTACAAAAAAACATCCACATTCTTAAGCCCATATCAAACAAAACTTGTTCACAAATTCCATAGATACATAACATAAGCACAAAGAACATCTTAACAGTTGAAAGTACAAAAACAATTAATCTACCTACCATGATTTTTAACTAACTCAGTTAGTGTTCTGTTCGGTCCAAAGTCTTAACTCCAAGAGATGATCTACGGTGGTGATTGGTGGTTGCTATGGTGGCTCAGCTCCTTGACAAAGGGGGGGTTCCTGCACAAAAAGGGACTCCGACGCTCAAGTCAGTAAATGTGCAAGAAGAGAGAATTAGGGTTCAGAATCATACCATGAGGTGGTGTGAAACCACCTATTTATAGGCGTTTTGCCTTGTTGGATAAGAAGGATTCCGTGTAGGAATCCTGACCCTTGGAATTTGTGCCGGTTTATCCAACGGTGGAGATCTCAAGGCGTTGCTGTGTCCGTCTACAGCGCGTGTATTGTAGCTTTAGGGTGGAATGCCCTTGGAATGCGTGACGAGTCTCCACATATTGGTGGACTTGGGTGTATGCTTGTATTTGAGCATTTGACCAGCCCAGAACAAGAACAGTTAGCATCACTGACACTTCCATCTCCTGATATCTCCAAAAGCCTACTTTCACCAGCATCATTTTTTTTTTAGTTACTGGTGCTACAAGATCTGAAACAAAAAAGAATGAGTATAAGCCCCTCATGATTTACAATACCTAATATTAGTTATCGAGAAAACTACAGCCTTAGGAAAATATTGTACAAATTAAAATTGAATTATCAATAGAAAATATACAGAACTTTTATCAGAGATATGAAGTGGATATTGGCGTTAGTACTTATTGGTTATATTTTAGCAGAATTTGATATAGATAATCTATAGAGATATATGGGTAGAAGATAAAGGGTATCATGTGTAGCTCAAGATCATATTTTAGAGAGATTCAGATTCTAAACATTCGTCAAGCAACTCCTATTTTTTCTTTTTCTTCTCAACTAGGGTTTATCACTAATTAGGACTAGCTTGCAGTGGAGCAGCTGATCAACACTCTGTAAGACATAACGCTTTTAAATTATTATTATTTTATTATTATTAGTAAAATTCATTATTAAGGACAAGCTTGCAAAATAATAAGAAGGGTTAATTGCTTTTTATCCCCTGTAATATTAGTCAATGTTGCTTTATCCCTTTGTATATTTTTTTTGTTGTTTTACCCCCTCTAATATCAGATTCTGCACTTTACCCCCTGGTCAAAGTTAATAAAAGCTGACTATGCAGAATCTGTGACGTGGCATACCACATGACATTTTATTTTATTTTTTAAAAAAAATTTGCCACCTTAGTTATTTATTTATTTATTTTTTTAAAAAAATATTTTAATTTTTTTTTATAGATTTTTTTTTTAAAATTATTTTTATAGATATTTTATTTAAGTGTAGTTTTTAGTATAATTTGCAGTGGTTTTATTATATTTACCTGAGATTCTATTTTGCGGCGGTTTTTTAATATAATTTGGGACGATTTTATTATATTTAGCGGAAATTTTATTTAGTGAGGGTTTATAACCTCCGTTAAATTATACTAAAAACTGATGCTAAATAACAAATCTATTTTACACTGATTTTTGGTAAACAACTGTTAGTTTGCAATGCTTGAGAGACCAATTAGAGAATCTCGGAACATGTTTTCTGCATTCATTGTTTATGTTTGAAAATAACAATGTTCATTAACGCAAATGAACAAGTTTGTTTGATAAAGTAAATTAAATGACAAGGAAAGTAAATTGAATGACAATAAATGTAAAAATACTCAAAGTGAGTACGTATTGACAAGAAAAAATAAATAATTCAATGAAGTAAAATGCAAAGAATGTAAATGAAAGCAAATAAATTGCATGAAATAGTAAATTGCATTGAATTAATAAGAAGTGATCACAAAATCATACATGTTTCCTTGTATATTCTTTTCGCTCGAACGCATGGATACTTAGAATGTTTAAGGATATTTCAGTATGTGAATTTGTGATCCGTTTTACATCAAATGAACTAGTATTTATAGATAAATTCTACAACTATCTAATAACGTCTCACTACTAGAAAAAGTCTAAATACCGACGGAATTTAGTGACAGAATTTATTTCATCTCTATTAGAGACGGAATTGGAGACAGAAAAAAGTGTTTAGAGACAAAAACTAAAATAGATGCACTAGTGACGGATTTTAGAGACAAAAAAATCTGTCTCAAAAATATTTCGTCTCTAAATCTGTCTCTAGTTACTTAGTTTTTTAATTTATAAATAAAAAAGTAATTGGAGACAGATGTTAGACACGAATTTTTATTGTGTCTAATAGTTTTCGTCTATATATCCGTCTCTAATTAGTCAACTTGTTATTATAGTAGTCAAACATCTATAAGAGACGTAATTTATTCGTCTCTGAAATAATCTGTCTCTGAAATTCATCTCTAAACGAAATAACATTGAAGATTCATCCTGCCAAAAAATTTCCCTCCAAAATTTTTATTGTCCGCAAAAAAAAATTAGGTTAAATATATATTTGGTCCTTATAAATATGGACCTTCTAAGTTTAGTCCTTAAGCTTACTTATTTTTTATTATATTTTAAGTTCCTATAATTTGTTTCTTCCATATACTTTTAGTCCCTACTAAATAATTATAATTAAACTCTTAAATTTTTGAATGATTTTTTATGGGCATGTTTAAAATATTATATAAAGTTTATTTATTAAAATTTAGAACTTTTTAACATGATATGAATTAAGTATGAATTTTTCAAATAGAAAAAGTTCGAAATAATAGTAACGAAAATCATGACATAAAAATCAAATTTTGAGCACTTTTTTTTGGAGGAAATGTTTACGATGATCTAAACATACATATGAAAAAATCATTCAAAAATATATGTTAATTTACCAATAAAGACCGAAATTGGGAGCATAATAATTTTTGAAGAACTAAAAATTTAAATAACGACTAAACATAGAAAGTCACCATTTTGTAGGGATTAAAAATTTATTTAACCCAAAATTTTAAACATAACGATATATTTAATTTTTTATAATAATTTTTTTTAATATTTCAAAACATATTTTCCTTGAGTCACGACTATGACTTTCTCTCATGCGATGAATGAAATATAAATCCGATAAAAATATAGTTTATAGTTAAAACTTATTAATCATTAGTTGAACAATTTAATTTTTAATTTGATGTTATCATTAAATTAAAAAATATTAAATATTAAAATTATAAAACTAATGACATTTTAAGGTTTTATTATTGACATGTCATAAAAATAATTTACTTAAAGTATGTGACATTATAAAAAAAAATTGAAAACATAAAATTTAGAGGACAAAGTTCAAAGAAATTTTTTTGATGACTAAAAATAAAATTTGATATATTCAAGGGAAAAATATGAATTTTTTTACGCAAGTGAACATAGTTTTGTTCATGAAAAATGGATGATACTCCCTCATTTCTTCAATAAGTGTTGTTTTTTTTATCATACTTTGTTCGTATATTTTGATTAAAGATATTCGTTGGCGTACGTATCTGGTCAATTGTGAGAGTTTTTTAGGAACAGACGGAGTAATTAATTTGCGTCAATTAAGATAAAAAAAATTCACCCAAAATAAAAAAAAAAGATTTTTTTTATTAGAAAAAAAAACAATATTCACCAAAATTATAATGCATCATAGGAGATAATCCAACTACTTTTCAGAAAACTTAACAAATAAAATTTTTCTAAATATGATAAATAATTAATGGAAAATAGGTGTTAGTCTTTTGATTGTCAAATTTTGTTTTTGTAAAAATAACATGTTAAACATGATGTCTTACAGACCTAATCTCTACATTAGGAGCGCTTTGTAAATGTCCTTTTATGTGCGCGTATTAGAAATTTGTTACGAAATTAAAAGATTCATTTACTTTATTCATGAAGAAGTTATCTTTTCAAACTTTATTTGTTTGAATTGGATTGAATTTTTTTTTTGGAGATTTTTTTTTATTTGTTTGGAAGAAAACAATATATTTTTGTTTGAACAAGATTTGTTGGAAACAAATATTTGTTCATATCTTTGGAGAAGATTATTTTTATTCATTAGAAGTTAACAAATATATTTTTGTTGAATATTTTTGTTTGAAGATATATATTTAAAATTAAATATTTTAAACAAGTAATTTTTTGAAAATTGGTATATTTTTTTGGTTCAAATATAAGCTAATGTGATTTTACCAAACATGATTGTAAACAAAACCAAAATAGGTTTTGGAAGGCTTAGCTATGATTCAAACATAAACATGAATGGTTAAACTAGAACTAGTTAAAACATAAGCTAAGATTATCCCCATAAGGTATTTCAAAACATATGGAATATTTTCATTAAAAAATCTCACGCCAAATCCATTCAAAAATTAAATTAAATTGGTTTTTATTTTACTTTAAGTATTCCAAATAAATATTTTATTTTGAAGATAATGAAAAATTTGGTGCTAACAAACTTTATCAAATTGAAGCTAATCTTTTATGGAAGACTTGAATATTATCTGATAGTCTATTTTACTATAAATAGAACTCAAGTCCAACAACAATACTCACTCAAAAATATTGTGAAAGTCTAAGAGTTGATAGAGTTTTTATGAGTTTTGTTTTTTTTGTTCATTGTTCATTGTATGTTTTTTCTAGCGTGAAATCTTGATAGAACTTTAATTGTATGTTTTTTTGAAAGGTTTGTGTCTAATATTAATCAAAACTCTCCGGTTCAACTTGAAAGAGAAGGTTATAATGAATATGACGAGAAATGTGATGAAATTTATCTTTACTTACTTTCTTTTATGTATTATTGTATAATTATTTAAATTTATTTGTGTGTTATACAACTTTAAGTTTTTTTTTAACAGCTAAACTTTATTAAAGATAATTGGAGTGTACAAGAAATACAAACCAAATCAAGATCAAGAGAAGGGTACAACGTAAAACGCAAGATGCACATACAAAACAAATAACCTCAAAACTATACAAGGCACCAACGCAGCAGGACAAAAAACCTAGCAAACAACCCCTAACCGAACCCACAACAAAATGCGGTCATGCAGAGTAAAGACCAACAACACATCAGCACATAAACCAATCCCTTAGGTTCCACACACCCATTCATATAACAAGCAAGGAAACTTCGCAAATTTTATGTTAATGTTTCAAATTTAGTATTAATTGAAATTTGATTTTCTCATATTGTAGAATTATATGAATTACATTTAGTAAACAAAATTTAATATTTGAAAAACTATATAAGCATTTAAATGCTAAATAGACAAAAAAAATGACTAACAAGAGATGGAAAACGTGTTTTGTGAGACGAAATTTTATGATTAGAGACAAAAAAAATTGAATTTAGAGGCGGATAATTCCATCTCCAATAGAGACGAAATTTTATGCTTAGAGACGGAATTTTAAAGACAGAATTATTTGAATTCAGAGACGGATAATTCTGTCTCCAGCAGAGACGAATTTTTTTGCTTAGAGACGGAATTTTAGAGACTAAATTATGTCAATTCAGAGACGGATAATTCAGTCTCCAACAGAGACGAATTTGTTTGCTTAGAGACGGAATTTTAGAGACAGAATTATTTGAATTCCGAGACGGATAATTCTGTCTCTAATAGAGACGAATTTATTGTGTTTTGAATTCAACATTTAGAGACAGATATATAAAATCCGTCTCTGATTCAGAGACGAATAAATTCTGTCTCCAATCAGAGACAAAATATAAAATTTGTCTCTAATGGCTTAGAGAAGAGGAAATTACCGACCACATCAAATCTGTCTCTAATTCTGTCTCTAACGTGCTTAGTGACGGAATATTTGTCTTTTAGAGACAAATTTTGGCCGTCGGTATTTAAGATTTTTTTAGTAGTGTCTAAATAACATCCATTTGACAAGTGTCTTGCTGTCTAATCTTCACCCTTGAATACCAATAATTGCCACGTTTGAATGAAGAGTTGTAATGATTTGAATTTTAAATCTTCAAAAATGCTGATAAATCTCCAAGTTACAAAATATCTTCGAGTTCGAATAAATCTTGACAACTACTCGAAATGCTGATGACTCGAACCAAATCTTGATTTGTTTCTTGGACTTGTGAATGCTCTCCATTTTCTGAAATCCTTGAATATTCCTTAATGAGAATATTATTAATATTTAAATATATTACTTTTAACCTTTATTATATCATTAATTTCCATAATTAAAAGGTCTAGTAATTATATTCAAAGAATATTTAGGGCATATTTCACTACTAGAAAAATCTTAAATACCGACGGCCAAAATTTGGCTCGAAAAGGTTAATATTCCGTCACTAAGCACGTTAGAGACAGAATTAGAGACGGATTTGATGTGGTCGTTAATTTCCTCGTCTCTAAGCCATTAGAGACAGATTTTATATTCCGTCTCTGATTGGAGACATAATTTATCCGTCTCTGATTCAGAGATGGATTTTATATATCCGTCTCTAAATGTTGAATTCAAAACACAATAAATCCGTTTCTATTGGAGACAGAATTATCGGTCTCTGAAATTCAAATAATTCTGTCTCTAAAATTCTGTCTCTAAGCATAAAACGTCTCTGTTAGAGACGAAGTTATCCGTCTCTAAATTAAAATAATTTTGTCTCTTAAATTTTGTCTCTAACCATAAAATTTTGTCTCCATATAGACCACACATTTTCCGCCTCTAATTAGTCATTAATTATTTTTGTCTATTTTGCAGTTAAATGCTTATTCAAATTTTCAAATATTGATTTTTATTTACTAAATGTAATTCATATAATTCTACAATGTGGGAAAATCAAATTTCGATCGACACTAAATTTAATTTAAAACGTTAACATAAATATGCGTGTCATTCTTACAAAGTATCAATACCAAACTTAAAAATTGTCCAACAAACAAATAAATTTAAATGATTTAACAAAAATACATAAAAGAAAATAATTAAAGCTAAATTTCATAACTCATCTCATCATTTTCATTAGCATCCATATCTCATCATTTTGATTGTCACCTTCTCTTTCAAGTTGAACTGGAAAATTTTGATTAATATTAAACACAAACCTTCTAAAAATTCACTCCCAATGCTGTATTTTATGTTTTAATGTTTCTTGTTCAAGATTATTTTACTCAAAAAAAAAATATAATCTTAAATTATCAAAACGACAAATAATTTAATACAAATATTTTTTATTTAACCGCAAAGTATCACAAAAATCATCCATGTTCAAGAAAACTTCTTTGTTCTCAAATTTTAAAAACAAATCTAGCAACAAACACTACTAGTCAAAAGAATAAACAGAACCATATTGAATATGTTCATCACTAGCAAGGTTTTGTTCTACACAACAAACATATAAAGTTCTATAAAAAAACACCCACTACTTATTCAAAAAAAAAAAACAAAACATATAAAGTTCTATAAAAAAACAAGAAACGAACATATAAAAAGTTTAATGGTTTAACCCTTAGAATCAAAGGAGCATATAGTAATTCATTAAAAAAAAATATGAAAGAAAATCATTGGTTACCATTCACAAGAGTTTTTCGAAGTTGAATAATTCCTTCAATTGTTGGATGTTATCGTCTGACCATATTCCCATATTCCTGTATAGAAACCATTGCAGCCCTTGAAGGTGAAAAGGATATAGATTTTGCAATTGATATGTCAAAGCCTTATTTACGATTGAGAGAGAATTAAGAAACTTTGAGAGTGTGAAAGAGATTTAGTTGAATCAAATTTGTTTAAATAGGTTAGGGGTGGTTATCTATTTTTATTTTTATTTTGGTTAGGGAAAATTGTGGAAAAGAGCGGTTATAACTATGAGTATAATTTAGTCCAAAAAAAAAATATGAGTATAAATATAATCAATACTTATATGTTTTTTTGCAGGTATCCGGCCCGCTCGATCAACTTATTATCACAATATCTCTGAATTGTGACTGAAGGTGATAAGCATCGTGACCAACAGTGGTGAGAACGAGAGGTAGAAAATCGTGACTAGTGGATTGAGTTTGAGAGGCAGAGTTGGGATTGAATTTGTGTCAACTTAAAAGATCGCACCTCTTTGTTTTTTTAAGTATTGTTAACCAAATCATTATTATCTAATAATCCTTCATAATGTTTTTTTTCTAATAAAACAAATATCTATTTTTTCTCTTAGATAATTTTTTTATATTTTAATTGGCACAAGATAATTATCAATAACTTTTCAGGAAAAAAAACCTCGTTCACTTGCTTAAAAAAATTGATGTTTTTTCTCCTTGAATATATCAACTTTTATTATTAATCATCATCTACAAATTTTCTTTGACTTTTGTCCTCTAAGTTTTATGTTTTCAATTTTATTTTATTTTTTTTATAAACGTTCATGCCACATGCTTTAAGTAAATTAATTTTATGACATGTCATTAATAAAACCTTAAAATGTCATTAGTTAAATAATTTGAATAATTAATCTTTATTAATTTATTGATGATATTAAATTAAAAATTAAATTGTTCAACTAAAGATTAAATTATTATAACTATAAACTATATCTAAACCATATGTATTGCATGGGAGAAAGTTCTAGTTGTGACTCAAGGAAAATGTGTTTCGTAACATTAAGAAAAATTGTTATAAAAAAATAAAATATATCATTTTGCTTAAAATTTTGGGCGACAATAAAAAAATTGGTGGGAAAAGTTTTAGCAGGATCAATCTTCGATGTTATTTTGTTTATAGATGAATTTCAGAGACAGATTAATTTAGAGACAAATAAATTCCGTCTTTAACAGATGTTTGACTACTTTAATAATAAGTTGACTAATTAGAGACGGATAGAGAGACAAAAACTATTAGACACGATAAAAATTCGTCTCTAAGATCTGTCTCAAATTACTATTTTCTTGATAAATTAAAAAACTAATTAACTAGAGACAGATTTAGAGACAAAATATTTTTGAGACCGATCTTTCTGTCTCTAAAATCCGTCACTAGTACATATATTTTAATTTTTGTCTCTAAATACTTTTTTCTGTCTCTAATTCCATCTCTAATAGAGATGAAATAAATTCCGTCTCTAAATTCCGTTGGTATTTAAACTTTTTCTAGTAGTGTTTTGACTTAACCAAAATATGAGCTAACACTATTTAACCAAAGTTTTAAACCGCAAAATAGAACTTCAGCTAAATATAACAAAACTGCTGTCAATTATATTAAAAACTGTCGTTAAATAAAAAATCTATAAAACCCTCGGTTTTATTATATTTAGCTGAGATTCTATTTTGTGACAGTTTAAAACCCTGGTTAAATAGTCTGTGCACTTTTTTTTATAAAGATTTATTATTTAGCGTCGGTTTTTAGTATAATTTATCGGAGGTTATAAACTCTCGTTAAATAGAATTTCCGCTAAATATAATAAAACCGCCGCAATACAGAATCTCAGGTAAATATAATAAAGCTGTCGCAAATTATTCTAAAAACTACAGTTAAATTAAAAAATCTATAAAGAGAATTTTAAATAAAAAAAATGTGGTGGCCGTTTTTTTAAAAAAAAAAAAATACCACGTGGCATGCAATGTCACAGATTCTACAGAGTCAGCTTTTGTTAACTTTGACCAGGGGATAAAGTGTAAAATCTCATATTACAAGAGGGTAAAGGAACAAATTTTTTTTACAAAGAGATAAAGCAACATTGAGTAATATTACAAAGGGGTAAAAAGTAATTAACCCTAATAAGAAAAATCTTCATTTGATTGAGTTCTAAGCTTTCTACAATTGTTTGAGTCAATTGCAGTATTGCTCAAAATATTACAAATTGTCTTCAAAATGAGAAGAATTTTAGTTTTTGGGTATTTTGTTTTTTTAACCCTTTTAGTCAATTTTATTGGAAACATTTTAAAGGTATTTTGTGGATTTATGAGTGACATTTTCGTGGGTCATAAACAGTACCGAAACTGGGTATAAAGATTGATGATGAACAGTAAAAAAAAATTATGATGAAAAGTGGCAAAACACGGAGTCTTGATCCCGTGCCCTTTTGTTCTAGTATAAAGCATGTTGCCACTTGATCTGTGCGTTCAACTGTGATTAAATTGCGTGTCCCGCATAGAGATAGCGTTTAACTTCGTTATTTTGAGAAAAATTATACATAAAGTAGGTACAGGATTCGAACCGAGGTCGTTGGCAAAAAGTTATTGCTTCTTAACCGCTGGGACAGGTAACAAAATCTTGAGAAATGTTTGCTTCTTAAGTTTCTATATTTCTACATTCTATTTTCTGATTTATTTATCAATTATACTTTGCTATTTTGAAATGAGTTTATGCATAATTTAAATCAGATACATAAGGTTATACAATTGTATATGAGAATTTTATTATATCCTGTTGTGAAAATGAACAATTTGATGTTCATTTGGAGAATGAGAGTTAATCCATAATGGTTAGAAATGAAAAGCTCACATTGAAGTGTGAATTGAAAAAAGTGGGATTGAGTCCCACATTGGAAAGAAAAATGAACAGTTTTAAAGGCAACTAACACCAATGGAAGTTTAGTGTAAATTGTAACTACTGCAAATTTACAAGCAACTAACACCAGTGGATGTTGTGTTATTCTTTGTGTCATTTTTCGTATTTTTAAAGGGTCTGCATTGGATTCTTGCTGACTCAACCATTGTTGAGTCCTTTGATATTGGCTGCATTTTTGGTATAGCAGGATGTGCGATATAATGCTTCAACATTGTATTATAGCACTGGCAAGCTCGCGCGCGCCTTTTATATATCTAGGAAATATCTTTTCTCTCTCATGTATCTTGCATGACGCGTTTTATTGCTTCTGATTCACGTCAAATATATTTTTATCAAGAATCTCCATGAAGCATATTTCTCCAAAAGATCTCTTTTATTACTATGGAATAATTGGACGGGCTAAACACAACAAGCCCATGTTACTTGTGAATCAAGAAGGTTTACTGGTTATTTATAGGTGAAGCTAAACCTAATCCTATTGAAGGTTTTGTTCACGCCTTGTGTCTCATTGATGCAAGCTTAGGATTGTGTGTTTTTTGTAACGTAATGTTTGTTATCCTCTCCTAAGCTGTGAAGTACGAAGTTAGGATTTGTGTGGTTGTAACACTCTAAGCCTTTAGGTACGAGTGTGTAGTTTTTAGGAGTGTGTCTTTAAAAGTATTTGTTACTGTGTTGTTTGAAATCCTTGTTGTATGTAAGGTTGTAAGGGAGAGAGATGGGATCTTTGATCTAGGAGTTCCTAGGTTGAAGAGTCATTGGTCGTGCCTAGGTGATAAGTTGTAACCGGGGCGTTTGCTGATAACTTAGAACTAGGACCATCATAGAGATATTCCTTCCTGGATTGGTATCCCCTAGATTAGGCTGCCTTTGTGCGCTGAACTGGGTTAACAAATACTGTGTCTCCTTTATTTGTTTTCTGTCTTTATTTATTTTACTTTATTACGTAAACTGTTGAATAAAGTGTTTAGCACACTGTATCACGCACTATGCTTGGTGTGCCAGGAATTTCAATTGGCATCAGAGCAGGCACCCTGCTTGTTCTTAGGGTGAGATTCAGAACCTGAATTCTTTGGCATCATGGATAAGGAAGGAGGATACATGAACAGGCCACCTCTGCTTAATGGATCTAGCAACTATGATTCTTGGAAATCTAAAATGACCGCATTTTTGAAATTCATTGATAGCAAAGTATGGAAGGCTGTGCTGACTGGATGGGATCAGCCTACTATTGCCAATAAGGAAGGTACTTCAACGGGGGTACTAAAACCTGAAGTAGAATGAAGTACAAATGAGGAAACTGCAGCCCAATATAACAACAATGCCATCTATGCGTTGTTTAATGGTGTAGACACCAATGTATTCAAACTTATTAAAAACTGTGTGTCAGCTAAAGATGCGTGGGAGATATTGAGAACTTGCTATGAAGGAAGTACTAAAGTAAAGCAGTCAAAGATTCAACATCTCACATCCAAGTTTGAATCTCTGAGAATGAAAGATGAAGAGAGTATTCAAGAGTTTCATCTAAGCCTACTAGACATTGCAAATTCCTTTGAAGCCTTGGGTGAGAAGATAACTAATGATCACTACAACATTTTTGGTCTCTGGCAACACTATTTTAAACAACACGTGAAAATTGTTGCCTAAAATTGACATAGGGGACATTTTGTGATTGTTACCAAGTCATATTTTGCTACGTCATATAAGCGTTGCCTAAAATACAATAGGGGACGATTTTCACCTGTAACCTTAGATATATGTTGGCAATAGTGTGTAAGTGTCCCCTTAGCTATCTTTGGGAACAATTTTAAAATGTTGTTTCGAACAAAAGGCTACACTTATAAAGAGTTGCTATATAAATTAATTTATAACTTTTTTCTATACAATGTTAATAATATGTTTTGAGTAAAAAAAAATTTACCTAATAATTACTACCTCCGTCCATAAATATAATAATATGTTTGACCAAATTATACTATTCATCTATCATATTTTGACCATATTTTTTTAATAATATATAAATGTAAATATTAGCATATAAGATCTTGTTTGATTTGTTTTGATGAGTATTTTCAAAATATCAAATTTTTATAATTTTTGTTATTAGACAATTAAAAATATTAATGATCAAAATTGGACTGTATCTCAAATATACCAAAAAAAACTTAGATATCTCAAAAAACCTTAATAATTTTCTTTTGAACTGTATCTCTTCCCTGCCTCCATTCACGTCGCTGCTTCCGAATCGATCTCGTCGGCCGTAACGCATCACACCATGTCCGCCCTTCCAAAGGTGCTATTACATCGCGAAGCTCTATGAATACGGCGAGAAACTCAACAGTTCCAAGAACAAATCTCAGGTCATTCTCATCTCCTCTATATATTTTCAATACTCTAATTCAATTAGGGTTTTTTACCGTCGTTTTACTCGCTCTGTTTCTCTTTTTAACAAACACTCAGATCTTTAGGGATTTTGTATATTGTGTTTTGACTCTACTGAAGAATTACATTTTTACTCTAATTCCTTATGCTGTGGCTGCGTTTTTTTCCTGGTTTTTTTGTTTGTTTTGCTGTTTTTTGGAAGTGTATTGCTGCTGTTTTTTCTCGGTCACTAGAAGGAGTAGGTGGTAGTAGTTTTTTATCCATTTGGTGTGTTTGTAAGGGGTGTGGCTTCCTTTTTTCGTTCTGTGTACTGCTTTTCTTGTTTGAGGCTTGTTGTTGTACTTCTTGTACACTTCAAGGTCCTTTAATAAAAAAATTTGATGTTCAAAAAAAAAACTTTGCAACTGATGATACCATGAATCCTAATGTTCTTCATTGTTCCTTAATTAGGTCAAAATGTTAGATGATTTGTATCACTTAGATCAATAAAAGGGTCTCTGTTTGTTATTAACAGGGAGGCAATTGCTAACAAACATGGAGTGAGTGAATTGATTTTCATCTAAAGCTTCCTTCATTTTGGGGAAATTTTGGTGTTTCATTTAGTGCATAAAGCTTCTTTTGATGAAGAAGGTAGGTGATTACTTTTGTCGTTACTCTATACGGCTTTTATTTATTAAATAATTGGCTAATCAAAGTTTTGCTTATCTTTAGGGTAACAATAATACCTAATTCAAGAGTCCATTTAGTGACATATATTGTGAAGGAATGTAAAAAGGGTTAAGTGTTAGTCTTCTTATAGTTGACTTAGCATATGTTAATTTTGTGCTTACTAATCTTGGAGTGTCTTGGTCATGTTGCTTCTTTGATTGTTTCTAAATTCTAACACAATGCTTACTCCTTAATATTCTGATAAGGCATATTGTTTGCCGTTAACTCACACCCTTGTTTTAGACATAAGTGCCATCATATTTCAGACATTTTCTCACATACCCTTCAAGTTTAAATCCATGCATTGATTTTGTCTCATAATTTGGTATAATATTTTTGATTTTGGTGTGTGTCATCAAATTTATGATGTGTGAGGTTTTGGTTCCATGTCAAGACCCAACTATTCTAAAAGCTTAAGTTAAAAGTAAAACTCTTTATTTAAAGGTCCAAATTGGCATTAAGAATGTTAAAATTGTGAGAAATACTTGCTCTATCAATTTTGTTTCTACAGTGAGTTTTTTATTGCTACCAATGCATATGAAGATGATTTGGCTGTTTTTTGTGTCAATGATGGCAGTTATATTGTTGGAAATTAAATCAAACAATCTAGAAGAATTTGCATTTTCAAGGACTATATTCTTTCGAGCACTACAAACTTGTTTGGTTGCTCTATGATCACAGTAAGTCATTTATCCATAAAGGAGGCTTTTTATCCTTGAAATTTGTTGTTATAAATTACTTGGTTTTTCATATTATGATCCTTTGTATCTATTCAACTCACATGATAAGTAGTTTTTATTTTAGTATAATTTTCTTGTAGTACCGACTGTATATGCATATAGTTAGTTTGATGCACTCTTTTAATTTTTGCAAATTGTATATTGATTTATTAATGTGTTTTTTATTTCTCATATATTAAAAGGAGATGATATTATGTATCAATGAAGATGATGAAAAGGAAGATGTAGATGGTGAGTTTCAAGAGAACGGTGTAGGCGATGGATTTCAAGAGGACGACGAAGATGATGAATTCTAAGAAGACAAACTTGAATGGGTTGAATGATGTTGTTTTTAGGCTTGTTTCTTGATGCATTAAATTTTAAAAAAAAAACTATGTATTTTGTCTCTGGTACTAGTATTAAGGAATGTCCATTTTGTTTACTACTATATGTATTTGAATTAATGTTTTAACTCAACTTTATTAACAATTAACAATATTTATGGATATTTGGTTCAATTCAATTTGAGTTATAATTGATTATATTTACAAAATAATTGATAATTAAATTGTATATTTTATGAATATAAATTAAAAAAAAAATGTTGCCTATAAGCTATGGCAACACGTTTTAAGTGTTCTCAATATTCAAGTTTCAGGTAACAACTTGTAATCGTTGCCAATTACAACAACACCTATAACGCGTTGCCTTATATGCCATGTAAAAACGTCTCCTATCCTTACAGTTTTGGCGACATTTTCAAATAGCGTGCCCAAAGGGTGATAAAAAAACGTGCCCTTAGATAATAGGCAACGCTCGCATAGAGGACGCCTGAAAAACGTCCCCTATTCTTTTAAGCAACGTTTTTTGCAGTTTTGGGAACAATTTTCACATGTTGTTAAAGAGGAAAAATGGTGTAGTGCGAAATTATCAAGAAAGCTTCTTAGATCCCTTCCCAAGAGGTATGATATGAAGGTTACATCTGTTGAGGAAGCACATGATATTTCCACCATGAAAATGGATGAATTGGTTGGATCCCTCCAAACTTTTGAAAATGTCCTAAATGATAGAGGGGACAAAAAGAACAAGAGCATTGCTTTTGTCTCAAATACTGATGATAGTAAAGATCTTAGTGAAGATGAAGGTGAATAAAGCATAGCTGATTCCATTGCCATGCTTGGAAGACATTTCAAGAAGGTGATGAGAAGAGTTGATGGTAGGAATCGACAGAGTGGGCAGAACATCAGATTCGACATCAACAAGCAGCAAAATAGTGTGAAGAAGACCAAACCTGAAGAAAAGAGCAGTCAAACCAAGCGAGTACAATGTCATGAGTGTGAAGGATATGGACACATAAGGTCTGAATGTGGAACTTATCAGAAAAAGCAAAAGAAAGGCTTTACTGCTTCTTGGTCAGATGGAGAGTTAGAGGAAGAAAATGAATCAGCTAGACATGCAACTGCCTTCACAAGAATCTGTAGTTCAGAATGTGAATCAAATGAAGATGGTGAAGTGTCATATGAAGAACTTGTATGCACCTACAAAGAATTGCTTACTAGATACAATGAAATGTGCAAGATCCTTGAGAAACAGAAGAAAACCATCAACAAGCTCCAGGCTGAAGTGAATTTACAAGTTGAGAAGGCCTCACAAGCTCAGGATGAAGTTACTCAAGTCAATATCCAAATGAATGACTTGAGAAAACGTGTAAGTCAGCTTAATTCTGGAACTGACATCCTTGAAGAAATTCTGGAGAGTGTACCAAGTGGTAAGGCCAAGCCAATTGGATTTGACTATTCAAATCTAAATCAATATCAACAGAATCATGAAACCAGGTTTACTTTTTCTGAAGATGCATTTGATCCGTATACTGGGAAGAAGATGTTGCAACATCATACTCAACACCATAACGTGTACCAAGTTCCAGAATATGTTCTCAGTTTAAAACCTCATGATCACCACAGGCCCAAGAACCTGAAGAAGTATCATAAGTGGGTGTGTCACCACTGTGGTAAACGAGGACACATTAGACCTTTCTGCTACAGACTACATGGATATCCTAACCAAGGGTCAAAACCAAAAGAAGTGCAGGAAACAGGAACTACCAAGATGGAATGGAAGCCTAAAACTGAGAATGTTAGTTTGATTGCTCACACATCTCTCAGAGCTTCCTCTAGTGAAGATTGGTACTTTGATAGTGGATGCTCTAGACACATGACTGGTGTAGAGAAGTACCTTACAAATATGAAATCTCACTAGTCTGGCTTTGTAACTTTTGGAGATGGGTCCAAAGGAAAGATATTAGGAATTGGTGACTTGACCAATCAAGCTTTGCCCAAATTGGAGAATGTACTTTTTGTTGAAGGACTTACTGCTAACCTAATCAGTATAAGTCAACTGTGTGATCAAGGGTGGAAAGTGAATTTTACCAAGTCTAAGTGTCTTGTTAATAATGATGAAGGACAACTGCTGATGAAAGGGACTCGATCTAAAGATAATTGTTATCTATGGAAGTCTCAAGAAAAAGCTCATACACCTACTTGTCTTCTCACCACAGAAGATGAAATACAAGTATGGCACAAAAAACTAGGTCATCTCAACCTTAAAGGGATGAAGAAAGCTGTATCAGCTGATGCTATTAGGGGATTGCCCAAACTGAAGATTATTGAAGGCAATATATGTGGTGAATGCCAGATTGTCAAGCAAGTCAGAGTGCCGTATCAAATGTTGGAACATCATACAACTTCCAAAGTTCTGGATCTACTTCACATGGATCTCATGGGACCCATGCAGGTTGAAAGTCTGGGAGGCAAAAGGTATGAGTTTGTTGTGGTAGATGACTACTCTAGATACACTTGGGTGAATTTTATTAAAGAAAAATCAGATACCTTTGATGTCTTTAAAGAACCGTGTATTCAAATCCAAAGGGAGAATGGTAGCAATGTTGTGAGAATTAGGAGTGATCATGGAAGAGAGTTTGAAAACTCCAAGTTTGATGAGTTCTGTGCCAGTAAAGGGATCAAGCATGCATATTCATCTCCTATCACCCAACAACAGAATGGTGTAGTTGAAAGGAAAAATAGAACCATCCAAGAGTCAGCTAGAGTCATGATTCATGCCAAAAAGGTTCCTTATCATTTCTGGGCTGAAGCCATGAACACTGCATGCTACATACACAATAGAGTGACCTTGAGGAAAGGTACTTCTTCAAATCTATACGAGCTATGGAAAGATAGAAAGCCAACTGTCAAACATTTTCATGTATTTGGAAGTAAGTGCTATGTTCTAGCTGATAGAGAACCAAGAAGAAAGCTTGACCCAAAAAGTGATGAGGGAATATTTCTTGGGTACCCTACAAATAGTAGAGCTTACAGAGTCTTTAATTCAAGGACTCAAGTTGTAATGGAATCTATAAATGTGGTTGTGAAAGACTCACCTTTAGAAAAGGATGATGATATAGATCAAGGTGTTACTATAGGTGAAAATGTTGAACATAGTGTTGAAGCATCCGAACATTCCAATATTGAAAAATCTAATGAAGAGAGTATTGAAGTGGAAGCTGATACTAGAACTGAACCTCCATCTCAAAGCAAAGGTCCCTCTGTACGTGTTCAAAAGAATCATCCCATAGATCTGATTATTGGGAATCCTGAACAAGGCATAACCACCAGAAGGAGAAATGATGTGATTGGAAATTCATGTTTTGTATCTTTATTTGAGCCCAAAAATGTGAAGGAAGCTCTAACTGATGAAGCCTGGATAGAGGCTATGCAGGAAGAGTTGAATCAATTTGAAAGGAGTGAAGTGTGGGACCTAGTTCTAAGACCTGAAGATGTGAATGTTATTGGAACAAAATGGGTGTCCAAGAACAAGTCAGATGAGAATGACACCATTACAAGAAATAAAGCAAGGCTTGTGGCACAGGGCTACACTCAAATTGAAGGGCTTGATTTTGAAGAAAAATTTGCTCCAGTTGCCAGATTAGAATCTATTAGACTTCTATTAGGAGTAGCATGCATTCTCAAGTTCAAGCTATATCAAATGGATGTAAAAAGTGCATTCCTAAATGGATATCTGCAGGAAGAAGTGTATGTTGAGCAACCCAAAGGATTTGTGAACCCAGAACACCCTAATCATGTCTACAAATTGAAGAAAGCCTTATATAGATTAAAACAAGCACCTAGGGCTTGGTATGAAAGGCTTACTCAATTCTTGGAAGATCAAGGATACAGAAAGGGAGGATCAGACAAAACATTGTTTGTTAAAGAAGAAAAAGGAAAGTTTATAATAGCTCAAATCTATGTTGATGATATTGTGTTTGCTGTACTTGACTGCCAGTAGGCCGGACATCACTTATGGTGTTGGAGTATGTGCCAGATATCAGGCAGATCCTAAGGTAAGTCATCTAACTCAAGTCAAGAGGATCCTGAAATATGTAAATGGGACTTGTGACTATGGCATAATGTATTCTCACTGTGAAGACTCTGCTCTGTATGGGTATTGTGATGCTGATTGGGCTGAGAATGCAGATGATAGAAAAAGTACCTCAAGAGGTTGTTTCTTTCTAGGCAAAAATTGAATCTCTTGGTTTAGCAAAAAGCAGAATTGTGTGGCACAATCTACAGCTGAAGCAGAGTACATAGCTTTTGGAAGTAGCTGTTCGCAACTTGTTTGGATGAAGCAAATGCTGAAAGAATATGATGTTGAACAAGATGCTCTAAAACTGTACGTGACAATATGAGCGCCATAACTATTTCAAAAAATCCTGTTCAGCATAGCAAGACCAAACATATTGACATTCGTCATCACTTTATTAGAGATATTGTTAAAAACAAAATTGTAGCTTTGGAACATGTGGGCACAAAAGAACAGATTGCAGATATTTTCACTAAGGGACTTGATGCTGTACAATTTGAGAATTTAAGACGCAAGTTAGGAATTTGTCTCTATGAGGAATTGTAGCAATTACAGTTAAGAGGAGTGTGGTGTCCAGCAGTTATTTCTATATCATTGAATCAGTTACCGCACACTAATCAAGGGAATCATGAGTGTAACCACCACACCCACACGCCACTCATCCGAGTTGGTTATTAGTATTTCAAATCTTTTTCATTTATTTCCTTCCAAAATAAAACCACTTACACCTTTAACTCCTCAACTCCCTCCTCACATATCTCTTTCAAACTTGCTACTCACTCTCTCTGCAAATCGAACTCTCCAAGCTGCACGACCTCCACAATGTCTCAATCCTCCAACTCAAACTCACCGTCAAACATCAACTCACTGTCACCCACCACCGTTCCTGAACCACAACCATACGACCTCATCACTAACGCAGTTCCCCTCGGCAGCATTCATCCATCTTTTGCCTCCGTACTTAAACCCAAAACTTCAAAACCCTCTCCAAAACCTAAATCGAAAAAGAGAACCACCAAGAATTCAAAACCCAAACAATCAAAGTCCTGATACTCATCCAACTTCACCACACAAGAATTGTACTCTAATAATCCAGGATCTGTGAGTGCTAATGTGACTCCTGATGTCGCAACACTGCCTACTGAAGCTTCAATCGACATCCCTGATGTAAATCTCGCAAAAACCCCAACTACTGAAAAAGGGGAAACTATTGTGAGATCTGAAGAGTTACCTGCAACTGTGCCTGATTCGCCTGCTAATGAAGTTGTTGATGAAGACGAAATAAACGACAAGACTATTGAAGATGTTCTAAACTCTTTGGCAACAAGCGTTCCTGCAGAAAAAGCTGTGCCGGATGTTGCAACATCCTTGGCACCAACTCTGGCTGTGACAAATGAAGAGGCCAACAATGATGAAAATGTTGACCATGAAGGGACCAAGTCACATGAAGAGCCAGAAAAAGAAGTTTATGAGGAAATTGCTGAAGACACTGGCAATGATTTGTCAGTTGAAGAAGATGTGGTGATTGTGAAAGCCACTGATATTACTAGGGCTGGTCCAACTAGTATTGGAAGAAGGCTTGGAGAAAGAAAGGGGAAAGAAATTGCAGTTGCAGCTGAAGCAACAAAGTCTTCCCAGAAAAAGAAAGTTGCAGCTGAAGCAACTAAATCTTTGAAGAAGCCTGTCACTACAACATTTATGGTCTTTGACAACTGTTGAAAATTGTTGCCAAAAGCGTGAAAATCGTTGCCTAAAAGAATAGGGGACGGTTTTAAGGCATCTTCTATGCGAGCGTTGCCTATTGTCTGTGGCAACGTTTTTTCTCATTTTCTGGGCACCCTATTGATAAGCGTTGCCTAAACTATATATAAAGGGGACGTTTTTCCAACACACTTTAAGCGATTATTTCCAACCGTTGCCTAAATGTAAAAACAATGAGAACAGTTCCTAATCGTCCCTAATAATTATAGGCAACATTTTTTTTACATTTTATATATTTGTATTATCTTCACCATTGTTCAACTCTAGCTGACACGTGAAATTATTATTATTTGTTTTTAGTGACAGTTGAAATATGAGACAATGTGAACTTTTATTAAATTTTTCTTGATACAACACAAATGTACACATTTTAGTCTTCATTCATCATATAGCTACATGAAATTTGTACACAGTACAAAAATAATGACAATAATTTATAGACAAGTTTTTCTAAAATGAAAAAAATTGACTAAAATGATATGTCACAAAGGGGCTGATTCTCCCTCTTCATTAAGTAGATTTGGCTTTTGTATATTCTTCTAGTTGTACCAAAGTTTATCCATATCCCTCTGCTCAACATGTAGAGAAGCAACTCTAACTATTCCTCTGGCTTACCAAAGTTTATGCAACTCTCTGAAACCATTTCAAAATCAAATGTTAGCAATTGTGTAATATATGAATGAATGAATTAACTATAATTCTGTCAAATTTATAAGTGTGGCAATAATTCCAATCACAGATTCATTCAAAATCTACAACCATTACACACACACACACATAGATATACATGTCTATTGGTCATAGATCAAGATGTAAAATTGTTAACTCACAAGTTCCTAGTGAAATACTCTCATAGACCATGTAACAACTTTATCAAAACGCTAATTAATAATCTTTCTAGTAATCACCATACAAGCTTTATTTATTTTTCTTTGCATTAGGAACTTATAAGTTATTAACACAATAAAATCTTAGAAGTAAATGTGGATTGGATTGAAGAGTAAGCACAACACAATTAGTATCTCATGGCTAACACAAATTTACAAAGTGAGGACATAATTAGTATATCATGGATAACTCATAACACCAGCGAGCCAAGCTATTAAAACTTTACTTACAGTCTATTTGATGACAAAGTGAGATATATATATATATATATATATATAATATCAAATCTAATATATCAAAAAGCTTTCTTCTTCATACAAACAAAACTTCATACAAACAAAACATGAATAGAGAAACATAAACCACAAACTTGGTAGTTTTAATTAAAACAGAACATGGGTAAATATAACCATGACATATTTCAACTAAAAGGATGACTCACCAAGGATTCAAAAGAGAAAAAGAAAATGACAAGATCTATGAAAATGTCATACTATAACTTTTTTTAATTGGTTAATTTTAAGGATATGAAAGTTCAATAAAAAACAGTAAAAACCAGCAAAATTCCTTGTCCCTAGAACAATAGAAGCTACACCAAATACAAAAGGTCAAGACCAAAAAAATAACAGTAAGCACATCAAATAAACAAAGACAGAAAAGCGCAGTGAACATCCAACTACAATCCCAAACCATAATATTGCTTAACATAACTTTGCTGAACAACCATAATTTTGCATCAAAGAAGCACATATATATTTCTATATAAGTAAAAAAAATTCAAGGTTCTAATATTACATAGAATTCCTAAAAGAGGACTTAACCATTAATACAAATTCAAAGATGAGAACCAATTTTCCCATCTTCTTCGAGGTACCTGCTACAAAAGACATCCTACACAAATCCAGAAAAATACACCCAACAATTAGAAAAATTATCAAGAATAAATAAATATAAAAGGATCAAACTTTTGATTACGTAAAAAAGAAAACTGGAGAAATTAAATTTGTGATAGATAAATGTTGAAATTAGGGTTTTCAAAAAAATTTAGAAAACCCGATCTAAGATAAACATGAATGAAGAGACTCACCAAAAAGAGAAGATGACGAGGTCAATAGTAGGATAAACTTGAAAGCTAGGCGGCGCGGTGGTGCTGCGACCAGTGAAAGAACAACGAAGAGTGCATCGACGGAGATCGAGGGGCTGCGAGTTTGAGAGAAGTGAGCGATGCCATGATTCTGTTATATTGATGATAGATGCGATGGGGCTCGATAGATCTCATTCTCCTATAGGGTTTTGCAAAGAAGATCGAGATTCGAGAAGCTTGATTTGGTTTTATTTACTGTATAAGGAAGATAAGTAATTTTATTTTATTTTTCTAAGACCTTCTACTTGAACTTTTTTTCCTTGAAGGCATGACAAAGGAAAAATACTCATATTAATTTTTATTTTCATTAAAAATATAAATAATTAACTTTTTTTTACTTTTTTTGAAAAATGATAAGTTATTAATTTTTTTGATAAAATAAGTTATTATAATTATGAGAAAATGTGACATGTACCGAGTGAGTATAAAACAATTTTACACTGCCATCCAATACCAATTACTATATATTTTGTCAAATTAATCATCCCACTACATCGACTTTTTTTGTACGACATAGAAATCATTGATTTCCATTACTATAAAATCAATTTATATTGACACCATGAACACACAATTCATTAATCATATTTTTATCATTCATTCTTATATAAAGAAAACAATATAACTCAAATAATATTTCTCGAGCATTTACCTTTATCACCTCCAAAATCATTAACAATTTTTTTGAAGCTTACTTTAAAGATTTTTTTATACCATAAAAGTATTATTATTATTATTATTATTATCATTATTACAAAAACAAAAATTTACTCTTTGACAGGGGCATATTAGTCACCACACGAAACAAATTTTATAAACTGATATAGAAGCAACATTTGATAAATGTTGCCTTTTGGGAGAAATAGTACATCGCTTCAAAACTGTCCCCAAAAATGCCTAAGGGGACAATTATCAGTTATTGGTACATGCCAAAATCTTGCCCTATTAGATTTTAGGGAACAATTACACGGTGTTGCGAAAATATAATTGGCAGCAGGCAAAAAGCGTTGCTTATCTTATTTTTAGGCAACAATTTACAGATGTTGTATAAAAAAGTGTTGCCAGAAGCAAAAAATGGTGTAGTGTGTGTATGGTCCTAGCTGAGGATATAGCAAAATTGAAGTCTCTGCTAAACCATCTAAAAGGAAGAATGTGAGTCTGAGTGACTCTGACTATGAAGATGAGGAAGATGCTCCAAACACCTTCATTATCTCTCATAGGAAGCCAACCAAGAGACAGAAGAGTGTTGCTGCTGAATCAGATGAAGATGTTGAAGAAGATGTTCCAAGCACTTTGTCATCCAAGAGAAGAGCTGGTGGGAGATTCATTCCACCAAATGTTGCTGATGTGCCAATAGACAATGTGTCCTTTCACTTTATTGACAGTGCTGCAAAGTGGAAGTATGTGCATGCTCGAAGGCTGGGACTGGAAATTGAGCTATTTGATGAAACTTTGGCTTGGAAAGAGGTAATTGATTTAATTGCGAAAGTTGGGTTGATGAAAACTACTAGAATTAGTCAAGGAATTTATTGTTAACATTGCTGAAGATTGTGATAACCCACTCGGTAAGGAGTATCAGAAAGTGTATGTTAGGAACCAGTGTGTGAAGTTCTCTCCCATTATCATCAATAGGTTCCTTGGTAGAAAGGAGGATGGTTATGCTGAGGTGGAAGTCACCAATAATGTAGTTGGTGACTCACTATTTGTGTGTTATTTAGGCCTTTATTCATGAATTATTTCTTGCCAATATGGTGATCAAACCATGTTTTAATCCAATTTCATTAGTTTTATTTACTTTTGAGTCTAGAATTATGTATTAGGAATAATTATGTAATCTTGATGAAAAAGAGTTAGTTTAGAGGCAATTTATGTCAAGACATGTTATTTGGTTCTGGATCGTCATCAAAGGCATCTACTGATAATGACTGTCAAGACATCATGTTCCGTACAAGTCAACACAAGTCAAGCATTGCTAGAAGACAAAACCTGGGAACGTGCTAGAACATAGTGGAAGGCATCTTTGGAGGATAAGGTTGAAATGGCTGGCTTGCCAGCTGTCAGCATCACAATGATTGTACTATGATTAAGTGGTCCTTGCAAATGGAATATCCTTTATTCCTTGGGCTTTCTAGTCACAATTAAGGTTGCACCCGATCCAAGAAGGATTGTCCTATAAATACACAACCCTAAACCTAAAAATGCATGCTTGAAAACTTAGAGAAGAGATTTGAGAAGAAGAAGAGCTGTTGCGCCGTTTCAGCTACTCAGTTGCAGGAGGCAGCTTGTGATAACGAGAGGCACGACAGTGTCTGTAGGAGTATCTATTGCATTGTAATGGGTATCACTACTTTACTTGTTATTATTATAGTTGTTTCTATGCTCATTCTGAGCTAAACTCTTTGTAGTTGAGGTTATGTGAAGTTTAACATAATGAATGAAGTATTTATGTGAATGAATGATTGTTCTTGTGTCATTTTTAACTTTATGTTTTTATGAAAATACATTTATTTCTTTGACTGATCAACTTAGATTTAAATACAAGTTGCATGTGTAGAGACATCTAGCATGTTAATGGAAATAATAAAGTTAATAAGGTTAAGTGGGAGTAGACATGTAAACCCTACCTTTTCTTATGGATAAGTTAAGGGCCTTAGTGGGAAACCAAACAAGCAAGTGCGTTTCTGAACTCTAATGGGATTAATAGTGACCTCGACAGAGCCAGTCCATTATACCCCGTTTTAATATCTAACGTTGTAGACATACACCACAAGGCAAGCTTGTTCACAGATGACACGACAGTAGTTATCATTCACTATGCTTCGTTCATGCGTTAAATGGATCTTAATCTCAACTACCCTTTAAATCTTGTTTTCAACCATCACTTTATATAATTGTTATTTTATTTATTGTGTTAAGAATCAACTATGTTTTGTTACCATTACAATAGACTAAACACTTTACTTGAACTTGGAATGCATAACTCATAGACTATTCCCTGTGGGTTCGACACACTCTTTACTTATTACTTGCTACAGTTGACTGCGTATACTTGCGTATTCAAATTCACACAACAAGTTTTTGGTGCCGTTGCTGGGGAATAGCGTAGTTTTAAGTTCCATTTTCATTTACTGTAGTTTTAGCTTATTGTTGTTATTTGATCTTTTCTGTCAAGTGGTTTATCTACAAGGTGCTTTGACATTGCATGCGTAGATTACTTACACCAGAGTACAGACCAGATCCTGAGATAGAAAGAACATTCAGAATTCGTAGGAAGAATACAAGAGGCAACCAGAGGCAAGACACTGGTGTTGGTTTGGTTTTTGAAGACACAAGTGAACAAATTCAATTTTCTGGCTCTAGTTCAGAAGAAGAAGTAACCATGGCTGATCCTGAAGAACACCCAGCTGCAAGAGGGCAGAACCCTCCTGTTGAACCTCAAAATCCTGACATTATTGGTATTGCCAATGATAGAGGGAGGAGCATAAGAGATTATGCAGTGTTTGATCATAATTCTATGAACACTGGCATAGTTAGAGAGGAGATTACCACTGCTGCGTTCGAGTTCAAGCCTATGATGTTCCAAATGTTGCAGACCATTGGCCAGTTTAGTGGAGTTGCTACTGATGATCCTCACTTGCACCTTAGACAATTCTTGGAGGTTGCGAGTAACTTTAAAATTCCTGGAATTACTGATGACGCTTTCAAGTTGAGACTCTTTCCTTACTCATTAAGGGATAGAGCAAAGAGTTGGCTTAACTCTCTAGAGCCTAATTCCATTACCACTTGGAATACTCTAGCAGAGAAGTTTTTAGCCAAATACTTTCCTCATGTCAAGAATGCAAAAATGAGGAATGAAATCACTTCATTCAGACAAGGAGAAGATGAGACTTTGTTTGATGCATGGGAGAGATTCAAAGAGATGCTGAGACAATGTCCACACCATGGTATTCCTGTATGTATCCAACTTGAGACATTCTATAATGGGTTGGTACCTGCTTCAAGGAATATGCTAGATGCATCTGCTGGTGGATCCCTATTGTCAAAGTCTTATACTGATGGTTTTGAACTGATTGAGAGCATTACTGCTAACACATATCAGTGGCCAACTGTGAGGGCTAACCCTCAACCAACTAAGAAGGTTGCTGGTATGCATGAAGTCAGTGAAACTACTGCACTAGCTGCTCAGATAGCTTCTATGCATACCATGTTGAAAAATTTGCTTACTGCTCCAGAGAAGCCTGCTACTGAGACTGCTAAAGCATTGACTAGTGGAGCTGAAGCTTCATGTGTGTATTGTGCTGGTTCTCATTTGTTTGAAGACTGTCCTGCAAATCCTGCAAGTGTAAACTATGTGGCTAGGAACAACAGCCCATATAGCAACACTTACAATCCTAATTGGAAGAACCATCCAAATTTTTCTTGGTCTAACAATCAACAGAAGGCAACACCTCCAGTTGCCAACACTAATCAACTGGAAGGTATTTTGAAAGCATTTATGCAAGAGACCAAGAATTTTGCTGCTGAGACAAAAAATCAAATTACTGCCCAAGGGGTTAGTATAAAGAATTTGGAGACTCAAATGGGGCAGATTGCTACTGCCTTAACTTCAAGAGCTAGTGGTTCACTTCCAAGTACCACTGAATCACCTGCTTCTACTTCAAAAGATAAAGGGAAAGAAACTTGCAAAGTTATTTCATTAAGAAGTGGAACAGAGTATGAAGGCCCCAAGATGCCTGACTTGGCTTCAGAAGGCAAGACACAAGTTGCCTCTGCACCTATGAATGACGATATTCAACAGGCAAGCCAGAAGTTACCTACTGAAGTACCACAGAAGAAGACGAGGCCTGATAAGACTATGGCTGACATTGATATGACATTACCTCCAGATCCTTGTCCTATTGATGTTCAGAAGCTAATGAATGAGAGACCACCTCCTCCATTTCCTCAAAGGGTGAGAAAAGCTAAAGAAGTACAACAGTACAACAAGTTCATTGAGATGATGAAGCAACTGCATATCAACATACCACTCATTGAGGCAATTCAGCAGATGCCTAATTACTCAAAGTTCATGAAGGATGTACTAACAAAAAGGAAGAGGATGGGTGAGTTCGAGACTGTGGCACTTACACAAGAGTGTAGCCAAATGGTTCAGGGTAAGTTACCACCAAAATTGAAAGATCAAGCTCTATGTGACCTAGGAGCAAGCATCAATCTGATGCCCTTATCTGTTTTCAACAAATTGGGTATTGGTGCTGCTAGACCAACAACCATTACACTTCAACTAGCTGACAGAAGCATATGCTACCCACAAGGGAAGATTGAAGATGTGCTGGTTAGGGTTGACAAATTTGTCTTCCCTGTTGATTTTATCATTATGGATTTCACTGCTGATGAAGATACTCCCATACTTTTGGGAAGACCATTCCTTGCTACTGGAAGAACATTGATTGATGTAGAGAAAGGAGAAGTAACCATGAGAGTTAACAACCAAGAAGTCAAGTTCAACATTTTCAATGCTATGAAGTTTCCTATTGAGAAGTTAGAGGTTGTATCACAACTGCAAAGTTGGGATTCTCTGGTACACAAGCAATTCATGAAAGATTCTGATCATTTGAAGAAGATTCCTTTTTCTCATGAAGACAAGGAATTGGTAGATGATGAAGTTACAAAGGAAAAGTCCATTATCAAATGGGCTGGAAGATATGAAGTATTAGAAATACCACCTGATGCTAAGAAGGAGAACATTCCTTCAATTTTAAAGCCACCTGCTTTAAAATTGAAACAATTACCTTCACATTTGCTGAGAAGATACAAGAGAGCCATAGCTTGGCAAATGGCTGATATCAAGGGTATAAGTCCCACTGTTTGTATGCACAGAATCTTACTTGAAGAAAATTCCAAGAACAGTGTGGAATGTCAAAGAAGGCTGAACCCCATTATGAAAGAGGTAGTGAAGAAGGAGATAATCAAGTGGTTAGATGCTGGTATTGTTTATCCTATCTTTGATAGTGTGTGGGTTAGTCCTGTTCAATGTGTTCCTAAGAAGGGAGGCATGACAGTAGTTGCCAATGAGAAGAACGAGTTAATCCCCACTAGAGCTGTAATAGGGTGGAGGATATGTATGGACTATAGAAAGCTTAACAAAGCCACAAGGAAAGATCATTTTCCTCTGCCATTCATTGATCAGATTTTGGATAGATTGGCAGGCAAGGAGTTCTATTGTTTCCTTGATGGATATTCTGGATATAATCAGATAGCTATAGCTCCTGAAGATCAAGAGAAGACTACTTTCACATGTCCCTATGGTACCTTTGCCTTTAGGAGGATGCCATTTGGATTGTGTAATGCCCCTGCTACTTTTCAGAGATGTATGATGGCATTATTCTCTGATTTGATTGAATCTGCTATGGAAGTATTCATGGATGATTTTTCTGTCTTTGGAGAGTCATTTCAAGGATGCTTGGATAACTTGGAATTGGTTTTGACAAGGTGTGAAGAGAGTAATCTGGTGCTGAACTGGGAGAAATGTCACTTCATGGTAAAAGAAGGAATTGTGTTGGGTCATAGGATTTCTAAGAAAGGATTAGAAGTGGATAAAGCTAAAGTGGAAGTGATTGAGAAGTTGCCTCCACCAACAAATGTTAAAGGAGTCAGAAGTTTTCTAGGACATGCTGGATTCTATAGAAGGTTTATCAAGGATTTTTCCAAGATTACAAAGCCTTTAGGTCAATTGCTACAGCATGATGTGCCATTTCAATTTTCTGAGGAATGTCACAAGGCCTTTGAAACATTGAAGACTGCTCTGATCACAACACCTGTGATTGTAGCTCCTGACTGGACAAAACCATTTGAACTAATGTGTGATGCTAGTGATTTTGCTATTGGAGCTGTATTGGGTCAGAGGCATGACAAAGCTCTCCATTCTATCTACTACGCCAGCAGAACATTGACAGAAACTCAGCTGAACTACACTACTACAGAGAAGGAGTTATTGGCAGTTGTGTATGCCTTTGACAAATTCAGATCATATCTTGTTGGTACAAAGGTGGTGGTGTACACAGATCATTCAGCTATCAAGTACCTACTTACAAAGAAGGATGCTAAACCAAGGCTTATCAGATGGGTATTGCTGCTGCAAGAATTTGATCTAGAGATTAGAGACAAGAAGGGTGTTGAAAATCAGGTTGCTGATCATCTGTCTAGACTACCTGAAGAAGTGCAAAGACATGACATGTATGTAATTAAAGAGCAATTTCCTGATGAACAACTTTTAATGATAACTAATGATAAGACACCTTGGTATGCTGATATCGTAAATTATTTGGTTGGAAAACACTTACCCCCTGATTTTAATTATCAACAAAAGAAAAGATTTTTGTCTCAATTGAAAAATTATTTTTGGGATGAACCGTTTTTGTACAAAAAGTGTGCTGACCAAATAATGAGAAGATGTGTAGCAGAAGAAAAGGCATGACAGATCTTATCACATTGCCATGCTTCACCTTATGGTGGACATTTTGCAAGTGTGAGAACTGCTGCCAAAGTTCTTCAGTGTGGCTATTATTGGCCATCATTGTTTAAAGATGCATATAATTTTGTGAAACAATGTGATAGATGTCAGAGAACTGGAAATGTGTCTAATAGACAAGAGATGCCTTTTACAAACATTTTAGAAATTGAATTATTTGATGTTTGGGGTATTGATTTTATGGGACCATTTCCTCAGTCCTTTGGTAATCTATACATCTTAGTTGCTGTAGACTATGTGTCTAAATGGGTGGAGGCAATTGCTAGTCCCACCAATGATGCTAGAGTGGTAACCAATTTTTTAAAGAAAAACATCTTCACTAGATTTGGCACTCCAAGAGCAATCATCAGTGATGAAGGCTCACATTTTTGTAACAAAATTTTTGAGGAGTTGCTGGCCAAATATGGTGTAAGACATAGAGTTGCCACTGCTTATCATCCACAGACAAGTGGGCAAGCAGAGTTATCAAACAGAGAGATCAAAAGAATTTTAGAAAAAATGGTTAATCCATCAAGGAAAGACTGGTCTAAACTGTTAGATGATGCTCTGTGGGCCTACAGAACTGCTTTTAAAACACCTTTGGGAATGTCCCCATTCAGATTAGTTTTTGGAAAGGCTTGCCACTTACCAATAGAGCTTCAATGCAAAGCCTTTTGGGCTACTAAGAAACTTAATTTTGATTTTAAAGCTTCTGGTAAGGCAAGACTTTTGCAACTATCTGAATTGGAGGAACATAGGATGTTTTCTTATGAAAATGCTGAAATGTACAAGGAAAAAACTAAAGCCTGGCATGACAAAAAGATACAAAAGAGAGAGTTGGTAGAAGGTCAAAATGTTTTACTCTACAACTCTAGGCTTAAGTTATTTCCTGGTAAATTGAAATCAAGATGGTCAGGACCATTCAAACTTTTGAAAATTTATCCTTATGGTGCTGTTGACCTTCTTGATGAAACAACTGGAAAAGAATTCAAAGTAAATGGTCAGAGAGTTAAAAGCTATTGGGGTGATGACTCAAGGAAGAGAGTCACCACCACCCTTGATGATTCTTAATCATGATTTTACAAGTCAGGCTGAGGACTTTCTGAAAACCAAGCGCTTGCTGGGAGGCAACCCAACATTCTAATAAATTTTTGTTGTTTTTAGTTTTGTTAATTTCAGGTAATGTGTGAAAATAGATTGCTGTTGGGAGGCAAGGCACTAGTTATCTCTAGTTGCCTTTGTCTAGTTGGCTGAATGATGACAGATGCGGTGACTGGCACCATTCTTAAGCTCTATGCCAACCAGGTGAACCAAAGAAGAAGATTGAAGTAAATGTGGACTTAACTAAGTCCTGAGGAAAAGGCATGCCAGAGGTTATCAATAGGAAGCTGGAATGATGAGCCAGTAATTATCAGAAGTTACCACGTGGCGTTTGGCAGACAAAGTGATATCACGCGCTGAACTAGCCGTTGCATTGATTTAGCGTGTAAACCGGTTTTCCAATGGTTAAACCCACATCATCCGCCATCATTCATCATTATCCCAACGTCCATAAAACTTTTCCATATCTTTTCCATCAATATCCGTACAAAAAAAATAAAAAATTATAACCACCCATTACCTTCTATATATACCAACCCTTATCACTCATAAAACCCCTTTACAAAAAAACTTTCTAAACCTACTACTCTCTCTACTTTCTGCAAACAAATTCTACAAACCCTTACCTTTCAAAACACCCACCGTTTCATCAATCCTTATCACGCAATCATGTCAACTAGAAAGAGGCAAGTGATAACTGCTGCCATATCTGAAGATGAAGAAGATTATGATGTCTTTGTGAATAGCGAAGCTGCTGAACGCTATGAAGTTTTCAACTCCAAGCAAATCCATACTGAACGTGGATTCATATTCAACGCTGACTTTGAGCGTCTGGAAATCAGAGAAGACCTTGAGATGATCATCCATTCTCTCAAGTGGCAGAAGTTTGTTGCACATCCCTCAAGTTACAACACTCAACTGGTGAAAGAGTTTTACTCTAATCTTACCAACATTCACTAGAAGAGAAGAGAAGTTATGGTGAAAGGCAAAGCAATCCTCTACTCAGAGGCGAACATCAACTGGTTGTATGGCATTGACGTATCAGAGGATGCTTATTCTGCTACCCTCGAATCCATGGATGAAGAACGATTGGAAGAGATCATGCTGAGTCTCACTATTCCTGGAACTGAATGGAATCTAGGAGTAGGTGAGAATGAGAAGACTGTTCAGAGGATGAACCTGAAGCTTGTACCAAAGGTTTGGTACCAATTTTTGAAGCACAGCATCATCCTAACAACTCACAATGACACTGTGAGTAAAGCAAGACTAGTACTGCTGCATTGCATCATTGAGAAGCAGCCAATCAATGTTGGGAGGATCATATCTGATGAAATCCAAAAGTGTTCAACTAGGGAAGGTATGTTATACTTCCCATGTCTCATCACTGCGCTGTGCAAGAAGAATGTGGTTCCCCATAGACAGAGAGATGAAGTGAAGAAGCCTGTGGTTGGTTTTGATGCCAAGGCTATTAATGTGTTGATCAAAGGAAACAC
Organism: Trifolium dubium; assembly: GCA_951804385.1. NCBI lineage: Eukaryota > Viridiplantae > Streptophyta > Magnoliopsida > Fabales > Fabaceae > Trifolium > Trifolium dubium. The sequence continues at coordinate 19,180,329 of OX638066.1, forward strand.
AGGGAGAAAGGCAAGTCAACAGTTGCCTGCTGCTAAACCTAGCACACCTGATGCTAGTGTTTCTGGAGAGAAAGACCTGCTATCCGAATTGCGAAGGGATATGCAGAGGTTTTGGAAGTGGAGTGCTGACATGCATGCATGGTACATCAGCAACTTGTCCACCCATTTCCCAAACTTTGAATTCATGAGGGCACCTGCTTTTCCAATGGATATCTTGGGTGAGTTCAATCCGGACTTGCCTAAAGAAAAGGAAACCACTGACGTGCCTGAGAGCTCCAGCAAGCAGCAGAAGAAGAAAAAGAAAAAGTTAAGAAAGGCAACTGTTGAGAAGGTGATAGTGGAAGACGTTGAAGAAGCTGTAGAAGAAGAAAAGAAGAAAGAAAAGAAGAAAAAGAAGAAGAGTCACAAGAAGAAGAAGCTACCAGCTGAGGTGGTAGTGGCAGATGAGGAAGCCTATGCTGAACCAATGGAGAAAACTCCTGCCTCACCACCAATTGGTGAGAACCAGGATGTAGCTTTGGAAAATGAGGAAGATGAACACTATGAGAGGGCTGATAGTGACTACATTGAGGGTGATGCAACTTTTGACCTAAATGAGAATATGATCAACTGGTCAGAGGAGAAGAAGAGTGAAGAGGAAGAGATTGGGTCAGACAGACAAGACCCAAACCCAGAGGAAAGTACTGGCACGCCTTTGAAGGGTGCAGATGTTGCAAGGGATCAAAGAAAGGAAGCTGACTCTGCTCTGAGGAGAAGCAAGAGGTTCAAGGCCTGATGGTATGTCTTGACACACTTTGCCTGTAGGATCGAGTCTAGTTTAAGTTTTTATTTTCTGTTCTGTTTTTAAAACATTTTGTTGAGTCAGTCTTTGCCTCTCCTTAGTGTCAACAGTGAGGTCACTGTTTAGTTTAAGTTTGGGGGAGGGGTAACATCAAATAAAAACTTTTGAAAATGTTTTAAAATAGATCGCTTTTAAGGTGGTCTTGTAAGCATTTTATTGACATGCCAAAACAGAGGTTAGAGTTTTTAGATGTATGACCATAGGTTTGTTTAGAAATTTTTGGAAATTCTTATGTTTGATGCTTGATTTGATGATCTTTGCACGTTAATGCACACTGTTGAATACTGTCAAACTTAAGAGTGGCTAGATAACTCTTTGAAATACACATTCTCTACTCTAAGTTCTCTAAAAATGAATATAATGGAGAGTATAATTAGAACCAAGTTTGGGGGAAAGGACTAGAGTATTGAATTGGTGATCATTGCTAAAATAATTCCTAATAGGAGGCTGTTGGTTAGCTAAAAAAAAAAATGAATGAATAAGTCTCTGTGAGACAAGTGAGTAGGGTGCTTTATTCTTATTAGCAGGTTAGACCTATTACAAGTAGGATCTACTCAGTGAAAAGATGGAGTATCCCCAAAACTAATGTATATATAATTGATGATGTAAAAGCAACCCAGCAGTTCTCCTTGGCTATAATCAAAATGCTTTGGTCACTCTTGAAAAGAAATAGTCCCCCTCTTTGCTGAAATTCTAAGTAAATTCAAAATTATAGGAAAACGAGGATAGCTTAGCCTTTAGAATGAGTAGTTTTAGAGTGGGATGTAGTCATTAATCTGGTTGGCAGTACTAAACAGTTCACACACACACGCATGGTCATCATTGATGGTTGACTTTATGAGAATTGTGCCAATTTTTGAAAACTTTCCTAGGGTCTGAGTCTTTTTACTTAAATGTGCTGTTTACATGTCAATATTGTGAGTAGTTGAACACAGTTTTTGCTTTCTACCATTACCTGAGGACAGGCAATGATTCAAGTTTGGGGGTGTGATGACTCACTATTTGTGTGTTATTTAGGCCTTTATTCATGAATTATTTCTTGCCAATATGGTGATCAAACCATGTTTTAATCCAATTTCATTAGTTTTATTTACTTTTGAGTCTAGAATTATGTATTAGGAATAATTATGTAATCTTGATGAAAAAGAGTTAGTTTAGAGGCAATTTATGTCAAGACATGTTATTTGGTTCTGGATCGTCATCAAAGGCATCTACTGATAATGACTGTCAAGACATCATGTTCCGTACAAGTCAACACAAGTCAAGCATTGCTAGAAGACAAAACCTGGGAACGTGCTAGAACATAGTGGAAGGCATCTTTGGAGGATAAGGTTGAAATGGCTGGCTTGCCAGCTGTCAGCATCACAATGATTGTACTATGATTAAGTGGTCCTTGCAAATGGAATATCCTTTATTCCTTGGGCTTTCTAGTCACAATTAAGGTTGCACCCGATCCAAGAAGGATTGTCCTATAAATACACAACCCTAAACCTAAAAATGCATGCTTGAAAACTTAGAGAAGAGATTTGAGAAGAAGAAGAGTTGCTGCGCCGATTCAGCTACTCAGTTGCAGGAGGCAGCTTGTGATAACGAGAGGCACGACAGTGTCTGTAGGAGTATCTATTGCATTGTAATGGGTATCACTACTTTACTTATTATTATAGTTGTTTCTATGCTCATTCTGAGCTAAACTCTTTGTAGTTGAGGTTATGTGAAGTTTAACATAATGAATGAAGTATTTATGTGAATGAATGATTGTTCTTGTGTCATTTTTAACTTTATGTTTTTATGAAAATACATTTATTTCTTTGACTGATCAACTTAGATTTAAATACAAGTTGCATGTGTAGAGACATCTAGCATGTTAATGGAAATAATAAAGTTAATAAGGTTAAGTGGGAGTAGACATGTAAACCCTACCTTTTCTTATGGATAAGTTAAGGGCCTTAGTGGGAAACCAAACAAGCAAGTGCGTTTCTGAACTCTAATGGGATTAATAGTGACCTCGACAGAGCTAGTCCATTATACCCCGTTTTAATATCTAACGTTGTAGACATACACCACAAGGCAAGCTTGTTCACAGATGACACGACAGTAGTTATCATTCACTATGCTTCGTTCATGCGTTAAATGGATCTTAATCTCAACTACCCTTTAAATCTTGTTTTCAACCATCACTTTATATAATTGTTATTTTATTTATTGTGTTAAGAATCAACTATGTTTTGTTACCATTACAATAGACTAAACACTTTACTTGAACTTGGAATGCATAACTCATAGACTATTCCCTGTGGGTTCGACACACTCTTTACTTATTACTTTCTATAGTTGACTGCGTATACTTGCGTATTCAAATTCACACAACAGTAGTATGCAAAACCATTACTCCTGCTCAGGTTAAGGTGTGGCCTTCCAAAGGTAAAGTGCCTTCATGCATGTTGTCTGTTAAGTATGTTGTCCTCAATAGAATAGGTACTACCAATTGGGTTCCCACTACCCATTCCTCTCATATAGCTATTGGACTTGCAAGGATGATTTATTTTGTAGCAACTAGGACTGAAGCTGATTATGGTGCTTACATATTTGAGCAAACAATGGCTCATGGCAAATCTTGGGCTGTTCAAATGCCCATTGCTTTCCCAACTCTGATTTGTGGAATTATTCTGTCCCAACATCCAAATATTTTGACTGCTGCTGATACACCTCTCAAGAGAAAGCCTCCTCTTTCTCTTCATTCAAAGTTGTTTGAGGGAACTCATGCTGCTGATATAGCAGGGCCCTCTAAGAGGATACCAACTCCTGTGCAAGCACCTACCTCTGGTATGAAAAGAAAAGCTATGATAACCTCTTTGGAAGCTACTGTTACAGCTTTGGGTGAGCAAAAGAGAGGACTGAAAAAGGTTATTGTTGCTCTAAAGCAAGAGGAAGCAAGGGTTGCTAGTGCTGATGTTGCTAGTGCTGATGGTGATGCAGCTAAGGATGCTTAAGTTGATGATGATACAGAGGAGCAAGAAGTGTCTGAATCTAGCACTTCTTTTTGATTCATTTTCTGATGATACAGAGGAGCAAGAAGCTCCTAAATATTTAATCTCTCTCTGGTACTGTTAATTTGTCAAATTTGTGGCAAAAAGGGGGAGTAAAAACTAGTATGTTTATGACCTGATCTGATGTGCTATGATGTGTTCTAACATCATGATATGATCTCTTTTATCTGATGATATGTTCTGGTATGTTTTATATGCACTACTCTGGCTCTGGTATGATAGTAGTGTAGTTTGATTAGAGTATGTAGACTCCTAGTTTTGTGTGCTCCCATATATGCATATGTTTAGGGGGAGCTGATCTATGTTCTGCAGGGGGAGATATTGGATATGCTGTTCCAACACCCTGTGCATATACTCAGGGGGAGATGTTCTGTGAAATGTTGAAGCTATCTATTCGACATCCTATCCATATTTTTGATTTTGACCATTTAAGATGAAGTAGTAATCTTATGTTCCGCTGTTGCATGTTTCTTTGATTATCTCTGAAGATGTGTTCTATGTGTTACTACTGTTCTTGAAGGTTAGCTGTTTCTGATCCTTATGGATATGTGCTTATGTTGAGAAAAAGAATTTCTCTTAAAGTATCTGTCTTTACTGAAGAATTGGTTTACGTGGCTTTTGGATGGTCATAACTTGTTTTGACCAAAAATTTGCCAAAGGGGGAGTTTGTTGAGTCCTTTGGTATTGGCTGCATTTTTGGTATAGCAGGATGTGCGATATAATGCTTCAACATTGTATCATAGTTCTAGCAAGCTCGCGCGCGCCTTTTATATTTCTAGGAAATATCTTTTCTCTCTCATGTATCTTGCATGACGCGTTTTATTGCTTCTGATTCACGTCAAATATATTTTTATCAAGAATCTCCATGAAGCATATTTCTCCAGAAGATCTCTTTTATTACTATGGAATAATTGGACGGGCTAAACACAACAAGCACATGTTACTTGTGAATCAAGAAGGTTTACTGGTTATTTATAGGAGAAGCTAAACCTAATCCTATTGAGAGTTTTGTTCACGCCTTGTGCGACTTATTTGAAGGGTATGGCCATATCAGAACTGAGTGTGCGACTTATTTGAAGAAGCAAAAGAAGGGAATGGCTGTTTCCTGGTCAGATGAAGATGAAGATGAAGCTGAAGAAGATCATGAAACTGCCAACCATGTGTTAGCCCATATTTTGGTTAAGTCCAAATATGCACTAAATGTTCTTTGAATGCAATCAATAAACCTTCAATCATGGAAACTAATATTTTCATATCATTTAATTTCATATGAAGGTCAAAGGTAATGCATTTAAGCAAAAAGAACATTATTATAAGAAAATATTCATGAATTTCAGAAGATGGGAAGCATTCACAAGTCTAAGAAGCAAATCAAGATTCGATTCGAGTCATCAGCATTTCGAGTAGCTGTCAAGAATTGTTCGAGCTCGAAGACATTTTGTAACTTTGAGATTTATCAGCATTTCTGAAGATTCAAGGGTGAAGATTGGAGATTTATTCAAACGTGGCAGTTATTGGCATTCAAGGGTGAAGATTGGACAATAAGTAAATTGTCAAATGGATGTTATTTAGTCGTTGTTAGATAGTTATAGGATTTATCTATAAATATTAGTTCATTTGATGTAATTTCTATCACAAATTCCCATACAAACAATCCTTACAAGTTCTGAGTACCCAAGTGTTCGAGCGAAAGGAATACAAGAGGAAACAATGTATGATCTTGTGATCACTTTCATTTAATTCAATGCAATTTATCATTTATATGCAATTTGCTGTTTTCATTTACATTACTTGCATTTAAATTTATTAAATCATTCACTCTTTCTTGTCAAATACGTACTCACTTTGAGTATTTTTACATTTCTTGTAAATCAAGTCATTTATTTTCATTTACTGTTCTAATTTCAAACAAACTTGTTCATTTGCGTTAATGAACATTGTCATTTTCAAACATAAACAATGAATGCACAAAACATGTTCCGAGATTCTCTAGTTGGTCTCTCAAGCATTGCAAACTAGTGGTTGTTTACCAAAAATCAGTGTAAACACCATGTTGTTGCTTTGACAGGAGTGTGTACATCTGACACAAGTTTCTTTGATGGAGAGCTATCTCATGAAGAATCTCCTGATGTTTATCAAGAATTGCTGATCAGAAGTGAAGAAATTTGTAAGCAAAAAGGAACCATTGCTCTTCTACAAGCTAAAAAGAACAATTTACTACAAATAAACTCAGATCTCAATGATAAAGTTGCTTTACTTAACTCAAAGATAGACAACATGAACAAGTAACTGAGGATGCTGAATAGAGATTCTGACAAATTAGATGGGAGAGAGTTCAAGAAACGTTAAAGGTATAGGCTTTGACTACAGAGTTGTGCCTCATCAGACACAATTTGTACCAGCTGTTAGTACTTATGTTCCTACTATGTCAAGACAGATGCCCTTACATCAAGCAAGACAACAGAGGACTAGCTACAAGTCCAGACGAAAGGGTAGATACTATGATTGGGTATGTCACCACTGTGGAAGAAAAGGACATATTAGACCTTTCTGTTACATATTACATGGCTCTCCTAACAGAAGTTACTCATCAAGACCAAAGCCTGTTGTGAAGGACATCAAGAAGGGATGGAAGAAAAAGAGTGACCAATTCACAAGCAATACTGCTAGTGAGACTGCTCAAATTGCTCACACATCTTTGAGAGCCTCATCTAGAAGTGATTGGTATTTTGATAGTGGGTGTTCCAGGCACATGACTGGAGTAGAACAGTTCTTGACAGATGTTGTGCCACATGCTACCAGCTTTGTAACCTTTGGGGATGGTGCCAAGGGAGAAATCAAGGGTATAGGAACACTGGTGAATGGAGATCTACCAAAACTTGATAAAGTTCTTCATGTAAAAGGACTATTTGCCAATCTAATCAGTGTTAGTCAGTTATGTGATCAAGGGTTAAAAGTCAATTTTACAAAGAATGAATGTTTAGTGACAAATGCTGAAGGTGATAACCTGATAAAAGGTGTGAGATCAAAGGACAACTGTTACATAGGGTCTCACAAGACAACATTGTGCTATCTGCCTGTTTAATAGCAAAAGAAGATGAAGTGAAACTGTGGCACCAAAAACTTGGGCATTTGAATCCGAGAAGCATGAAGAAGGCCATTACTGAAGGAGCTATCAGAGGTTTACCTAACCTTCAAATTCAAGAAGGTAGTATTTGTGGAGAATGTTAGGTGGGTAAACAGACCAAAGTGCCTCACCAGAAGCTGCAACATTTGTCAATATCAAGAGTCCTTGAACTACTACATATGGATTTAATGGGACCTATGCAAGTTGAAAGCCTAGGTGGTACAAAGTATGCCTTTGTTATAGTTGATGATTTCTCCAGATACACATGGATCACCTTTATTAAAGAAAAATCTGACACCTTTGATAAGTTTAAAGATATTTGTTTACAACTTCAAAGAGAGAAGAAGGTTAGCATAGTCAGAATCAAAAGTGACCATGGGAAAGAATTTGAGAATAGTAAGTTCTCTGAGTTTTGCACTGCTGAAGGAATATTTCATGAGTTTTCGGCACCTATTACTCCACAGCAAAATGGTATAGTTGAAAGAAAGAACAGAACATTGGAAGAATCAGCTAGAGTCATGTTACATGCCAAGAAGCTACCTTTTTATTTCTGGGCTGAAGCCATGAATACAGCCTGTTACATCCATAACAGAGTTACATTGAGAAAAGGTACATCCACTACCTTATATGAATTATGGAAGGACAGAAAGCCAACAGTAAAACACTTCCATGTGTTTGGTAGCAAATGTTATATCCTAGCTGATAGAGAGCCAAGAAGGAAGATGGATGCTAAAAGTGATGAAGGAATTTTTCTGGGTTATTCAAATAACAGCAGAGCCTATAGAGTGTTCAATTCCAGAACCAGAACAATGATGGAGTCTATTAATTTTGTGATAGATGACTGTAGTAAAGATGCTGTGCCACATGATAGCACATCTAACTCAGCAGGTGACACTCAGGGGGGGATAGAAGAAGTAGAGACAAATGTGGAAGATTCTGAAGAGAGCAATTCAGAGTTTACTTCTCCCAACAAAGGGCCATCTATCAGAATACAGAAGAACCATCCTATAGATTAAGTCATTGGAGATCCAAATCAAGGGATCACCACGTGAAGGAGATATAGTGAGGTGTCAAATTCCTGTTTTATATCAAATTTTGAGCCTAAGAATGTCAAGGAGGCTTTGACTGTTGAGTTTTGGATAAATGCTATGCAAGAAGAATTAACTCAGTTCAAAAGGAGTGATGTGTGGGACTTAGTTCCTAGACCAGAGAATGTGAATGTCATAGGAACAAAGTGGGTGTGCAAGAACAAGTCAGATGAAAATGGTACTATCACAAGGAACAAAGCCAAACTTGTTGCTCAAGGTTATGCTCAGATTGAAGGAGTAGATTTTGGTGAGACTTTTGCACCTGTAGCTAGGTTGGAATCCATAAGGTTGTTGTTAGGAATAACATGCATCCTCAAATTAAAGCTATATCAAATGGATGTCAAGAGTGCATTCCTCAATGGATATTTAAATGATGTTGTCTATGTGGAACAGCCTAAAGGTTTCATTGATCCAAGTCGTCCAGATCATGTCTACAAATTGAAGAAAGCTCTATATGGGTTGAAGCAAGCTCCTAGGGCTTGGCATGATAGACTTACTGAATTCTTGGTAACTCATGGCTACAAAAAGGGAGGATATGGCAAAACTTTGTTTGTGAAAGTTTTCAGAGGAAAGCTAATGATTGCCCAAATCTATGTTGATGACATAGTGTTTGGAGGAATGTCTGACCAGATGGTGGAGCATTTTGTTCAGCAAATGCAATATGAATTTGAGATGAGTCTTGTGGGTGAGCTAAATTATTTTCTTGGTATTCAAGTGAAAAAGATGGAAGATACTATCTTTATCTCCCAACAGGGCAAGAAAAAAAAAGCTGATACTGGGAAGAAGCCCATGTATGGTCCCCCTAAGGGTTGGAGCAAGGTTGTGCCCCAATCTACTCAGAGAACAAGAGTCTGAAGAGAAAAGATCCTCCAACTAGTAACTCTGATTTTGAGGTTGCTGAGACTGATGCTGCCACTTTTGGCAAGGCATCTAGGAAGACTATTAAGGGTATGAAAGTACCTCTATCTATACCTCCAGCACCCCTGGATAATGTGTCCTTTCATTTGGGGACTGGTTTTGCTAGATGGAAGTTTATTTACCACAGAAGGCTGGCTCTAGAGTGAAATCTCAAAGAAGATGTGTTCAAATGCAAGGAACTTGTGGATTTGCTGACTACTGCTGGTTTAATGAGGACTGTGAAGAATCTGGGATTTTGCTATGACAAGCTGGTTAGGGAATTTTTGGTAAATGTATCTGAAGACCTTGATGATGCAAGGAATCCTGAGTACAGAAAGGTTTTTTTTAGGAGCAAGTGTGTGAACTTCTCTCCTCTTGTTATAAATGAATATCTTGAGAGATCAACTGAGGAGGTTCCTGAGATGGAGGTGACTGATGACACTATTTGCAAGGCTATTACTGGTAACAAGGTCAAGCATTGGCCTAAACATTTGTCCTTTGCTAAGCTAACTCCCCTATTTGCTGTGTTGAACAAGATAACTACTTCGAATTGGACTCCAACTACTCATTCCAATTCTGTTGCAACTGGTTTGGCCAAGTTTATCTATGCTGTTGGTACTCAAACTGCTTTTGATTATGGACCTTATATTTTCTATCAAGTTCTGGAACATGCCAAGTCTTATGCTATCAAGTTTCTTATTGCCTTTCCCACTGTACTGTGTGGTATTATTCTCCAGCAACATCCAGATATTTTGGTTGGGATTGATGAGCCATGCAAAAGGCCAAGTCCTTTGTCTGTGGATTGCAAGTTGTTGTCTGTGACAGATGCTGCTGCTGAAGTTGATACTTCTGTTCGGTCATCTGGTGTGCTCAGCAGGAAACAAATGATTGCTGATCTGACTAAGACCAGTATGGCTCTTGAGCGTTTTCTTGAAGATATGACAGATGCTCTGACATTTTTTCTATGGAGGTGTGTGTGCGTATCTTGAGGGAGAGTGACTATCTTTATGATATGTGCGCATGTTTGTACGCATATTTTGAGGGGGAGTTTATCTAACTCTGCTTGTGAAAATTTATTTTTTCCAAAGGCATTTATTCTCTCTATGAACTCACTATGTGAGAGGCTGTTTTCTTTGAGGCTGGACGTATTCTCTTCTGATGATTGCCTCTGATTCTACGTGTAAGTCATCCTTAACCATAGAGCCGTTCTAAAGTGTTCTCACTATCTACTATGATATTCTATGCCTATGGTGGTTGAAGGAAGAATTGTTTTTTATCTCTCCAAGAACTGGCTTTCAAATGTTTTAGCCAAAATTTTGCCAAAGGGGGAGATTGTTGGGTTTTTGAAGATTGGCTACAATTGTGAAAAAACATATATTAGCCAGATGTGTGGTCAGATGCTTATGATCACTGATGATGGGCCAGATGCTGTAGCATATGGAACAACATTACGTGATCTGCCAGCTCGCGCCAGCGCGCGTTTATTATTTCATGCAATCTTTTACAAGATTCTCCTTGGTTTTTCTTTTAACCATTACTTGGTGATTAAGTCACATGTTCTGAATAAGTCTAAGGCGGTCAAGCCTAGATATATTTTAAAAGGTGATATTGATTTATTTTTCAAGAAGATCTCTTGTTCTAGAAGATTCAAGACTTGGACCTTACAATGTCCAAAGGTGTCTGAAGCCCAAACCCTGTGCTACTCTAGTAGTATAAATATATGTAATGATGGACCCTAAAAGTCAAGCTAAACCGTGTGTGTTCTAAAGCGTGTGTTTAAGGTTTAGTCTTCTTTATTGTTTATTGGTGTTGTAACACCCGGCGCAAGCACAAAATAATATTGCAATGAAGCCGCCACCGTATTTTATTTATCCCGTGAGAGGAAAGGGAAATAATGATAAAACCTTTAAGAGTCGCGTTCGGGAGTTGGTTACATGAGGAGAAGACGTTAACACCCCCTCATATCCGTTGTACTCAACGGGAACCATTTGAAGAATTTGGTTTGCATAAACAGAAATAACCGCATAAAAGAATTACATTACCTCGAATTAAACTAAGAAGAGGGAAAAAAAGTTTTTTATTAATTGGCTTGACGAGATTACGATCTCGCTGCTACGTATCCCCCAAGTACAATGAGGAAGTCAAAGCTCACTTAGTTCTTCCTGAAAAAAGGTTTTGTTTGTTGGTGGTTTTTAATGAACAACGTTTATGTCACATTCCACTGATACGCTAGTTTGCTTATATGCTCGACTGAGGCTTAAGCGTTTTTCGATATCAGGGGAATGGATAAAACATCGTCGTTTTAAGAAAACAGGTGAAAAAGAAATTAATTGAAAAAAAGTTGACTGCGCAAGGGCAGGAAAAACAGCTGTGTGAGTTGAGTGTCTTTTAGGATTTTTTCCGAGAGATTGTTTAGTGAACGAGAATAGCCCTAAGTCGCGAGCCATTTGGCAGGTACCGGACTATTCATGAAGCGAAAGTCATGCGTCAGACACTCCCTGTTTCGTTCAATATATTAATTATTGTATTTTTAGAGTTTGCAAGCCTAGGCCAGGCCAGAAAAGAAAAAGAAGATCGAAGAAGAAAGAAATGCAAATATATGAATGCAAATGACATAGAAATGATGATGCTAAGCAATTAAAATTCACAGGATATAGGCATATAAACTAGTAATCATGTATCAGAAAAAAGAGAAATAAGTCAACCATAGATTATATGTGTTTAGCACAACTCAGTCAAATGAGAGAAAGTCAACTGTAAGAAGTCAACCAAAATGTCAAGGTAAAATGTCGAAGTGAAACTGAGACAAAACGAGTCATGCGTCAGGCTCCGTCTCATGGTTCCTTTGAAAGATTTATGTTTCAAGTTTAAAAGTTTTGAATTAAAAATAAATTAGTCAAAGTCATGAGTCAGAGACTATTTTATTTTTAATCCATTTTTCAATTCTAAGTTTCAAATCAAAAGCTCCGAATTAAAAATAAATTAGCCAAAGTCATGGGTCAGAGACTATTTATTTTTAATCCGTTTTTCAAATCTAAGTTTCAAACTAAAGTTACGAATTAAAAATAAATTAGCCAAAGTCATGCATCAGAGACTATTTTATTTTTAATCCATTTTTCAATTCTAATTTTCAAACTAAGAGTTACGAATTAAAAATAAATTAGCCAAAGTCATGCGTCAGAGACTATTTATTTTTAATCCATTTTTAGTTTCAAAATCAAGTTAATTGAATTTAACAAAAATAAATAATGAAAACTGGGTGAAGCAAACAGAAATTAAGAAAACAGAAAAAAACACAAAACTGGGCCCAAAAAGATATAGGCCCAAACCACTTCCAACCGAACCGGGTCGGGCGACCCTTGGTTCAACCCAAACCCGGTTCAGCAACCAAAACAGATGGGGGGGGGGGGGCGTTGAGACATGGGGGGCGCGCGTGAGAAATGGTATCAGCCACTCACAGCGCGCCACGTGGCTCATCTTCAACCTCATGCCAAAACCAGAAAAAAAGGAAGCAGCGCGCGCGCGGTGGGGAGCGGCCGGAGCAAACAAACACGACACTCCGTTCACCAAAAATAGGTTATGAATATACCATTTTTAACGGTTTTGAACAAGGAACATGAATCTATGATTATAATCCTTAGTCAACAAACAAAATAAGCACAAACGAATTTGAAAGTTTAGATCTACAATTTTTGAAACGGTTTTCAACAGAGAAACTCGCGATTATACCTATACAAAGTTGTTCAGAAGAGTCTCAAGATCACAAATCTACCGACCTTTACCTTCGTTTGCGTTCGAAACGGCCGGATCGGAGAGTTTTACGTTCGGCCGGAACTATAGCTTTGTTTTAATGGCTTTCCGGTCACTTTTTGACGAAACAGACGGTGGATTTGGGCTCAGGAGGGTCTAATTAGTCTAAATGGAGTTTTGGATCGTTGATTTCTGAATTTTTTTGAGTCGCCGGAATTTGGAATTCTGGTGGTGGTTGGTGGTGGCGCGTGGTGGCGAAGGGAGGAGGGATTTTCTAATTTTTCTTCTTGGGATGTGTGTAATGAATTGTGTGAATAAAATAATATATATAGTGGTAGGATTAGGTGAGTGACATTTGAGTAATAATGTGTAATTTTGTGTTAATGAAATAGATTAATATGATAATGATAATGAAAATGATTATGAGGTGTAAGAGGTGATGTGGCATAAAGAGATTGGTGCAAGGGAAAAAATTCTTTCACATAGAAAAAATGCAAATAACTTTAATAAAAATGGCGGAAATGCACTTAACTAAAAATGGACTAATATTATTCTTCAATTATGGAAAATATGGAGACAAAAAATATAAAATCAAGTAAAATGTTAATAACTATTTTTATTTATTTTTGCTATTTTTCTTGTAAAATGAATAAATTGCATAAAAATGAAAAGAATAAAAAGCAATCATATTTAGTAATTCTTTTTGGGCATTTCTTATAAAAATAAGAAATAATTTTCTAAATAAAAATTTATTTAAATAAAGTTAAAAATTAGGGTATTACAGCTGCCCCTATTTAATTATCTTATACTCGAGTGCACCAATGACTCGTGTTCTTGTGCGCTCGTAGTAAAAGGTAATTAAATACAAATGCCCTAATTTTGTGATGTCAATGTGATGTAATGAGATGAATGCTGATGGGAGATGAGGGTAGAAATCATACCTGGGGCAATTAAGAACTGAATACCTGAGAAAGAAATGATCGTTTCCCATCCGGGTGCTTTGATCTTAGAAATGAGTCGTCTCCCGCTCGGGTGCTTTAACTTCAAAAGAAAAATAAATGATCTTCTCCCGCCCGGGTGCTTGAATCACGTAGAAGAAAACTGAATCGTCTCCCGCCCGGGTGCTTGGATTCAAAAATAAACAGAGTTGTCTCCCGCCCGGGTGCTTTAACTCCAAAAGAAAAATAAACTGATCTTCTCCCGCCCGGGCGCTTGAATCATCAAAAGAAAAACTGAATCGTCTCCTGCCCGGGTGCTTTGATTAAAAAATAAACAGAGTTTTCTCCCGCCCGGGTGCTTTAACTCCAAAAGAAAAATAAACTGATCTTCTCCCGCCCGGGTGCTTGAATCATGTAAAAAGAAAACTGAATCGTCTCCCGCCCGGGTGCTTTGATTCAAAAATAAACAGAGTTGTCTCCCGCCCGGGTGCTTTAACTCCAAAAGAAAAATAAACTGATCTTCTTTTGCCCGGGTGCTTGAATCATGTAAAAAGAAAACTGAATCGTCTCCCGCCCGGGTGCTTTGATTCAAAAATAAACAGAGTTGTCTCCTGCCCGGGTGCTTTAACTCCAAAAGAAAAGTAAATGATCTTCTCCCGCCCGGGTGCTTGAATCATGTAAAGAAAACTGAATCGTCTCCCGCCCGGGTGCTTTGATTAAAAAATAAACAAAGTTGTCTCCCGCCCGGGTGCTTTAACTCAAAACTGATACTGAATTTACTCCACTAACGCTTGATGTATCTTTGGGTAAAGAAACTTGCTGGGAGTCAAAAATTGAACATCCTGCCATCATTATGACAAAGAATTCACAAGATTACTACTTGACCACTATTTTGCTGAGATACATGTTACCCCAAACTGTTTGTAAGAAATGCAGTATGATATCTTCATTGGGGAGCTGGTTCTAGAACCGACTTGCTGAGGTACAGAGTACCAACTTTACCGAGGATGCAGTATGCTGACTAGCTTACTGAGTACGACTTATTGATCCATTCACCGGGGATGCTATGCATAAGCTAACCTTGCTGGGGAAAGTGGTTTAACAACCGACTTGTTGAAGACGTGGTTTTCAATTTGATTTTCTGGAGATGAACAATTATCAACTTACTCACTGGTGAAAGAAATGTTTCATCATCCTTTCTCATTGAGAATATGGTGCACTGACCGATCTGCTTGGGGATGACACTTTGTTGACCAATTCATTGGAGAAAATATTCATCAACCCTTCTTATTGAGTAATTACGGTTCAATAACCGTCTTATTGGAGCATTAGGTTCATCAACATTTTTCACTGAATGAGAGATCCAAGTTCGCAACCTATTAAAACAAACATTTTGAACCTGTGCTTCATGAATGCATGATTATGTACATCTGATGCCTAAATGCAAAACTAATACAGATGAAATGTTTGATCATATACAGAAATCTGTGTGATCTTTTTTGAGTTTGTATGCATGATTGCATGAACTTGCGTGGATGAATGCATGAGTTTATATGCATGAATGCATGACTTTCTGAGTTTCTATTGAAGAGAGTTTGAATTTCCCGGCACCGAGAATCTGAATATCTCTGACATTGTTGAGATGAGGACCCTTGCAAGCTTTGGTTGCAGAACAGGTATTCGAATAGACTTCCAAAGAGGAACAACAACCTTCTTTGTCTGATGAGTATGCCCTAAGCACTTTTCAGGAAGATATAATCTTGACATAGTATGCCCTAAATACTTGAATCCTTGAAGGGTATGTCCCTGACCAATTGATATTTGCAATGTAACCAATTCGACCTTGGTAAGGAGGGTATTCCACTTGTTTGCCCCTGATTGGCATAATCTATAGGTAACTTGCCCCTAGTTAGGAGCGTCTCAAATCAGCTTTGCCGATGATCAGACCATAGCTCAGATTTCTTTAATGCCAAGTATTAATTTGCAAGTTAATCATTTCGTTTGAAAAGTACTTTTGATATAATGCACATGCGAGTTTTTTTTTTTTTTTTGAAAAAATATTGTATATACAAAAGATAATTATTGATTACTCAACAAACAGGATGAGTCAGCTTAACAATACATTTGTCGAATGCTTTCAAAGTGAACCTAGCTTCAATTAGGTCTTTTGAGGGTTGTAATGTGCAGCAACAATCATGTAAATTGAGCCAAAAACAATGTCAATTGTGTTATCATATTCCCCCATATTCGAGCTTTTGCTTGTCCTTAAGCACAGAAATAATAACTATTTTTAGCACATGTTTGAAACAGAACACGACAACTTTAATCATATGTGGTTGCTGGCTAGAGAAGAAAATCCAGTAATAGATATCAGTACCAAGGGTACTGTAGTAACACAAAACCACACATTGTAGTCAAAGACTCTCATCAGATGAAGACAAATCTGAAGTATTTTATTGTGACTCTAACTTTTGCTTAAATTTTGTTCGCCCTTTTCATTCAAGTGCAATCACATTAAGCCCGTTATCTTGTACACACTCATGGTAGAAAAATCTGTTAGTGATTATGATCATATATCGAGGGGTGCTGATAATATAAGTTTGGTAAACCCTTTTTTCTCTTCCAAATGCAGTTGTGGGGGATCGGATCATAACCCGCCCTACCAAGTTCAGAACCAGACTCCTCTGAACCAACTACTAAATGGGTACATTTACTATGGTTTTTCTTTGTATATTCAACAACCGTTGGATTAAACAACCGAGTGAGGGTCATCTAACTCAATCAACCAAAGTATGCAACTTTTCATTTCTAGATCATTCACTTATGTTCATCGTTTTCCTACTTAGTTTGTGCTCAAGATGGTGCCGACTGCTAAGATAAACTACTAAGGGTTACCTTAAAATTTATATTCAGGTCTTCGTCAAAAATTAGTACTCAAATCGATCTTGCATACTTCTGAGAGTCTAAGGTGTTAAGACAGTACCATTTTTATTGAATCATTACTGAACCTTCATAATATAGCCTAAAGTGCAAAACAACCTACATACTCTTGAAGTGCCATGTCAAGTATCAAACAAAGATTGCCCCCCTTTTTTTTTTTTTTTTTTAGAAAAAGATATATCTCAAGAAACTAGGAGAATCGTATAACAACAAAACCTATGTAAGAATGGCTCAATTCAAAATTCTTTTACCATTGAAATAATGAAAGAAAGTGAAGCAATGCCATACATCATCAACTAGGTTTTTAATCATTGAAAGCATATATCAGCAAAGATCGGTTATTTGTTTTCATTATCCTCGCCTCAAGTTTGTAAGTAATAAAATAGGAAAAAAGAGATGAATACGAATGGATTAATTCCAAAAACATGCATCTTTATTATATTCAAAAGTACTTGACAAAATACATAATGTTAAAAGCAAACAAATGCTTGACAAGAGAGAAATAAAAGCCTAGCGACTATAGGGATGAGTTTCCTAGCATCACTGACTTTGACTAGATAAAGAGTAGCAGAAGTAATCATCAACACAACCCACTTCAATCAAACCATTTCGTGTGCCCCAAAGTTGGCACCTTCAAACTTTTCTTCAACAATGGCATCCGCACATGGAGCAGTAGGATGGAAAAAACCACCACTTTTGACAACATCCTCGGGAGACTCGGCGGTGACTTTGGACTCTGACAAAGGAGGATGGGTGAGCTTGGTCCCACAATGAGTGTCCTCAACTTGTCTGGTCCCCAATCTTGACTTAACACTTCTAACAAATGGGGAAAAGCCCGAATCTTCTTTACGTTTGTTTTTTGACAGAGTTTTGATACATCCACCTCTTGCGGGCGAGCCAACTTGTGATACCTTTTGTGCATTCTTTAACGGAGACATATAGACCATATCCCTCTTGGCGGTCTTGTCATTAGATGGTGTCTCTTGTTTTGGCAATGGGTTAACTTTCACGATCGAACTTAGGTCCTTGAAAGAAAGCTTGTTGGTATCAATCAACCTTTGTACTTCAGCCTTATAAACCAAGCAACGTTCAATGTCGTGACCAGGTCCCCCTTGATGGAAAGCACATGAGATATTACGTTTGTGCCACGATGATAAATTTGTGGGAACTCGGGCCAGTGCCTTAGTTTGAAGCAAATTACTTTCAATTAAAATGGGAAGCAAATCCGCATATAACATAGGAATTGGTTCAAATTTTGGTCCCTTTTTTGGGGTGAGCTCCTGTTTGTTTGGCTTTTGTGGAGCTGGTTGGTGCGGCTGATGCGTAACCTGCGATTGAGGCTGCTGTGTAGCCTGTTGGGTAGGATGTGGTTGAGACTGATGTGTAGCTTGCTGGGCAGGCTGTGGTGGAGACTCTTGTTGAGCTTGATGTGGAATCTGAAGCCTTTGTTGGGATTGGAAAGGCAAAAACAGTTGCTCGAGGAGGAGATGGTGGTTATTTTGCACCGCCATTAATGAAGCAATCAGGGCATTTTTCTTTTCCAATTCTGCCCGAAGTGTGGTGACTTCCTCACGAAGCTGAGTGTTCTCTTGCACAATTGCTTCCATGATGTGGTGAGAAACTTTCCTTGTCCAAATACTGGTGTCGGGAAGGTAACTGTTGGAATGAATAGATGAAAATGAGATTTCTTGATTGAAAAATGCATGATATTTTTATTATTGAAAATGCATGAATATTTTTATTATTTAAAACTTTTCTCATATATTTTTTTTGGAAATGTATGCAAGATGAATATGCATGATTATTTTTCATGAATGCATGGATGTCATGAACGCATTGCATGTAAGGATCAACTGTAGCACAATTGTATCATTCGGCGAACTTGATCTTAAAGTTACAACTTCTTTCAACAATTTGGTCATTTTCAAAATGGAATCTCTGAGGCCAAAAGTCCAAAGTTACCTGTAACCCATCCCTCCCACATGTTGTTCTAGGTTGACACGGTTCTCAAAATCACTGATTACTTTTTCTTAAAAAGCAACCTGATCTGAGTGGGATTATAACATCAACTGGATGAGTCAACATCATAACCTCGACACTGGTTCTAAACGGTGGTCCCTAGACATGAGTTCGGATGCCTAGACTGGATAAAAAGGCCCAGAGTTGCGGATTCCACAAGGAAAAAATTGAACCCGAAGCCATGCGGCAGGGAGCCCAATGCAAAAATTCCTCAACTAATCCTAGGTTTTTCTCAGGTCTGGTGATGAACCAAGCACACAATAGCCAAGAACCAAGCCATGAAGGCAAAAAGAAAAAAAGGAGTAGAAGGGAAGAGAAAGCCAGCAAATCCAGACAGTTCAATATTTTGCAGTAAAGTAA
The DNA here is from genome assembly GCA_951804385.1 of Trifolium dubium. NCBI lineage: Eukaryota > Viridiplantae > Streptophyta > Magnoliopsida > Fabales > Fabaceae > Trifolium > Trifolium dubium. The sequence goes on from OX638066.1 coordinate 19,199,336, forward strand.
AAGATAGGACAAATACGGCTAACCTGGAATAAGCAAACCAAAAGCCTCAAACTAGGCTTAACTCTCTACATTTAATGTCCCCAATGAAGTCGCCAAGCAGTAACACCCGGCGCAAGCACAAAATAATATTGCAATGAAGCCGCCACCATATTTTATTTATCCCGTGAGAGGAAAGGGAAATAATGATAAAACCTTTAAGAGTTGGGTTCGGGAGGTGGTTACATGAGGGGAAGACGTTAACACCCCCTCATATCCGTTGTGCTCAACGGGAACCATTTGAAGAATTTGGTTTGCATAAACAGAAATAATTGTTGAGTTTTGAAGATTGGCTACAATTGTGTCAAAAACATATATTAGCCAGATGTGTGGTCAGATGCCATGATCACTGATGATGGGTCAGATGTTGTAGCATATGGAACAGCATTCTGTGATCTGCCAGCTCGCGCGTTTATATTTTAATGCAATCTTTCTTAAGATTCGCTTTGGTTTTTCTTTTAACCATTACTTGGTGATTAAGTCGCGTGTGCTGAAGAAGTCTAAGGCGGTCAAGCCTAGATATATTTTAAAAGGTGATATTGATTTATTTTTCAAGAAGATCTCTTGTTCTAGAAGATTCAAGACTTGGACCTTACAACGTCCAAAGGTGTCTGAAGCCCGTACCCTACTAGTATAAATATATGTAATGCCAGACCCTAGAATCTAAGCTAAACCGTGTGTGTTTCTAAAGCGTGTGTTTTAAGGTTTAGTCTTCTTTTGTTTTTATTATTTCTTTGTGAGTCTTTGCTTGTATCATCGCTGGTCAAGCTAGGACGTGTTTAGTTGAGTTGTAATTGTGCTTCTCCAAAGCCTGTAGGTACGGAGTTGTTATTCAGTTGGAAAAGTGTGTCTCTTGTCCAAAGAAAACATATCAAAAGAGAAAAGAATAAAAGCAATGCTGTCTGTGTTGTTTTAGGTTAGGAGGTGAGACGGGGTCTCATATCTAGGAGTTCCTAGGTAGAAGTGTCACGTGAAGTAGGGTCTAGGTGGAAGACAAGTAGTGAGGCTACGTTGGTCCTTACACTAGAACTATTATAGTGAATTCACTCCTGCATTGGTATCCCCCAGACTAGGGCAAGTTGCGCCGAACTGGGTTAACAAACCTACTGTGTTCTTTACTTTTCCGCTGCTTTTAATTACGTTTTATTTGTGGTGTTGTCCTGAGTTTGACACGCGCTCGGACAGTTGTGGTTACTTTGTTCACAGCGTTTGTCTGTCTGACAGCCAAAATTTCAATTGGCATCAGAGCAGGCACCCTGTTCTGTTTAGGGTGAGCTCCAGGGAGTTTTTCTGGCAAAGATGGACAAGGAAGGAGGACCTATGAATAGGCCACCACTTTTGGTTGGTGACTCTAATTATGACAACTGGAAATCCCGGATGACAACGTTTCTAAAATCCATGGATCACAAAACATGGAGAGCTGTTATAAAAGGTTGGGAACATCCAGTAGTCAATGATAAAGATGGTAATGCCACCACCACACTCAAGCCTGAGGAAGAATGGAGCAAAGATGAGGAGGCACTAGCTAATGGAAATTCAAAAGCCTTGAATGCTCTATTCAATGGAGTTGATGTGCATATATTCAAGCTGATCAAAAGATGCAGTGTTGCCAAGGAGGCATGGAAGATACTCCAAACTGTTCATGAAGGTACATCCAAGGTGAAAAGCTCAAGATTGCAACTTTTGACTAGTAAGTTTGAGAGCTTGAAGATGAATGATGAAGAAACTATTCAAGAATTCCACATGAAGATTCTTGATTATGACAATCAATTTGATGCCTTGGGTGAGAAGATATCTGAAGAAACCTTAGTGAGAAAGATGCTTAGGTCTCTACCTAAGAGATTTGATATGAAGGTCACTGCAATTGAGGAGGCCAATGACATTTCAGATTTAACGATGGATGAGCTAGTTGGCTCTCTACAAACCTTTGAGTTGTCAGCCAATGAGAGATCTGATAAGAAGTCAAAGAGCATTGCTTTTGTTGCTGAAGAGTCTGACCAACAAGATAATATGGAGACTGATGAAAGTATCTCTGAAGCTATGGCTATGTTGGGAAAACAATTCAGTAGAGCCTTGAAGATGGACAGACGTCCTAAGACATATGCTCCAGACAACAGTCGCAGCACAGACAAGAATGTCATTAATCAGAAGAAACCCAGAACTGAAGACAAGACAAATCAAAACAAAGGGGTTCAATGTCATGAATGTGAAGGATATGGTCATATCAGAACTGAGTGTGCGACTTATTTGAAGAAACAGAAGAAGGGAATGGCTGTCACTTGGTCAGATGAAGATGAAGAAGATCCTAAAACTACCAATCATGTTGTTGCTCTGACAGGAGTGTGTACATCTGACTCAAGCTTCTTTGATGGAGAACTGTCCTATGAAGAATCTCCTGATGTTTATCGAGAATTGGAGATCAGAAGTGAAGAAATTTGTAAGCAAAAAGGAACTATTGCTTTTCTGCAAGCTGAAAAGAACAATTTATTGCAGATAAACTCAGATCTCAATGATGAAGTTGCTTTACTCAAATCAAAGATAGATAACATGAACAAGCAACTGAGGATGCTCAACAGAGGTACTGACAAATTAGATGAGATTCTGGAGATTGGGCAGAGTTCAAGAAATGTTAAAGGTATAGGCTTTGACTATAGAGTTGTGCCTCATTAGACACAATTTGTACCAGGTGTTAGTTCGTATGATCCAACAATGTCAAGACAGATGCCCTTACATCAAGCAAGACAACGGAGGACTAACTACAAGTCCAGACAAAAGGGTAGATACTATGATTGGATATGTCACCACTGTGGAAGAAGGGGGCACATTAGACCTTTCTGCTACATATTACATGGCTCTCCTGACAGAAGACCTGAGCCTGTTGTGAAGAACATCAAGAAGGAATGGAAGATAAAGAATGACCAATTCATAAGTAATACTACTAGTGAGACTGCTCAAATTGCTCACACATCTCTAAGAGCCTCATCTAGAAGTGATTGGTATTTTGATAGTGGGTGTTCCAGGCACATGACTGGAGTAGAACAATTTTTGACAGATGTTGTGCCACATGGTACCAGCTTTGTAACCTTTGGGGATGGAGCCAAGGGAGAAATCAAGGGTATAGGAACACTGGTGAATGGAGATCTACCAAAGCTTGATAAAGTTCTTCATGTAAAAGGACTAACTGCCAATCTAATTAGTGTTAGTCAGTTATGTGATCAAGGGTTGAAAGTCAACTTTACTAAGGATGAATGTTTGGTAACAAATGCTGAAGGTGACACCCTGATGAAAGGTGTGAGATCAAAGGATAACTGTTACATGTGGGTCTCACAAGACAACATTGTGCTATCTGCCTGTTTAACAGTCAAAGAAGATGAAGTGAAACTGTGGCATCAAAAACTTGGGCATTTGAATCTGAGAAGTATGAAGAAAGCTATTGCTGAAGGAGCTATTAGAGGTCTACCTAACCTTCAAATTCAAGAAGGTAGTATTTGTGGAGAATGTCAGGTGGGTAAACAGACCAAAGTGCCGCACCAGAAGCTACGACATTTGTCCACAGCCAGAGTTCTTGAACTTCTACATATGGATTTGATGGGACCTATACAAGTTGAAAGCCTAGGTGGTACAAAGTATGCCTTTGTTATTGTGGATGACTTCTCCAGATTCACATGGATCACCTTTATTAAAGAAAAGTCTGACACTTTTGAGAAGTTTAAAGATCTATGTTTACAACTTCAAAGAGAAAAGGAGTGTAGTATTGTTAGAATCAGAAGTGACCATGGGAATGAGTTTGAGAATACTAAGTTCTCTGAGTTTTGCACTGCTGAAGGAATATTTCATGAGTTTTCTGCACCTATCACTCTTCAGCAAAATGGTATAGTTGAAAGGAAGAACAGAACATTGCAAGAATCAGCTAGAGTCATGTTACATGCCAAGAAGCTACCTTTCTATTTCTGGGCTGAAGCCATGAATACAGCCTGTTACATCCATAACAGAGTTACATTGAGAAAAGGTACATCTACTACCTTATATGAATTATGGAAGGACAGAAAGCCAACAGTGAAACACTCTCATGTGTTTGGTAGCAAGTGTTATATCCTGGCTGATAGAGAACCAAGAAGGAAGTTGGACGCTAAAAGTGATGAAGGAATTTTTTTGGGTTATTCAAATAACAGCAGAGCCTATAGAGTGTTCAATTCCAGAACCAGAACGATGATGGAGTCTATTAATGTAGTGATAGATGATTGTGGTAAAGATGCTATACCACATGATAGCACATCTGACTCAGCAGGTGACACTCAGGGGGGGACAGAAGAAGTAGAGACAAATGTGGAAGATTCTGAAGAGAGCAATTCAGAGTTTACTTCTCCCAACAAAGGGCCATCTATCAGAATACAGAAGAACCATCCTATAGATCAAGTCATTGGAGATCCAAATCAAGGGATCACCACTAGAAGGAGATATAGTGAGGTATCAATTTCCTGTTTCATATCAAATTTTGAGCCTAAGAATGTAAAGGAGGCTTTGACTGATGAGTTCTGGATAAATGCAATGCAAGAAGAATTAACTCAGTTCAAAAGGAGTGATGTGTGGGATTTAGTTCCTAGACCAGAGAATGTAAATGTCATAGGAACCAAGTGGGTATTCAAGAACAAGTCAGATGAAAATGGTACTATCACAAGGAACAAAGCCAGACTTGTTGCTCAAGGTTATGCTCAGATTGAAGGAGTAGATTTTGGTGAGACTTTTGCACCTGTAGCTAGGTTGGAATCCATCAGGTTGTTGTTGGGAATAGCATGCATCCTTAAATTCAAGCTATATCAGATGGATGTCAAGAGTGCATTCCTCAATGGATATTTAAATGAAGTTGTTTATGTGGAACAGCCTAAAGGTTTCATTGATCCAAGTGGTCCTGATCATGTTTACAAGTTGAAGAAAGCCCTATATGGGATAAAGCAAGCTCCTAGGGCTTGGTATGATAGACTTACTGATTTGTTGGTGACTCATGGCTACAGAAAGGGAGGCAATGACAAAACCTTGTTTGTGAAAGATGTTAGAGGAAAGCTTATGATTGCCCAAATCTATGTTGATGACATAGTGTTTGGAGGAATGTCTAACCAAATGGTGGAGCATTTTGTTCAGCAAATGCAATCTGAATTTGAGATGAGTCTTGTGGGTGAGCTAAATTATTTTCTTGGTCTTCAAGTGAAACAGATGGAAGATACTATCTTTATCTCCCAAAGCAAGTATGCTAAAAGTATTGTCAAGAAATTTGGTATGGAGAATGCTACTCATAAAAGAACTCCTGCTCCTACTCATGTGAAGCTGTCAAAGGATGAAAAGGGCGTTGATGTTGATCAAAGTATGTACAGGAGCATGATTGGAAGTCTCCTATATCTCACTGCAAGTAGACTAGACATTACATTTGCAGTTGGAGTATGTGCTAGGTACCAAGCTGAACCAAAGATGAGTCATCTGACTCAGGTGAAGAGGATTTTGAAGTATGTCAATAGTACCAGTGATTATGGAATACTATATACCCATGGGAATAATACTATGTTGATTGGGTACTGTGATGCTGACTGGGCTGGAAGTGCTGATGATAGGAAAAGTACTTCTGGTGGATGCTTCTTTCTAGGCAACAATCTCATATCATGGTTTAGTAAGAAGCAAAATTGTGTTTCCTTATCTACAGCTTAGGCTGAGTATATAGCTGCTGGAAGTAGTTGTGCACAATTGGTTTGGATGAGACAGATGCTGAGTGAGTACAATGTCAAGCAAGATGCTATGACTTTATTCTGTGACAACCTGAGTGCAATTAATATTTCTAAAAATCCTATACAGCACAGCAGGACCAAGCACATTGACATTAGACATCATTTTATTAGAGAAGACAAGGTCATCACTCTAGAGCTTGTTGCAACTGAAGAGCAAGTAGCAGATATTTTTACTAAAGCCCTTGATACTACTCAATTTGAAAAATTAAGAGGGAAGTTAGGTATCTGCCAGATTGAAGAATTGTAGCAGTTAATTTATTGGAGGCGTGCAGCAGTTACATTTCAATATCATAACCGTTTATTGCACGCAACTCAAGGAAGCCACTCTCCAACTTCCTCAAATGTTACTTTTGCTCATTACAACTTTACTACTGAAACCCTAGGTTCAGATAATCCTAAGGTAGATGCTAGTTTGATTAATGAAAAGACTAATTCTATTGCTGAGAAACATGTGGAACCTGAGAAAGGTTTGAATGATGAGACGGTTGCTGAGAAATCAGCTATGTTTACTGATGAAAAGACAGATGCTATGCCAGATGCTCCCGCATCGTTGGCACAAGCAAATATGGACACTAATGAGGTCCCTAATACTCCTCCTACTGAGAGAATTCATGTGGAAGGTTCCCTTGGACCTCATACTGAAGAATGTGAGACTCGGCATGCTGAGAGTCCTGAGAATGATGATGTGGTTCTGGTTGATGATGATAAACCAGATGATGTTACTGTGGAGGAAATTCCTGTTGTTGGTGTTGCTCGTAGAACTAGGAGCAAATCTATTATGAATACACCTGTTGTGGTTGATAGTGCCCCTGAGGGCAAGAAGAAGAAAGCTGACACTGGGAAGAAGCCCATGTATGGACCCCCTAAGGGTTGGAGCAAGGCTATGCCCCAATCTACTTCTGGGAAGAAGGGCTTAAAAAGAAAGGATCCACCTACAAGTGATTCTGATTTTGAGGTTGCTGAGACTGATGCTGCCACTTCTGGCAAGGCATCTAGGAAGACTATTAAGGGTATGAAAGTACCTCTATCTATACCTTCAGCACCCCTGGACAATGTGTCTTTCCATCTGGAAAATGGTTCTGCAAGATGGAAGTATATTTACCACAAAAGGCTAGCTCTAGAGAGGAATCTAAAAGACGAAGTGTTCAAATGCAAGGAGCTTGTGGATTTGTTATCTTCTACTGGTTTGATGAAGACAGTAAAGAATTTTGGTTTTTGCTATGATAAGCTGGTTATGGAGTTTTTGGTTAATGTATCTGAAGACTCTGATGATTCAAGGAATACTGAGTTCAGGAAGGTTTTTGTTAGAGGAAGGTGTGTGAACTTCTCTCCTCTGATCATTAATGAATATCTTGAGAGGTCTACTGAAGAGGTTCCTGAGATGGAAGTGACAGATGACATTATTTGCAAGGCTGTAATTGGTAACAAGGTCAAACATTGGCCTAAACATTTGTCTGCGGCAAAGTTAACTCCCCTGTTTGCTGTGTTGAACAAGATAGCTGCTTCCAACTGGACCCCAACCACTCATTCCAATTCTATTGCTACTGGGTTGGCCAAATTTATTTATGCAGTTGGTACTAAGACTGCTTTTGACTATGGAGCCTATATTTTCTATCAAGTTCTGGAACATGCCAAGTCTTACGCTATCAAGTTTCCTATTGCCTTTCCCACTCTACTGTGTGGTATTATTCTCCAGCAACATCCAGACATTTTGGTTGGTAATGATGAACCTTGCAAAAGGCCAAGTCCTTTGTCTGTGGATTGCAGGATGTTGTTTGTGACCGATGCTGCTGAAGATGTTGCTACTTCTGTCCGGTCATCTGGTGTGCTCAGTAGAAAACAAATGATTGCTGATCTAACTGAGACTAGTATGGCTTTGGCGGCCAGAAAGTTGAAGATAGATAAGGTAATTGCAGCTTTGAAGGCTGAAGAGGAAGCTGCTGGTGCTGTTAATGAGGAAGTTCAGGAAGAAGAAGGAGGAAAGGACAATGCTTCTGCTGCTGGTGATGTTGGTGATACTGGTGATACTGAGGAGATGTCAGATGATTCTGATGAGTCTACCTCTGTGTAACTCTGATGTTTGTTATCTCTGATTTTCTTTCTTATGTTTTGTTAATCCTGGATTTCTTATGCACCTTGTGTGCTTATGGTCTGTAATATGCACTATGTGATACTACCCTATGTTCTATTTCTGCATTATATGCATGACTTATGTTTGCCAGAATTTATGGCTAAAAAGGGGGAGTAGTATTTGTTCGTGATCGTGATCGTGTTCGCTCGCTCTGATACTATAGTATGATCGTGATCGTGTTCGTTCGTTTGGTGAAGCTCTAATACGTGTCTCACGTAGCCCTGAGCGTTTGGTTGAAGATGTGACGACAAATGCTCTAATATCTGTCCTATGAAGAACGTGTGTGTGCGTACCTTGAGGGGGAGTGACTATCTTTATGATATGTGCGCTTGTTTGTACGCATGTTTTGAGGGGGAGTTTATCTAACTCTGCTTGTGGAAATTTATTTTTTCCAAAGGCATTTATCTCTCTCTATGAACTCACTATGTGAGAGGTTGTTTTCTTTGAGGCTGGACGTACTCTCTTCTGATGATCGCCTCTGTTTCTACGTGTAAGTGATCCTTAACCATAGAGCTGTGCTGAAAGTGTTTTCATTATCTACTATGCTTTTTATGTCTATGGTGGTTGAAGGAAGTTTGGTCTTATCTCTCCAAAGAACTGGCTTTAAATGTTTTAGCCAAAATTTTGCCAAAGGGGGAGATTGTTGAGTTTTGAAGATTGGCTACAATTGTGTCAAAAACATATATTAGCCAGATGTGTGGTCAGATGCCATGATCACTGATGATGGGTCAGATGCTGTAGCATATGGAACAGCATTCTGTGATCTGCCAGCTCGCGGGTTTATATTTTTATGCAATCTTTCTTAAGATTCGCTTTGGTTTTTCTTTTAACCATTACTTGGTGATTAAGTCGCGTGTGCTGAAGAAGTCTAAGGCGGTCAAGCCTAGATATATTTTAAAAGGTGATATTGATTTATTTTTCAAGAAGATCTCTTGTTCTAGAAGATTCAAGACTTGGACCTTACAACGTCCAAAGGTGTCTGAAGCCCGTACCCTACTAGTATAAATATATGTAATGCCAGACCCTAGAATCTAAGCTAAACCGTGTGTGTTTCTAAAGCGTGTCTTTTAAGGTTTAGTCTTCTTTTGTTTTTATTATTTCTTTGTGAGTCTTTGCTTGTATCATCGCTGGTCAAGCTAGGACGTGTTTAGTTGAGTTGTAATTGTGCTTCTCCAAAGCCTGTAGGTACGGAGTTGTTATTCAGTCGGAAGAGTGTGTCTCTTGTCCAAAGAAAACATATCAAAAGAGAAAAGAATAAAAGCAACGCTGTCTGTGTTGTTTTAGGTTAGGAGGTGAGACGGGGTCTCATATCTAGGAGTTCCTAGGTAGAAGTGTCACGTGAAGTAGGGTCTAGGTGGAAGACAAGTAGTGAGGCTACGTTGGTCCTTACACTAGAACTATTATAGTGAATTCACTCCTGGATTGGTATCCCCCAGACTAGGGCAAGTTGCGCCGAACTGGGTTAACAAACCTACTGTGTTCTTTACTTTTCCGCTGCTTTTAATTACGTTTTATTTGTGGTGTTGTCCTGAGTTTGACACGCGCTCGGACAGTTGCGGTTACTTTGTTCACAGCGTTTGTCTGTCTGACAGCCAGAATTTCAAACCGCATAAAAGAATTACATTCCTGCGAATTAAACTAAGAAGAGGGAAAAAGAGTTTTTTATTAATTGGCTTGACGAGATTACGATCTCGCTCCTACGTATCCCCCAAGTACAATGAGGAAGTCAAAGCTCACGTAGTTCTTCCTGAAAAAAGGTTTTTTTTGTTGGTGGTTTTTAATGAACAACGTTTATGTCGCATTCCACTGATATGACAGTTTGCTTGTATGCTCGACTGAGGCTTAAGCGTTTGTAGATATTAGGGGAATGGATAAAACATCGTCCTTTTAACAAAACAGGTGAAAAAGAAATTAATTGAAAAAAAGTTGACTGCGCAAGGGCAGGAAAAACAGCTATGTGAGTTGAGTGTCTTTTAGGACTTTTTCCGAGAGATTGTTTAGTGAACGAGAATAGCCCTAAGTCGCGAGCCATTTGGCAGGTACTGGACTATTCATGAAGCGAAAGTCATGCGTCAGACACTCCCCGTTTCGTTCAATATATTAATTATTGTATTTTTAGAGTTTGCAAGCTCAGGCCAGGCCAGAAAAGAAAAGGAAGATAGAAGAAGAAAGAAATGCAAATATATGAAGGCAAATGACATAGAAATGATGATGCTAAGCAATTAAAATTCACAGGATATAGGCATATAAACTAGTAATCATGTATCAGAAAAAAGAGAAATAAGTCAACAATAGATTATGTGTGTTTAGCACAACTCAGTCAAATGAGAGAAAGTCAACTGTAAGAAGTCAACCAAAATGTCAAGGTAAAATGTCGAAGTGAAACTGAGACAAAACGAGTCATGCGTCAGGCTCCGTCTCATGGTTCCTTTGAAAGATTTATGTTTCAAGTTTAAAAGTTTTGAATTAAAAATAAATTAGTCAAAGTCATGAGTCAGAGACTATTTTATTTTTAATCCATTTTTCAATTCTAAGTTTCAAATCAAAAGCTCCGAATTAAAAATAAATTAGCCAAAGTCATGCGCCAGAGACTATTTATTTTTAATCCGTTTTTCAAATCTAAGTTTCAAACTAAAGTTACGAATTAAAAATAAATTAGCCAAAGTCATGCATCAGAGACTATTTTATTTTTAATCCATTTTTCAATTCTAATTTTCAAACTAAGATTTACGAATTAAAAATAAATTAGCCAAAGTCATGCGTCAGAGACTATTTATTTTTAATCCATTTTTATTTTCAAAATCAAGTTAATTGAATTTAACAAAAATAAATAATTAAAACAACGGGGGTGCATAATGAAAACTGGGTGAAGCAAACAGAAATTAAGAAAACAGAAAAAAACACAAAACTGGGCCCAAAAAGAGATAGGCCCAAACCACTTCCAACCGAACCGGGTCGGGCGACCCTTGGTTCAACCCAAACCCGGTTCAGCAACCAAAACAGATGGGGGGGGGGGGCGTTGAGACATGGGGGGCGCGCGTGAGAAATGGCATCAGCCACTCGCAGCGCGCCACGTGGCTCATCTTCAACCTCATGCCAAAACAAGAAAAAAAGGCAGCAGCGCGCGCCGTGGGGAGCGGTCGGAGCAAACAAACACGACACTCCGTTCACCAAAAATAGCTTATGCATATACCATTTTGAACGGTTTTGAACAAGGAACATGAATCTATGATTATAATCCTCAGTTAGAAAACAAAATAAGAACAAACGAATTCGAAAGTTTAGATCTACAATTTTTGAAACAGTTTTCAACAGAGAAACTCGCGATTATACCTATACAAAGTTGTTTAGAAGAGTCTCAAGATCTCAAATCTACCGACCTTTACCTTCGTTTGCGTTCGAAACGGCCGGATTGGAGAGTTTTACGTTCGGCCGGAACTAGAGCTTTGTTTTAATGGCTTTCCGGTCACTTTTTGACGAAACGGACGGTGGATTTGGGCTAAAGACAGCTGTGTATATTCTCAACCGGGTTCCATCCAAGGTTCTCCCCAAGACACCTTTTGAATTATTTAAGGGTTGGAAACCGAGTTTGAGACATATGCGCGTTTGGGGATGTCAGTCTGAGGTGAAGAGAAGAAACTAGACCCGAAGACCATTAGTGGGTATTTCATTGGATATGCCGAAAGGTCTAAAGGTTATAAATTTTATTGTCCATCTTACACAACTAGGATTGTGGAGTCAAGAAATGCAAAGTTTCTTGAAAATCACTTGATTAATGGGAGCGATCAAATCAATCACTTAGATTCTGAGCATGATCATATAAAGTCTCCACCTCCAATAGCGAGTGAAAGATTGGTTGTAATTCATAAAATTCCTCTAGTTCAAACATATGTTGAAGAACAAATCATTGAGGTTCCACAGAATGTTGATAACCCAGTAGATCAAATTGGTCATCAAAATGATGAACCAATAGTTGTACAACATGATCCACAAGTAAATGTTGATCCAACATTAAGAAGGTCTATTAGAACAAGGAAATTAGCTATTCCTAGCGATTACATTGTGTATCTACAAGAATTTCTATAAAGTTGGAGCTGTGAATGATCCGGAAAACATTGCACAAGCCATGAGTTGTAAATAGTCAAATTTGTGGTATGATGCAATGATTGATTAGTTGAATTCCATGAAGAACAACGGTGTTTGGTGTTAGACTACTTGGCTTGTCACTTAGAGGGGGAGGGGGGGGGGGGGGGGGTTGAATAAGTGACCCGAAAAAAATTAATGATTTTTCATTTTTCAAAAACGAGTACGCGGAAGGCCATCAGATCGGTAGTCTACTTTGCACCTTTCGACCAAAGGAAGTAAAGTATAGCCTTTAAACGATAATGATAAAAACAAATGCTTAATCGAAGTTTCAAGAACAAGTAATCAATTCAAAATTTGTTTATTCCTTTGAAAATGTTCACACAAATTATTATATGGTCAAAGTTTACTATTGCAAGCAAAGTACAAATCAATGGAATTTTAGCAAACACTTGGCGTGCGCTAAAATTCACGAATATCCAAATTCACAATTAAACGAAAAGTAAAGAGTAAGGTTCGAGAAAACAAACACAAGATGATCTGGGTGTTCCATGGTTTTCGTGTCGTCCTCACGTTCGGCTGTGACTTCTCCCCCCAATTTGTCAAACGGACAAGTTGAGAGTTGTTAGCATTTAAGAAATGATGTGCAAGTATACACAGTCAATTAGTAGCAAGTAATAAGTAAAAATAGAGTGTCGAACCCACAGGGAATAGTTATTGGTTATACATACCAAGTTCATTCAAAGTGTTAAGCTCATTGTTAAAGTAACAAAACATGATTGGTTTTAATGCAGTAAATTAAATAACAAGAATATAAGATGATGGTTGGAAAACAAAGGTAAAGGTGTAGCTGAAACTATGATCCATCTAATACATATGAATGAAAGCTAGTGAATGATAACTACTGGCATGTCATCTGTGAGCAAGCTTGCCTTGTGGTGTATGTCTACATCGTTGGATATTAAAACGGGGTACATTTGGACTGACTCTGTTGAGGTTCACTTTTGATCCCATTTTAGTTCAGAAAACACTTGCTTGTTTATTATCTCACTAAGGCCTTAATACTCCTAGCATCAGTATTAAGTAGAGGTTACGTGTCCGCTCTCACTTAACCTTATTAACTTTAAGTTTCCATTGACATGCTAGATGTCTCTACACATGCAACTTATATCTATTCCTAAGTTGACCAGTCCTAAGAACAAATGTATTTTCATATAAACATAAAGTTAAAGATGACAAGTTAATAATCATTCATTCACATAAATGTTTCATTCAATATATTAAATTTCACATAATTTCAAGCTACAAAGAGTTTGATTATAAAAAAAAAAGCTACAAAGAGTTTAGCTCAGATTGATCATGGAAACAGCAACAAAAATAACATGTAAAGTAGATACTCCTACAGACACTGTCGTGCCTCTCGTTATCTTCAGTCGTCTCTTCAGAAGCTGGAACGGCGCTGCCTCCTCTCTTCTTCTTCAGATCCTCTCTCTAGGGTTTTCCAAGCACACCAACAAATGATTTAGGGTTGTCTATTTATAGGCAAATCCTTTTTGGATCGGGTGCAACCTTAAATGTTGTCATAAGGCCCAAGGAATAAAGGATATTCCTTTTGCAAGGACCTCAAATCATAGTACAATCATTTGTGATGTTGAAAGCTGGCAAGCTAGCTGTCATCCTTATCCTCAAATAGATGCCTTTCACAATGTTGTACTACAAACCCTTATTTTGTCTGCTTGTGGTGCTTGACTTGTTGACTCTTACGGATCAGAATGTCTTGACAGTAGTCTCAAGTAGATGCCTTTGATGACGATCCAGAACCAGATAATACGCCTTGACTTAAATTAACTCTAAACTAACTCTTTTTCACTAAAATTACATAATTATTCCTATTACATAATTCTAGACTCGAAAACTAAATAAACTAATGAAAGTGAATTAAAACATGGTTTGATCACCATATTGGCAGGAAATAACTCATGAATAAAGGCCTAAATTCCCCACTTTTAGTGAGTCATCACACCCCTAAACTTGAATCATTTCCTGTCCTCAGGTAATGCGGTAGAAAGCAAAGACTGTGTTAATCTACTCACAATATTGACATGTAAACAACACATTTAAGTAATCAGACTCAGACTCTAAGTTTGTTTTCAAAAATTGGCATAATTCTCATAAAATCAACCATCAATGATAACCATGCGTGTGTGTGTGAACTGATAAGCACTGTCAACCAGATTAATGTCTACATCCCAATCTCAAACTACTTATTCTATATGCTAAGCCATCTTCTTTTTCCTATAATTTTGAATTCAACTAGAATTTCAGCTTAAGGGGGACTATTTCACTTCAAGAGATCCAAAGCTTTTTCAATTTATACAAGGATAACTAATTGGCAGCTTTTTCATTATCATTCTTTATCATTCTTTTTTTTTCTAGCTTTGGGGATACTCCCCCTTTTCACCTGACGAGATCCAACTTGTAATTGGTCTAACCTGTTACTCAGAGTAAAGCACCCTACTCACTTGTTCCTCCAGATTGGCACAGGAACTTATTCATTCATTTTTTTTTAGCTCACCAATAGTTTCCTATTTCCAATTATATAGCAATGATCACCAATTCAATACTCTAGTCCTTCCCCCAAACTTAGTTCTAGCCATACCCTCCATTATATTCAATTCAGAAAACTTAGTCTAGAGAATATGTATTTAAAAGAGTTATATAGCCACTCTTAAGTTTGATAGTGTTTACAGTGTGCATTATGGTGCAGAGGTTATCAAATCAAGCATCAAAAACAAGAATTTCCAAAGATTTTAAACAATCCTATGGTCATGCATCTAAAAACTCTAATCTCAGTTATGGCATGTCAATAAAATGCTTACAAAAACACATTAAAAGCGATCTATTTTTAACACATTTTCAAAAGTTTTTATTGACGTTACCTTCCCCCAAACTTAACCTAAACAGTGACCTCACTGTTGACACATGGGAAAGGAAACGTCTAACTCATCAAAAAGTTTCAAAAATATAAGACATAAATAAAAACCTAAAACTAAAACCTACAGGCAAAGTGTGTCAAGACATACCATCAGGCCTTGAACCTTTTTCTCCTCCTTACAGCTGAGTCAGCTTCCTTCTTTGATCTCTTCTCTCTCTCTCTAAGGCTTTAGCTTCAGTTTCTACTCCTGGTACATTTGGCTCAAGAATCGCTCCCTCAGGCATAACAGTGGTTGCCTGTGGTGCATCTGTTTTCTTTGTTGTTCTTTTTCTCTTGGGCGTGGGAGTGGTCAAGAGTTGATCCATCTCCTTAGATGCAGCCGTATCCGTCATAGCCAAATTACCTTGTGGAGGTGCAGTAACAGCAACTTGCACGTTCTCCACTACTAGAGTGTCCTCTTGCAAAGGGACTTGCTCTTCAGCAACTGCACCCTTAGTAGGCGTGCCAGCACTTGCCTCTGGTGTAGGGCCATGTTTCTCAGACCCATTGCTTTCTTCATTCTCTTCACTCTTTTCTTCCTCTGTCCAGTCAATTACTTTTTCATCAGAATTGAAATCGCCTTCCAAATAGTCACTATCAGCTCTCTCATAGTGCTCGTCTTCTCCCTCCTCCTCAGCTACATCCTGGTTCTCACCAATTGTTGGCGAAACATGAGTTTTCTCCGTTGTTTGAGCAGGGGTTTCCTCTTCAATTGCTACCTCAGCTGGTAGCTTCTTCTTGTGACTTTTCTTCTTTTTCTTCTTTTCTTTCTTTTTCTCCTCAGCTTTCTCTTCCACAACGACCTCTTCAGCAATAACATCTTCAACAACAACTTTCTTCGCTTTCTTCTTTTTCTTTTTCTTCTGCTGCTACTTGCTGGAGGGCTCACGCACGTCAGCAGTCTCCTTTTCTTGGGGTAAGTCCGGATTGAACTCACCCAAGATCTCCATAGGGAAAGGAGGTGCTGTCATGAAGTCAAAATTAGGAAAGTGGGTGGCAAGGTTTGAGATGTTCCATGCATGAGTGTCAGCACTCCACAACCAATACCTCTGCATATCCCTTCGCAATTCGGATAGCAGATCCCTCTCTCCAGCAGCACTAGTGCTAGGTGCACTAGGCTTAGCAGCAAGCAACTCATGTTTGGCCTTTCTTCCAGTGTTTCCCGTGATCAACACTTGTATAGCCTTGGCATCAAAACCAGCCACAGGCTTCTTCATTTCATCTCCCACACGGTGGGGAACTTGTTTTTTCTTGCAGAGAGCAGTGATGAGACATGGGACGTACAACATCCTTCCCTGGTTGAACACTTTTGAATCTCATTAGAGATTATCCTTCCAATGTTGATGGGCATCATAGCAGTGATGCAGTGCAGCAAGATCAGTCTTGATATGTTCACAGTATCATTGTGAGTGGTGGGGATGATGTTGTGCTTCAAAAATTGGTACCATAGCTTTGGTACCTACAGCAGTTGCATCCTCTAAATGGTCTTCTCATTCTCACCTACTCCCAGGTTCCATTGAGTCCCAGGAATAGTGAGCTTCTTCATTATATCGTCCACCTCTTCTTCTCCCATGGCGGTCAGGCTAGGATAGTCGACATCCTCTGATACATCAATGCCATAATGCCAATTTATGTTTGCCTCTGAGTAGAGGATTCCTTTGCCATGCACCATGACTTCCCTCTTCTTCAGGTGAATGTTGGTCAAGTTGGAGTAGAACTCCTTCACCAGTTGAGTGTTGTAATTTGAGGGGTGTACACAGAATTTCTCCCACTTGAGAGAATGAATGATCATCTCAAGTTCTTCTCTTATCTTCAACCTCTCAAAGTCAGCGTTGAAGATAAATCCACGTTCAGTGTGGATTTGCTTGGAGGTGAAGATCTGGTGACGTTCAGCAGCGTCACTGTTCACAAAAATATCATAGTCTTCATTTGCCTCAGACATGGTGTAATACCCTAATTTTGCACCTTTTTAAAATAAACAATTTATTTTTAAATTTGTTTTTTATTTTACGAGAAAACGTCAAAAATAATGTTTTCACGCCATCCCTTAATTTTGCTCAAAAATCATAAAAAAATATAATTCATTTCATTTTCATTCGTTTATATTTATTTGTCGCATTTTAATCATCAAAAAAATATCTTTTCCATCAACCAATTACAATGTGCCACATCATCATTTTCACCTCATAATCATTTTTCATTACAATTTTTCACTAATTATCTCTTAATCTCAAAATTACCTATTATTACACTAATGCCATTCACCCTAATCTACTACTATAAATAGATTAAAATAATCAGAATCAAAGAGAGCACAAACTCCAAAAAGATCAGAACCACCATAAATACAAAAACCACCGCGCCGGAGTTCTTTTTCCGGCGGAGAACCACCACCAACCACCACCACGAAAAACATCCAAAATCAACAATCAAACACGCGATCTAGACTAATTGGACCCTCCTGAGTCCAAATCCACCATCCGTTTTGTCAAAAACCCACCGGAAAGCCATTAACGACGCGGTTGAAGTCACGGCCAAGTTGAATCGTT
Source organism: Trifolium dubium (assembly GCA_951804385.1). Lineage (NCBI taxonomy): Eukaryota > Viridiplantae > Streptophyta > Magnoliopsida > Fabales > Fabaceae > Trifolium > Trifolium dubium. The sequence goes on from OX638066.1 coordinate 19,216,883, forward strand.
CGATCGGTCTATTTCGCGCGCAATTGAATGTGAATAAGTGAAGTTTCATGTTCCAGGGATCATTCTGAGCATTTCCCTTCTCTCATTTCTGTGAAATCTGGTTAAATTACGCCGTTTTGTTCCCGTCAATGTATTTTTGTTTTTCCACTTGTTCTTCGTGTTTTGTTTCTTATATGCTGAAATTGATTGTGGATTTGTTATCTACGTTAAAATCCGATCAAAATAGAGGGTGGCCGGAAGCGAAAATAGAGGGTGGCCGGCGGTGTTGTTTCTCCCCTCCGTTCATTGTTGTTTTTCTGGGCTAGAGGTTGAAGAAGACAGCAGGTGCCACGTGGCGCGCGCTGAGTGGCCAGAAGGGCCTTCTCGCGCGCGCCCCCCACCTTCTCTCTGCACCCCCCATCCTTTTATTTATTTATTTTATTTCTTTATTTTTTATTTAAATTCTGAATGGGTGATGGGTTGACCCATGGGTCACCATCTGACCCGCTCCAGTTAGAGACTGGACTTGGGCCTGACCTTTTGGGCCCAGTTTTTTTTTTTTTCTGTTTATTTTTATTCTGTTTACTATTTGCATACATATATTCTGCTGCACCCCTGCTTTACGTTTAAATTATTTATCGCACGATGAATTTATTTATCGTTCGATAAATAAATTTAATGTACGTTAAATGGGTTTATCGTTCGATAAATTTATTTAATATTCATTGAATTTATTTATCATTCGATGAATTTATTTATCGCTCGATAAATTCTTTTAATGTTCGTTCAATGTTGTGCTAGGACTCCATGTTTATTTCGCACTAGTTTAATTGATGATTAATGTATTTAATTATCTATACCGTTGTATTATGTTATTTGCGTTTATTACATATCTCTCATACATCTCATATCCATACGCACCCACATCTTCATCCGATACTCATCTAATCTCTAATCTCTCTGGACTTGGTTTTTCATTTCTCTTTCTAAATAAAATTAAAACGTTGATTTCTCAATTAAAGTGGAAAAGAGGGAGTGTGACGTACGTCCCGCTCGGCTCAGATAGTACAGTCTCTGACGTACGTCCCGGATGGTGGACTATCCCCGTTTTAATCGAAAAGTCATCAGTTGATTAATTAAAGTGAAAAAGAGGGAGTGTGACGTACGTCCCGCTCGGCTCGAATAAGACAGTCTGTGACGTACAGCTCAGATGGTGGCTTATTCTCGCTTTAATTAATTAACTTTTAAAACTGAATGAAAAAGAGAGAGTGTGACGTACGTCCCGCTCGGCTCGGATAGGAAAGTCTGTGACGTACAGCTCATATGGTGTCCTATTCTCATTCACTGAATAATCTCGAAAAGATTCTAAAAAATATTCAACTCACTTCAATCTCTTTTTTCTGCCTTTGCGCAATTAAATCTTTTCCAACTCAAATCTTTTTCACTATTTTTCTTAAGAGGGCGATGTTTTATCCATTCCCCTGATACCGACAAACGCATAAGTCTAAGGTGAGCATACAAGCAAACTGTCGTATCAGTGGAATGCGACATAAACGTTGTTCATTAAAAACAACCAACAAACAAACTTTTTTCAGGAAGAACTACGTGAGCTTTGACTTCCTCATTGTACTTGGGGGATACGTAGGAGCGAGATCGTAATCTCGTCAAGCCAAATAAAAAATTTCTTTCTTTGTTTCTGTTTTGTTCAGTGCGGTAATTTATTTTTTATGCGGTTTATTCTGTTTATGCAAACCAAATTCCTCAAATGTTTCCCGTTGAGTACAACGGATATGAGGGGGTGTTAACGTCTTCCCCTCATGTAACCAACTCCCGAACCCGACTCTGAAAGGTTTTATCATTAGTTTCCTTTCCCCTCACGAGATAAATAAAATATGGTGGCGGCTTCATTGCAATATTATTTTGTGCTTGCGCCGGGTGTTACAGCTTGGCGACTTCACTGGGGACAATTTAGTGAGTTAAGCCTAATTTGGGACTTTTTAGTTTGCTTATTCCAGGTTAGCCGTATCTTTCCTATCTTTTACTTTACCGCAAAATATGGAACTGTCTGGATTTGCTGGCTTTGTCTTCTCTTCTACTCCTTTTTTTTCTTTTTGCCTTCATGGCTTGGTTCTTGGTTACTGTGTGTTTGGTCTATCACCGGACCGGAAAACCTAGGATTAGTTGAGGGGTTTATGTGTTAGGTTACGTGACGTACATCACGGTAGCACTGACACAAAAATTCCGCTCAGAGTAGATTCCCTTGGAATATGTGGGTTTCGTGCACGTACGTCACGTTGAGCGCCATGTAGACCATGTGGGGTCAGCGACTCTGGGGACCGTGTTATCCAGTCTAGGCATTCGAAATTTTTGTCTAGGGACCACCGTTTAGAACCTGCGTCGAGGTTATAATGTCGACTCATCCAGTTGGTATTATAATCTCACCCAGATGAGGTTGCTTTTTGGGAAAAAGTAATCAAAATTTTGGGAACCGTGTCAACCTAGAATAACATGTGAGAGGGATGAGTTACAGGTAACTTTGGACTTTGGGACCCAGAGATTCCATTTTGAAAATGACCAAATTGTTGAAAGAAGTTGTAACTTTGCGATCAAGTTCAACAGATGATACAAGTGTGCAACAGTGGATCAGTACATGCATTGCATTCATGACATCCATGCATTCATGGAAAATAATCATGCATATTCATCTTGCATACATTTATAATAAAAATGAGAAAAGTTTTTGCATAAAAATCACGCATTTTCAATCATAAAAAAAATCATGCATTTCTTAATAAGAATTCTCATTTTCATCTATTCATTCCGACAGTTACCTTCCCGGCACCGTTACTAGGCAAGGAAAGTTTCACATCATGGATAATTAGCAAGAAAAGCACGATGCCCTACAGACTGAAGTGACCCAAATGGGTGGAAAGCTAGTTTGAATGTGCAACCAAGGGTGGTTGAAGTCCATGCGCCTGCAGTTGTGGTTTCTCAAGGGAACGTCCCCGCTGGTCATGATTGGCCGCCATTTGGTTTGCCCGAAGGTTATGTTCCACAAGGGTATGTGCCTGTGAGTTTTGTTCCACCTGTGGAAACTCCAACCAGAGTTAATGCTGTTCAACAAAAGGGTGATCTGCCGCAAGAAATGTTTGATGATCCTAGAAATGCTTATCAGGGTCCTGAACCTCATGGGCCTAGAGTTTCTTATCAAGGAAATGTGCCTCAAGTCGATGAACCAGAGTTTGGTTTTGCTCCTCATATGGAAGAAGCAAAAAAGAAATTCCAAGATCTAGAGGAAAGGCTGAATCAGGTTGAGTCCGGTAATGATCCGTTGGATTTTACGAAGATGTACTTGGTTTCTGACTTGGTGCTTCCACCAAAATTTAAGGTTCCTGACTTTGAGAAATACAAGGGTTTGAGTTGCCCAAAGAATCATCTGGTTATGTACCTTAGAAAAATGGCTTCTTATGTTAGTGATGACAAGTTGTTGATATATTGCTTTCAAGACAGTCTTGCTGATGTACCTCTTAACTGGTACATGCAACTTGAAGGAAGTAACATCCACTCATGGAGAGATTTGGCTAATGCTTTCCTAAAACAGTACCAATACAATATGGATATGGCTCCGAGTCGTGCTCAACTTCAAAATATGACTCAAAATGAGGGAGAACCCTTCAAGGTCTATGCACAAAGGTGGAGAGCATTGGCTTCCCAAGTGCGTCCACCACTCCTAGAGACTGAGCTTGTGGACATGTTCACCAACACTTTGGAAGGGGCATACTTCGAAAGGATGATTGGTAGTGTTTCCGCTAACTTCTCTGATTTGGTTCGAATTGGGGAAAGAGTTGATATGGGGATCAAGAGTGGCAAGATTCAGCTCACTGCTAGTTCTCAAAATAGTACAAGGAAGCTAGTTAGTAGTTTCAAAAAAAACGAAGAGGGACAGACTAGTGTTGTCACTTCCGAAAATGACAAAGCTCCAGTACAGTTTCCTTACTTCCCATATCCTTACTTGGCTGCTACTCAACATCAGCAATTTCCTGGATATCCATATCAAATGAAAATGAATCATGTGCCTCAACAAACTCAGAAGGAACGATCGGCTCAGCAACAGCCCCAAAAGGTCCTTGATCCGATTCCAATGCCATACAGTCAACTTCTTCCTTATCTGGTACAAAGTGGAATGGAAACTGTTGGGGCCATGAAACCCAAAACTGCACCATTTCTAGCTTGGTATGACGCCAATGCCAAATGTGAGTATCATGCAGGAACTGAAGGTCATTCCACTGACGGTTGCAAAGCTTTTAAGTACAAAGTGCAAGAACTTCTTGATAAGCAATTATTGTCCTTCGAGGAAGGTGGGCCGGTTATGAAAGATAAACAGTAGGTGGGGCATTCAGCATGTTTCTCCAGTGTGGGTTTCAAGTGAAGATCAGATTGCCATCATAAATGATGAAGAGAATAATGGAAATAATCAAGATAAGCTGCACCTGTGTTCTTCAAACACAATCTTTGCAAACTATGAATTTTATCCCTATGATCGCTAGGCTTTTATTTCTTTCTTGTCAAGCATTTGTTTGCTTTTAACATTATGTATTTTGTCAAGTACTTTTGAATATAATAAAGATGTATGTTTTTGGAATTAATCCGTTTGTATTCATCTCTTTTCTCCTATTTTATTACTTACAAACTTGGAGCGAGGATGATGAAAAACAAATAACTGATCTTTGTCGATATATGCTTTCAATGGAAAAAACCTAGTTGATGATGTATGACATTATTTCACTTTCTTTCATTATTTCATAAAATAAAAAGAAAAATTGAATTGAGCCGTTCTTGCATATGTTCTGTTGTTATCTGATTCTCCTAGTTTCTTGAGACATACCTTTTTAGGAAAAAACAAGCAATTTTGGTTTGAAACTTGACATGACACTTCAAGAGTATATAGGTTGTTTTTGCACTTTAAGGCTGCATTATGAAGGTTCAGTAATGATTAAATAAAATTGGTACTGTCTTAACACCTCGGACTCTCAGAAGTATGCGAGATCAATTTGAGTACTAATTTTGACAAAGACCAGAAAATAAGTTTTAAGAGTAACCCTTAGTAGTTTATCTTAGCAGTCGGCACCATCCTGGGCACAAACGAAGTAGGAAATCGATGAACATAAGTGAATGATCCAAAAAATGAAAGTTTGCATACTTTGGTTGGTGTACTTATTGAGTTAGATAACCCTCATTCGGTTGTTTAATTCAACAGTTGTTGAACATACAAAGAAAAACCATAGTAAATATACTCATTTAGTAGTTGGTTCAGAGGAGTCTTGTTCTGAACTTGGTAGGGCGGGTTACGATCCGATCCCCCACAACTGCATTTGGAAGAGAAAAAAGGGTTTACCAAACTTATGTTATCAGCACCCCTCGATATGTGATCATAATCACTAACAGATTTTCCTACCATGAGCGTGCACAAGATAATGGGCTTAATGTGATTGCACTTGAATGAAAAGGGTGAACAAAATTTAAGCAAAAGTTAGAGTCACAATAAAATATTTCAGATTTGTTTTCATATGATGAGAGTCTTTGACTACAATGTGTGGTTTTGTGTTACTATAGTACCTTTGGTATTGATATCTATTACTCGATTTTCTTCTCTAGCCGGCAACCACATCATATGATTAGAGTTGTCGTGTCCTGTTTCAAACATGTGTTAAAAAAGAGTTACCATTTCTGTGCTTAAGGACAAGCAAAGACTCAAGTATGAGAGAATCTGATAACACAATTAACATTGTTTTTGGCTCAATTTACATGACTATTGTTGCACATTATAACTGTCAAAATACATAATTGAAGCTAGTTCACTTTGAAAGCATTCAACAAATTTATTGTTAAGCTGACTCATCCTGTTTGTTGAGTAATCAATAAATATCTTTTGTATATACAATATATGTTTTCAAAAACAAAAAAACTCGCATGTGCATTATATGAAAAATACTTTTCAAAACTAATGATTTTCTTGCAAATTAATACTTGGCATTAAAGAAATCTGAGCTATGGTTTGATCATGGGCAAAACTGATTTAAGACGCTTCTAGCTAGGGGAAAGTTATCTACAGATTCTGCCAATCAGGGGAAAACAAGTGGAATACTCTGCTTACCAAGGTCGAATTAGTTATATTGCAAATATCAGTTGGTCAGGGACATACCCCTTCAAAGGTTCAAGTACTTGGGGCATACTATGTCAAGATTATCTTTCCTTGAAAAGTACTTGGGGCATACCCATCAGATAAAGAAAGTTGTTGTTCCTCTTTGGAAGCCTATTTGAACACCTATCCTGCAACAGAAGGTTGCAAGGGTCCTCATCTCAACAATGACAGAGTTACTCAAATCCTCGGTGCCGGGAAATTCAAACTCTCTTTCACATAAAGTCATGCATCCATGCATACAAATCCATGCATTCATCCATGCAAATTCATGCATTCATACAAACCCAAAAAAAAAGGGGATCACACGAACATCTGCATATGATCAGATATTTCATCTGCATTAGTTTCGCATTTAGGCATCAGATATACATAATCATGCATTCATGAAACACAGGTTTGAAATGTTGTTTTAACAGGTTGCGAACTTGGATCTCTTATTCAGTGAAAAAGGTTGATATATCTAATGGTTAATGAACCGTATTTTCTCAACAAGAAGGGTTGATGAATCTTTTCCCAAGTGAATTGGTCAACAAAGCATCATCCCCACCAGAACGGTCCGTGCACCACATTCTCAGACAAAATTTTGATAGATCATTTCTCCAGTGTTTTGGTTGAGATGGTTATCTCCAGTAAGTCGGTTAGAACACCGCATCTTCAGCAATTCGGTTGTTAAACTGGTTTCCCTAGTAAAGTTGACCTATGCACAACATCCTCAGTGAATGGATCGATAAGTCATTACCCAGCAAGCCGGTCAGCATGCCGCATTCTCAATAAAATTTGTACATTGTACCTCAGCAAGTTGGTTTTCAAACCATATCCCCAATAAAGTCGGCATACCGCCTCTCCAACAAGTTAATTGATGGACCATGTTCGTCAGCAAGACAATTATCAAGCAGTTCTTTCAAAGTTTTGCCACAGTAATGGCATAATGTTTGACATTTTCTCCCAATGAGTTTCTTCCTTCAAAGATACCTCAAATTCAAGAAAAATACTCCAATACAAACATCAGTCTTTACTGGAGATCAGAAGACAAAAAAAAACAACACAGTCTTCACTGTCATCTTAGTTCAGTCTTTACTGAAAATCAGAAGAGAAAAAAAAAACAACACAGTCTTCACTGTCATCTTAGATCAGTCTTCACTGAAAATCATGGAGAGTACAGTCTTCACTGTTATCTTAGTTCAGTCTTCACTGAAAGTTAGAAAGAAAGTTCAGTCTTCACTGTATGTTATGGAGGGTTCAGTCTTCACTGTCCGTCTCAGAAGTTCAGTCTTCACTGAAAATCAGAAAAAATTTAGTCTTCACTGTTTTCTTAATTCAGTCTTCACTGAAAGTCATAGAGGGTACAGTCTTCACTGTTATCTTAATTCAGTCTTCACTGAAAGTCAGGGAGAGTACAGTCTTCACTGTTATCTTAGTTTAGTCTTCACTGATTGTCAGAAAGAAAGTTCAGTCTTCAGTGAAAGTTAAAGAAGGTTCAGTCTTCACTGTCCGTCTCAAAAGTTCAGTCTTCACTGAAAGTCAGAAAGTAAAGTTCGGTCTTCACTGAAAGTTATGAAGGGTTCAGTCATCACTGTTCATCTCAAAAGTTCAGTCTTTACTGAAAATCAGAAAGTTCGGTCTTCACTGAACACCAGGAAAAGTTCAGTCTTTGCTGAACACTAGAAAAAGTACAGTCTTCGCTATCATTTTGATTCAATCTTTGTTGAAAATTAAGAAAAGTTCAGTCTCCGCTGAATACTAGTAAAAGTACAGTCTTCGCTGTCATCTCAATTCAATCTTTGTTGAAAACCAGAGAAATTCAGTCTTCATTGAAAGTCAAAAGAAAGTTAGCTGAAAATCAACAAAGATCCAGTCTTCACTGGCAATCAAAAAGAATTCAGTCTTCATTGTTCATCTCAAAAGTCAAGTCTTCACTGGCAGTCAAAGGAACTCCAACCTTCGTTGGCAATCATAGATTCAGTCATCGTTGTCAATCATTAAAGTTCAGTCTTCACTGGCAATCAAAGATCAACGCACCCGGACGGGAGAAGATCAGTTGTTTTTCTTTTGGAGTTAAAGCACCCGGGCGGGAGACAACTCGTTTTATTCTTGAATTCAAGCACCCAGACGGGAGACAATTCAGTTTTCTTTTTACATGGTTCAAGCACCCGGGCTGGAGAAGATCATTTCTTTTTCTTTTTGAGTTAAAGCACCCGGGTGGGAGACAACTCAGTTTACTTTTGAATTCAAGTACCCGGACGGGAGATGATTCAATTTTTCTTTTCATGATTCAAGCACCCAGGCGGGAGAAGATCAGTTTATTTTTAGAGTTCAAGCACCCGGACGGGAGACGACTCATTTTAAGATCAAAGCACCCGGACGGGAGACGATCATTTCTTTCTCAGGTATTCAGTTCCTAATTGCCCTGGGTATGATTTCTACCCTCATCTCCCATCAGCATTCATCTCATTACATCACATCACATTCACATCGCAAAATTAGGGCATTTGTATTTAATTACCTTTTACTACGAGCGCACAAGAACGCAAGTCATTGGTGCACTCGAGTATAAGATAATTAAATAGGGGCAGTTGTAATACCCTAATTTTGCACCTTTTTAAAATAAACAATTTATTTTTAAATTTGTTTTTTATTTTACGAGAAAACGTCAAAATTAGTTTCAAAAATAATGTTTTCACGCCATCCCTTAATTTTGCTCAAAAATCATAAAAAAATATAATTCATTTCATTTTCATTCGTTTATATTTATTTGTCGCATTTTAATCATCAAAAAAATATCTTTTCCATCAACCAATTACAATGTGCCACATCATCATTTTCACCTCATAATCATTTTTCATTACAATTTTTCACTAATTATCTCTTAATCTCAAAATTACCTATTATTACACTAACGCCATTCACCCTAATCTACTACTATAAATAGATTAAAATAATCAGAATCAAAGAGAGAACAAAACTCCAAAAAGATCAGAACCACCATAAATACAAAAACCACCGCGCCGGAGTTCTTTTTCCGGCGGAGAACCACCACCAACCACCACCACGAAAAACATCCAAAATCAACAATTAAACACTCGATCTAGACTAATTGGACCCTCCTGAGTCCAAATCCACCATCCGTTTTGTCAAAAACCCACCGGAAAGCCATTAACGACGCGGTTGAAGTCACGGCCAAGTTGAATCGTTCGATCGGTCTATTTCGCACGCAATCGAAGGTGAATAAGTGAAGTTTCATGTTTCAGGGATCATTCTGAGCATTTCCCTTCTTTCATTTCTGTGAATTCTGGTTAAATTACGCCGTTTTGTTCCCGTCAATGTATTTTCGTTTTTCCACTTGTTCTTCGTGTTTTGTTTCTTATTTGCTGAAATTGATTGTGGATTTGTAATCTAAGTTAAAATGCGATCAAAATGGTATATTTACATGTTCTGTTTGGTGGCCGGAAGCGAAAATAGAGGGTGGCCGGCGGTGTTGTTTCTCCCCTCCGTTCATTGTTGTTTTTCTGGGCTAGAGGTTGAAGAAGACAGCAGGTGCCACGTGGCGCGCGCTGAGTGGCCAGAAGGGCCTTCTCGCGCGCGCCCCCCACCTTCTCTCTGCACCCCCCATCCTTTTATTTATTTATTTTATTTCTTTATTTTTTATTTAAATTCTGAATGGGTGATGGGTTGACCCATGGGTCACCATCTGACCCGCTCCAGTTAGAGACTGGACTTGGGCCTGACCTTTTGGGCCCAGTTTTTTTTTTTTTCTGTTTATTTTTATTCTGTTTACTATTTGCATACATATATTCTGCTGCACCCCTGCTTTACGTTTAAATTATTTATCGCACGATGAATTTATTTATCGTTCGATAAATAAATTTAATGTACGTTAAATGGGTTTATCGTTCGATAAATTTATTTAATATTCATTGAATTTATTTATCATTCGATGAATTTATTTATCGCTCGATAAATTCTTTTAATGTTCGTTCAATGTTGTGCTAGGACTCCATGTTTATTTCGCACTAGTTTAATTGATGATTAATGTATTTAATTATCTATACCGTTGTATTATGTTATTTGCGTTTATTACATATCTCTCATACATCTCATATCCATACGCACCCACATCTTCATCCGATACTCATCTAATCTCTAATCTCTCTGGACTTGGTTTTTCATTTCTCTTTCTAAATAAAATTAAAACGTTGATTTCTCAATTAAAGTGGAAAAGAGGGAGTGTGACGTACGTCCCGCTCGGCTCGGATAGTACAGTCTGTGACGTACGTCTCGGATGGTGGACTATCCCCGTTTTAATCGAAAAGTCATCAGTTGATTAATTAAAGTGAAAAAGAGGGAGTGTGACGTAAGTCCCGCTCAGCTCGAATAAGACAATCTGTGACGTACAGCTCAGATGGTGGCTTATTCTCGCTTTAATTAATTAACTTTTAAAACTGAATGAAAAAGAGGGAGTGTGACGTACGTCCCGCTCGGCTCGGATAGGAAAGTCTGTGACGTACAGCTCATATGGTGTCCTATTCTCATTCACTGAATAGTCTCGAAAATATTCTAAAAAATATTCAACTCACTTCAATCTATTTTTTCTGCCTTTGCGCAATTAAATCTTTTCCAACTCAAATCTTTTTCACTCTTTTTCTTAAGAGGGCGATGTTTTATCCATTCCCCTGATACCGACAAACGCTTAAGTCTTAGTTGAGCATACAAGCAAACTGTCGTATCAGTGGAATGCGACCTAAACGTTGTTCATTAAAAACAACCAACAAACAAACTTTTTTCAGGAAGAACTACGTGAGCTTTGACTTCCTCATTGTACTTGGGGGATACGTAGGAGCGAGATCGTAATCTCGTCAAGCCAAATAAAAAATTTCTTTCTTTGTTTCTGTTTTGTTCAGTGCGGTAATTTATGTTTTATGCGGTTTATTCTGTTTATGCAAACCAAATTCCTCAAATGGTTCCCATTGAGTACAACGGATATAAGGGGGTGTTAACGTCTTCCCCTCATGTAACCAACTCCCGAACCCGACTCTGAAAGGTTTTATCATTATTTTCCTTTCCCCTCACGGGATAAATAAAATATGGTGGCGGCTTCATTGCAATATTATTTTGTGCTTGCGCTGGGTGTTACACATGGCAGCAGTTGACATGATTTAACGTTAATGGAAAGGTTTGGTGTTTTGAAAGGTAGGGGTTAGATGATGATAGAATTGATTTGCAGAGAGTAGAAAGAAAATTTGTAAGTTAAGAAATTTGCGATGGAGGAAAGTGTTTAATGAGTGATAAGGGTTGGTTTATATAGTGGGTAATGGGTGGTTGTATTTTTGGTTCAGATATTTATGAAAAAGATATGAAAAGATTTTGTGAACGTTGGATAATGATGGCCGATGGAGGATGATGTGGGATAACGGTTAAAACGAACAGATTTACGCGAAATCATTGCAACAGCTAGATGGCGCGTGTTTTCAACGGTTCTGACAGTTGCCACGTGGTAACTTTTGATAATTACTGACTCATCAGCTGCTAGCAATCCATCTTCCAATTGATAACCTTTGGCAAGCCTTTTTCTCCGAGGACTTAGCAAAGTCCCCAAAACTTTAATTAGTTCACTGGTTGGCACAGAGCTCAAGAATGGTACCTGTCACCTCATATGTCATCACTCAGCCAACTGCATAGGCAACTAAAGAAAACTAGTGCCATGCCTCTGAATAACACATCTCTTCACACATTACCTGTAGATAAACACAACTAAAAACAACAAAATTTATTAGAATGCTGGGTTGCCTCCCAGCAAGCGCTTGGTTTGAAGAAGTCCTCAGCCTGACTTTTAAATCATGATTAAGGTTCCTCAAGCTCAGTGGTGACTCTCATGTTAGAGTCATCACCTAAATAATTGTTAACTCTTTGTCCGTTGACTTTGAATTCTTTACCAGTTGTTTCATCAAGGAGGTCTACAGCACCATAAGGGTAAATTTTGAAAAGTTTGAATGGGCCAGACCACCTTGATTTGAGTTTACCAGGAAACAACTTAAGCCTAGAGTTGTAGAGTAAAACATTTTGACCTTCTACCAACTCTCTCTTTTGAATCTTTTTATTATGCCAGGCTTTAGTCTTTTCCTTGTAAATCTCAGCATTATCATATGAAAACATCCTATGTTCATCCATCTTAGACAGTTGTAAAAGTCTTGCCTTACCAGAGCTTTTGAAATCAAAGTTAAGTTTTTTAATAGCCCAAAAAATTTTGCATTGAAGCTCAATTGGTAAGTGGCAAGCCTTTCCAAACACAAGTCTGTATGGAGACATTCCTAATGGTGTTTTAAAAGCAGTACGGTAGGCCCACATAGCATCATCTAACAGTTTAGACCAATCTTTTCTTGATGGATTAACCATTTTTTCTAAAATTCTTTTGATCTCTCTATTAGACAACTCTGCTTGCCCACTTGTCTGTGGATGATAAGCAGTGGCAATCCTATGTCTCACACCATATTTGGCGAGCAACTCCTCAAAAAATTTGTTACAAAAATGAGAGCCTTCATCACTGATGATTGCTCTAGGAGTGCCAAATCTAGTGAAGATATTTTTCTTTAAAAATTTGGTTACCACTCTAGCATCATTGGTGGGACTACCAATTGCCTCCACCCATTTAGACACATAGTTTACAACAACTAGAATATATAGATTCCCAGAAGACTGAGGAAATGGTCCCATAAAATCAATACCCCAAACATCAAATAATTCAATTTCTAAAATGTTTGTAAGAGGCATCTCTTGTCTACTGGACACATTTCCAGTTCTTTGGCATCTATCACAGTGCTTCACAAAGTTATATGAATCTTTGAACAAAGTTGGCCAGTAATAGCCACATTGGAGCACCTTGGCAGCAGTCATTTCACTTGCAAAATGTCCACCATAAGGTAAAGCATGGCAATGTGATAAGATCTGTCTTGCCTCTTCTTCAGCCACACATCTTCTCATTATTTGGTCAGCACACTTTTTGTATAAAAATGGTTCTTCCCAAAAATAGTTTTTCAATTGAGACAAAAATCTTTTTCTTTGTTGATAATTAAAATCAGGGGGAATGTGCTTACTAACCAAATAATTTACAATGTCAGCGTACCAAGGTGTCTTATTAGTAGTTATCACTAAGAGTTGTTCATCAGGGAATTGTTCTTTAGTCACATACCTGTCTTGGCTTTGCACTTCTTCAGGCAGTCTAGATAAATGATCAGCTACTTGGTTCTCAACACCCTTCTTGTCTCTGATTTCCAGATCAAACTCTTTAATAGCAACACCCACCTTATAAGCCTTGGTTAAGCATCCTTCTTTGTAAGTAGATACTTGATAGCAGAATGATTAGTGTACACCACCAATTTTGTACCAACAAGATACGATTTGAATTTGTCAAAAGCATACACAACTGCTAATAACTCCTTCTCTGTAGTAGTGTAGTTCATCTGATTCTCAGTTATCGTTCTGCTTGCATAGTAGATAGAATGGAAAGCTTTGGCATGTCTTTGACCCAACACAGCTCCAATAGCAAAATCACTTGTATCACACATCAACTCAAAAGGATTTGTCCAATCAGGAGCCATAATCACAGGTGTTGTGATCAGGGCAGTCTTCAATGTCTCAAAATCCTTGTGACACTCCTCAGAAAATTGAAATGGCACATCATGCTGCAACAGTTGACATAGAGGCTTAGTAATCATGGAAAAATCCTTGATAAACCTTCTATAGAAACCAACATGTCCTAGAAAACTTCTAACTCCTTTGACATTGGTTGGTGGAGGCAACTTTTCAATCACTTCCACTTTAGCCTTATCCACTTCTAATCCTTTCTAAGAAATCCTATGACCCAATACAATTCCTTCCTTCACCATGAAGTGGCATTTCTCCCAATTTAGCACCAGATTACTCTCTTCACATCTTGTCAAAACCAACTCAAGATTATTCAAGCATCCTTGAAATGATTCTCCAAACACAGAGAAGTCATCCATGAAAACTTCAATTGCAGATTCAAGTAGATCAGAGAATAAAGACATCATACATCTCTGAAAAGTAGCAGGGGCATTACATAATCCAATTGGCATCCTCCTAAAGGCAAAGGAACCAGAGGGACATGTGAAAGTAGTCTTCTCTTGATCTTTACGGGCTATAGCAATCTAATTATAACCAGAATATCCATCAAGGAAGCAATAGAATTCCTTACCTGCCAATCTATCCAACATTTGATCAATGAATGGCAGAGGAAAATGATCTTTCCTTGTGGCCTTGTTAAGCTTTCTATAGTCCATACATATCCTCCACCCTGTTACAGCTCTAGTGGGGATTAACTCATTCTTCTCATTGGCAACTACAGTCATGCCTCCCTTCTTAGGAACACATTGAACAGGACTAACCCACACACTATCAGAGATAGGATAAACAATTCGAGCATATAACCATTTGATTTTTTCCTTCTTAACTACCTCTTTCATAATGGGGTTCAGTCTTCTTTGACATTCAACACTGTTCTTAGAATTCTCTTCAAGCAATATCATGTGCATACAAACAGTAGGACTTATACCTTTGATATAAGCCATTTGCCAAGCTATGGCTCTTTTGTATCTTTTCAGCATTGAAATTAGGCATTCCTCCTGACTGCTAGTCAAATCAGTAGAAATAATGACAGGCAACTGCTGACTTGTCTCCAGAAATATTGAATTTGACTTCTTGGTTGTTCACTCTCATGGTCACTTCTCCCTTCCCAACATCAATCAATGTTCTTCTAGTGGCAAGGAATGGTCTTCCCAATAGGTTGGGAGTTTCTTCATCAGCAGTAAAATCCATGATGATAAAGTTAGCAAGGAAAACAAATTTGTCAACCCTGACCCATACATCTTCAATCTTCCCTTGGGGATAGCATATACTTCTGTCAACTAGTTGAAGTGTAATGGTTGTTGGTCTTGCAGCACCAATACCCAACTTGTTGAAAACAGATAAGGGCATCAGATTGATGCTTGCTCCTAGGTCACATAAACCTTGACCTACATGTACATCACCAATGGTGCAGGGTATAATGAAGATTCCAGGATCTTTCAACTTTGGTGGTAATCTACCCTGAACCATTTGACTACACTCTTGTGTAAGTGCCACAGTTTCAAACTCACCAATCCTCTTCCTCTTAGTTAGCACATCCTTCATGAAATTTGAATAATTAGGCATCTACTGTATTGCCTCTATTAGTGGTATATTGATATGAAGTTGCTTCATCATCTCAATGAACTTATTGTATTGTTGCTCTTCTTTAGGTTTTCTCAACCTTTGAGGAAATGGAGGAGGTGGTCTCTCTTGCATTAGCTTCTGAACATCAATAGGACATGGATCAGGTGGCAATATCATATCAATGTCAGCCATAGTCATATCAGGCTTTGCCTTTTGTGGTCTTGCAGGGGTCTTTTCTTTGCTTGTGTCTTCAAGAGGTAACTTCTGGCTTGCCTGTTGAATATCGTCATTCACAGGTTCAGAGGCAAGTTGTGTCTTGCCTTTAGTAGCCAGCTCAGGCATCTTGGGGCCTTCATACTCTGTTCCACTTCTTAATAAAATAACCTTGCAAGTCTCTTTTCCTTTATTAGTTGAAGTAGAAGCAGGTGTTTCAGTGGCACTCGGTAGTGAACCACTCGCTCTTGAAGTTAAGGCAGTAGCAATCTGCCCTATTTGAGTCTCTAGATTCTTGATACTCACCCCTTGGGCAGTAATTTGAGTCTTGCACTCAGCAGCAAAATTCTTGGTCTCTTGCATAAAGGCTTTGAGGATACCTTCCAGTTGATTATTGTTGGCAACTAGAGGCGTCGCCTTCTGTTGATTGTTGGACCATGAAAAATTTGGATGATTCTTCCAATTAGCATTGTAAGTGTTACTATATGGGCTGTTGTTCCGAGCCACATAGTTAACAGATGCAGGTAGCAGGACATTCTTCAAACAGATGAGAACCAACACATTACACACATGAAGCAGCAGCTCCACTAGTCAATGCTTTAGCAGTCTCAGTAGCAGGCTTATCAGAAGTTAACAGATTCTTCAACATAGAATGTGTTGTACCCAAATTTTGGACCTAACGAATCCAATTTGTTTTTTTTTATGCATAAATAAATAAATAATATAAAAATATAGATATATTTTGCCTTATATGTTTATTCATCTTTTAATGTCCTTTTATTATTATTAGCATTATTATTTTTATGGTTATTTTATAAAAATATACATATAATTAAAAAATTCTTATAAAAATTATTTCCATGCATTTTTTATTGTTTTGTTTTAATTTTACAAATATTTAAAATTTTAAATCAATTTTATTTGTTTTATTTTAATTTTTTGTTAATTAGCGTAAAAAATCAAAAAACGTCAAAAAATATTTTATTACTGTGTTTAGCGTTTATTTCACATATAGCATTTTATAGCATTTTTTACACTTTTTAAATTACTTTTATAGCATTTTTAAATTACAATTATTTACTTTTATTACACTTTTTAAATTACTTTTATAGCATTTTTTATTTCAATTTTATTCATTTTTTATTTTTACCTCAAGATTACTCAAAAAAAAAAAGCAAAAAGATTACTCATGCCACATCACTACATCTACATTGTAACACTCAGCGCAAGCACAAAATAATATTGCAATGAAGCCGCCACCATATTTTATTTATTCCGTGAGGGAAAAGGAAAATAATGATAAAACCTTTCAGAGTCGGGTTCGGGAGTTGGTTATATGAGGGGAAGACGTTAACACCCCCTCATATCCGTTGTACTCAACGGGAACCATTTGAGGAATTTGGTTTGCTTAAACATAAATAACCGCATAAAGATTACATTACCGCATATTAAACTAAAAAGGAAAAAAAAGTTTTTTATTATTTGGCTTGACGAGATTACAATCTCGCTCCTACGTATTCCCCATGTGCAATGAGAAATTCAAAGCTCACGTAGTTCTTCCTGGAAAAAAGTTTGTTTGTTGGTTGTTTTTAATGAACAACATTTATGTCGCATTCCACTGATACGACAGTTTGCTTGTATGCTCGACTGAGGCTTAAGCGTTTGTCGGTACCAGGGGAATGGATAAAACATCGTACTTTTTAAGAAAAGAAATGAAAAAGATTTGATAGTTGAAAAAGAATTGATTGCGCAAAGGCAGTAAAGCAGTTGAGTGTGTTGAGATTTTTATGATCAGAGATACTGTTTAGTGAATGTGGATAACCTCAATGTCGCAAGTCATCCGTCATGGACGAGATTATCCAAGTAGAGGCAAGTCATCCTTCAAGCCCTACTTTTTCATTCGGTTTATTATCGAATTAATTAAAAAGCGAAAATAAGCGGAAACAAGTCATCCGTCAAGTTCCCTCTTATCCTTACTTTTTAATTAATAAGTATTTTAATTTCTAGAACACAAATAAACTAAACGTCGCTAGTCATCCGTCAAGGACGTTGTTTATTCATATTCTATTATTTAACAAAAGATTTCCACAAATTTATTTTAGAGAAACAAGAGAAGAAAGAAAGGGTAGAAGATGAGAATAATGCAGATGAATGCGTATGAATGACAGATAAAGATGATGCTAAGCGATTATAATAGTGCGAAAATAAATCATATCAACGAGAATTTAATTAACGAATATCAATTAAACAATTATTTGAACTTAATTAGTTAAAATAAAATAAGACGGAGACGAGTCATCCGTCAAGCTCCTCCTTATTCTTTTTCGACTAATAAGTTTTTCTTCAATTTTTAAAATCCGAGAATAACGATAAATTAAACCGCAAGTCATCCGTCAAGGGCTATATATCGTTATTCTATTTATTCGCAAACACACAGAACCAGCGGACGGAGGGAGAGACCAAACGGAGGTTGCCGGCGCCCCTACGAACAATGATTCCGGCCAACAAACATGACAAATCATACACCAATCAAATCGGAATTTAACATAGATTACAAATCCATAATCAAAATCAACAAACAATGCACATACCAAACAAATCGGACGATTAAACTAAACGGATTCAAAACTTTAAAATGCTTTTTCCTGTCAAAACAAACGCAAACGATGAACGAACAAGATTCAGACGAGTTCCAGGGATGATTATCTACCGTAATATACCTTTTTAGCTTTGTGAATCGATCGGATTGGAATTTTTATTCTCGGCCGGAGCTAGAGCTTTGATTTAATGGCTTTCCGGTCACTTTTTGACGAAACGGACGGCGGATTTGGACTCAGGAGGGTCTAATTACTATAGATTGAGTGTTTGATCTTTGGTTTTCGAAGTTTTTTGAGTCGCCGGAATTTGGAATTCCGGTGGTGGTTGGTGGTGGCGCGTGGTGGTGCGTTTTTTCTGATTATTTGGGAATTTTGTCCTTGGGATCTGTGTTCAATGATTGATTGTGAGTAAAATAATATATATAGTGGTGGGATTATGTGATGTGGTATTAGTGTAATAATAGGTAATTTTGGGTTAAGAGGATAATTAGTGAAATATGGTAATGAAAATAAACCAAAAATGATTATGAGGTGGAGATAGTGAGGTGTCACCAAGCAATTGGTCCAAATGGCATGCAAGTGAAAAATGCAATTACACAAAAAACACTAAACTTATTTTAATCATTTTTGCTATTTTTTCTTATAAAAAATGAACAAATTGCGATAGCTAAAATAAAAGGAAAACAACGATGCAAACATATATTTTTTAGAACTCTTTCCGACATTTCTTATAAAAAAGAAATAATTTTAAAAATAAAATATTTATTCAAAAAGTTCAAAATTAGGGTATTACAGCTGCCCCTATTTAATTATCTTATACTCGAGTGCGTCAATGAC
Organism: Trifolium dubium; assembly: GCA_951804385.1. Taxonomy (NCBI): domain Eukaryota; kingdom Viridiplantae; phylum Streptophyta; class Magnoliopsida; order Fabales; family Fabaceae; genus Trifolium; species Trifolium dubium. The sequence goes on from OX638066.1 coordinate 19,235,915, forward strand.
TTGCGTCTTTGTGCGCTCGTAGTAAAAGGTAATTAAATACAAATGCCCTAATTTTGTGATGTGAAAGTGATGTAATGAGATGAATGCTGATGGGAGATAATGGTAGAAATCATACCTGGGGCAATTAGGAACTGAATACTTGAGAAAGAAATGATCGTCTCCCGTCCGGGTGCTTTGATCTTAAAACGAGTCGTCTCCCGTCCGGGTGCTTGAACTCTAAAAATAAACTGATCTTCTCCCGCCTGGGTGCTTGAATCATGAAAAGAAAAACTGAATCGTCTCTCGTCCGGGTTCTTAAATTCAAAAGTAAACTGAGTTGTCTCCTGCCCGGGTGCTTTAGCTCAAAAAGAAAAAGAAATGATCTTCTCCCGCCCGGGTGCTTAAACCATGTAAAAAGAAAACTGAATTGTCTCCCGTCCGGGTGCTTAGATTCAAGAATAAACAGAGTTGTCTCCCCATCAGGGTGCGTAAACTCAAAACTAATCGTCTTGAAATGTTCTTCACTTCGTCTGAAGAATCAATAACCAATTCGTGCACTTATGATAAAAATGAGACTAGTTTGAATTATTCCTCACTTGGTCAGAAGAATTGTAGACCCAACCTGTATGCTCAAAACAAAAGATGAGACCCACTTGAATCATTCTCCACTTAATCAGAAGAATTACCGACCCAAGTCGTACGCTCATGACAAAAATGAAACTAGTTTGAATTATTCTTCACTTAATCAAAAGAATTGTAGACCCAAACTGTACGCCCATAACAAAAGATAAGACCCACTTGAATCATTTTTCACTTAATCAGAAGAATTGCCCCTTTTACCTAAATCTGAAGAAAAGTCGAGACCAAATGGAATCCTCCTTCACTAAATGTGAAGAAAAGTAGACCCAGAATTTGAATCATTCTGCACTTAATCAGAAGAATTATAAATCCAAACACTCACTGCACTCTGTCGAGACCAAATTTAATCATTCTCCACTTAATCAGAAGAATTATAAATCCAATGCTTAAAACCCTTTGTGTCTGTTTCTCACTCATTCTGAAAAACTTTAAGACTAAATTCTTGAAAGGATGAGACTGGCTTGAGTTTATTCTCCCCTTAGTCAGAAGAATTAAGAACCCAACCCGTACGCTCACTAAAAACCTGCTGAAGTAATTTTCTAAGACTTGAGGTATCTTGAAGAAGAATACTCGCTGGGGAGAGAAAATCGAATATTCTGCCATTACTATGGAAAAACTTCGTAGGGCAACTGTTAGACAACTGTATTGCTGAGAATCATGGTTCGTCAATCAACTTGTTGGAGATTTGGTGTGCTAACTTCATTGGGGATATGGTTCAGAAACCAACATGTTGAGGTACGGAGTACCAACTTTACCGAGGATGTAGTATACTGACCAGCTTACTGGGTACGACTTATTGATCCATTCACCGAGGATGCTATGCATAAGCCAACTTTGCTAAGAAAGTGGTTTAATAACCGACATGCTGAAGATGCGATGTTCGAACCGACTTATTGGAGATGAACAATTATCAACTTACTCACTAGGGAAAGAAATGATTCATCATCTTTTCTCTTTGAGAATATGGTGCACTGACCGATCTGCTTGGGGATGACACTTTGTTGACCAATTCACTGGGAAAAAAGATTCATCAACCCTTCTTGTTGTGAAATTACGATTCAATAACCGTCTTGTTGGAGAATTAGGTACATCAACCTTTTTCACTGAATGAGGGATCCAAGTTCGCAACCTGTTAAAACAACATTTTGAACATGTGCTTCATAAATGCATGATTATGTACATATGATGCCTAAATGAAAAACTAATGCTGATGAAATGTCTGATCGCATGCAGAAATTTGTGTGATCTTATTTTCTTTTTCTTTTGTATGCAGGGATGCATGAACTTGCATGGATGAATGCATGAGTTTATATGCGTGAATGCATGACTGTCTGAGTTTCTATAAAGAGAGTTTGAATTTCCCGGCACCGAGAATCTGAATATCTCTGACATTGTTGGGATGAGGACCTATGCAAGCTTCTGTTGCAGAACAGGTGTTCAAATTGGCTTCCAAAGAGGAAAAACAACTTTATTTATCTGATGGGTATGCCCCAAGTACTTGAATCTTTGAAGGATATGCCCCTGACCAACTGATATTTGTAGTGTAACCAATTCGACCTTGGTAAGCAGGGTATTCCACTTGTTTCCCCTTGATTGGTAGAATCTGTATATAACTTGCCCCTAGCTAGGAGCGTCTCAAATCAGCTTTGCCCATGATCAGACCATAGCTCAGATTTCTTTAATGCCAAGTATTAATTTGCAAGAAAATCATTTCTTTTGAAAAGTATTTTTCATATAATGCACATGCAAGTTCTTTTTGTTTTTTTGTTTTTGAAAACATATATTGTATATACAAAAGATAATTATTGACTACTCAACAAACAGGATGAGTCAGCTTAACAATAAATTTGCTGAATGCTTTCAAAGTGAACTTAGTTTCGATTAGATCTTTTGAGGGTTATAATATGCAACAACAGTCATGTAAATTGAGCCAAAAACAAAGTCAATTGTATTATCATATTTCCCCATACTTGAGTTTTCGCTTGTCCTTAAGCACAAAATAGTAATTCTTTTTAGCATAGGTTTGAAACAGGACTCGACAACTCTAATCATAAGTGGTTGCTGGCTAGAGAAGAAAATCAAGTAATAGATATCAATACCAAGGGTACTGTAGTAACACAAAACCACACATTGCAATCAAAAACTCTCATTAGATGGAGACAGATCTGAAGTATTTTATTGTGACTCTAACATTTGCTTAAATTTTATTCACCCTTTTCATTCGAGTGCAATCACATTAAGCCCATTATCTTGTACACATTCATGGTAGAAAAATCTGTTAGTGATTATGATCATATATCGAGGGGAGCTGATAATATAAGTTCGGAAAACCCCTTTTTCTCTTCCAAATGCAGTTGTGGGGGATCGGATCGTAATCCGGCCTACGAAGTTCAGATTCAGACTCCTCTGAACCAACTACTAAATGGGCATATTTACTATGGTTTTTCTTTGTATATTCAACAACTGTTGAATTAAACAACCGAGTGAGGGTCATCTAACTCAATAAGGACATCAACCAAAGTATGCAAATTTTCATTTCTGGATCATTCACTTATGTTCATCGATTTCCTACTTAGTTTGTGCTCAAGATGGTGCCGACTGTTAAGATAAACTACTAAGGGTTACTTTAAAAATTATATTCAGGTCTTCGTCAAAATTACTACTCAAATCGATCTTGCATACTTCTGAGAGTCTAAGGTGTTAAGATAGTACCGATTTTATTGAATCATTACTGAACCTTCATAATATAGCCTAAAGTTCAAAACAACTTTCATACTCTTAAAGTGTTATGTCAAGTATCAAACCAAAATTGCTTGTGTTTTTTTGTCTTTCTAAAAATGATATATCTCAAGAAACTAGGAGAATCAGATCACAACAGAACATATGCAAGAACGGCTCAACTCAATTTTTTTCTTTTTATTTTACGAAATAATGAAAGAGAATGAAACAATGCCATACACCATCAACTAGGTTTTTTTACCATTGAAAGCATTTATCAGCAAAGATCAGTTATTTGTTTTCATCATCCTCGCTCCAAATTTGTAATTAATAAAACAAGAGAAAATAGATGGATACAAATGGATTGATTCCAAAACATGCATGTTTATTATATTAAAAGTACTTGACAAAATACATAATCTTAAAAACAAACAAATGCTTGACAAGAAAGAAAATAAAACTTCTTTTAGTCCATTAAACCAAAATTAGTCGCACGATTAGATTTAAGTTTATCTTTTTCAAAACACTTTAAATTTTGCTTTAATCTTCTCTTCTCAATCCAATCTCCACTTGCACACACAAAACTCTCTCTCTATACTACTTCTCCCTCCAAATTCTTACTATTTCTCTCTCATTTCTTCACATTAAAAATAAGTAAAAAAGCAATAAACTAGAGGTTACTATAGGATACTATAGGCGCTTAGGATACTAAAACCTTCCCAAGGTGTAATCAATCCCCGAACTTAGAATTTCTTTTAAATGGTTTTTTGATACTTTCCCCTCTTTGGAAATGAAAGATCATTGTAGTGGTGGAAATCCCAAATTCCCCGCAACAGAAAAATGGCGACTTCACTGGGGATCCTCCTTAAGAGGGTTAAGCCCACCTAGTTTATTGCTTTCCTAAATGCTTAATTGATTTACTTATTATGTCATGGATTTACTTATTATGTAGTGCGGTGGTTGAAATCATGAGTCCATTATGGTTTTGATTGTCACGCGAGACTACGCTCAAACGAGGCTTCTCCGATGGATATTTCAATGTGCCATAAGTCAATTGTGTGCGCGTGGTATTCACTTGGAAAGTTGTAGACTTTGGAAACTCTTAGAACCCGGTTACGAATGTGAAGAAAAACCATAGTTCATACCTTTTTGGGTGGTTTACCTTTTAACTCCAATCCATGTTCTCTAAACCAACCATGTTTGCTATGTTTGTGTGCTTGTTGCATTATCACATCTCATTCACACATGCATTCATAAAACTTTTTTTTTGAATCATCTTTCAAAGGACCTAAAGGCTTGTTGTTTGTATCATAGATATGGATCGTAGGACAAGGAATACAAAGAAGTTCACTTTCAGAAATCCGGATTTGAAGAAGTTAATGGAGTTGGGGTCGCACATACATCATCCTGATTTTCAACAATAGTATGGAAAACTGTTCAGCATTCTTGAAAATAAGATAAAGGATGGGATTCTCAACACTCTTGCACAGTTTTATGATCCAGTGTACCAATGTTTCACGTTTAGAGATTATCAACTTGTTCCTACTCTTGAAGAATATGCTTATTTTATGGGTTTGCCTGTGAATGACAATTTTCCTTTCAATGGTCTAGAAAGAGTTCCTAAAATATCTGATATTGCCGCAGCTCTTTGTTTACTTGTCTCAATCATTCATGAAAATATAACTGTTAAAGAAGGGTATCGAGGGTTGAATTCTAGTTTTCTGTTCGAAAAAGCTTTCAAGTTTGCCGAGGCACTAAGCATTTCTGCTCTTGAGGCGATTTTTGCTGTTCTTGTTTATGGGTTTCTACTCTTTCCTAATGTGGATAATTTTGTTGATCTTCAAGCTATACAAATTTACTTAATAGGAAATCTAGTTCCTACTCTGCTCGGTGATACTCATCATGGTCTGTACACTGCTATTAAGAAAGGAAAAGGACAAGTTGCTTGTTGTGCGCAGCTACTCTACAAGTGGTACGATAGTCATTTGCCTAGGGACAAGGTTTTCAGAAACAATACAGATAATGTCTTATGGTCTCGAAAAATCATGCCTCTTACTCATAAGGATATACACTGGTACGATCTTTGTTCTGATGGAGGGGTGGTCATTGACAGTTGTGGAGAGTTCCCTAATGTGCCTCTTATTGGTACACGAGGAGGTATTACCTACAATCCAGTACTTGCTAGACGTCAGTTTGGATGCGCAATGATGGAAGCTCCGAATAATTACTTTCTTTCTGGTGAATCTTATGATAATGAAATTGCAGACATCGTTCAAAGGAAAAGGTTCGCAAATGCTTGGAAGACAATCGTAAAAAAAGGAAGGAATCATCTAGGGAAGAGAGATCTGGTCGTCGGGCAACCGTATGTTGATTCGATTGTTGATAAGGCTATGAAATTTAGAATGCCATACCCTCTTGAAGTACCTGTACTTCCTCCACCAATACCAAATGATACTTCTAATGTTGCATCACCTTTAGTTCCTGTGTCGTCTCCACCTGTTACACCGTCTAATGCTATGATAATTAACCTCAAAAGATCCTTGGCTAAGATGAAAGCCGAAAGAGACAGTTGGAAGAAGAAATTCATAGCAGTCGAACGTGAAAAAAAGGAATTAGAGGAAAATGGAAGAAAGTCGTTTGTAGATCTTTATCATGTTGAGAAAAATGAAAGAGAAATTTGGGAACATACTAGTAATAAGTTCGAAGCTGAAGTGAAAAGGTTGAAGAAAGAAGCAAAAGAAGACAAGTGGATGATCGATTGGCAAGAAACGAAGTTGATGGAAATGGTAGATGAAGTTGAAGAGCTCAAGAGACAGAAACAAAGTGGCTAGAAGATCAAGTTTGAAGCAAGGGACCAGTGGTTTTACTATTCAGTTTGTGTTAGTCTATGTAATGTTTAATGTTTTAGTGGTTGTAATGTGTCTTTTTCATGTATTTTTTTCCGTTTTCTCTTTTGTAATTTTCTTTTCAGTATTGTGTGCGCTCAAGTTTGATTGTATTTCGTCTTTTTATATTAATGAATTAAGGTCCCTATTTTATGATAACACTGTGCTTTGAGGTCCTTTGAGGATGAAAATACGAAAAAAACAAAACACAATATTCACGTCTTCTTTGCATAACATATCATGCATCATCTGCATTCATTTTCTGGTTTTTCAAAGATTCTGAGTCTTTCGTTCTTTCAGATCCTGGCCTGTCGCATCCGATACAAGCCAACGCGAATCTACTACACACGTGCTAACAGGAAAAGAATTATGGAAGAGGAAACTGCTCAACTTCATGAACAGGTTAACACTCTGCAAGCTGCAGTTACTAAGCTTACTTCCATGGTGGAAGCGCTCACTCTTGCGAGGCCTTTGCCTCCACCTCCTCTAGTGCAAGCTCTGAATGTTTTGATACCCGAGAATGTCCAGGTTTCTGCTCCTCAGGGTCTGACAGCCATCCTATGCCGATCACTTCTATGAATTACCCTTGGGGCATGCTCGCTAGTTTTGGTGATGATGTTCAGCCGTTTGTTTCCCATGCTCAATTCCATGCTGTTACTATGCCTCAGATGACCACTGCTATCCCACCCCCTGCAATGACTATTGCTCCTGCTACTATGAATGCACTTCCAAATGAGACACAACCTGTGTACTATACTGAGAATACGATGCCTTTGAGTCCAAGAGATGGTATTCAGGACCAATTTGAGGAAGTGCAGCGAGAAATCCGTGCTCTTCGCGGAAAAGATCTGTTTGGAAAAAGTGCTCACGAGATGTGTTTAGTTCCTAATATCCAAGTACCTCCGAAATTCAAAACACCTGACTTTGAGAAATACAAAGGGGATTCTTGCCCCCAAAGTCATCTGATTATGTATGCCAGGAAGATGTCTGCTCAGACCAATAATGACAAACTGCTGATTCATTTCTTTCAGCACAGCCTGACTGGTGCTGCTCTGAAATGGTATATGAGCTTAGATCGTGAGATGGTCAAGTCCTTCACTGATTTGTGTGAAGCTTTTGTGCACCAATATAAGTACAATTCTGATTTGGCACCCGATAGGGATCACCTTCGTTCGTTGTCCCAAAGAGAACGTGAAAGCTTCAAGGAGTATGCTCAGAGATGGCGTGGACTGGCTGCCCAAGTCAATCCGCCTATGGAGGAAAAAGAGATGACAAGAATCTTCCTGAAAACACTTGAGCCTTTTTACTATGATAAGATGATTGCAAGTATTCTCCGTGATTTCACCGATGTAGTGGAAACGGGAACCCGTGTCGAAGAAGGAATTAGAGAGGGTCGTTTGGTGAAAGATGCTTCAGGGTCTAGTAATGGTAAAAGGTATGGTGCTGGTTTTGGTAATAAAAAGGAGCCAGAGGTGAGTATGGTCGCTCATGACGAGCGAAGAAAGAATTATCATCCACAGCAACAGCACGTCGCTGCTTTTGCACCACCTGTGAACACTGGCTATCAACAAAGGCCACAGAACCCACCAAAAGGGTAACTATAATCGTACACAGGGACCTCCCCGATACGATCCAATCCCAATGAGATATGCTGATTTATTGCCTGCCTTGCTTGAGAGAAAGTTTGTTCAACTTAGACCCCCGCTGCTAGTGCCCGAGAAATTGCCATATTGGTACAGGTCTGATCTTACCTGTGCCTATTACTCTAGAGCGCCTGGTCATGATATCGAGAATTGTTATGGTTTGAAGAATGAGGTACAAAGGTTGGTCAGGACTGGTGCCTTGAAATTCAAAGATACCAATCCGAATGTGCAAGTAAATCCACTCCCACCTCATGGGGCTGCTATTATTAATATGGTACAAGTTGATTCTGGTCATTATCGAGTATTTAATGTTCGCCAGATCAAAGGATCACTGGTTCAGATTCATGTCGGTTTGTGCCAACTGTCTTACTTTCAACATAATCATGCAGCTTGTATGATTTGCCCAAGAAATCGTAAAGGATGATCTACAAACCTTGCTGAATAGAAGAGAGTTGGTCATTTCTTACAAGAGAAAAGAGGATGGAGAATGTGATAGTGAGTTTGAGTTAGATAGCAGTGATGATGAGGCTTTTATGATTGTTCCAAAGTTCATTGATGCTGGATATATTGAGTTGCCGTATAACAGTCAAGAATGCGTTGACGAGCCCTTAGTGATATATTTACCGGGTCCTGTGCCTTTTGAGTCTTATAAGGCAGTCCCATACAAATACCAAGCCACTATGATGAAGGGCAATGAAGAGGTTCCAATTCCTGGTTTGACATCTGTTGCAAATGTTGTGGGTTCGAGTAAGATAATGAGGAGTGGCCGTGTGTTGCCACCAGCTACTTTGAAGAAAGTGAACCCTCCTGTGAATGAACCATTGGTGGTAGATAATTCTTAGGAAAATGTTGAGAGTAACAAGAATTCGGGTCTGTCTGATAAATATGGTGTTGCTTCTGATGTTGAAGAGGTTCTAAAATTAATTAAGAAGAGTGAATACAAGGTGGTTGATTAGTTGATACAAACACCTGCCAAGATCTCTATCTTATCGCTTTTGTTGAACTCTAAAGCGCATAGAGATGCATTGATGAAGGTGTTAGAGCAAGCTTTTGTAGATCATGATGTGACTATTGACCGTTTTGGAGGCATAGTGGGGAATATCACTGCCTGTAACGCTTTGAGTTTCAGTGATGAAGACCTTCCTGAAGAAGGAAGAAGCCACAATCTTGCCCTCTATATCTCAGTGACTTGTCGTCATGATGCTCTGTCCAATGTGCTCATTGATACTGGGTCCTCTTTGAATGTGATGTCGAAAGCTACCCTTGATCAGTTAAGTTACAAAGGAGCCCCGATGAGGCGTAGTGGGATGGTTGTTAAAGCTTTCGATGGGTCGAGAAAGATGATAATGGGGGAGGTTGATTTACCAATCACTATTGGGCCGCATACATTTCAGATTACTTTTCAAGTGATGGATGTCAACGCAGCGTACAGTTGCTTATTGGGTTGCCCTTGGATCCATGAAGCTGGTGCTGTAACCTCAAATTTACACCAAAAGTTGAAATTTGAAAAGAATGGCAAGATTATTACTGTGGGGGGCGAACAGGCTTACTCGGTGAGTTAGTTGTCGTCATATACAAGTATTGGTGCTAGTATTGTTGATGGGACCCAATTTCAAGGATTATCTATCGATGAGGGGCCCAGTGCTAAGAAAGAAAGTGTTTGTTTGGCTTCTTTGAAAGATGCACGACAGATGTTGTTGCATGAATCCACCACAGGCTGGGGCAAACTAATAGAGTTGCCAGAAAACAAGAACCGAGAAGGTTTGGGTTTATTTCAAACGGTAAGGCTCCTAATTCTGGCAAAGTTGATAAGTCTATTGAGGATACGTTTAAGAGTGCTGGTTTCATTTATCCGGTTTTTTCAGATGTTAATGATGTGGATGAGGAGAAACCCAATGAGGATGTTGGCTTAGTGGTGCATGGAGGAACTAGCTACAATTGGAGTGCCGTGGATGTTCCGTCTGTTATCCCTTACTCTGAGTAATGATCCATCGTCGTTTTTATTAAAATCTTTCATTTTGCCCAAGATGAAAGTATGCGTTTTTTAGGGCCTATGTTTAAATTTGAGTATTCCTTTCGCTCTGCCCAAAGCAAAAGATGAATAATTGTCGGGTTTTTGTTTTAATGAAATCATCAATGAAAAAAGGATATTTTATGTCCACTCTATTGTGCATTTAGTTTTTCTTGTTTTTACCTTTTTCTAGAATATGGTAACACAAAAAACATAAATATATATATATATATATATATCTCTTTTCAAAAAAAATCTGCATAAATGCCTATTTCTTTTCACATATTTCTAAACTCAAGCATAAATCATACTTGCAGATTGATTGTCGATAAACCCGTTGAACACAATGAATCTATGCTCTTTCTTAACTTTGAATTCCCTGTGTTTGAAGCTGAAGAGGAGGATGATGATGTTCCTGATGAGGTTTCCCGGTTACTTGAACTCGAGGAAAGAACCATTCAGCCTCATGAAGAGCCAATTGAAGTAATTAACCTGGGTACTGAGGAAGACAAGAAAGAAGTCAAGATTGGTGCATTGTTAGAAGCCAGTGTCAAAGAGAGATACATGGAGGTGTTTGCTTGGTCTAATCAAGACATGCCAGGGTTGGCTACAGATATTGTGGAACATCACTTACCGTTGAAACCCGAATGTCCACCAGTCAAGCAGAAATTGAGAAGAACACATCCTGATATGGCGGTGAAAATTAAAGAAGAAGTTCAGAAGCAGATTGATGGACGTTTCCTGGTTACATCTGAATACCCTCAGTGGTTGGCTAATATAGTACCCGTTCCGAAGAAGGATGGCAAGGTCAGAATGTGTGTTGATTATAGAGATTTGAATAAGGCCAGTCCGAAAGATGATTTTCCTTTGCCTCACATTGATATGTTAGTTGATAATACTGCAAAGTTCAAGGTCTTCTCCTTTATGGATGGTTTCTCTGGTTACAATCAGATACGGATGGCTCCAGAAGATCGAGAGAAGACTTCTTTCATTACACCATGGGGAACTTTCTGTTACAAAGTTATGCCGTTTGGGTTGAAAAATGTTGGTGCCACTAATCATGCATTAACCATTAAAACATGGTTGTAAAACAAAAAACATTAAAACATGATTAAAGTATTCATACAACCAAGTTGAGATATTAAAGTCATAGAGTTGCAACAAACAAAAAGATGATCGAAATTTTTTTTATGACTCTATACAAACATGTATGTTTGAAGCACATATACTCACCAAGGTACAAACATTTTGAATGTGACCAAAACTCAAAGAAAAAATTCACATTTTCAATCAAAGTACGAAGACAAAGCTATTTTACATGTTATGCACAACAATATATTACAACTATAAACAAACATACAGAAACAATGAAAGGGTCTTAATAAGTCATTTGTCATGATTTTTGTCAAATCCCCATTTTACACATATGTGTCCAAAAAGACTTATCAATATCTTTAGGAAAAGTTCTTGGAAATGGAGGATTGGACAAATATCTTAACAAACAACATATTAATTTTTTAATATATGTCTATGAACAAGGAACCACAAAAACATATAAAAGCAAAGTAAAGGAATAAGGAATAAAGTTGAGATAGGAATCTTCCCTTAAGTATCAAGCATTAGGAGGTGATCAATCTCCATAACTTTCATGAGTATTGATTCAAATCTTTACTCATCTCTTTACACCTTTGTATGTCTTGAACGCCATTGTTATCGGTGTCTCTCGTCAATGGTTCAAGACGCTTTCCTATAACTTTAAACATTTGAAAGAGGTACCCAATCTTCATTGGGTCCTATGTGGTTAGTGGCACAACTATTGGTGGATTTAGGAATCCATTGCATCTTGCCTTTTGGTACAAAAACTTTTCTAGCTTGGCACTTGGCAATGGTATGACCTTTATCACAACAATAGTAACAAACAACATTGGAATGATCCTTGTGACTCAAATTTTCTTTTGGGATTCATTTTATTTTTAAAAAATTTGTTAGTTTAAGAGGGCCTAATTCTAGGCTAGTTAAAAATCTTTGGTGCATCCACAAAAGTATTTTTTGGTACTGGGCTTCGTCTAATTTGGCTTGAAGGGTTTTCTTCTCTCCTTGCCAAATACAACAAGCATCACAATCATTCCTCGATGACATATGAACCTTGTCTAATTTGACTTGAAGGTTTTTCACTTCTCCTAGCCAAATACAACAAGAGTCACACTCATTCTTTGATGACTTATTTTCAAAATCATCTTTTGAATTAACCATGGTAAGTTTTAATGCATCTAATTCATCTTGAAATTTTTCAATAGAGCTAGAATCACTTACTTGACGTTTGTGATGTTTCTTGCTTTTACTAGGTGAACCATTCATGAGTACCACATGAGCGCGTTCTTCATCCTCTTCACTTGAGCTCTTGGACAAAGATCCATTTTCGTTTGCACTATCTCAAGCAACATAACCTCTCTTACTCTTGTGATTTTTCTTGGAGGATTTTCACTTTCGTTTGTTATAGATTGGATATTCCGGTTTATAGTGTCCCGATTTGCCACATTCATAACACACTCTATTAGGCTTGCTCTTCTCATTCTCTATATCATCCCTTGATTGCTTCCGTGACTTGGGACCATTTTCTTCGAAAATTTTATACCATGTAATTTTGCATACTTGTAAAATCTTCAAACAAATATATCCATTTCTTGTTCATCCCACTCTTCATCACTTAAGCTATCTCTATATTGCTCTTTTCCTTTGGACTTGGAACAAGAAGACTTTAGAGCAACGATCTTCTTTTCTTTCTCTTTTTCTTTCTCCATATGCTTCTCTTTCTTAGCTTCTTTTTCATGTTTATCCAATTCATTGAGCACTTGTTCATGTTCCTCTAACTTGCCAAATAGAGTTGTAAGGTTGAGTGTAGCTAGATTATTTGCTTCCTTTATCACGGTAACCTTAGGTTGCCAAACTCTACACAAACATCTCAAAACTTTGTTAGTGGCAACTTCATTTGCGATTGGTTTTCCCAATCCATGCAACTTGTTGATGATTTTTATAAAGTGTTGTTGCATATCCGCGATGGTTTCACCATCACACATATGAAACAACTCAAATTCTTGTGTCAAAGTGTTTACCTTAGATTGTTTGACATCATCGGTTCCTTCAAAGGAGGTGATTAATGTGTCCCACATTTCCTTGGCCGAACTACAATGCAAAACGCGGTAAAATTGTTCAATCCCTAAGGATGAAATTAAAATGTTTTGCACTTTCGAATCATAGTTGACCTTCTTTTTATCATCATCGGTCCATTGTGCCCTTGGTGTTATTGTGACCACACCATGTCGATCGGTCGTCCATGGAACAAACAGACCGTTCACTATGGTGTTCCACACTTTATCATCAAAAGAATTGATGTGAATACGCATACTATTCTTCCAATAGTCAAAGTGCTCGCCATTGAATATGGGCGCTCTATTATAAGCCCCTTTAGGTCCAAAAGCCATTGTATTCTAATAATTGGCACAAATCCACACAATTTTGTATAAAATCAAACCGGGATCGTGATACCACTTGTTAGATTACTTGGCTAACGCTTAGAGGAGGGGGGGGGGGGGTGAATAAGCGTCCAAAAACAATCACATGTTTTTGAAAATTATTTATGTAAAGCGCGCAGAAGCTACCTAGACCGGTAGTCTCTTCGCACCTACTTGACTAAAGGAAAATATAGCATACACCAATGATTGTATGATAACAAAAAGCGTGTTTTTCAAAACCAAATTTCCGGTAAACAATTCTAAACAAGTTTTCAAGTTGACACTGTTGCGGGTTTTTTTTAGACATACCCCACTACAGTTGTATCTTTCATTTCTGAATAGAGGGGAAAGAAACGAAAATCTAAAGAGAAAGAGATTCTAAGGTACGGGGGTTAGTCGCGCTCAAGGAAGGTGTATGCACCTCAAGCGCCCATGGTATCCCATGGTAACCTCTTGAATGATTTCTAGTGCTTATATAAACATACTTTAAGAATGGAGGGAGAGATTGTATAGAAGAAAAGAAAGAAAGAGACTAATTTTATTTTAAGTTTCATTTTTTAAAGATTCAATATAAACACACTACACCATTCCCTTTTGTAAAGTGAACGATTGAATTCTTGCAATGTTTATAAGAATATTTAAAACTTGAAACTAAGAACGATAAAAGTCTAGTGATTTTTAGAATACTAAAGATAGAGAAAATTTTAATTCTTTTGTGAAAGTAAAAGAAAAGAATAGTGTTGTGTTTGGAAAATGTTGTTGTTGAGGAAAAAAAGTTGTGAAAGAAATTGTAGGAGGAAAAGTAATTTTTGTTGTGTAAGAGAAAAGATTAAGCATAAATAATTAACATTTGTGAAATAATAAAATGGCGTTGCGACTAAATGGACCTACGCTTTTTTATATCACCTTTTCAAATATTGCTTTTTTTTGGGGTAGGAGAGAAATCTTATCGCAAGAGACCTCATAACCAATTGAAATTTGATTACAAGCTCTCTCGCTTGGAAATGAATTTATGGCTTTGCGTGTGTAGTGTAAGCTAGGAAAGCGATAAAACAATAAATAAAGTCCTACACTATTACAACCCAATTGAATAATTAATATTTACAACCATATCGAATTGAGCGAATAAATAATAAATGATATAAATAAATAAATAAATGTGATGCATAAAGATATAAATAAAATGCAAGTGCGGAAAATAAACATGATGCACATAGTAGAAAAAGAGAAAACATGGCAACATATAGTATCCTATTTAAAACTGAAGTGTGTATGAAATGAGACGGAGGTAAAAAAGTGATGGTATCATTGTTGGATTTAGTCACAAAATGCAAGCATGAAAAGAAACAAACAAAGCACTCATGAAAGGCAAAAGAGATACAAACATAATCGAGAAGAGAAAAAAGAAAAGAAAAGCATGTAACGTGTGAAATTAACATTGTGTATGAATTGTTGTTTTCTATTGTCATGTAAGTGCAAAACATGTATGTATTCAATTTAAAACACAAGCTAACACCACAAAATAAATTATTATTCCAAACACCTTCAACTTGAAAAAACATGTTATGTAAAAAGAAAAGCAAGTGACGAAGAGAGACTTCAAAGTGAGCATACATAATTTAACTTAGTAAGGAAAAAAAACGATTTACAAGCGTAAAAAAAATGAATTTAGGCCCAAAAAAGCCCTTTACTATTAATGCTAATGCTAGAGCTCAATGATTTTAAAAGTAAAAATATTGTCTCTAACACACATTTTGAACAATTAAATGTCCTAACCTAATTATGAATTATGAATTATATATATATATATATATATATATATATATATATATATATATATGAACAAGAATTAAACATAGAAAAAAGAAGATAAAACTATTTTGACCAATAGAATATGGGATCACCAAGCGATTGTTCGAAAAGAAATTAAAAAAAAAATCAATAAAATATTGATGCATATTTTCTGAGAAAAAGATGAAAGGTCAAAAAGACAAAATCATCAATTGTAAAATTCGTTGATGCTCATACGTCGAAAATAAATTTTAGAAATTGTTGAAACTGTAAATATTAAAGCATATTTATACATATTTACATGCAATTAAAAATCGCTAAAATTTCTAAAATTATTAATTTGATTGAAATAATGATGTAACTATTTTATTGTAAAGTGCTAAAGTGTTTATAATGTAATGTTTAAGTTCGACTTAAAATAAAATAGTGGGATATTTATAAAAATAAGATGACATTTTTTGTTAGCAAATAGTAAGATGACACGTTAAATAACTAAAACTAAATTCCAATATATGAAATCATCATCAAAATTTATATATTGGCAACAAAAATTATTCAAGTTTATATAATAACAAATATAAACTAAATATTTGTCAAAAAAAATATGAACTAAATATTTAAGCTAATATTTTTTTTTGAACAAGGCAAAATGAGATATATACGAGAAAAGGCACGCACCAGCACAAGGTGTGCTAGAACATGTCAAAAGTGTTTACACCATGAGTCAAAATAAATACAAGTCTACCAACAATCAAATGCTCAAACATAATAAGGGATTAACCCACCAACTATGAAGATTAAAACTAACAATAAATTTGTAGAGACAGACCTCACCGAGAAAAAGAAAAACAAACAAAAACTAAAAGACCAAGCAAAAAAAAATGTAAACTGAACAATATAGGCTAAAAAAATTGGGACTATTGGGGGATAAATTCCACTAAATGAATATGTGAGAAAAAAACTTCAAAAGAATGTGATGGGAGTAAATGGAAGCTCTATTGATTTTTAAGCCTCCATTTTGATGATGCGGTCCATCAAAAAAAACTTTATTCTATATTGAAACTTTGTCAACCTTTTTAAAGGCAATTTATTTTATGTCTCTTCATTTTTCAAAGTAATATTTCATATGTTACATTAATATTTAGTGTCATATATTATATTATATTATATTAATGTTTATCCATTACATTTTATCAAACAATTAATATAAGCGGGGACATATGGGTTGGGTAGGGGGAGGTCCAGGGTTCGATCCCTGGCGGGAGCAATTTAAATTTCCGATGTACAAAAAAAAACAATTAATATATGCATATTTTGTGTCACCCAATAGAAATTTATTTCAAAAAAACTAATTATATAGTTTAAAAACAAGAAAATTATGTATATATAATCAACGCTACTAAACTAAACTTAAGACAAGAATAAATAATGAGAGGACAAAAATTTAAAAAAAAATTAAGTGCGAGAATAAGAATTAAACATAGAAAAAGAAGATAAAATTATTCTAACCAATAAAATATGGGATTTGATTCCACCAAGCGATTGTTTGAAAAAAAAAATAGAAAAATCAATAAAATATTGCTGCATATCTTATGAGAAAAAGATGAAAGGATGAAAAGACAAAATCATCAATTGTAGAATTCGTTGATGCTCATACGTCGAAAATAAATTTTAGAAATTGTTGAAACTGTAGATATTAAAGCATATTTACATATATTTATACATATTTACACGCAATTAAAAATTGCTAAAAGTTCTAAAATTATTAATTTGTTTGAAATAAGTACAAATTTATTGAAATAAGTACAAATTCTAAAGTGTTTATAATATAATGTTTAAGTTCGACTTAAAATAAAATAGTGAGATATTTGTAAAAATAAGATGACATTTTTTGTAAGCAAATAGTAAGATGACATGTTAAATTCTTCTAAACTAATAAACTATATATCTTTTTTTTTGTTAGTAAACTATATATCTTTATCTGAGCCAAATAACTAAAACTAAATTCAAATATATAAAATCATCATCAAAACTTATATATTGGCAACAAAAAATATTCAAGTTTACATAATAACAAATATAAACTAAATATTTGTCAAAAAAATATGAACTAAATATTCAAGTAAATATTATTAAATAAGAGAGACAAAAACTAACAATAAAATTGTAGGGACATACCTCACCGAAAAAAAGGAAAACAAAAGAAAAACTAAATGACCAAGCAAAGAAAAATGTAAACCAAACAATATAGATTAAAAATAATGGGACTATTGGGGGATAAATTCCTCTAAATGAATATGTGAGAAAAAAAACTTCAAAAGAATGTGATGGGAGCTGTAGATAAGCAAATACACTTTTTGAAACATAATTTTTAAAACTTATTTATGAATCATATTCTATAATCAAAACTTATTTTTTCATGTGCAATATAATTAGCTAGCAACATGTATATCTCAAACTCTTATTGAAATAAATAAAGGATACATGTACAATTGCAACTCATATAAAAAAAATTATGATCTTATATGATTACGCAATATTAAAGTAAAATATATATGAAATATCCCTTCAAACTCAGACAATTATAAGAAATCAATCATATTAAAATATAAATAAAACATCTCAAATTTATAAACAACTTATTTATTTATTTTTATACATACACTAATATTAAATATAATTATGTTTTAAAATATTTATCGTTTAACAATGTAATTATACTTATCACAATTATTAATTTTCTTTTATAAAAATATTTTAAATATATAATGTAATCGAATCCGCGCAACGCGCAGGTTAATCTCTAGTGATAAGCTAATTATGATAACAAGCAAACAAGTGTTGATGATCATGTTTATACAAGAAAACATCAATAAAAACTTAGAAATTAAAATTTAAATCTCAAGAGAGGTCCTTAAATATTAGTGTAAAAAACTTGGACTCAATAAACTTAAAATAAGTTATTGTTCCAAAAATCACTTATTGAATAAGCTAATACTAACAACTAATCAAATAAACAACTAATAATAAAATAAAAAATTGAAGTTTAAATCTCAAAAGGAGATCCTTAAATATTAGTGTAAAAAACTTGGACTCAATAAGCTTAGAAAAGCTATTGTCCCAAAAATCACTTATTCAAATAAGCTATTAAAAAAAGGTTGTAGTGGTGTAGCAGCAAATAGAGTGTAAATTAGTAAAACAGAACATAAACTAATAATAGTCCAGGCCCAGATCACACAACAACAAAAAACCAGTCCAAAACCAAATTTTAAAACCGGACCGGGTCGGTTAACTCATGGGTTAACCCAGACCCGGTCACCAACCCACAAACCAAAAGACAAAAAACCAAAAATAAAAAAAGTGCTGACACGTGGCGGGGAGGTTTCTTCTTCCTCAAAACACAAACACAGTAACGCGAGCCATGGAAGGTGAAAGAAAAATGGGGTTCAAGTTCAAATAACCAAAAAATTCATTTCATCACCAAATATGCAATTAGTTTTCACATAGATTCCAAATATGCAATTAGTTTTCACAATAGGGTAATATATCTTAAAATAAGAAGCTTCAAAGTTTGGATCTCCAAAATGAAAAAAAGAGTTTTAAGCATGGGATCGTGAAATTAACTCATGGATAAGCTTAGACGGTTGATTACGAACACAACACAACAAGAATCAGTTAAAATGGAAGTCTAAAACGTTCAAGATGAATACCTCAAAAATAGAGTCCAAAACTATTTTCGGTCAGCATCTCCGGCGTGTTTCCTTTGCGTTTCCCATCAATCTCCAACTCCTAAGTCTGTATACACCCTTATAAACCGAGCTTGAGCGAGTTTGGTTGAAATTTGTGTTGTTTTGAATGAAGTCCGAAAATGGAAATGATGAAGGTTGTGATGTTTGTGATGTTGTTGTTATGGCTGCGTTTTTAAGTTGTAAGTGATTTTGATTTGCTTGATGATAAGACAATGGATTAAAACAAGTTTTGATGAGATTTGTTTGATTTTGATGATGTTGATGAAGAATGATGATGATGATGATGATAGAGTGGATATTGTTGTTTTTGATTTTTGGATTTGGGAATTTTGGGAAAGAGATGAGAACGAGAGATGATGATGATGTTGTTGTGGTTATTGTGAAAATGGAATTTGTATGGTGATTTGATAAATTGATTTTTGAATTGAATGAGGAATAAAAAGATGAAAAAATGGAATGGGTGATGTTGTTGTTGTTGCAATGAAGAGAGAATGAAGAAGAGATCTTCGTTCTTCTTCTTTTTCTTTTATTTTATTTTTTCATTTTTTGGTTGAGAGAGAGAGGTGTGAGTTGTGGCTAGGGTTTTGGTGTTTCTCTCTAGGGTTAGGTGAAGGAGTGAATAGTTAATATTTATAGGGTAGGAATTAAGATGAGTAGTATGAGTGTAATAATGTGAAAATTATAAATAAAAAATAAATAAAAATGATTATGAGGTAGAGATGGTGAGGTGGAAAGATGTGATTGGTTTATGTTTTTAAAAGGAAAATGTGATGGAAAAAAAGGGATAAAAGAATATGTTTTCTATTTTTGGCAAACTTTGAAATAGAAATGTAAAAGAGTAAGTAAATTGAAATAAAATGTGATAAAATGTAAATATTTTTGATATTTTGGAAGATGTGTGAATAAAGTACGAAATAAGACTAAAACAATAAAAACTATTTTTTTGGACATTTTTAAACTTTTACGCTAATTAAAAAAAAAATTAAATGAAATAAACTAAAAAGAACAAAATGGGCGAAAAACCAAAATTACGCATAAAATTAAAAGTATGCGTGAAATGATGTTATTTTTGTATGAAATAAATTAACACTATTTTTTTTCTAGAAAACATAATTGTAAAGAAATAATGAAAAAATGAGAATAAAAATATAAAAAATGCATGAAAAAGGAAGATCAAAACACATGTAAAAAAGCACATATATTTTTGTATATGTAAGAATGCAAATTAGATTTTAGGTCCAAAATTGGGGTATAATAGACACAACAAGTTCTAGGTCGCAAATTACCAAATCGCAAATCAAGCGTTGACACTTGAATTTCATCAAACACTTGGTGTGCGTGAAATTCAAGGTGTTGCAAATTTAATCGAATTTACACAATTTAAAGAGTTAAGGGAAGAGAATACAATACGAGGATTGATATGGGAGTTTCCAGCATTCGTGTCGTCTTCGTGGTCTGCCTACCCCCCCAAATGGATAAAAACACTGATTTGAGATTTTTATTTTGAAATCTCTTGAATCTTAAAAAAAGTGCACAAATTGAATGAAATACAATGCCAATAACCTATAAAGACTATTCTTTAACCCTTCTTGTGTATCTTCACTTCAATTGTACACGAACCTTAACCTTCTCGTAGCTTCAACCTCCGATTGCGGTAAATCAACTCCACCCTATTCTTCCACGAAAAAACTTGTGAATATTACCCAGCTGATTCCTTCACTACAACATTGATAACCTTCAAGGACAATACATCCTTGAATCACCAATGGGAAACCTACCCTCGAGATCAATCCAACCCGATCACAATCTGATTCATCACGATCTGTGTCGAACGTTATCTTCCGCTTTGCTTTTATCCTTCAATTGAACCCATACTCAATTTTGCAAAAAATGCAATTAGGAAGAAGATGATGAACTTGACTTGAGTGCTTTTGATTCAACAATCCTCACTTGATGTTGATCAAAAGTGTTTTTCCAATAGTATCATACTATTCCAATGGTTTCTCACACTTACATCAAAACCTCACAAAACTATTTATAAGGGAAAATAGAATGGAATAATTTTAGGCAAATTTACTGCTATTTATCGATACAAATAAAGTTTGTATCGATACAAACACTTAACAACGTGAAAAATTGAAACCTGACTGCTATGTATCGATACAAATTTAAGTATGTATCGATACATACCAGCATGTATCAATACATGGCAGAATGTATCAATACATGACATCTTCTCTGTGCTTTTGAGATCAGTTTTGTATCGATACAAAATAAGGCTGTATCGATACATAAACGTAATTTTCAGCCAGAATATTTTAAAGAGCTTTTGTATCGATCCAAATGAAATTTGTATCGATACAAATGACCTGTAAAGTGATTTTCCATAGTTTTAAAAGGTTTTTTCCGCTGTCAATGCAAGTTTAATTCACCCAAAATATATTCTACTCTAATTTCATGTGTTTTGACAATTATTAAAACGTGTTTTTCAGCCAGAATGTTTTACAGAGCATTTTTATCGATCCAAATGACCTGTAAACTGATTTTCCATAGGTTTAAAAGGTTTTTCGTTGTTAAGTCAAATATCATATTACCAAAATGTATTCGACTCTATTTTCATGTGTTTTGACAATTATTATAACATGGAGAGGAACTGATGCACTTACAGTATCGATACAAAAACATGTTTTTCAGCCAGAATGTTTTACAGAGCATTTTTATCGATCCAAATGACCTGTAAACTGATTTTCCATAGTTTTAAAAGGTTTTTCGTTGTTAAGTCAAATATCACATTACCAAAATGTATTCGACTCTATTTTCATGTGTTTTGACAATTATTATAACATGGAGGGGAACTGGTGTATTTACATCATTGAACCAGAGAGATCATCATGTATCGATACATGGTTTTTTGTTTCGATACATATTACGCTCTCTTTAATCTAGAAAACCTCTTATGTATCGATACACATTAAATATGTATCGATACGTATCATTTAAATTTTATATTTTTTAGCTGTCAATGTGTTTGTATCGATACAAGTATATACTTGGATCGATACATATCAGTAATTTTTGCCTAAATCTACTGCATTCTATTTTCCCTTATAAATAGCATCATGGGGTTAATTTATATGTGTGAGAAACATTTGGAAAACACCTTTGATCAGAGTTAAGTGGATATTTTAGATCAAAGAGCATTAAAACCAAGTTCTTCATCTTCTTCCAATTCTCAATCACTTCAAGGTTGAATATGGGTTCAATCATGGGGTTTTAGTTCGATTGAAAGATAACGTTCGACATGAATTGCGGTGAATCAGATTGTGCTCGGCTTGGATTGGTTTTAAGGAAGGTTTCTCATCACGTATTCAAGAAGGATCGTTTCTTGAAGGTGATTGACTTAACAACGAGGGAATCAACTGAATCACTGTCATGGGGTTTCTTGTGGAAGAACAAGGTTATGATCGGTTATTAGAACTAGAGGTTGAAGTTGTGGATTGAGTCGAGGTTTGCGCAAATTGATCGAAGCCACGCAAGTGAAGAAAGATTAGGTCTTTTGTATAGTCTTGGGTATTGTAGTCTTTCAATTTGTGCACTTTGTATTGGTCAAAGATATTTTTAAATAAAAATCTCAATTCGGTGTTTTCACCGAGTTGGGCATAACACCCCCGATTTTTATAGCACAAATGTGGGTCTTTTTTTTTTTAAATAAACAACAAAGCCTTTGAAATGAAACATTCACGATCCCCCTTAAATTAAATCAGAGTAAACACTTTTCAAAAATAGCGATCGAGATGCAATGCCACTTTTATAAATTATTTTCACCAAGAAAATTTTAAGAAGTAAAAACCAAACAATATGTATAAACAAACATTACGGCACCATTTATTTCAAATTATATCATAATACAGTTTCATAATATAATTGCAACAGACAAATAAATAATAGTAATCGAGAATCTTAAACAACTATCCCTATATCTGATGCTTAAACTCTACTAAAGATGATTGGGTAACAAAGACCCACAAACAGCTTGAATTCTTGCCGCTCCTCAACGTAGTACAAGATAAGACCTAAAAATGCTCATAGAGGGTCACCAACTAAAAATAACATATAACCAAAAATAAACAGCGCAATATACACAATACATTGCATCATTTACGCATTTAACATATGAATCACACATCATAGAATATAAGTGCACAAATTATTTATCAAGCACACACAACAATATTTAAATGCACAATTAGCCTATTAATACTTTATATGATTGTGATCACCCTTGTTGGGTCTTTTTCACATGCATGAATCTCATAATTTAACCTCTCCGCAGAGAGTCGTAGGTTCACCCCTACTAAAACTGTCACATAGTCCTCTGCACCGACACGGCTCAATAAAATCCCACAGGATTAGGTGGGTTCCGTTCTATAGAGTCCTCACCCGGTGCAGTCCTCTTGACATACACGCAACTATGAAAATGCATGAGCAAAATATTATCAATCACGTACATCCATCAACATTTCATATTTATACAATCATATGAAATTCACAACAACCAGTCAAACATGTTCTCAACAAGTTCTCATCACGAGAATACATCACCAAATAAACATTCTCATATTTCAACATCAAGCAATTACACATATTGAAGCAACAATTACACATGCATAAAACACACTCGATATTTTGAGGTATATGAAATCGTTAGAAAGTGCCCCTACCTCAGCAAGCTTCCAACACGTTCAACTTACGCTATGCGAGCAATATCTGTCTCTCTTGACGATGTCCCCAATCCGGCTAATACTCTCTCAACCTTAATTATTCAACTTAATTAAGTTAATATAACACTCTAATTAGGTCAAAAAATCCTAACTTTGGCCACTAATATAACAAGACTTGTGGTTGGTTCTTGAAATTCTGGCGTACTACTTATAATTAATAATCAGATAGAATAATGTGCGGTAAGATGTGCGCACATTAATCAATCTTGCAGAACAAGTAATAAAGAAACAAATAATAAAAGCAGTAAATAACACAAGGAAATTGTTAACCCAGTTCGGTGCAACGTCACCTAATCTAGGGGCTACCAAGCCAGGAAGGAAATCCACTAGTGTAATGCTATTCCTAAGTTATCCGGCTTACACCTCGGTTTACAACTTAGAAACTCGCCAAATACCCGTGATATATTTCTACCTAGGTACCCCATAGGTAAGAGAAACCCATCTCACTTCTAATCTAAACACATACCAGTGTTATCTATGAAAAACAACGATCAAAGATTTAGAGAACACTCCCCAAACAATACTACACTACTCGTACTTCAAAGCTTAGAGTAGTGAACAATATTCCTTGCTTAAAAGCTTCGGATTACAACTCAAATAACCCAGTCCTTATGCAAGCATCTAGGTGACACAAGCAAAGGCTCACAAATAACAATTAACAAAAGACTCAAACCCTAAAACTCTAATCTTCAATATTGGCTTGCGTGAATATTAGGTCTAGTCTTCTTACATATATATAGTCTTCAGAGTCTTCTAGATCTTCAGACATATCTTGGGCTTCAAGCAAATAATTCCTTGTAATAATTCTGACCCAAGAAATATAAATTTGAACCAAATAAAATATTCCCATGATTGGAAAATATTTTTTTTACAAATAAAATTAGGTTAACAGGTAACCCTGATGATTCCTGGAACGCGCGCAACTTAGCCCACAAGTAAGCGAGGCAAAAACAAAATAAATCTTCAAGAAAAGATATGGCGCGTAAATATGATCAAAGTTCCAGACTTGTATGATGTGTGCACATTGATCTTCACATCAGACAATGACATGCGCACATTGTCCTTCACATTGTGTTTTGCCAAAAATGAGTCCAACACAAAAACACTAACAGTTCTCATATGTAAGCTGTAAGAAAACCGACAATTCTTTACTAGTAAACCTAGCTTAAAATCTCATCAAGAAAATACTAATTTCGCTTTCAAATAATTTTGATATTAAATAAAACATTTTCATAAAATAACTTCTTTAAAATGTATTCCTTTCAAAACCAACGAAACCAAGTTAAGGAAATTAAATTTTCATTAGTAGAATTTTCTCAATACGACGCTGAAACTTTATGATTTTCATTGAAATAGCAAACAAGGTGAAAATTTTACAAACAACCACTCGAATGAAATCTTGTGATTCCTTGAGATCGAAAATAAATTTTGTTTGATTGCTGAGAGATCCTGCAAAACAATTTTCACATAAAGCTCTCAAGTATACAAAACTTAAAAAATATTCGGATTGATAGTTTTGCGAAATATTTTAAAGCATCAATCTTTGGCTTAATACCTCAAAATTTATCTTTCAAACGTGAATAATAGAGTCTAGTATCATAATAAAAAAGAATCATCCAAAAATAATCAACACATTTCCTTTGAGAACAAAAATAGTAACCATAGTTGTTTTGAAAATATGTTTAGCACTTAAATATGAAACATAACAATAATGTAATTAATTTTGGAATAATATGATTTTGACTCTAAAATTTTTGAATAATTTTATGAAGATTCCTAACTCAAACACAAAAAGTTTGAAAGAAACCACATCCTTAAATTCATAGCCATTAAGGTTTTAAAATTCAAAGACTTGGAACAATTTTCAAACAATTCTGAAATAATATCATTCTTAACAGGTGTTCAAACATCAAACAATTTTATTATCCTTTTGAAATATTTTCAAGACACCAAATTTTGTGAAATACCTCAACACACACATAAAGCCTTGAGAGTTGGTTCTACTCAAAAATTCAAAAACATTAGTTTAATAAAAATCACACACTAAATGTATAATCTTAGTTTTATGCATAATTTCACTACATCAAGCCAATTTATATGGTTAAAGCCAATTTTAAAATTGGTTTCACTAAAAAACTCCAATACAATATTTTTCTAAAACTCAAACATTAAGACTGATATTTTCTGAAATATGCACATGTTTTTTTCTTTTCATCAACAACTTAAAATTTCATCTATATGCTCATTTTAAATTCAAACCAAAAACATCAAGACACACTTCATGAACTCATGATCATAAAATCCTTTTTAATCATAGCATCACAAAGGCAAGGGGTTAAACTTTGGTCTACATTAAGTCATAACATAACAAACATAAACATCAAGAAAACAAGTTGTTGAGTTTTGAAGATTGGCTACAATTAGGCAAAAACATATATTAGCCAGATGTGTGGTCAGTTGCTTATGATCACTGATGATTGGTCAGATGCTGTAGCATAAGGAACATCATTGCGTGATCAGCAAGCTCGCGTGTTTATTATTTTATGCAATCTTTTACAAGATTCGCTTTGGTTTTTTCTTTTAACCTTACTTCGTGATTAATTCACGTGTTTCTGAAGAAGTCTAAGGCGGTCAAGCCTAGATATATTTTAGAAGGTGATATTGATTTATTTTTAAAGAAGATTTATTGTTCTAGAAGATTCAAGACTTGGACCTTACAACGTCCAAGGGTGTCTGAAATCCAAACCCTGTACTACTCTAGTAGTATAAATATATGTAATGACAGACCCTAAAAGTTAAGCTAAACCGTGTGTGTTCTCAAAGCGTGTGTTTAGGTTTAGTCTTCTTTATTGTTTATTGTTTATTTGTTTGTGAGCCTTGCTTGCGTCGTAACTGATTCAAGTTAAGGACGTGTTTGTTAGAGTTGTAATTGTTCTTCTCCTAAGCCTTTAGATACGGAATAAGTTTGACTCGGAAGAGTGTGTCTCTTGTCCAAAGAAAACATATCAAAGAAAGAAAAGTAAAAGCAAGGTTGAGTGTGTTGTTTAGGTTAGGAGTTGAGACGGGGTCTCATATCTAGGAGTTCCGAGGTAGGGCTGTCACGGGGTAGGGTCTAGGTGGAAGACAAGTAGTGTGTCTACGTTGGTCCTTACACTAGAACTATTATAGTGAGTTCACTCCTGGATTGGTATCCCCATATTAGGGCAAGTTGCGCCGAACTGGGTTAACAAACCTACAGTGTTATTTACTTTTCCGCTGCTTTTAATTACGTTTTTAATTGTGTGTTTGTCCTGTGCTAGACACGCGCTCGGACAATTGTGCTTACATTGTTCACAGCGTTTGTGTGTCTGGTAGCTAGAATTTCAATTGGCATCAGAGCAGGCACCCTGTTCTGTTTAGGGTGAGCTCTAGGGAGGTTTTCTGGCAAGAATGGACAAGGAAGGAGGACCTATGAACAGGCCACCACTTTTGGTTGGTGACTCTAATTATGACAACTATAAGTCCCGGAAGACAACGTTTCTGAAATCCATGGACCACAAACATGGAGAGCTGTTTTAAAAGGTTGGGAACATCCAATGATTGTTGACAAAGATGGTGCAGCCACCACCACACTCAAACCCGAGGAGGATTGGAGCAAAGAGGAAGAGTCATTAGCTAATGCAAATTCAAAAGCCTTGAATGCTCTATTTAATGAAGTTGATGTGCATATTTTCAAGCTGATCAAAAGATGCACTGTTGCCAAAGAGGCATGGAAGATACTTCCAACTGTTCATGAAGGTACATCTAATGTGAAAAGCTCAAGATTGCAACTTCCGACTAGTAAGTTTGAGAGCTTGAGAATGAAGGGTGATAAAATTATTCAAGAATTTCACATGACTATTCTTGATTATGATAATCAATTTGATTCCTTGGGTGAGAAGATAGCTGAAGAAACTTTAGTGAAAAAGATGCTTAGGTCTCTACCTAAGAGATTTGATATGACGGTTGTCGCGCCGCGAAAATCGCCCGAGCGTATAGGACACTCGGAATGACATAGAGTCGCCACCAAATTTTATTTGTTAAGGAAAACATTGATAAAACCTTAAAAAACAATGGAAAGATGGTCATCGCAACCATTTCCAGGTTCGGGAGTTGGTTATGAAAGGGGAAGGTACTAGCACCCCTTATAAATCGGTTGTACTCAACGGGAACCTCCTAATTAGTTCTAGGGTTTAAGGCTTGTAGGGTTTGTTTACATGATTTTCATATTATTAATATTTATTTTATTTACAAATATTTACAAGAAAGAGAAAAATTAAGTTTTTTATTATAATGCTTGACAAGATGTAGAATCTTGCTCCTATGTATCCTCTGGTGCGATGAGCAATTCAAAGCTACGTAGTTCTGGGTACACATTGTTTGTTGGTGTTTTTTAGAGAACGATGTGTTAATCGAATTCTAGTGGTTAAACTCAACTTGTATGCTCGCACGATGGAGGCTTAAGTTTCGTTTGTATCATGTTAGAATTGATTGTATACATGTTCGTTTATGAAAAGAATTTTAATTTGATTTTTATAAATTGGCCCGAAGGCGAAAATTTAGTTTGATGTGTTGGTATTTTTTAAAGTTTTTCTTTAAAAGAATTGTTGTTTATTTAAAGAGCGGAAGACGGATATCGGTAAACGAAGAGTGCACTAGGCCACCAACTATCCGGGAGAAAAATGTATGTGCATTCATCCTCTCCTTTTTAAACCCACTTTATTATAAAAATAAATTTAATTTTAAAGAGACAAAAATTAATATTTGTAAGTTTTATATTTTACTATATACTATTTGAGTATGTTACATATATGTGTTTAATCAAAATAAATCAAATGAACCGAATAGCAAACATGTGGCAGTTATATACAACAAACAAGTGCAATAATATATACATGAAGACTTAAACAGAAAGAAAGAAACATTGAAACCATAAGAACCTGTTTTCCTTCTTCTTCGATCTCCTTTGCGACTACTACGGTGGAGAATGATTATTAACAATGGTGGAGGGTGGCCATTATGCCTTCTATATTTTTTTCTACCTTGTGTTGTAGAAGTTTTTGTATGTGAATAACTTTTATGGTTTGTGGGGAATTGTTTTGTGTAGAGAATTTTTTGTTGTGTGAAATTGTGTAGAAAAGAAGCTCTATTTATAGCTTTGAATTAGGGGTTTAAAACTTGCAAGAATCATTGAGAGATTTGTTTTGTAAATTAGTATGAGCAGATTTTGTTTCTTTTTGTGATTGATTTGCTACATAAATTAAATTTTAGTGTTAATTATATTTTCTTGCTCTCCAAGACCAAAGATTTAGTCCTTTCCTATTCTGATTCACTTCCTTTTTATTTTCTTATGTCTTTCTCCTTTTCTTTCTATACAAGTTTATATATTTTTCTTCTTTTTATATATATGCTTTATTTTTATAATTTTGGACAAACAAAAAATGTGATAATATGTATTACCAAAAATAGAAAAAGTTTCTTGTTAGAAAAATAAATAATAAAGTTAGTATGATTAATGAGATAAAAAATAAATGTACCAAGTGGGGCTTGAACCCATGACCTTTTGCTAGCAATATTTATTAATGCTCTTCTCACCGCCATCTCAACTAATCTGCTATTTTCAAAAGTAAATTGACCAAAAAATATATACAAAATCAAGTGGGCAAAATTTGGGGTATAACAGTTGCCCCTATTTAAATACCTTTAATCGCATTTGTGTGATGGAAGGTAGTTAAATATAAGAAGACCTAAAATTTTTCTTTGTGGAGGTGAAAGCTCAACCATCGCCTCGAAGGTGTTCAGACCTTAAAAGATATCTGTTGCCCCGAAGGGCGCTTAAATCAGGGGTAGGCATTGCCCAGCAAGGTGCCTAAATCTGGAAGCAAGCGATTGTCACCTCGAAAGGTTCTTCTATCCGAAAGGTAGTTATCGTAACCTCGAGAGGTGCTTCTATCCGAATGGTAGTTATCGTCACCTCGAGAGGTGCTTCTATCCGATTGTCACATCGAAAGGTGCATCTATCCAATTGTCACCTCGAGAGGTGCATGAAGGTGTGAAAAACACAAGAGGGGGGGAGGTTGAATTGTGTTTTGGTATTTCTAAAACAAACACAATCATCATGTACAGTCAGAATCAGTGATAAAAAGAGTGAGAGAAAGAGAGAGAGAGAGAGAGAGAAGACAAGCAATTTTATACTAGTTCCTCTCACAAACCGAGAGTAGTCCATACCCCTTGCACTTCCAAGGGATTTCACTAAAAATCACTTAGATTACAGAATTGCTCAAACACACTAGTAAGAGACTTCCTAATGCTCAAGCTCTCAAGCAAGAGACTTCCTAACACAAAACAAAAGATAGATATAAGTTTTGAACACTTGATATTAAAATCAAGAGTTCACAAAAAAAATACAACACAACTGTAAAGACTCTAACAATTGATTCATAAGAAAACAAAATGTCAGAAGCACAAGCAGATAAGTTCAGACGCAGTGCTTGCAGTCTTGTATGAAAAACAGAGTAATTGTTGTAGCTTTTTGTAATTGCGCGTGTGTCTCTATATCTTCAAAACTTTGTTCTCTATTTATATGAGAGAGTAGAATAGAGACGTTTGAGGATACTGACCGTTGCAGAGGTCATTTTCACGCCAGCTGTGTAAGGACAAAGGTAACATAGGATATTTTCCATTTCTGGTAATGTTTATCCATTCATTCCTTTTGTATGAG
This sequence comes from Trifolium dubium, assembly GCA_951804385.1. Taxonomy (NCBI): domain Eukaryota; kingdom Viridiplantae; phylum Streptophyta; class Magnoliopsida; order Fabales; family Fabaceae; genus Trifolium; species Trifolium dubium. The sequence goes on from OX638066.1 coordinate 19,266,362, forward strand.
AATATTCGCCCTTATGGAGTAAAATAGTACTAATGTCACTATCTTGATGATAAGGATGTAGTACTATGATTTCACAATCAATCACAGCCTTTAAATTCAAATGATTTCCAATCATTGAATCACTACCAGTTAACACTGTCGTTTTCTGGCATGTCATTCAGAATTTATGTTCCCAACATAACTTCTGATTCCTTAGCTTCTGAAAAATACATGACCTTCAGACTAAACATATCTTCTGAGTTAACCAACTTCTGACTTTGGAGTAACTTCTGACCAATGTTGCTTCTGATGTCATTGCCTCTGATATCAATGCTTCTGATATCACTTTTGGCGCTTGTTTCAGATCTTCTTATATCAAGTGTGATAATAATATACTTTTTATCCTGCACACTTAGATAAAATATTGAAATACCCTATTGTTCATTAATACTTTGTTATCATCAAAACTTAAGGACTTAGTTAGAACCACTTTTGTTCCAACAATCTCCCCCTTTTTGATTGATGACAAACTTAGTATTAATTAACAATGGTTGTTATTTTAATTTTCCAAGTTTCACTTAGGTTTACAAGCTTTGCAAACTCCCCCTAAGTTCAACATTTGAATAATTAAAATAGTATAAAACATATTTTTATTTTGACTTAAATTTTTCATAATTTGACTCTTAAGGGCTAGTTTTGCACGCTCTCCTCTTAAGTCTGATAATAAATGAAAAAAATTGCACTCTTTTCATTTTTTATCATATGAAAAATTCAGTTCAATATAAACTTATGTTTTCCACATAATATAAGTAATATCCAGTAACTGAAAACAAACTGTAAAGATTTTGGTTTCAGTTTTGTGCTTCGTATAGTTAGATTAATGACTCTTACTTCCCCTGTTGTCATCAAACAAAAACAGTTTTATAGAAAGAAGTAAAGAAATTAATAAAAGATTAGTCAAAGCACAACTTCCAAGAGTCAAGTTAGTGGACGGTTACAACTGTATCATAAATACATTGTTGAAAAACCACATGACTTAAACTATTTTGAAGTCTATAAAAGCAATACGTTACCAAGTTCAATTTACTCAACACTTCCACACATTATATTCAGAATAATGGATAAGGATAGAAGAGCAAACAAATGTAAAAAGCCACAAGAAGTGAAGAAAGAAGAATCACCATCAAGATCCATGCCAAAAGGAAAGAAATTGAAAGGAGAAAGTTCTTCTTCAGCTCCATTGAGAAGAAGTAATAGACTCAGATCAAAGGCAACAGCAAAAGTGAAATTCCTGGCAATCAGTAGTACGATGCTTTAGCAATTGCTACAGCATCTACGCACAGAATAGATAACGTAAAAATATTAAAGGACATAAACATAAATAACACAAGTGTTTGTTAACCCAGTTCGGCGCAACTGCCCTAGTCTGGGGGATACCAATCCAGGAAGGAAATCCACTAAGTAAAACGAATTCAAAGTCAAACTCCTCGTTTGCACTTCTCACTTCCTAACTACCCGTTTAGACTTCTACCTAGGAACTCCTAGATATGAGAACCTCTGCTCACTTCCTCTCAGTTTGAAGACTTCCACGCAAACAACCTCTGGTTCACTGATCTTCGCACTGGCATTAAGTTCAATACATAAACACTTAGATGAGAACACTCTCAAACAAAGAAACAAACTCCGTACCTAAAGGCTTAAGAGCAATCTCACAATTAACAATACAAACAGCCTATGTCCTTCATATATCAACGTGATACATGAAAGGCTCACAAGTTCACTACTTAAAATATAAACCACGCACGCTTTAGTGAACACAAGAAACAACCGACTCCGTACTTCATAGCTTAAGAGTGGTACACAAGAACAACCGACTCCGTACTTCACAGTTTAAGAGTGGTACACAAACAACTCCATACTTAAAAGCTTAGGAGTGCACACGTTAAAGCACAAGGCTTTAACCGCGAAACCCTAAAACCCTAACGACTACATCTTGTAAATATTGGCTTCGCTACTGACTTTATGTTTTACACATGTATATATAGAGTCTTCAGCGCAGCTTTACTTGTTCCTTAAGAAAAGGAGTCTTCAAAAATATATCCAATAAAAATAAACCAAATCCTAAAATATAGGAATTATATTTTAGAATTAAATCTTCACATAAGAGATAACTTCTCACCCAAGGCGCGTTCTGAATAGATCTTTCAAACGCATTTTCAGATTCATCACACAACTGCAGATGTTCATAAGTGAGCTCTTCAACATACTTCTTCTTTAAAGCAGCCATAATCAACCTCTGATAACCATCAATTTCATCAATCTTCTGCACAATCTGACTAGGCATAATAGCATGAGATGATTTTAAAGAGTGTAGTCTCCTAATATCACTATTAATAAGCCTGTCCAAAATCTCAATACTAGACACAGTATTGTTTGAGTGTTGAGATACTATGTTGTCAAGTATGGATTGATAGGAAATTTCTGGTTCAGAAAAAGGTTTGACAAAGATTTTATGGCTCAGAAGTTGTTGACATGTGAATTGGAGATGATGGAGGTGAAGTGACAATGTATTGGGGGGGTTCAGAAGTAACTTCATCTAAAGGATTGATGATTTGAATGGTTGGTTTAGATGGAGTTCGTTGTTTGACAGGTGATTTGTTATAGTTTGGAGGAGGAGAAAGTTCAGATTCTGATGAAGAATCAGAACTTAAATTAGTGACAGCTTTGAAAAGTTTCTCTTCAAGTTCATCTAACTTAGTTTTCTTCTTCTCCACAGAGATTGGTTTGGATGGAGTTTAGGTAAGTTGGAGGTTTCAACATGAATAGTTTGTGGTGAGAGGTGTTCAGATAACACATCTATAATTGAAGGTTCATGTGAAGGTTCAGGATGAGAAGAAACAACATTTTTAGGCTTAACATACCTAGATTGAGATTCCGTAGACTCATTAACAATGTTTTTAGAAGACATACCTTGATTCTGCATTTGATTCAGGGCTGCTTCTTCTTCTTTATGATTCTTAATCCTTCTTCTCTTCACTTCCAGAGGTTCTTCATCAGTTTCCTCTTCATCAGAACATACAAGCTTCCGTTTGTTCTTCTGATTATCCTTCATGTGCTTTGTTCTAGCTTCCTCTCCTGATTCTACCTTTCTTTTTCATCCAAAATAGTAATACCAACATTTGGATTTTTCTTTGGTATTTTATCTCTTTTAATTGTAGTCTTCATCACAAAATCTTGCTTCTTATCAAAGCCAAGTTTGGTGATATCCACCTCATTTCCATCAGTCTCAACACCATATTCCTCCCAGTGCTTGATCAACCTTTTTACTATGATCATTGCTTCTTCTATATTCACTGCAGGAAAAGAAGATAACAATCTCTGATCTTCTTTAACCATCAAAAGTGGATTATTTGGAGTAACTACTTTTCCCTTAATCAGATGCATCTTCTTGAGAGATTTACCATCAACTACTCTCTCTTCCAAATAAGATGACTTAACAAAACCAGGATAATCCTTCTCAAGGATTTCTTGAAAGTTGCTCAAAAAGAACATGTGTGACAGTAACCTAGCATGATGACAGTTGGCGTGTCCAAGCTCAATGCTACAGGTGATTACTTCACACAGATGATCAAAGATGTATTTGGAATATTCATCTTGATAAATTTGTTCAGACGAAATACAGTTTGTTCCACCAGCTTTAGTTGCAATAGATTCAAAAAGTATTTTGTACACCACCTTGAACAGACTTTTCAAATCTCTTTGCTCAGAAGATTTTTCATTTTCAAACAACAGAGATTGAATGTTTGGATTGTGAGCCTTGTTCTTGTATCATCCCAAAAACATTCCATTGTTGGGTAAGTTGAGAACTTTTGCTATGTGATCAGCAGTAATCACAATATCCATTCCAGCAATATTGGATCTGATCTCTGTTTGAGTAAACTTTCAAAGCCCTAATTCTTCTCTTGTTTTCCCTTTCAAGAGAGGATTTTTCTAAATAATCTTCACAACTTCTTGATAAGCAGATTCTCATTCAAAGATAGAAGCCTTCATCCAAAATTCCTTTACCATTTCATCATAAACTGGACCATTTAAGATGTATAAGTACTTCTCTAAGCCTTGTTCAAAGAACATTTTCTGAACATCAAAACCGTTAGCCTTTAAACTGTTGAAATCAACTCTCTTTTCAACAATGCATTTGAGATGCTGACTTTTGAACTTCATCGTATCCATCATTATAGAGAACTTCTTTTGTTTTTGAAGATTCACTATAGGTTCGACATCAAGAACGAGTAATGAAGAAGCTTGTTGAGTAGAAGTACTAGTTGGAGCAGAGGATGACGAAGCCATTGATGAGAGGTTAGGGTTTTTGGTAAAGCTAGAGAAAATGAGAAGAACTAAAGCGTTTGGAGGTTTAGAAGAATATGAAGAGTGTTGGTAGTGAGTGCTTGTGTGTAAGTGAATAACGTGTATAACATGTATATTTTTAGAAAACAAACAAACAACAAAACAGTACCACATAAAAGGACAAGAGAGTCATTTTCTAAATAAAGCACTTAATCATCATTAACCAATACTCAGACTAATTACAAATAGACACGTGTATAAAGGTTTATTCAAATAACTGACCCGTTAGTGGACAGTAGTTAAACAAAAACTATTCCACTACCATATCAGAACCATTCTTTGATTCTGATAATTATCAGAAGTAGTTGTCTATCTGAACTTTGGACCTTGAGGTTCTGAAGTCCAACAGCTTCTGATTAACATCAGATTTAAAACAAGATTTTACTCACAAAAACTAACAATCAGGAACAAACACCATGTTTAAATTTTTCTTAATAAATTCAAATCTTTAAACAGCTAGGGGTTTTGAACAGATATCAACTCATTGTTTTTCAGTTTCAACAAACTTGATATCTATAATCCCTTTTTCAACATAGTCTCTGATAAAATGATGTTTGATCTCAATGTGTTTTGCTCTTGAGTGTAAAATAGGATTTTTAGAAAGATGAATGGCTGCAGTATTATCACAATATAATGGAATATTGTTATTGCTTATATGATAATCCTCTAATTGATATTTCATCCAAATAAGTTGTGTGCAACATTTAGCAGCTGAAATGTATTCTGCTTCTGCTGTGGACATAACAATGGTGGTCTGCCTTTTGCTACCCCAAGAGACAAGGTTTTCACCCATAAATTGGCAACTGCCACTTGTTGATTTTCTTTCAAGTTTGTCTCTAGCATAATCAGCATTACAGAATCCATTTAACTCATATTTATTGGATTTCTTATAAAGTAATCCATAATTACAAGTTGCCTTCAGATATCTAAAGATTCTCTTCACAGCAGTGAGATGAGATTCTCTAGGATCTGATTGAAATCTTGCACATAAACATACAGAGAATAGAATATTAGTTCTAGATGCAGTTAGATAGAGTAGAGAACCAATCATACCTCTATAAGCTTTCTGATCAACTTTGCCTTCAGATTCATTCAGCTCCATGCTTGTGGTTGGATGCATAGGAGTGCACATAGGCTTGCAATCTTCTAAGTTAAATTTCTTCAGAAGCTCCTTGGTATATTTGGTTTGATGAATGTAAGTTCCTTCCTTTGTTTGATTGATTTGAATACCAAGGAAGTACTTCATTTCTCCCATCATACTCATTTCAAATTCTTTCTCCATTAGCTTTGAAAAGTTCTTGCATAGAGAAGCATTTATTGAACCAAACACAATATCATCAACATATATTTGAACAATTAGGATGTCTTTCTTCAAGGTCTTTCTGAATAGTGTGCAGTCAACTTGCCCTTTCTCAAAACCATTACTAACTAAGAAGTTACTTAGTCTCTCATACCAAGCTCTAGGAGCTTGTTTAAGACCATAAAGAGACTTCTTTAGTTTGAAAACATGATCAGGCTTTTGAGAATCTTCAAATCCAGGAGGTTGCTTGACATAAACTTCTTCAGTAATAAATCCTTTTAGAAAAGCACTTTTAACATCCATTTGATAAAGTGTGATACCATGATTAACTGCATAGGATAGGAATAATCTGATTGCATCCAATCTAGCAACTGGAGCAAATGTTTCTTTGTAATCAATTCCTTCTTGTTGACTATAGCCTTGTGCAACTAATCTTGCTTTGTTTCTTATAACTTCTCCTTGTTCATTTAGCTTGTTTCTAAATACCCACTTTGTTCCAATAATGTTTTTGTCCTTTGGTCTTGGAACCAAATTCCAAACATCATTCCTTTCAAACTGGAATAGTTCATCTTTCATAGCTAAGATCCAAGCTTCATTCTTTAAAGCTTCATCAACATTCTTAGGTTCAATGATAGATACTAAACACACCATTGAATCCTCATTTTGAAAGCATGATCTAGTTCTTCTAGGACTATCTTTGTTGCCCATAATTAACTCTTGTGGATGAGATGACTTGTATTTGAAGGAGTTTTTTTGATTACTTCTTCTTTCTTACCATCAGATTCACTATCATCTTGAGTTGTTGGAACATCTTCAGAAGCAGATTTATCATGTTTATCAGAAGTTAATTCAGGTTCTGAACTAATGTGAATTTCTGAACTTTCTTCTTCTGATACTTGTTTATCTGCAATTACTTCAATGTGCTCTGATTTTTCATCATCAGGCTCTTTATCATCAAATTTTACATGCATAGACTCTTCAACTGTATTAGTTTCATAGTTATACACTCTGTATGACTTTGAATGCTGAGAGTATCCAATAAAGATACCCTTGGATGCTTTAGAGTCAAATTTCTTTAAATGGATTTTTTTATTCAAGATATAACAAGTACATCCGAATTGATGAAAATAAGAAATATCAGGTTTTCTTCCTTTGAACAATTCATATGCTGTTTTATTCAACATAGGTCTGATGTACATCCTATTTTGAATATAACAAGCTGTGTTTACTGCTTCTGCCCAAAAATACTTAGCCAAATTATTTTCATGCATCATGGTTCTGGCCATCTCTTGTAAAGATCTATTCTTTCTCTCTACAACTCCATTTTGTTGAGAAGTTCTAGGAGAAGAGAATTCATGAAGAATTCCATGATTTTCACAAAAGATTTCAAAAGGTTCATTTTCAAATTCACCACCATGATCCCTTCTGACCTTAACAATTTTCAAATCTTTTTCAACTTGTATTTGAGTGCAAAAAGTACTAAACACATAATATGTATCATCCTTGGATCTAAGGAATTTAACCCAAGTCCATCTACTATAATCATCAACTATGACAAGTCCATACTTCTTACCATTTATTGAAGCAGTGCTAACTGGTCCAAATAAATCAATGTGAAGTAGTTCCAAAGGTCTATAAGTAGAAACAATGTTCTTATCTTTAAAAGAACTTTTGAAAAGCTTCCCTTTTTGACAAGAACCACAAACTGAATCTGAGTGATATTTTAAAATTGGTAAGCCTCTCACAAGATTTTGTGTACTAAGCTTATAGATTAATTTCCAGTTAGCATGACCCAATCTCTTGTGCCAGACCCATTTTTCATCACTCAGTCAATAAACAAACAACATCTTGTTCCTTTAGTTCAAAAAGGTTGATTTTATAAACATTGCCTTTCCTCTTTCCTTTGAAAACAATAGACTTATCAGAGTCTTTGTTTACAGTACATGTGTTCTTATTAAACACCTCTTCATAACCACTGTCACATAATTGGTTATGCTCAGAAGATTATGAAATAATCCATCAACTAACAAAACATCAGAACTAGATGAAAAAGAGTTACCTACTGTACCAGTACCAACTATTCTTCCTTTTTGGTTCCCACCAAATCCTACATTCCCTCCCTCTTTGTGAGTTAGGGTGAGGAACAAATCCTTTTCTCCTGTAATGTGTCGTGAGCAACCACTGTCCAGGTACCAAGTACTTTCCTTTTTCTCTCTTTGATTGCAAACCTGTCACATAAACTATTTCAGATTTTGGTACCCACAACTTGTTGGGTCTTGATTGGTTAGTGTAAGCTTTGTAGAAGTATGATTTTTGAAAACCTGTTTGAGAAGAATACTTCTTCATGCCAAAACCACTAATAGGTTTCACAGACTTTGTATTAGAGGTACTAGCTTCTGAAGTTCTCAGAACCTTAGTTTACTTAGGAACTGGTCTCTTCAGAATCTTAACTTCTGAATATCTCATTTTTGAATTAGAGTTAGTCTTTGCTTCTGAAGTTTTACCTTCTTCAAGCTCTTTGATTTTCAAAAGAGATTCATTGTATTGAGTTTGAAGTTGGTCAGATTTCTATGTAAGCAAATCAATTTTAGTTTTTATACTTTTGAAATCATTTGACTTGTTTATGTATTGCTTCATAGTGTCTTTAAGAGCTAACAGAAGCTTATCATGAGGAAGTTTAGAAATTACCTCATCAATATCATTAGTATCAGATTCATCATCCATGTCTGATTCATTATCAGAAGATGTTGTAGCCATTAGAGCTATGTTAGCCTCTTCATCATCATCATCTTCATCTGATAACTTCTCAAGATCTTCAAAAGTTGCCATAAGACTTTTCTTCATTCTGTTTTTGAAACTGCCCTTTTTCCCTTTATCATTTGAGCTTAACTCAGGACAATTAGCAATGAAATGACCAGTCTTTTTACAGTTGAAGCAACTATTCTTAGAGCTGTCTTTCTTGTCTTTCAAACTTGAATTTTTGTTTCCATAACTCTTTGAACCAGAACTCTTCCCAGAAGCTTTGTTGTTCTTATATTTGTTCCATTTTCTGAACTTTAAAATTAAAGCAAAAAGTTCCTCATCTGATCCATCCTCCTGTTCATCTACAGAAGATTCCTCAGCATCAGATTCAATAATTTTTGCCTTCAGAGCCTTAGGAGACTTCAAAGTTGCTGGCAAAGCCAATGACTTTGATTTCTTCTTTGGCTCATCAAAAGCTAGTTTCATCTCGTGACTTATGAGTGAACTAGTTAACTCTTCTAGGCTTAAAGTATTGAGATCTTTTGCTTCTTGAATAGCAGTGACTTTTGGTCTCCACTTAGGTGGTAAACACCTCAGAATCTTCTTTACATGATCAGAAGTTGTATAACTCTTCTTTAAGACTCCAAGACTTGAAGGTTCTATGTGGGACAGCATTGTGTGATCTGTGTGTTGCGCGCCAACGCGTGCTATATTTTTGAACAAGATCTTCTAAAGATTCTATGAAGTTTTATGTTTGACCTAGCGTGCTGATCAAGACGCGCATGTTTAATGAGCTGTAAAAGGTGGTCTTGCCTTGGTGTATTTCCATAATTAATATTGATATATTTTTGGAAACAATTTTCTTGCTCATGAAGAATTGTTAGCTAGACCTGTCAACGTCCAAGCTGTGTTTTGAAGCCCAAACCATTGACTGCTCAGTATTATATATATGCAAACACAAACCCTAGTTTTGTGTGTGGAAAACCGTGTGTGTACTAAAGCGTGTGTCTTATGGTTTTAGGTTTTCTTGTTAGTTGTGAGTATTGGTTGTATCTCCCTGATTCAAGTCAAGTACTCTGTGTTTGAGTTGTAATGGTGTACTGCTCCTAATCTTTGAAGTACGGAGTTAGTTGTGTCTTTAGAGTGTGTCTCTTATACAAACAAAAGAACAAGTGAGTGTTTAGCAGTGCTGTCTGTACTGTTAGTAGGAATTGAGACAGGGTCTCATACCTAAGAGTTCCTAGGTAGAGCAGCCATTGGTAGGGTCGTGGTGCAAACACAAGTAGTGAGGCTACGTTGTGCTTTTCACTAGAACTATAATAGTGGAGTTCATTCTTGGATTGGTATCCCCCAGACTAGGGCAAGTTGCGCCGAACTGGGTTAACAAACCTATTGTGTTCTTTATTATTTTGTCACGCTAATTTTACTTTGCTACGTTGCGTTTTATTATTATTGTGTGATAGGTGCTCGGATAAGTGCTCTAACATTGTTCACAGCATCTGTCTGTCTGGTTGCCAAAATTTCATGAAGAACAATGTGCGCACATCATACAAGTCCGGAACTTTGATCATATTTACGCGCCATATCCTTTCTTGAAGATTTGTTTTGTTTTTGCCTCGCTTGCTTGTGGGCTAAGTCGCGCGCGTTCCATGAACCATCAGGGTTACTTGTTAACCTAATTTTATTTGTAAAAAGTATTTTCCAATTATGGAAATATTTTATATGGTTCAAATTTATGTTTCTTGGGACAGAATTCTTACAAGACTTACTTGAAGCCCAAGACACGTCTGAAGACCTGTGCTACTCAGAAGACTATATATATGTGTGAAGACTAAACCTAATATTTATTCAAGCCGTCATTCAAGATTAGAGTTTTTAGGGTTTGAGTCTTTTGTGTTCTTGTGTTCTTGTTATTTGTGAGCCTTTGCTTGTGTCACCTAGATGCTTGCATAAGGACTGGGTTATTGAGTTGTAATCCGAAGCTTTTAAGCAAGGAATATTGTTCACTACTCTAAGCTGTGAAGTACGAGTAGTGTAGTATTGTTTGGGGAGTATTCTCTAAATCTATTGATTGTAATTGTTATAGAGTGGAAGTGATTAGGTGACGTTGCACTGAACTGGATTAACAATTTCCTTGAGTTGTTTATTGCTTTCATTATTTATTGCTTTATTACTTGTCTGTAAGGTTGGTTAATGTGCGCACATCTTACCGCACATTAGGTTGTCTGATTATCATTTATAAGCAGTACACCAGAATTTCAAACATCAAGAGTCCTTGTAATACTACATATGGATTTGATGGGACCTATGCAAGTTGAAAGCCTAGGTGGTACAAAGTATGCCTTTGTTATTGTTGATGATTTCTCCAGATACACATGGATCACCTTTATTAAAGAAAAATCTGACACCTTTTATAAGTTTAAAGATATTTGTTTACATCTTCAAAGAGAGAAGGAGGTTAGCATAGTCAGAATCAGAAGTGACCATGGGAAAGAATTTGAGAATGGTAAGTTCTCTGAGTTTTGCACTGCTGAAGGAATATTTCATGAGTTTTCTGCACCTATTACTCCACAGCAAAATGGTATAGTTGAAAGAAAGAACAGAACATTGCAAGAATTAGCTAGAGTCATGTTACATGCCAAGAAGTTACATTTCTATTTCTGGGCTGAAGCCATGAATACAGCCTGTTACATCCATAACAGAGTTACATTGAGAAAAGGTACATCCACTACCTTATATGAATTATGGAAGGACAGAAAGCCAACAGTAAAACACTTCCATGTGTTTGGTAGCAAATGTTATATCCTAGCTGATAGAGAGCCAAGAAGGAAGATGGATGCTAAAAGTGATGAAGGAATTTTTCTGGGTTATTCAAATAACAGCAGAGCCTATAGAGTGTTCAATTCTAGAACCAGAACAATGATATAGTCTATTAATGTTGTGATAGGCGACTGTGGTAAAGATGCTGTGCCACATGATAGCACATCTGACTCAGTACGTGACACTCAGGGGGAGACAAAAGATGTAGACACAAATGTAGAAGAATCTGAAGAGAGTAGTTCAGAGAATAATTCTCCCAACAAAGGGTCATCTATCAGAATACAGAAGAACCATCCTATAGATCAAGTCATTGGAGATCCAAATCAAGGGATAACCACTAGAAGGAGATATAGTGAGGTGTCAAATTCCTGTTTTATATCAAATTTTGAGCCTAAGAATGTCAAGGAGGCTTTGACTGATGAGTTCTGGATAAATGCTATGCAAGAAGAATTAACTCAATTCAAAAGGAGTGATGTGTGGGACTTAGTTTCTAGACTAGAGAATGTGAATGTCATAGGAACAAAGTGGGTGTTCAAGAACAAGTGAGATGAAAATGGTACTATCACAAGGAACAAAGCCAGACTTGTTGCTCAAGGTTATGCTCAGATTGAAGGAGTAGATTTTGGTGAGACTTTTGCACCTGTAGCTAGGTTGGAATCCATAAGGTTGTTATTAGGAATAGCATGCATCCTCAAATTTAAGCTATATCAAATGGATGTCAAGAATGCGTTCCTTAATGGATATTTAAATGAATTCATCTATGTGGAACAGCCTAAAGGTTTCATTGATCCAAGTGGTCCAAATCATGTCTACAAAATGAAGAAAGCTCTATATGGGTTGAAGCAAGCTCTTATGGCTTGGTATGATAGACTTACTGAATTCTTGGTAACTAATGGCTACAAAAAGGGAGGCAATGACAAAACTTTGTTTGTAAAAGATGAAAGAGGAAAGCTAATGATTGCACAAATCTATGTTGAGGACATAGTGTTTGGTGGAATGTCTGACCAGATGGTGGAGCATTTTGTTCAGCAAATGCAATCTGAATTTGAGATGAGTCTTGTAGGTGAGCTAAATTTCTTTCTTGGTCTTCAAGTGAGACAGATGGAAGACACTATTTTTATCTCCCAAAGCAAATATGCTAAAGGTATTGTCAAGAAATTTGGTATGGAGAATGCTACTCCTAAAAGAACTCCAGCTCCCACACATGTGAAACTATCAAAGGTTGAAAAAGGTGTAGATGTTGATCAAAGTATGTACAGGAGCATGATAGAAAGTATCCTATATCTCACTGCAAATAGGCCAGATATTACATTTGCAGTTGGAGTATGTGCTAGGTACCAAGCTGAGCCAAAGATGAGTCATCTGACTCAGGTAAAGAGGATCTTGAAATATGTCAATCTTACTAGTGATTATGGAATTCTATATACCCATGGGAATAATACTTTGTTGATTGGGTACTATGATGCTGACTAGGCTGGAAGTGCTGATGATAGGAAGATTACTTCTGGTGGATGTTTCTTTCTAGGCAACAATCTCATATCATGGTTTAGTAAGAAGAAAAATTGTGTTTCCTTATCCACAGTTGATGCTGAGTATATAGCTGCTGGAAGTAGCTGTGCTCAATTAGTTTAGATGAGACAGATGCTGAGTGAGTACAATGTCAAGCAAGATGCTATGACATTATTCTGTGACAACCAGAGTGCAATTAATATTTCTAAAAATCATATACAACACAGCAGGACCAAGCACATTGACATTAGACATCATTTTATTAGAGATTTAGTTGAAGAAAAAGTCATCACTCTTGAGCATGTTGCAACTAAAGAGCAAGTAGCAGATATTTTTACTAAAGCCCTTGACACTACACAATTTGAAAAATTAAGAGGGAAGTTAGGTATCTGCCAGATTGAGCAGTTAATTTATTGGAGGCGTGCAACAGTTACATTTCTATATCATAACCGTTTATTGCACGCAAGTCTAGGAAGCCACTCTCCAACTTCCTCAAGTGTTATTCTTACACATTACAACTTTACTTTTTCATACTCTCAACTTCTCAACTTCTCTCTTACCCGTTTCATCAACATTCAAAGTTTTCTCTTCTCTCGCTCACTCAAACAAATTATCATCACCATGTCTGATTCAACTTCTCCATCCACAATGCAAGATCAATCCACCAATCTTCCATCCGATCCTATTTTTGATCCTATCACTCAACAAGTGGATCCGGCGACAGTTATTACTGATGCTCAACCTATTGCTATGGTTTCTAGTACAGGTGTGGTCACACGAAGTACTAAAGTACCGGTGTCGAGGAAAAGAGTACCAGAAAAGTCTCTTCGTCTTCTGTGAAGAATAAGGGTTCAAAATCAAAAGGTTATACATCCAAACCCTCTACTGTTCAGCGTGTAGGATTAAGCATGCATGATCTTTACTGTAAGGAAAATCCATTTATATCAACGGTTGTGGAACCAAATGCTAGTGAATCTAAAAATGTTGAAGATAGTGTTATTGAAACCCTAGGTTATGATAATCCTAAGGTAGATGATAATTTGATTGATAAAAAGACCAATTCGTTTGCTGAGAAACTTGTGGAAACTAAGAAAAATTTGGTTGATAATCTTGTTGCTGAGAAATCAGCTATGTTTACTGTGAAGCAGACAGATGCTCAAGCATCTTTGGCACAAGCAAATATTGAGACCACTGTGGTCCCAAACACTCCTGCTTCTGAGAGTTTTCATGAAGAAGGTTCCCTTGAGCTTCAAACTGCAGAATTTGAGACTCAGCATGCTGAGAGTCCTGACTATGAAAGTTTGTTACAAGATGATGTGGTTCTGGTAGAAGATGATAAACCAGAAGATAATATTGTGGAGGAAACTCCTGTTACTGGTGTAGCTCGTAGGACAAGGAGCAAATCTAACCAGAGTACACCTACTGTGGTTGAAAGTGCCTAAGAGGGCAAGAAGAAGAAAGCTGATACTGGGAAGAAGCCCATGTATGGTCCCCCTAAGGGTTGGAGCAAGGTTGTGCCCCAATCTGCTTCAGGGAAGAAGAGTTTGAAGAGAAAGGATCCACCCACAAGTGATTATGACTTTGAGGTTGCTGAGACAGATGCTGCCACTTCTTGCAAAGCATCTAGGAAGACAATTAAGGGTATGAAAGTACCTCTATCTATACCTCTAGCACCTTTGGATAATGTGTCTTTTCATCTGGAAAATGGTTTTGCTAGATGGAAGTTTATTTACCACAGAAGGCTGGCTCTGGAAAGAAATCTAAAAGAGGATGTGTTTCAATGTAAAGAGCTTGTGGATTTGCTAACTCATGCTGGGCTGAAGAAGACTGTGAAGAATTTAGGATTCTGTTATGACAAGTTGGTTAGGGAATTTTTGGTAAATATATCTAAAGATTGTGATGATGCTAGGAATCCTGAGTATAGGAAGGTTTTTGTTAGGGGCAAGTGTGTGAATTTCTCTCCTCTGGTCATAAATGAATATCTTGAAAGGTTTATTGAGGAGACTCTTGAGTTGGAGGTGACTGATGACACCATCTACAAAGCTATCATAGGTAATAAGGTCAAGCATTGGCCTAAACATTTATCCTCTGCTACGCTCTCCCCACTGTATGCTGTGTTGAACAAAATCGCTGCTTCAAATTGGACTCCAACCACTCATTCCAATTCGGTTGCTACTGGTTTGGCCAAGTTTATCTATTCTGTTTGTACTAAAAATGCTTTTGACTATGGAGCTTATATTTATTATCAAGTTCTGGAGCATGCCAAGTCCTATGCTATCAAGTTTCCTATTGCTTTTCCAACTCTGCTATGTGGTATTATTCTCCAACAAAATCCAAATATTTTGGTTGGGACTGATGATCCCTGCAAAAGGCCAAGTCCTTTGTCTGTGGATTGTAGGTTGCTGACTATGTCAAATGCTGCTGATGAAGTTGGTACTTATGTCCGGTCATCTGGTGTGCTCAGCAGGAAACAAATGATTCCTGATCTTACTAAGACCAGTATGGCTCTTGAGGCCAGAAAGTTGAAGATTGACAAGGTCATTGCAGCTTTAAAGGCTGAAGAGGAAGCTGAGGGTGCTGATAATGAGGAAGTTCAGGAAGAAGAAGGAGGAAAAGAAGATTGACTCTGATATTTGTTTCTTTGATTTTCTTTTTCATGTTTTGTTATATCCTGGATTTCTAATGCACCTCTGTGTGCTTATGGTCTGTAATATGCACAATGTGATATTTTCTTGCTATGGATACTACTCTATTTCTGCATTTTATATGCATGGTTTATGTTTGCCAGAATTTGTAGCTAAAAAGGGGGAGTAGTAGTTCGTTTAGTTCGTTTGTTGAAGCTCTAATATGTAGCTCTATGTAGCTCTGATACGTTTTCTTGAAGATGTGACAGATGCACTGACATTTGTACTATGGTGGTGTGTGTGCGTATCTTGAGGGGGAGTAAATATCTTATAATATGTTCGCATGTTTGTACGCATATGTTTTGAGGGGGAGTTTATCTACTCTGCTTGTGGAAATTTATTTTTTCCAAAGGCATTTATTTCCTCTCTCTATGAACTCACTATGTGAGAGGCTGTTTTCTTTAAGGCTGGATATGTTCTCTTCTAGTGATTGCCTCTGATTCTACGTGTAAGTTTTTCTTAACCATAGAGTCATTCTGAAAGTGTTCTCACTATCTATTGTGTTTCTTATGCCTATGGTGGTTGAAGGAAAATTATGTTTTATCTCTCCAAGAATTGGCTTTCAAATGTTTTAGCCAAAATTTTGCCAAAGGGGGAGATTGTTGAGTTTTGAAGATTGGCTACAATTATGCAAAAACATATATTAGCCAGATCTGTGGTCAGTTGCTTATGATCACTGATGATTGGTCAGATGCTGTAGCATATGGACAACATTGCGTGATGCGCCAGCTCGCGCCAGCTCGCGCGTTTATTATTTTATGCAATCTTTTACAAGATTCGCTTTGATTTTTTCTTTTAACCTTACTTGGTGATTAAGTCACATGTTTCTGAAGAAGTCTAAGGCGGTCAAGCCTAGATTTATTTTAGAAGGTGATATTGATTTGTTTTTGAAGAAGATTTCTTGTTCTAGAAGATTCAAGACTTGTGCTACTCTAGTAGTATAAATATATGTAATGACAGACCCTAAAAGTTAAGCTAAACTGTGTGTGTTCTCAAAGCGTGTGTTTAAAGTTTAGTCTTCTTTATTGTTTATTTGTTTGTGAGCCTTGCATGCGTCGTAACTGATTCAAGTAAAGGACGTGTTTGTTAGAATTGTAATTGTGCTTCTCCTAAGCCTTTAGGTTCGGAGTAAGTTTGAGTTGGAAGAGTGTGTCTCTTGTCCAAAGAAAACATATCAAAGTAAGAAAAGTAAAAGCAACGCTGAGTGTGTTGTTTAGGTTAGGAGTTGAGACGAGGTCTCATATTTAGGAGTTCCTAGGTAGGGCTGTCATGGGGTAGGGTCTAGGTGGAAGACAAGTAGTGTGGCTACGTTGGTCCTTACACTAGAACTATTATAGTGAGTTTACTCCTGGATTGGTATCCTCCAGATTATGGCAAGTTGCGCCGAACTAGGTTAACAAAACTACTGTGTTATTTACTTTTCCGCTGCTTTTAATTACGTTTTTAATTGTGTGTTTGTCCTGAGCTAGACACGCGCTCGAACAGTTGTGCTTACATTGTTCACGACGTTTGTCTGTCTGGTAGCCAGAATTACACAAGTAAATTTCTCAAAGTGGGAGGAATTCATGATTGTCTTTGGATCTACTACTAGCTAACAAGGATCTATAACTTTAATAAAGCAAGAAAAAAAACAAAAGTTTTAACCTCAAGAACCTAATCCAAAATATTCTTCAAACTCTATGAGTTTGGCTAACTAAGAGAAAGGAAGAGGTTTAGTTACTGTTGAGTTTGTTGAGAAACCGTTAGAGATTCACATAGAAAGTTGAAAGATAGATGAAAGAAGGAATAAATGAATAAAAAAATGTAAATTCTCATTAATTGGTAAAGTGATGAGTACAATCCTTTTATAGTTTCACACTTACAGTAACTACTATGTAACACTACAAGAAAATCACATTTTAGAGTCAGATTTTAGCGTCAGCCCGCGACACCGACGCTATTAGCGTCGGTTTAGCGTCAGCTTAACCCACTCTACACGTGTTTATTTTTTGAATTTGATTTTTATACATTTAGCGTCGGCTAGTCCGACTTTATATTATAATAAGTCAGACGCTTTATTTTAGAAAATTACGTAGAGTCGGCCCTTCCGACACTAATTGTTTTTATTGGTAAATAAATAAATAAAATTCATTTTTATCCTTCCATTATAATCAAAAAACTCTTTCAATCCTATTTCTCACTTACAAAAAAACACCTTCAATTTTTTCCCCCTACTTCCTTCACTCTCCTTCGCTCACAAAAAATCCTAACTATTCATCCATTCTCACTGTCGTTCTCCAGAAATTTGATATTCGTTCATCCTCGTTCGCTCTCCTACTCCCTCGTTTTCAACGTCGTTTAAGTAACTCTTGGCCCTTGTTTTGCACTCACACATTATATACAAATTAAGGTTCAAGTCTCTTTTGGGTGAGTGTATTTATGGTTTTTTGTTTTATTGTCTTCTTTTTTATACTTTCGTTGCTGTAAAAATTCTATTGATGAATTTTATTCTTGTGGTTTAATGAAATTTTAGGGTTTTTCTTTTCTTGTAATTTTGGGGGAAAATGTGTCACTTTCCAAAACCTCATAAAGAAGTTTTGGTTGATAATAATGAGGAGATGTAGGTTGATTAAGCTTGATGTTTGGTAAGTTTCGATTTTACTGATGATATTCATTATTGATAGTATCTACAACTAATTTTTAATTTCTGGAAATTTAAACAAATGATACCCCTATATTGATTGAACATAAGTTTATTTATATTTTTTATATTTTGAATTTTGACAAGTGAAATACTATAAGAATATGACAATAAGATGGAAGATTTGTCTAAGAAAATTCTAAACCATGTATTGATAAGCTTAGGGGATGATTGATGATACTAAGAACAAGTTGTATGATTCTGAGTTCAAGAGTTGTCATGGTTACTTAAGGATAAACAATTAGTCATTGAATGTCTTAATATCAATATGCCAATTGGAATTAAAAAGTATATTTGATTACTTCTGCTCTATCATTGTTATTGTTAGTCAAGAAGAAAAGAAACTATTTGAAGTTGTACCAACAATGAGAGATGAAAACTTGAAGAAAAACAAGGTTTGAAATCAATGCTAGCTGGTTTTTCTTCAATTTTATTTGCATTTGTGTTATGTTATGTTATGTATCGGTGTTTTTCATTAGTTTCTATTCTACTAATATACAACCGTATAATTGGATGGTATTTAATATGTTGGCATTAAGGAGCTTGTGATATAACCATTGTTGTTGTTATCATATACATGTTGCTGCCACTATTATCCTTTTTTTGTTAATAGTAAAGATTCAAACGAAATGCATAGCCAAGAGATAGTTACTACTTTCCACTTCAATTTGTTTGGCCTCATGGAATTAGATGGAAATAAAGGACAATATTTCCTTATTCTTTTTCTAGAATCCATTAGTTTATTGAGATTTTACTTGTTGTCGCGCCTCAAAAAACGCACGAGCGTATACGCGCTCGGAATGACACAGAGTCGCCACCAAATTTTATTTATTAAGGGAAAATATCGATAAAACCCTTTGGCTAAATGGAAAGACGGCCATCGCAACCGTTTCCAGGTTCGGGAGTCGATTATGCGAGTGGAAGGTATTAGCACTCCTCACATCCGTTGTACTCAACGGGAACGTTCTTATTAATTTTAGGGTATGAAGAGTGTTTTAAAGTTTGCTTGCTTATTATTTTTTTATTTATTGCATTTATTATAAGTGGGGGATTTTTAGTTTTTTATAATTGGGCTCGACAGGATGTTGAATCCTGCTCCTACGTATTCTCAAGTGCAATGAGAAATCAGAGCTTCGTAGTTTAGGTGTCAATGTTGTTGGTTGGTGTTTTTTAGAGAACTATGTTTAGGTCGCATTCTAGCAGTTAAACGTATGACTTGTATGCTCGCATGTTGGAGGCTTAAGTGCTTGTTTGTATTGCGTTAGAATGGATAAACATAGTTCTTTTATGAAAATAGTTTTGTTTGATTATTATGATTTGATTTGAAAAAAAGGTTTTTAATATGTTGAGTGATTTTTAATGTTTTTATTTGAAAAAAATCTTTAAGGAAGGGGATTATCTAAATTAGAGATATACACTAAGAATTTAGATAACCAGATAAGAAAAGGTATACACCAGATCTCCTCATTCTTTTTAAGTTATTATAGTGTTTTTTATTTAAAAAAAGGGACGATTATCTAATCATAAGATATACACCAAGAAACTAGACAAACGGAGAAGAAGAGGCATACGCCAAACCGTCAAGTTTATTTGATTTGTAATTATATTGTTTAGAGTTTTTTAGAAGGATGACGATTATTTAAATCGCAAGGTATACACCAAGAAATTTAAATAACCGAAGAGGAAGAGGCATATGCCAAGCCGTCTCATTTTTCGTCCAACTTGTTATTTTTGACAAAATAATTCTTTTATATTAAATTAATTACCTAAAAACAAACTTATTATTGATGATGTTTATTTTTGTTGTTAAGAGAGTTCATCTAAGAATAAACGCATATGTACATACATGACACCTATTTTACATGACTAAGCACATAATTAATTAAGTAAAACATGATAAATAAAAGAATACACGTATGCACACATAGAAGACCAAATACGGGAATAAAAGAACAAACAAAATCAAACGCACACAGAGAGACAAAATACAGAAACAAAGGGCTATGTTGCCGTGAGAAAGAGAAAGAACCAGTCGAAAGGAGAGGAAGGCCTGATGTTGCGATTCTGTTTGTAGGGATGTGGTCGTCAGTCGCGCAGGTAACGGCGGTGATGCAAGAGCGATGGCGATAACGATAAATAGCGGGGAGAGATTCGAGAAAGCGATTTTGCTTTGTAACGGCGCAGCGGAGAACGACGGCGACTGTGGCTTGACTTGGAATTTGTGATTTCCTTCTCCTTTGTTCGCTTGATTTCTATTTCTGATTTGTTGTATGATTTATGATTGAAGGTGATGAAACCCGGCAGCAGTAATAGCAACACATAAGTGTTGTTATTCTTGAATAGTTTTGGTTTGCAATTTATGTGCTGGGTTCTTTCTCAGATTTTTCGTTTTGTTTTTTGATCAGATTTTGTCCTTGGATTTTCCTGTCTCCCCCCCCCCCCCCCCCCCCCCCCCCTTAAAGTGAATTGAACTTGTGTATTTATATTAGTGAGTTCAGATTTGTTTGTTGCTATTTTTCGGGTGGAATTGGATAGAGTTTGTTGTAAATCCTCCCCTTTTTCTACTGAATTTGTTGTTAATCAGATTGTGATGAAAGATTTGTTTTCTTTGCTATTTGTTTGCTGCGTTTTTTTCTGTTTTGGTTCAGATAGAGTTACTGTTTTTGTTCTCTCTTTTTTGGTTTATTTACCTTTTTTTGTATTTTTTGGTACTTTACCTTTTTTATTTTTGTAGATAATAGTAATAATAATAAAAAAAATGCAAAAAGAAAATTTAAATAAAACAGAAAACACCATAAATAAAATTGAAATTCCTGACAATCAGTAGTACGATGCTTTAGCAATTGCTACAAGTGTTTGTTAACCCAGTTCGGCGCAACTGCCTTAGTCTGGGAGATACCAATCCAGAAAGGAAATCCACTAAGTAAAACGAATTCAAAGTCAAACTCCTCGTTTGCACTTCTCACTTCCTAACTACCCGTTTAGACTTTTACCTAACAACTCTTAGATATGAGAACCTCAGCTCACTTCCTCTCAGTTTGAAGACTTCCACGCAAACAACCTCTGGTTCACTGATCTTCGCACCGGCATTAAGTTTAATACATAAACACTTAGATGAGAACACTCTCAAACAAAGAAACAAACTCCGTACCTAAAGGCTTAAGAGCAATCTCACAATCAACAATACAAACACCCTACGTCCTTAACATGTATCAACGTGACACAAGAAAGGCTCACAAGTTCACTACTTAACATATAAAACAATGCACACTTTAGTGAACAATAAAACAACCAACTCCGTACTTCATAGTTTAAGAGTGGTACACGAGAACAACTAACTCCGTACTTCACAGTTTAAGAGTGGTACACAAACAACTCCATACTTAAAAGGTTAGGAGTGCACACGTTAAAGCACAAGGCTTTAACCACGAAACCCTAAAACCCTAAAGACTACATCTTGTAAATATTGGCTTCGCTCCTTTTAGGTTTTGCATCTTCCAATATATATAATCAGTGAGAATGTGTTGGACAAGATACATGGGCTTTAGAATCCAGCTGGTCCAAAAAGAAATCTTGCAAATATATTTTAGAACCATATAATATGTTTCCATAAAGGATAAACATATTTTATGAAACAATCAGGGCAAACCGCCACCTCCTGAAACTTCTACACACAGCTTGGCTTGTTCCTAAAGAATAGGAGTCTTCAAAAATATATCCAATAAAAATAAACCAATTCCTAAAATATAGGAGTTATATTTTATAATTAAATCTTCACACAAGAGATGACTTGTGACACAAGGCGCGCTCTGTCGTGCCAGCTATACTTGGTAAATATATTTTTAAAACAAATCTTTTCAAGATATCTTCCAAGAAAATAAAAACGCGCACGCGCCTAAGCTCCAGGGCTCAACATACTCAGATGCTTGAGCATGTCCTAGAGCATCTGGTCCAACATCTGGCTAGTTAGTGTTTTAGCAAAAATGATGCCAATACAAAAACACCAACAATCTCCCCCTTTGGCAAATTTTTGGCTAAAACAATCTTAGGCCATATGTGAATTCCAGAGAGATATACATAGCACACTCCTTCTAATCAATCAAAACATAGCAACTTTGAAGGAGAACAAGCAACATCTTCACATAGTAAATTTCCAATAAAAGTGCTTAAAGATAAGCTTCAACATCTGATATAGCATTATCATGAAAGCATAAGCATAACACTCTCCTTCAACATCAGCACTCCCTCTGAGAACAATACCTCATGCATATCATAAAGAAACAACTCTCCCCCTAAATACATGACAGAGCAACATAAACTACTCCATATCACCATATAGAAAGATGTATCAACATCAAATAGAACATTAGGCATATCAGCCAATATCAACTAACTTCTCCCCCTTTTTAGCCACAAATATTGCCAAACTTCATATGAGAATTTGAAATAGGCATATACAAGAGTAGCATAAACATCCAAAGAGCACAAGACGAGAAAACATTAAGAAAACATGCTCATAAACCTGCTTTGCAATTTCACATTACACCATAGAACACTTGCGACCAGATCATAGTATCTCCATTTATCAGCATACTTAGATAACCACAACTGCACAATCCAATATAATACATTCCTACTCCATGTAACATGCTGCAGCATCAGCAAGCACATCATGCAACTAACATCATAACAAGTAACAACTAACAAGATCATGAAGTAATTACTACTACTCCCTCTTTTTAGATAAAAAAATAGCACGTCATACCAGAACATCTCAGAGGTAAAAGGCTAGCATTTTCGCATAGCTAAGAACCAGAAGATATCATAGCATTGAGAAGAGTATGGATAATGCATAAAGTGCAGAGTTATGATTCTACATAGTCAGTGATAGGCACCTCTATCATAGAATGTGAACTTCCTTTCATACTTAGAACCTTGCGTACTACAGTAGTAGACGAATTTCTTGTTGTTGAGAAAATGATAATGATTAGAAGA
The DNA here is from genome assembly GCA_951804385.1 of Trifolium dubium. Classification (NCBI taxonomy): domain Eukaryota; kingdom Viridiplantae; phylum Streptophyta; class Magnoliopsida; order Fabales; family Fabaceae; genus Trifolium; species Trifolium dubium. The sequence goes on from OX638066.1 coordinate 19,289,475, forward strand.
TGGAGAATAATGATGTAGATATGAAAACCAGCTTCTCCTAAAACAGTGTGCATCGTAAAGGATCATGTACAAGTTACCCATATTGCTATGATTGTGACCCTTCTTTCATTTCATCATACTTGCTTCAGAGTGAAATATTGTAGAGATCCTCTTTCAATATAAAATTCTTCCTCTCATCAGAATATTCATTTTCAACCAATCTTCTCATACAGCAACAACATGCAACGTGAAAATGAAATACCTTACAAAGAACACCATGTCATCTTAGATACTCCATAGTGTAACTATCTCATGATTAGCAACAACATAAGTTTCTTCAAGTTCCAAAGCTTTGCAGGTTTCTTTCAACCCAGCTATCATATCCTTTCTTGACATATGTCTAGCTGCAATTTTCTTAGATGTTCCAACAATGTCTGAAGCATGATTCTCGCTGAATAGCTTGTGGTGCAGAATAAGTGGAGAATCACTCTTCGTAGCATGATCATCAATCAAACCAGTACCAGTAAAGTATCATCAAATATATTACCATGTTAGCATAAAGTCCCTCAATATGCCAGATCAGCAGATAAGCATAAGGACTTACTACTTCTCATGTATACTTGCACTTCATAGACCAAAACTTTAGGCAAAACGTTGTCATGGGTAGTATTTCAAACTTCATTCAATTTGAACAATGTGATAACAATAGAATTTTTTCATAACATAGCTATTCATTACCAGCACCATTCATTACCAACACCATTCTTCAATTATCAGAGTTATATTGGTGCGCCAAAAATTAGTCGTCCATCATGCAGTCATTCACATACTATTGTAGAGTTAACAACAATTTAAATGACAAGACTAATGAGGATTCTGGAAGGATCATACATATCAATATTATCCAGGAGAAATTTCAACCACAGAATCTTCGACAAAAGTCAATTTTGACCAACATGCATAATAGAATAATCTTCAAATCAACATCAATACACAACTAAAAAGATAGGACATTACTTGAATGCTTTGGCCAACACTATATCAGAGGCATGCACAGCGGATATAAGAACAATTAGCCTCATAGAGTATGAATAGAGAGAATTAACCTCTCACAGTGGATTCCCAGATGAAAACAGAAGCTTCAAGACAAATCAAGCTTAAGGACTAGGAAAAATAAATTCCTCCCCCTTAACTCATGCAATCAGCAAAATGTAGTAGAAACTAATTCTACTTAGTCATCATCACACAACATGCATCATCACACAAGATGCATATACTCCCCCTCAAAATAAGCACAATCACTCCACTCATAGATAGATAGGCAAGAGACATATACTACACATAATATTCCCCTGCAGATAATCAACAGGTAGATAGGAGTTAAACAGATAAGGGATAAAACAAAGCATACTTCACTCCCCCTGTCTTCATGGCAGATAGCTATAGCAGAAAGCATAGCAATCACAGAAATCATAGCAGGCATACATGCAATAAACTTCAAAGGAATAATCTTCAACCTTCAAGAAACCAGACTACTAACTACTAATATGGTATCAGAATAATAAACTTCAAACTTCAACTTCAGTAGCACAACTAATAATACTCCCTTTCACTTCATGAACATATAAGCAGGAGCCATGGTTAGAGGAACATAACCACATGGTGCATATTACAACCAAGTGCACAAGCAGATGCATAGAAAAACCAGGGCTTAACCCATAAAAGCAACATACCATCAGATGCAAGATGTCATAATTAACACATAAGATGAAGAGTCAGCAGTATCCTTAGAGTCTTCCACCACCAAATCATCACCTCTGTCATCATGAGCAATCAACTCAGTTTCTAGAGTTTGAATAACACTATCCACCAAGAATTTCTTGTCATCCAGAACTTTACTCACAATCTTGAGATCAGCAATCATTTGCTGTCTGCTGAGCATAGCAGATTTGCCTTTGGCAGATGCTAGGGTAATATCTGCAGCATATGATTTTTCCAAAAACCTAGAGTCTAAAGTAATGTTTGACTCTCTCTTAGCAGCCTCATTAGTAGGAAAACACAGCTCAGGAAATTGTTGCAGTATGATATCACAGAGCAAAGTGGGAAAAGCAATAGGAATTTTTGTTGCATTGGTCTTCCTATGAGCTATAGTTTGATAATAGATAAAATCACCAAAGTTAAAAACAGATTTTGTACCTATAGCATAGATGAACTTGCTCAATCCTCTGGACACATCATTAGAATGGGTAGTTGGCACCCAATTAGCAGCTGCAATCTTGTTAAGAATAGCGTACTTTGTAGATAACTTAGCAGCAGACAAATTGCTCTTCATAGGCCACTCCTTGACCAGATCACCTGTGAGGGTTTTGTAGATCTGATTCTGAGTTACCTCCAACTCAGCTACCTCTTCAGCACTCCTGCCTAGGTATTCATTGATTACTGCAGGTGAGAAATTAACACATTTGCCACGCACATAAACCTGCCTATATTTAGGACTCATACGATCATCACAGTCAGTTCCTATGTTCACAATGAATTCTCTGACCAGCTTCACATAGCATTTACCCAACCCTTTCACAGTCTTCATTAACCCGACAGCTTCAACAACATCCATGAGCTCTTGAATATTCAACAAATCAGGGTGTAGATTCCTCTCAACAACTACCCTTCTTTCATAGATAAACTTCCATCTAGAGGCACCTTCCTCATGGTGAAAAGACACATTGTCTAGAGGAACAGATGGTACACTCTTAGCTCTTTTCTTCCCTATATCAATTGGCTTGTCAGATGTGCCAGCATCCTCTACAACATCTTCTTCAACAACAAAGTCACTGTCATCAGATGACTCATGCTTTCACTTTAGAGCCTTCTTCTTAGGCTCAGCATTTGGAATGTGTTTTCTCTTTGTTCTGCCAGGGCCATACCTCACTGGCTTCAATCCATCAGCAGCTTTGGATTTCTTTGTTGACATTGGTGGTGGTGTAGGTTCTCTTTTAGATCTACTCCTTAACCTCCCAGCAATGCTAGGTCCAGGAGCCTTCTCCACCATTTTGTCCACAGCTGACAAAATCTCAACATCAGGTTCCTTGTTCTGTGAACCTGTTTGGTGATCAGACAGAGTGTGATCATCCACTTCCACTTCAGCAGTCTTCATGCTCTCATCATTCTGAGAGACTTCAATAGTATCACCAAACACAACATCATCTGCATTCTTTGCAGTGTTTGAGACATCAAATGCTCTAGCATCCGTTACATCATCAACATTTTCAGGAAGGTTAGTACCTTCATGATACTCAGCCTCTTCAGAGGCAATAGCAGTTGGATCATCTTCTTGTGTTGTCTCCAGCACAACATTCAATGTGGTCTTTGTGATAGCACCACCATCAACAACAACATCATCAGAATCATCTAATCCTAGGGTTTGAGATTCTTGTACTATCTCAATAGGAGAATCAATACCCTTTTTATCCAAATCTTCTACATATATGGATTCTATCATAGCATTTATTATGGAATTAAAGACTTTGTACGCTATGTTATAGATAGAGTAACCGAGAGTAATTATACCAGAGGAGCAGAAATCAGAGAACTTGACATCTTTAAATTTCTTCCCACGGTCACTTATGATCCTTACAAACACATTTTCATTCTTTCTCTTTCCAAGACTTTCAACTTTCAAAGAACCCATCACATAAGTTTTTTGGTCAGATGTTACAACATTATCTGAGACATGTGTCCCTTCATATATTCTACAGTGCAACTTGAGAGGAGATTCCCTCTTACTGGCAACATCAGAGCCGATCAAAATATCAAGATGCTGATCAGGAATAATATCACAGAGCAGCGTGGGAAATTCTATTAGCATCTTCACATTCAAACACTTAACATACTTTACGGTTTGATCAACCACATAAGTGTCAAAGTCATAGGAGGTCTTACTACCAACAATATAAAGAGACTTGTCCAGACCTGTAGCTATGTCAAAACTGTGAGAAGTGAACATCAAGTTGATAGCTCCATTCCTGTTCAAAATTGCATATTTCACCGTGAGCTTATTAGATGACAACTTGCCCTTCTTTGGCCAAACTTTGACCTGATTACCAGTGATGGTCTTGCATATGGCATTGTCATTAACATCATCATCTAATATACCTTGGACAATTTCAGCATTTTATCCAAATTGATCCAAGGATGTTTCAACATCCAACATGGCATAGTGCTTGACATTGGACCTTTGATTCTTTTCAATTCTTATTAACATGTTCTTGAATTCTCTTCCAAGAATTGAATATGAAATACTTTCCTCAGTGTCCACAAAATATGTCCTATTAACCAATCCTCCTTCCTTGTCCATATTGCCAGAAAATACTTTCCCCTTGATCTCACTCTTTAAAAACCAGAACAGGTAGAGTGACCTGCTCTGATACCAATTGAAATTCCTGGCAAACAGTAGTACGATGCTTTAGTAATTGCTACAACATCTACGCACAGAACAGATAACATAAAAATATTAAAGGACATAAACATAAATAACACAAGTGTTTGTTAACCCAGTTCGGCGCAACTGCCCTAGTCTGGGGGATACCAATCTAGGAAGGAAATCCACTAAGTAAAACGAATTCAAAGTCAAACTCCTCGTTTGCACTTCTCACTTCCTAACTACCCGTTTAGACTTCTACCTAGGAACTCCTAGATATGAGAACCTCTGCTCACTTCCTCTCAGTTTGAAGACTTCCACGCAAACAACCTCTGGTTCACTGATCTTCGCACCGGCATTAAGTTTAATACATAAACACTTAGATGAGAACACTCTCAAACAAAGAAACAAACTACGTACCTAAAGGCTTAAGAGCAATCTCACAATCAACAATACAAACACCCTACGTCCTTAACATATATCAACGTGACACAAGAAAGGCTCACAAGTTCACTACTTAACATATAAAACAATGCACACTTTAGTGAACACCAAAACAACCAACTCCGTACTTCATAGTTTAAGAGTGGTACACGAGAACAACCAACTTCGTACTTCACAGTTTAAGAGTGGTACACAAACAACTCCATACTTAAAAGCTTAGGAGTGAACACGTTAAAGCACAAGGCTTTAACCACGACACCCTAAAACCCTAAAGACTACATCTTGTAAATATTGGCTTCGCTCCTTTTAGGTTTTGCATCTTACAATATATATAATCAGTGAGAATGTGTTGGACAAGATACATGGGCTTTAGAATCCAGCTGGTCCAAAAAGAAATCTTGCAAATATATTTTAGAACCATATAATATGTTTCCATAAAGGATAAACATATTTTATGAAACAATCAGGGCAAACCGCCACCTCCTGAAAGTTCTACACACAGCTTGGCTTGTTCCTAAAGAATAGGAGTCTTCAAAAATATATCCAATAAAAATAAACCAATTCCTAAAATATAGGAGTTATATTTTAGAATTAAATCTTGACACAAGGCACGCTCTGTCGTGCCAGCTATACTTGGTAAATATATTTTTAAAACAAATCTTTTCAAGATATCTTCCAAGAAAATAAAAACGCGCACGCGCCTAAGCTTCAGGGCTCAACATACTCAGATGCTTCAGCATGTCCTAGAGCATCTGGTCCAACATCTGGCTAGTTAGTGTTTTAGCAAAAATGATGCCAATACAAAAACACCAACAAAAATAAATAAGAAAAAGGTCAAAAATGGGGCTTGAACCCACGACCTCTCACATGTACCACTTTTTCTCTCCTTTTAGCCACCAACCCAACCACCTTCTCATATTTGAAAAAATATTTAACTTAATAATTAAATAAAGTGGTCAATATTTGGGGTATGACACTTGTTAATCGGTTGATTTTTGAATAACTAGTTCTATTAGTACTATTATATTGGAGGGGAAATATGCTATTTGTGGCTTTGTAGCGTATCATGGAGTAATGTATATATATTTGATTGATTTTAGTTTTGTGATTGAGTTAACCCAACTTTCAATTCCTATGAACTTGCATTTGATATTTGATTTTGAAACTGAAAAATTGGACAGGTTTGATGCGGTTGATATTTGAGTTTTGTTATTGAATTTGGATAGAGGTTATTACTTCGATCGTTTTATCGCATTGCGTACTTGTTGTTGTTGTGTTTCTTTTGAAGCTTTCATGGCCCAAAACTTTGATTAAGAAATGGTTCAATATTAAGAGTAAAGCTGAAGACTTTCAAGCATATGATGTTCTTCATGGAGGTAATTAATTGCTCAATTTCAATGTAATTGATTCATTAATTAAAGCTTAATATTGGATTTGGAATCTGAGGAAAGAATGCACTATCAAGAAAAGAAAAATAAGTTCAGTATTTCTTTTACACTTTACTCTTTTCTTAGTTAGGACCACACCATTCCTAAACCCCCACTAAAGAAAGATGAAATTAAATTTAGTGACCACTAACCCCTATACTACTTCTTGCCTTTGACTACGTCAAACTATTTGTTTTAGACTACGTGGCTACGCTTAAAGTGGCGAAAATAAGCAATCCGAGAATACAACACATGATTTTTCGGATTTTAAACGAGTGAGCGGAAGCTACCTAGCTCGGTAGTCTATTTGCACCTCGACCAAAGAAAAGTAATATAGCCGAAATGATATAACGATGATAATTCGAATTACAACGTCAAATATTTGAATTGAAGCAATTATGAAATAGTATTTTTCTTTGAAAATATTTCACACACACAATTAACGGTATTGAGTTATTCTATAACAAACAAAGTATCAAAGAATACTTTTGTCAAACACTTGGCGTGCATGACAAAACTATGTTTGTGATTTAACAATAAAGCGGAAAGTAGAGAGATAAAGATAAGAGATTGACACACGGAGATGATCAGCGAGTTCCCAGCTTTCGTGTCGTCCTCGCGGTCGGCCGTCACGTCTCCCCCCAACTTATCAAACGGATAAGTTGAGATTTTCACTAATTCTTCGAAAATCTTTTACAAATGCACAAGTACACAAATGATACAATATGTGAATGACACAGACTCAATCTACTATCTTCACCATAGCTCCTATTGTGAATTGTGCGACCTAACCCAATCTTGGCCTCAACCTCTGATTCCAACAATAGAACCCTCACACCTATCTTGAACCAAGAACTTTGTGATGATTGTCAAGCTGATTCTTTTGCCAAATTGTGTTGATCATTCAAGCAACTCTTGAATCAGGATGAGAAACCCTAAACCACCACAAATCAACCCGGCTGTAATTCTGATTCACCACGAACTTACACCGAACTTTTTCCCTCAAACTCTCTAAGAAACATCAATTGAACCCATATTCAATTTCAATTTGATGAAGACTTTAAGGAAGATGATGATCTTGTTCTTGATTATGCTTTGATCTAAAATACTCAGAAATTCTTATCAAAGGATTGTTTTCCAATAGTTTCTCATAATTACAACAATGACTCATAAAGCTATTTATAGAGAAAATAGAATTGAGCAAATTTAGGCACAATCTAATAGACTTGTATCGATACATTCATTGCTGTGTATCGATACAAGTAATTGACAGCGTTGGAAAAACTGAAGTTTTGTATGTATGTATCGATATAACCACAACTTTGTATGGATACATACACCAGTAAAAACAAAGTTGGACTGATATGTTTTGAAACACACAAGTATGTTTCGAAACATAAAGTTCTCTCTGGTTTCAAGAGAGTCTACATGTGTTTCGAAACACAGAGGCTCATATGGACTCCAATGAGAACAATTTGCATCGATACAAAGGTGCTATGTATCGATACAAATGCGTGGTTAATATTCTGAACAAGTTTCAGGACATTTGTATCGATACAAGTATATATGTATCAATACAAAACACCTAAAAATTTATTTTTCAAAGTTTCAAAAAGTATTTTGGTGTCAAGTCAATTTTGATTGTTACGAAAACATATGCTACTCTATTTTCATGTGTTTTGACAATTATTAAAACTCGGAGGGGAACTGGTGCATTTACATTCTCCCCCTTTTTGATAATTGTCAAAACTATTGCATAAGCTAACTAATCCTACCTATGATGCAATTTACAAATAGCTATATGATACAGACGCAAACAACAACAAGGCTAACCACTTGAGAAGCTTGTTGGAGTAAGCCCTAAGAGCCAATCTAATTTCTTAGTATTTGCTTTAGGACTTTGAATATAAATAAGGCATTTTCTTTATTATGTTTGTAACGTTTAAAATATTAATAAAGTCCCTAGAATAGAAAGTCCGTTTAATATTAAGTGTGACTTAATCATGAGATTACATTAAACATAAGGACACTATTCTTAAAGTATCCATAGTCGAGCTTTAAGGTGAAAAGGGATAACCTTAAAGCATAAAGACTATTATGAAGATAGACTGATGGTCGCATCTCATGGATCATAAGATAAGGAGTTATCAAGTCTTGACATAGGTATAAAAGATTAAGAGTAATAGTTATACTAGATTGACCCGCTATGAGAGTACTACATAGGATGTTATGCTAAAGTTTCATAAGTTACTCTCATGGTGATAATGGTGTAAACCGCCCTTAGACCTGAAACCACTTTGTACCCTAGATGTGGAGTCGAGTGTTTTGTTTCTGATCTAACGTTGTGCGTAATAGGATAACCAAAAAGGCAGTTAATGGGTACTTCACAAAGCATGCTGAAGGACAGTAGTATCCTAGATGGAATTTGCCAATCCTGCATAACAGGATAAATGTCATGGGCCCAATATTGAACTAGACAAAGATGACACTATGTGTGCTTTGTGTTAAATATAGACATTAGGGGCAAAGGGGTAATTGTACACACATATATTATGACAAAGGTTATGATTTGATCACATGTTAATTTCTCATAACTTGGGTAGCAATGATGTGTTGCTAGATACGCTCATTGTTTATTGTATTAAATAAAGAATTTAATATAGTTGCCAACGTTATGGAAACCTACAAGGGTCAGACACATAAGGACAATCTAATATTGAGATTATTAAAGGAACACCGTAAGGTACGGTGTATGTGCAAAGTGATTAGGGTATCACGGTAATTTAATTGAGCAAATAACACCATAAGATATCGTGGGAGGGCGCGCACATGAGTACTACTACTCATGGGGATCGCGCGCCCTAGTCCTAGTTCTTTTGTTGGGCTTTGCCCAACAAGAGATATCTTGGTGCATAAGGAAAGAGATATCTATAAATAGAGACCTCTTGTGATAGCTCAAAACACACCAAAAAGCACAAGAATATTTTAGAGTTGGAAAACCCTAAAATAATCCTCTCTCTCAATATTATTGCATAGCCTTCATATAAAGGGCTAGCACTATATTGAAGGTGACTGTTCGTGTGGACTAGTTAGAGGCGTGGGTGACCTTCATCAACGCTCGTGATCATCTTGTTCGTGATTCAAAGGTTCTACCCTACAAGAGGTAAAAACCCTAAAACACATATCATGCTCATTCGTAAGGATCAAACTAAGGAAAATTTTTAAATCCCGCTGCTTAAACTATCTCTATTTTCCTTCAAAGCTCCCCCTTAGTTGATGTCATCTTACATATACGTTGAACAACCGGATCCGAAAACTCAAAGCTTTTTATCCTTAGCTTATGCTTGCAATTCTTCTCTCCCCCTTTGACAATATCAAAAAGAAGAAAAGAATACGCATGAGAAGTATCGAAATTCGAAGAGTTTTGAAACAACAATATAGGTCATAAGATGCACTTACATTTGTAGAAATGCATTATATGATAAAAATAATCTGATCAAGATAATTAAGCAAAATATGCACAAATGTGTTCTAATGATGAAACAACAAAAAATCATGACAAACATGGCATGTAGAACAAAAAGCCAAATCAAATCACATGATTATCAAAACATCGACATTTTGAGCATTTAAACATATTCTACGGACGAATAATAAACAACGCATCATGCATAACAAAATCCATACATGAAATATAATAAGGTCATAGGTAGAGTAAAATGCCTAAAAGTTTGGCATTACAAATTATCCGTACAACCAAATTGAAACAAAAAGATAGATAAATCATAGAGTTATGAAATTAAAAGGACAAATTGTTCATGAGTTAAAGAAAATACTAAAAGAAAACACAAAACAACTTTAAAGCATCCAAATCATTCATTCATGTTGTCGGGGTTAGGATTGAGATAGTTGTCGACATTGGTGGATGGATTGAAGTAGGCATTCATTTGGGCTTGCATATCATCAAAGCGAGTTTTGACATAGGTACGAAGCTCAGTTTGATTGGTGTGAAGCTCCTCAATCCTAGCGGTGGTGGCTTGGTAGTTTTGGTTGTATGTATCGTAGAAGGCGGTTTGTTGCATGCTCATGTTCCTCATCATCTCCATCATTTCATTCCAATTACCGCCTTGAGCATTATCAACCCCTTGATTACCAACACCTTCACCTTGTTTCCTAGCCTTTGGCCTAAGTCTCCTACCTCTTGGAGAAATGCCTTCTGCTTCCTCCTCATTATCAGATGCTTGACCATGGTACTCATATTCATTGTCATTGTTCAAGAACCAATGCATTTTTGCCAATTGTGTACCACTAAAGATTTGCAACTTTCCAGGAGAAGTGTACTCAATTGGAAGATTTTGCACAAGTCGAAAATGCTTAAGAATACTTCCAATCATACTACAATACCCAAAGCATTGATCACGACTAGAATTCCTCAAGTCAAACATCCGACTTACTATATAATGAGGCCAGTCAACCTGCTTGTCTTCCATCAAAAGAAACATCATATCAAGATCTTTCTTGTCCATCCTTGATTGTGCAGTCTTAGGACGCAAGATATGACTAACAATCCAATACACTACTCTAGCATTGATATTCAATTTGCCTGTTCCCATAAGTACCAGAATCCTTCCATTTTTAGTGATGGAGGAAGCAAACACATCCGAATCATAATCAACAGCACTTGTTTTAGTGTATTGCAATAATTCCTCTTCGGTACTTCTTGTACCGGTATTCATCTCAAATAACCGAAACCACAAATCAGAAGTAAAAGTGTATGTATTTCGTCCAAACCGAAATTGAAATTCAGCGCCATTTCTTTCTTGTAAACCAGAATAAAATATCCTGACCCAACCCTCATGATATTTTGTCCTTAAATCACAGAAAACATCAAGCTTCTCTCTATCTAATATCTCAGCAATATCCGGTAAATGCATGCCCTCAAGACTAGTGGCACAAATAGCTCTTTGTGGTAGAACTATCCTAGTCCTACAATATCTAGTATAAGTAGTAACACATTCAGGATGAACATACTCTACCTCGTTAAGTCCAATGTCACTTAAGGCCGAATTGCTACTTTCGGCATTACTCTTACAAGTCTTCTTCCTAGGTGTCATTTCAGAGATAAAGTTAATAGAAGATTACGTTAAAATTTATGTGAATGAAGAATGACAAATTCGCTTGAAGAACAACCCACAAAACAATTAATTCTTCAATGGGAAACCTTTTAAAGAACAATGCTCAGCCCAACACACTTGTAGTCTTCACAAAATTGACAAGAACCAAAATTCCCAAATTCAACCCTAGCCTTGAATGTGAGAGATGGAGGAGGTTAACCACTAAATTGATGGTTGTAGTGTAATGGGTAAAGGGTTTTGTGTGGTTTAGGTTCAAGAAGTTTTGAATTTGGTTAAGTATTGAGAGAGATTGAAGATTTTTGGGTTATGGAGGTTTGGTTCGGTTCAGGTGCCGTGAGGGAAGAGAGGTTTGTGATTTTTTGAATGAATGAGTGAAAATAGAAATTTAAAGCAGTTTCTGCGTTTTTGTATCGATACAAAGCAACCTGTGTATCGATACAAGTATGTTCATTCTTTGGCTCAACTGGTGCAATTATGTATCGATACAACACCACTATGTATCGATACACATCAATTTGGCTGTCAAATTATGCAGAAAATTCACTTGTATTGATACAAAATTATTTTGTATCGATGCAAAATGCATTATTTTCAAAGTTTCTTCAAACTCATGAATTAAAACACCTTTCAAAATTACTTTTAGGACTTATCAACGATGTATATGTATGTAAAACATGTAACCAAGGTACAAAAAAAATATACATGTGACCACAAAAATCAAAGCATATATTCAACATGAGAACACATGCTAATACACATAATGCAAGATATACCTTTCACATAGTAAACATCAAGTACCAAGATGAAGTTTCACATAATATGCACAACAACATATAGTCTACGGACAAATAATTAAACATGCTTCATGCATAAGCTATTATACATAAAAAGGTCCATACAAACAATTTGAGTTATTAAGAGTTACAACAAACAAAATAATGTTTGAAAAAAATTTATGACTTTATACAAGCATGTATGTGTTGTACCCCAATTTTGGACCTAAAATCCATTTTTTTTTATTATTTATTTTGTTATTCTTTAATATCAATAATTTTTTTTTACAAAAAAAACTCATCGTTTTCTTTAATTTCTTTGTTTACGCTCGTTTTGTCTTTCTAATTTATTCGTCACATTTTGTTATCACATCATTATTGTACCTTTTTTATTTTATTTTATCATCAATATTACTACCGTTTGTCATGACCAATTACATCCTATTATTACTATTATTATTTATTATTATTATTATTACTATTATTATTATTATTCAGAAAAAAAGACAATTTTGAAAGAAAAGAAAAGGATCCAATGCACATCACGTTTTTGCTGCAAAACCATCACCAACAAGTTTTGTCTTTTTTCCATTTTTTGATACAGTTTCCCAAACCCAAAACTAATCACAAAAAATTGATTCTGCAATTTTCTTCTTCTAACATTACAACCCTAATCCTAGCCTATTTAACAACATATACATCACAGAATGAAAGGGGGTGTAACAACCCACTTTTCTTAAATTAATTAAAAGTATTTGATAATACTAATTTATGCAGCTATATGATAAAATAGTAATACTTTGAGTTATGAGTTGGTAAATGAGAGTTGAATTGGGAACCATTCATATGTATGACAAGGCACCTAATAGTTTAATATGAAGGTGTGAAAAACACAAGAAGGGGGGTTGAATTGTGTTTTGGTAAATTTAAAAACTTCTGTAAGTTTAGGAAACTTATCAGAAGCACCAGCGGATAAAGTAAACACAATCAACGCACGTAAACAGAAACAGAACCAGAAAGAGTAAGAGATAAAGAGAGAGAGAGACGAGACAAGCAAATTTATACTGGTTCCTCTCACAAACCGAGAGTAGTCCAGTCCCCTTGCACTTCCAAGGGATTTCACTATAATCACTTTGATTACACCTGCTCAAACACACTAGTAAGAGACTTCCTAATGCTCAAGTTCTAAACAAGAGACTTCCTAACACAAAAACAAAATATATTTGAGTTTTGAGCAGTTGATATTAAAATCAAAAAGCTCATAAAAGCAATACAACACACCGGTAAAGACTCTAACAAATGATTCCTAAGAAAACAAAAGTCAGAAGCACAGACAGAATAACTTCAGAAGCAGTGCTTGCAGTCTTGTATAAAGAACAGAGTAGGTGTTGTTGCTTTTTGAATTTTGCGTCACTTGATCTTCAAAAGATGTTCTCTATATATATGAGGTAGAAGAAAAAGAGACGTTTGATGTTACTGACCGTTGCAGAGGTCATTTTCACACCAGCTATGTAAGGACAAAGGTAACATGGGATATTTGCCATTTCTGGTAAAGCTTATCCATTTATTCCTTTTGTATGAGAATATTCGCCCTTATGTAGTAAAATAGTACTAACGTCACTATCCTGGTGATAAGGATGTAGTACTATGATTTAACAATCAATCACAGCCTTTAAATTCAAATGATTTCCAATCATTGAATCACTATCAGTTAACACTGACATTCTCTGATAGTTTAATCAGACTTTTATGTTTCCAACATAAATTTTGATTCCTTAGCTTCTGAAATTTTATGACCTTCAGACTCAACATAACTTCTGAGTTAACCAGCTTCTGACATTGGAGTAACTTCTGATCAATGTTGCCTCTGATGTCGTTGCTTCTGATATCAATGCTTCTGATATCAATGCTTCTGATATCAATGCTTCTGATATCAATTTGGCGCTTGTTTCAGAGCTTCTTATATCAAGTGTGATCTTAGTATAACTTTAATCCTGCACACTTAAATAAAATATTAAAATGCCCTATTGTTCATTAATACTTTTGTTATCATCAAAACTTTAAATCATTTCCTCCTCATTCTCTCTCTTCCCTGGAAACGGAACATCAACAACAACAATACTACCTTCTTTTTCTCTCTCACGAGAAACACTTTCTCCACCTTACATCACATAAATCCTCGTTCAATCCTTACCAAATGTAACATGCAATTTCAGAGATAGATCCTTCATGAATTAAGAAAATAAATAAGCTCCATATTCCATCGGTTCTCTCCCTTTTAGCCAAAACCCTTCATTCTAATTAAGCAGTGAAAATATGAAATTGAGCATCTAAGTAGTGGAATGCAAGTGATTTATAGTTTTGAGGTGTTAAATTGATGCTTTGGGACAGAGCTTGGAAAGAAGAGTTAAGTTTGAGGCCTTGAGGTTGAATTAAACAGTTCCCTAAGTTAGAGGAGAAATAAGTTCAGTACGAATTTTTGAAGTTGGAGGTCTGATGCAGTAATTTTGCAGAAGTCGTTTGGAATAGTCCTCTGATAAAAAGGTAATATCTCTCTGCATGTAACTCCGAATTGAGTGATCTTTAATGCTTTGGATAGCTAACGAAATTTCCTTCGTTTACGTACCAGTTTCATGGGATTCCGTTAAGAATTGAACTCCGTACGAATTTTTGAAGGGAAGGGTTCAACACAGTTTTTACGCAGAAATTGTTTTGGAGTGATCTGCACTCAAATGGTAATTTCTCACTCTTTGTAACTCTGATCGATCTGATTCCAGTTGCTATGTATAGCTGACGAAATTCCCTTCGTTTAGATACCGGAGTTTGTGGAATTTGGCCAAGAAACACGGACTGTAGGTTGCTCCGAAGTTGGCGCGCAGATGCAGAATTATGCAGAAAAAGCTGCACACGGGTTTGATGACTTTGGTTTGCAATAGAACGTAAAGATGCGGAGTCGGAGCATTTGAAATAGTTATGGTGAGTTCCTTAGATAGAACCCATCTCTTAGGTAGATATAATACTGAACCGAAATGTATGATATTGGTATTATGCAGGTCATGGTAGTTTTAGGAAAAAGTAGTGACTTAAGATCCTAACCATTTTGGATTAATGTATAATCCCAATTTGTTAACGGTAACAAATTATGAAATCTTTGATAGTTAGTAATTTTGGCTAGTTTTCCCGTTTTAAGTATATCCAGTGATTTTCCTTCCATTTTCATTGCATTAATGTACTAAAGGATTGAATCATAGGTCAAAGAATGTTAAACCAATATTAACACTCATATTTGATAAAACATAAGTGGGTATATGTAGTTTTCTAGAATTAAGATTTTATGATTAATGTTAAGTACGCTTAAGTAAGTATTAAAGAATGTAAGGCTCATATGGGAATGAGTGAAATAATAAGTTAAGTATACGGATTGCTCATATATGCTAAGATTGAATTTCAAGAAAAGAATGTCATAAATTTCATGTATTGGCGACTAGTCCAGATGATGCTATGAAATGTTGCTGACAATTTGTTTAGTATATGTTACGTGACGATAATATTAATTGTGAGGTTACAGTTTCGTTCTCTAGCCCGTTAGTTGGTATGGGAGTCGGGCTATGGGGATGTTTACCAGGACTTCATTGGAAGCTAGGTATGTTTACCAGGACTTCGTTGGAAGCTGGGTATGTTTACCAGGACTTCGTTGGAAGCTGGGTATGTATGTATGTTACACAAGATGCCAATTACCAGGACTTCGTTGGAAGTTGGGTATGTTTACCAGGACTTCGTTGGAAGCTGGGTGTGTATGTATGTTACACAAGAGGCCAATTACGAGGACTTCATTGGAAGCTGGTATGTTTACCAGGACTTCATTGGAAGCTGGGTATGTACGTATGTTGAGGTCGCTCGTCCCGACCATTCTGTAAAAAATAAAATAAAATCAACTTAGATAATTTATTTATGTTGTATACCTTTATGACTATGTTTAAGATATGTTATGCTATGACATAATAAGCAATGATAAATTGATAAGTTGTTGATCAATCCTAGAATTTAAGTATGAATATTAGAATGACCATTAGTTCCTTGAGTGAGGGGCACCTGAGATAGGTGGAACTCACTGAGACAAGTAGTCTCACCCAATGTGTATTATTATTTTTCAGATAACAGGTTAAGCAATACAAGTTACGAAAGAAGCTATGGATTCGAATTATGATGGAAGAATTTGTGAACATTATTAGTTAATCTTTTATTCTTATATCTTGGTTTTTGAATAAGCTTGTGTTAGAACTCAATTTCCGTTGTGTATTTGAAAATGCTTGGAAAGTATTTAATATATGTTGTATTTGAGTTTAATTTCTATAATTATAATGTATACAGATTCAATTATGTATATTTCATTCGATATTCTAGATAAATCGATATGGGGTGTTATAATTGGTATCAGAGTAGGTCGGTTCAATCCGGACCTTGCCAGGGGTCATTAGAATTCAAACTTTAAGTTGTATGGACCCTTCAGAGTCTTAGTTATTTATTCTGAAATCGTCACGTGTTGAGTCTGATCAACTCAATATTGTGCGCGGTAGGCAAGATAATATGACTAAGAATTGAAGCGGACCAAGGAAGTTTAGACGGTAAAGACTCTTAGACGTCAAATGGAAGAGGTGAAAGGAAATCACCGGACTGGATCGATGAAGTGTCGACAACTGACACAATGTTGACAAGTAGTATGAATTTAAGTGTTGTGCAGACGAAGGTCATTATTATGGACGTCAACATTGACGGGATGGTTAATTAGTGCTTAGATTTAATAAGTTCAAAGCTCAAAGTGTCGGTATTAGTAGTAAGCAGACATTTTAGGAAATTAACGAAGAAAGTCAGTTCCTTAAGAGCGATCTCATTTCGAAACAAAGTAAGACTAACTGAGTGGAGTAGGGTACTCTTAAGAACACTGTAGGAGATAGATGATGAGTATAGAAGACAAAAAGATAGGAGAAGTAACGAATCTACACTTAGGATGGAAAATGGTATACAATTTAGAAATGGAAGAATAAGCGTGAATCTAGACTATGCAGCAAATATGGTGTTGGAATTAAGAAGCTTCAGATTGCAAATGAGTCGTTGGAATGTAAGCCTAAAGGGTGATGCAGAGTGAATAGTTTGAACCTCGTAATGATGCAGATTAAATTTCCCACATAAGTATTGATGACTCTCGTCATTATTACATTTTAAGATCATTTCATTGGTATTTTAGAGGTGTTTTGATATGTTTTTGATCATAGTTGAAGTGGTAAAGAGTTAGATTTGTAGATAACTTGCAAGATAAGAAAGAAAGTAAAAAGTCAAACTTTACTCTTGTGTGTTTGTGCGGCGCGCAGGAAGTGGTGCGGCGCACAATCCAATTTCATTTCCATAATTCATGTATCTCTTTTCTAATTCTTTTGCAACTTTTGTAACTATGAATTTCTAAGTTTTTAAGATCGGATTTTGTAATGAAGAACTAGTATGAATATATGGAATAAATGTTAGTTTGGTATTAATTCTCTCATGATTATTTGAATTTACTATTCCATTAATCTTGTTCTTTATGCTTCATGAATGTTGACGAATGTTTGTGATGATTTCTAAATTCATGCTTGCTAAGAGATTAGATGTATGAGTTAGACATAGATTAATGGTTGAATCTTGTAATTGGCCTAGAGATAGGAAATTAAAAGTTGTGACTAATGATTTAACGAACGTTCATGCTTATGTTAACTAGAAATTGACTTAAGAGATTAAGGGATTATAGTGAACATAGTGAGTTGTATGACCATGAGAGTGGGTGAAATGGTTTGGTTAAATTGTCGTGGTAATTGAATGAATCATGCTAGAGAATTAATCACTAACATCATAGTGACATGCTAGGGACTCATACAAAATCCAATCGTCTTCATATTTCGTTTAAAAACCAAAAATCTCTCTTATTGTCATTTTATCGAACACTTGCTATGCAAAACCCCCAATTATCATTTACTTTCATGTTTTCTTTCATAAATTTAGTTTAATTGCTTTGCCTTTGAAATACAACAATCCTCATGGGATCGATATTTTTACTACTTGCGACATATATTGATGCACTTGCCAATTCTCTATCAAGTTTTTGGCGCCGTTGCCGGCGATTGTTGAGTAAAATCAACAAGGCAATTGGACTACTTTTACTCTTTGTTAAAAAGAAGAACAAAAATATTATTAGTTTTTTATTTGAGTTTTTCCATTTATATTTTTGTATAGAATTTTTATTACTAGGTATTGTTGTTTGTGTTTATGCAAGGTACTTCTTCCGGACCTCTTCTCTTTGATCCGGAAATTGAAAGAACCGCAAGAGCAAATAGAAAGGCAGCGAGATTATCCATAGAAGCCGCTAGACTAGCAAGGCTTGAGCAACACACAGGAAGAAGAATATTCTAGTTCGGATACCAACACTAGTGAGACGGCGGCTAATCCACCACCACCTCCTCCACCTAGGAGGACCCTTGGAGACTATGGTTTGAGAAACAATGGCGAGATTGCCAATGTGGGATTCCAACCGGCCAATCCGGTTGCATTTGATATTAAAAATTCGGTGTTAAGTGCTTTGAAGGAGAATCAATACTCCGGGGCGGAGAGCCAATGCCCCAACCTTCATCTTAGACACTTCTATGAGGCTTGCGACTACACCGATCCTCCGAATGTCAATGAAAGTTCCAAAAGGTTACGTCTCTTCAAATTTTCTCTCAGCGGAAGAGCCAAGGATTGGCTTGTTACACTTCCAAGTGAAACTATTCAAACTTGGCAAGAGCTTGAGAGGAAACTCTTGGATCGTTATTTTCCCATCCACAAATTCTTAGAAAGGAGGGCCGATATCAATAACTTTGAACAAGGAGACTTGGAGTCCCTCTATGACTTATGGGAACGATTCAAGCTACTTTTAAAGAAGTGTTTGAATCATGGTTTTGATAATTTGGCACGAATGCAAACTTTCACACAAGGGTTAAGGCCACAAACCCGCATGCTTATTGATGCATCCGCGGGTGGTTCATTAAATAACAATAATGAAGATGAAGCTAAAGATTTGGTTGAAAGTATGGCACAAAATGAATACCGTGCTCAAAATAATCGAGGAGCTAATAAGAAAGCGGGAAGGATTGATTTAGACACACAAACCGCACTTCTTGCTCAATCCACTTTAATGAACACTCAAATGGCCTCTTTGATCAAGCATTTGACCACATCTCCTTCTCCACAAGCTCAAGCAAATAAAGCCCAAGAAGTGAGATGTGATTTTTGCCACCCAGGACATGCAAATGGGGAGTGTATGCCAAAAGGGTCCGAAGAAGCCAAATATTTGGCAAACTATAGGAACTCACACTCTTACAATCAACAAAATCAAACCTCACCTTTGGAAGATACTCTCACCAAGTTCATCAAATTCACTCAAGGGAATTTTGAAGCGATGAAGGTCAACCAAGATGTCTCCAATAGAAATCATGAGGCTTCAATTAAGAATCTTGAGACACAAGTTGATCAATTAACAAAACAACTTGCTTCTTCATCTAGTGGAAAGGAGAGTTGCAACGCTATTCACTTGAGAAGTAGAGTAGTTCCTACACCGGAGAGTGGAAAGAATACTAAGAGTGATTTATCCATTGAAGTTGAGGGAGAAGTTGAAAATAAGAGTGGTGAAGAAGAGTGTGAAGGAAAAGTTGAAAAAGAGAATTAAATGGAAAGGAAAAGGAAAGAGAGAGGAAAACAAAAAGAGGGAGAAGTTGAAAATGAGTGTGAGGGTAAAGTTGAAAAAGAGAGAAAGGCGTTGAGAAAAGAAATTGTTAATAGGAGAAGTCAAACGAAGAAGGATCTTATGAATATGACCAATCCTCAAGGAAGCTCACCACATGCTAATTTACCATATCCTCGTGCACAAAAGAAGGAGAAGAGCCCAAGTGAGTTGAAAAGTCAAGAGAACAATTTCCAAAAATTCATGGAAATGTTCAATAGCTTACAAGTTGACATTCCATTTGCTGAAATATTGGAGCAAATGCCCGTTTATACCAATTTTATGAAGGAATTTGTTGACAAAGAAGCGGAAGACCAAGGAAGATGAACCGATTTTGTTGAATGAGGAGTGTAGCGCCATAATACAAAGTAAGCTTCCACAAAAGAAGAAGGATCCCGGTAGCTTTACTATTCCCATCTCTATTGGAAATGTGCATATTAGGAAAGCTCTTTGTGATTTGGGAGCGAGCATAAACTTGATGCCTCTCTCTTTGATGAAACGCATACCCGGTGTGGTTGCTCAACCGACAAAAATGCAACTTACTCTTGCCGATCGGTCTATTACTCACCCATATGGGATCTTGAAAGATGTATTGGTTAGGTGTGCCGAATTTGTGTTTCTGGCCGATTTTGTGATTTTAGATATGGAGGAAAACTCCGAGATACCAATTTTGCTAGGTAGACCTTTCTTGGCTACCGGTAGAGCATTGATTGATGTAGAAATGGGTGATTTGATGTTGCGGCTCAATGATGAAAGTGTGAATTTCAAAGTCTTTGAAGGAATGGAGTCATATGAAAAGAAAAGGCCTTAATGTTTTCAAGTGGAGGCAAGTGAAAGTCTTGTGAAGGATGACTCTAATAACGCGACAATTGAGCCAAAATTTCTGGCGTTGAAACAACTTCCCCCTTGTTGGAAGTATGTGTTCATAGGTGAGAATTTCAAATAGCCGGTTATCATGAGTAGTTCTCTCACTCCCTTTGAAGAAGAAGAGTTGTTGGAAGACTTTAAGAAAGAACATAGTGCCATGAGCTTTGATTTGAATGGCATGATTCTGGTTCTTTGTGTGTACAAGGTTGAGATGAAAGAAGAACCCAATCCGGTTGTGTTGCCGGTAGAGCTTTCAACTCCAAACTTGGAGGAATTGGTGAAGAGAGAGGTGATGAAGCTTGTTGAATAGAGATATTCTATTCCTTTGAAGAGGTCACGAAAATTGGAAGGAAAAAGGGTTTTGAGCCATTATTGGAGCTTGGGAACTTGAGATTGAAGATGGAGAATCAAGATTGGAAGCCTTGGAGACAAGATTGAAGATCCATTCTCATCTAATTTCATTTCCATAATTCATGTATCTCTTTTCTAATTCTTTTGCAACTTTTGTAACTATGAATTTCTAAGTTTTTAAGATTGGATTTTGTAATGAAGAACTAGTATGAATCTATGGAATAAATGTTAGTTTAGTATTAATTCTCTCATGATTGATTCAATTTACTATTCCATTAATCTTGTTCTTTATGCTTCATAAATGTTGACGAATGTTTGTGACGATTTCTAAATTCATGCTTGCTAAGAGATTAGATGTATGAGTTAGACATAGATTAATGGTTGAATCTTGTAATTGGCCTAGAGATAGGAAATTAAAGGTTGTGACTAATGATTTAACGAACGTTCATGCTTATGTTAACTAGTAATTGACTTAAGAGATTAAGGGAATATAGTGAACATAGTGAGTTGTATGACCATGAGAGTGGGTGCAATGGTTTGGTTAAATTGTCGTGGTAATTGAATGAATCATGCTAGAGAATTAATCACTAACATCATAGTGACATGCTAGGGACTCATACAAAATCCAATCGTCTTCATATTTCGTTTAAAAACCAAAAATCTCTCTTATTGTCATTTTATCAAACACTTGATATGCAAAACCCCCAATTATCATTTACTTTCATGTTTTCTTTCGTAAATTTAGTTTAATTGCTTTGTCTTTGAAATACAACAATCCTCGTGGGATCGATATTTTTACTACTTGCGACATATATTGGTGCACTTGCCAATTCTCTATCAAGTATAATGGACGACGAATGGCTTGTACCACAACGGTACGTTGCCGACATTGGAAGTTCAACGAATAGGAAAACAACGTAAAATCTGTAGAAGAACAAAGTAGGACAGTGCACATGTAACTCTGAGTAGGACTAAAGATAAAATGAAAGGGATACAACGAACATCAACTACGCTGAAAGCCTCTATACCCAATATTACTACAAATGAACACTACCTCAATAACTTAGTGGCGAACCATAAGAAATTCCTCGTGAACTTCTAGCCCTCACTTAAGCATACTAATTCTCCAATGTTGGTAAGACTAGTAGAACTATCCAAGGATATTAGCCAGACCGAAATTAGAGCATCTATCTGTTCATCTATCAATGAACAACTCAACATTTTCTTATTGGACGACAAGTTTCCTTCCTTGCATAAGATGACCAATTGTTCCTCACAATCCAGTTCGGTTAGCTTATTTCCCATAGAACCTTAAGGACCAAACGTAAGTATTCATGCCCATTTCTTCAAGGTATATACTGATAGTAAGTAAATTGTAAACCAACCATAGTACTACCTAGTAGTGAACAAGAAAACAATAAGTTAGGAGGATTTATTACTATAACAGACGACTTGTAAGGAACCATAGTAATGACGCTAGTTTCAAAGCCTATAGAGAATAGTAAGAACCACATGATGTAGGAATGAGTTGGTACCAGCAGAACAAATAATAACCTGAACCTGTATCTAAGGAATCAATTATTTTAAGACTCTGGCAGATCAGACCGAATATTAGACCAAATGAAGCGAGTTGAAGAAGGGTAAATATAGACAAGTATCGAGATAAGAAGGAAGTTGTATGTCTAACAAGAGAATCTAGAGAACCAAACTATAGAAACCAGCTTAGAATAGTGTAGGGACCTTACAGTAGTAACTAGAAGAAGGATTCGATGGAGTCAAGAACCTATCATTAAGTAATGTGAGATGACAGTCGTTAGTAAGGCGCAAATGCTAGAAATCAGAATGCGCAGCCAAACAATAAACAAGGAGTAATAATTAGTGAAGTGTTTAGTGGAATGAGACTTAAGGATGCAGAGAGTTATGAGAAGTTGATAGTTGTTTCGCGAACTTGACCCGAGAAATTAACGAAGGTTCGAAAGTAAGATTATTTAAGTCGTGCGAATGGAACTAATTGGTAAAGATGTAAGGATTTGGCGTTGTTTGGAGAAAACTTACCTAGAAAAAGTAAGTTGAGTAAACAAAGTGATAAGTGAATTGGTGTTGTCTTTGATAATACCAATGTTCCATAACATCAATTACATACCTCGAACCTAACGAAGTCGTGCTTAATCCATTTCATTCCAATAAGCAAGAAATACGACGTTCGAATCAAACTCTTAACGTTGTGAACTAATTTCAGTGTAACTTGAAATACCAATGGAAGTGGTTAGTAAGATTATTGTGTTGGACTGATTTGAACTAAGCAGTGAAGTAGTTGAAAACAAAACTTTCGTTGGAGAAAAGCCTATTGTGAACAAAGTAGTGGAGTAAGCGGAATGGCGCATGTACTGGAAATTGTCTCTAACAGTGACGGTATTGCATAAGCGGCTAATGTATTTTTAACCTAAGAAATCTGTTCTAAACCCTTTTCAATCCAACAACATCAGATATGATAAAGTAGGAGCCAGATGAAACCTGAAACTAAAACCAGTTTGTATAACGAATCAAAATATCATTACCTAGAGAATCAAAAAAATCCTAACCGTGAAAAATCACCGGACAAGAGTTTTCAATATCGAGGACCAAATTAATTTAAGGAGGGTAGATTGTAACAACCCACTTTTCTTAAATTAATTAAAAATATTTGATAAAACTAATTTATGCAGCTATATGATAAAATATTAAGACTTTGAGTTATGAGTTGGTAAATGAGAGTTGAATTGGGGATCACTCATATGTATGACAAGGCAACTAATAGTTTAATACATTAAACCATTTCCTCCTCATTCTTTCTCTTCCCTCGAAACAGCATCAACAACAACAATACTACCTTCTTTTTCTCTCTCACGAGAAACCCTTTCTCCGCCTTACATCACATAAATCCTTGTTCAATCTATACCAAATGTAACATGTAATTTCAGAGATAGATCCTTCATGAATTAAGAAACTAAATAAGCTCCATATTCCATCGGTTCTCTCCCTTTTAGCCAAAACCCTTCATTCTAATTAAGCAGTGAAAATATGAAATTGAGCATCTAAGTAGTGGAATGCAAGTGATTTATAGTTCTTAGGTGTTAAATTGATGCTTTGGGACAGAGCTTGGAAAGAAGAGTTAAGTTTGAGGCCTTGAGGTTGAATTAAACAGTTCCCTAAGTTATGTAAAACCCGTATTTGGGAATAGGGCTGCACAAAAAGGGTAAGATCTCTCTCTCTGTTACTCCAATTTTAGTGGAGTTTGTTCCTGTGGAAAGCTTACTTAATGGTTGTCGTTTGGACACCGATTTTGTGAATTTTAGAGGAGAAATGAGTTCAGTGCGAATTTTTGAAGTTGGAGGTCTGATGCAGTAATTTTGCAGAAGTCGTTTGGAATAGTCCTCTGATAAAAAGGTAATATCTCTCTGCATGTAACTCCGAATTGAGTGATCTTTGTTGCTATGGATAGCTAACGAAAATTCCTTTGTTTACGTACCAGTGTCATGGGATTCCGTTAAGAATTGAACTCCGTACGAATTTTTGAAGGGAAGGGTTCAACACAGTTTTTACGCAGAAATTGTTTTGGAGTGACCTGCACTTAAATTGTAATTTCTCACTCTTTGTAACTCTGATCGATCTGATTCTAGTTTCTATGAATAGCTGACGAAATTCCCTTCGTTTTGATGTCGGAGTTTGTGGGATTTGGCCATGAAACACGGACTGTAGGTTGCTCCGAAGTTGGCGCGCAGATGCAGAATTATGCAGAAAAATCTGCACACGGGTTTGATGACTTTGATTTGCAATAGAACGTAAAGATGCGCAGTCGGAGCATTTGAAATAGTTATGGTGAGTTCCTTAGATAGAACCCACCTCTTGGGTAGATATAATACTGAACCGAAATGTATGATATTGGTATTATGCAGTTCGTGGTAGTTTTAGGAAAAAGTAGTGACTTAAGATCCTAACCATGTTGGATTAATGTATCATCCCAATTTGTTAACGGTAACAAATTATGAAATCTTTTATAGTTAGTGAATTTGGCTAGTTTTCCCGTTTTAAGTATATGCAGTGATTTTCCTTCCATTTTCATTGCATTAATGTACTAAAGGATTGAATCATAGGTCAAAGAATGTTAAACCAATATTAACACTCATATTTGATAAAACATAAGTGGGTATATCTAGTTTTCTAGAATTAAGATTTTATGATTAGTGTTAAGTACGCTTAAGTAAGTATTAAAGAATGTAAGGCTCATATGGGAATGAGTGAAATAATAAGTTAAGTATACGGATTGCTCATATATGCTAAGATTGAATTTCAAGAAAAGAATGTCATAAATGTCATGTATTGGCGACTAGTCCAGATGATGCTATGAAATGTTGCTGACAATTTGTTTAGTATATGTTACGTGACGATAATATTAATTGTGAGGTTACAGTTTCGTTCTCTAGCCCATTAGTTGGTATTGGAGTCGGACTGTGGGGATGTTTACCACGACTTCATTGGAAGCTGGGTATGTTTACCAGGACTTCGTTGGAAGTTGGGTATGTTTACCAGGACTTCGTTGGAAGCTGGGTATGTATGTATGTTACACAAGAGGCCAATTACCAGGACTTCGTTGGAAGTTGGGTATGTTTACCAGGACTTCATTGGAAGCTGGGTGTGTATGTATGTTACACAAGAGGCCAATTACCAGGACTTCATTGGAAGCCGGTATGTTTACCAGGAGTTCATTGGAAGCTGGGTATGTACGTATGTTAAGGTCGCTCGTCCTGACCATTCCGTAAAAAATAAAATAAAATCAACTTAGATAATTTATTTATGTTGTACACCTTTATGACTATGTTTAAGATATGTTATGCTATGACATAATAAGCAATGATAAATTGATAAGTTGTTGATCAATCCTAGAATTTAAGTATGAATATTAGAATGACCATTAGTTCCTTGAGTGAGGGGCACCTGAGATAGGTGGAACTCACTGAGACAAGTAGTCTCACCCAATGTGTATTATTGTTTTTCAGATAACAGGTTAAGCAATACAAGTTACGAAAGAAGCTATGGATTCGAGTCATGATGGAAGAATTTGTGAACATTATTAGTTAATCTTTTATTGTTATATCTTGGTTATTGAATAAGCTCGTGTTAGAACTCAATTTCCGCTGTGTATTTGAAAATGCTTGGAAAGTATTTAATATACGTTGTATTTGAGTTTAATTTCTATAATTATAATGTATCCAGATTAAATTATGTATATTTCATTCGATATTCTAGATAAATCGATATGGGGTGTTATAGGGGGGCAGATTCACACAAAGAAAGGATAGAGAACAAGAAACACAAAAAAGAAACCAGAAACTTTTTTTTCACAAACACTTCACAAATTAAAAAACTAAGAAACAAAATACTTCACACATTGTGAAGATTTTGTTTGCCTCCATTCACCACTCTATTCTCACACCAAATAACTATAATAGAATCAATAAGAAAAAACTCCATAACCAAAACCGAGCTCCATCTCTGTTGTCTCTTTCTCCATTGAACCCCCCACTCTGATCTACTACGCGCGCCCCCCAGGTTTCTCAGCGCACCCCCCACACCTCTGATTACTCTGCGTGGCCCCGCCGGGTTTTGCTTTAGTTTTGTGATCTGGACCTGCTTAGACCCAAAAAAATCTTTTTAATTATTTTAATGTCAAAATAAAAAATGTAGTTTATTTGCTATGACTTTAATTTTTTTTTAATTTAATTACTTATTTAGAATACCAAAATTTTTTAAAAACCAACAAAAATTTTAACTTTCTTGCTAGGTTTGTATGTATTGGCGTTGCATCATATTTATTTTTATGCTTGCATTTTATTTATCATTATGCATTGTCTTTACTTTATTTATTATTTTATTATCATCTATTTATCCATTTGATTCGATATGGTTGTAATAATTAATTATTCGATTTGGTTGTAATAGCGCAGACCTTTATTTAGTTATCGCTTTCTTTATT
This sequence comes from Trifolium dubium, assembly GCA_951804385.1. Classification (NCBI taxonomy): domain Eukaryota; kingdom Viridiplantae; phylum Streptophyta; class Magnoliopsida; order Fabales; family Fabaceae; genus Trifolium; species Trifolium dubium. Next base: position 19,316,667 of record OX638066.1, read on the forward strand.
GCTTGTCTTTCGTAGTTACACCTCACACACATAAAACGCCAAATAATTTGTCTCCAATGGAGAGGACTCATAGTTAATTACGATACTTCTTGAAACAAGAAAACTTTTCAAAACAAACATGCGATACTTTTACAAACAAGCGCAATTCCACCTTAGTCGCGAGATTTATAAAAACATCTTATAACTTCTTCAAAACAACAATTACACTTTTTACATTTCTTTACGACATCTTTTCCAACAACAACTACATTTTCTTACAATTCTCAACATCGAAACGAATACACTTTCGTTTTTGCACAACATTTTCTTTTGCAACATCTTTTTTTTTTATAACATGTTACATTTTCTTTTCAAAAACAAACCACTTTCATAAATGCAAAAACATTCAAAAAAATCTTCTCTCTGTTTTATTTAAGACATTCTAATCTGTCTTTAAGTTGTTCACAACTAAAAGACACAAATCAATACACTTTATTTTGGCCTTTTGGCTTTACAATACATTAGATTTCTATCATCTTTAGTTTCAAATTTTGAATGTTCTCATAAGCATTAGCAAGAATTCAATCACTTTCTTCACAAAAGAAATGGTTTAGCGTGCTTATGTTTACACTTAAAAGGTGAAACTTAATATGACAATAATCTCTTGCTTCCTAAAAAATGTACAACATACACTCTCTTTTTTTCAAGAGAACTACACAGAACTTTGATCCTTCACAAAGGGTACGTAGGCAAAAGGGGTACATACCCTTTTCCAAATTCAAAACAATAAAAAACACACACCTTTTCATATCTATTTTCTTTCACACATCTTCTCTCTTACATTTCTTCTTACACAAACAACCAACACAAAAGCACACACTCTCTTCTATACATCTTCTCTCTCACTTCTTACATCTTCTTCCCCATTCTTAAAGCACACATTTAAAGCACAAAAAGCATTTCAAGAGGTTACCATGCAGTACCATGGGCGCTAAAGGTGCATGCACCTTCATTTTGCGCAAATAACCCTCGTACCTAGAATCTCCCACAAAAGGTTTTCGATACTTTCCCCTCCCTTGGAAATGAAAAATCAACTGTAGTGGGGTATGTCTTAAAAAACCTGCAACAGAAAAATGGCGACTTCATTGGGGTTACTATCCTTAAGAGGGTTGAGCCTAACTTGTATGCTTCTATGTGCCTTATTTGTTGATATGCTTTATATATATATTGTGGGGGGTACATGAGTTGAGATAAGCTTGCCCCGAGCTTGAGTGCACATGAGATAGGTGTGGTATACATAGTGGATGGGCGAGAGTTCAGTTTTGCACATCACCACATGTGATATAGACACGCACGATCCAGGGTCATGATGTAGTATTCTGTTCGACGTAACTTTACGTAGTCGTTGCTATGACATGTGTCTGCCGATGATCGTGGACCTTTAGTCACCCTTAACCCATCTTGGCCTTTTTTTAGGATGTGGTGCGATGGCTAAGCTGAGAGATTCATGGATTAGTTGCTCCGCGATACAACGCTCAAACGAGACTTTTGTTTTGGATATTTCATTTGGCCTTGAGTTTAGTCGTGGACATTGGTATTCAAAAGGAAAGTTGACAACTTTGGGAACTTTTAGAACCTGTGTTACGAAAAGAAGAAAGCCATTAGTTCATACATTGTGGGTGGTTGTTACCTTTTGACTCCAACATCGTGTTATCCCAACCAACCATGTTTGCCTATGCTTGTGCTTGTTGCATCATTACATCTCATTCATCCATTCATACATGAAGATCTTTTTCCATTGGTTTTCAAATGACTTAGACAAATTTCTTTATAGAATATTACAATCATCATAGACCTTGAAAAAAAGAAGAGAAAGATTCTTTTGAAAAATTCCCTTTGATTATCAAACAAAAAAGAGAAACGAGGTCTACCATGATTGGTTTGCTAGAGTCATTTGAAAATAAAAAAATAATCTATTTTCAAAGGACTTGGAGGAATTTCTTTATCAACTTTACAATCATCATGGACCAAAAAAAAAGTTACTTTGAAAAGAAAAAGAAAATTCTTTTGATCATTAACCAAACAAAAACAAACAAAATAAGGTCTTTTATGATTGGTATCCTAAAGTCTTTTGAAAGTCAAATTCAAAACAAAACTTTCTTTACATGCATCATTCTACATCATTGATCCTATTTCCAAAGGTTTGAGTCTCACATCTTGTTCCGTCAGAAGCCAAGCTGTCCTGTTTGAAAGTGGTTCGACGCTCTTGTCCAAAGTCAACTTGCAAGTACAACACTCGTGTTAATCAACAGAAAGTTATGGAAGCAATTGAACAAGAGAATCTTCATCTCCGTGAGTAGGTTGCTGCTCTACAGGATAATTTAGCTCAGTTAACATCTTTGGTTGAATCCTTGATTGTTGCAAGTATTCCGCCTCCAACATCTCTTCCTCCTCAGGCTTTGACAAGTAATGTGTTAGAGACTTATAACTTCAATGAGAACTTTCATCCCAACGTTTCTGGTATTCGGATTTCTACTTTGACAGTTCCTCAAGTTACTGTGGATATCCCATCACTAGTTTTGACTATTCCAGTTCCTGTGGTCCACTCTATACCACATGAGAATGAACCTGTTTGCAATGTCAAACAAGTTGAAAATGTTGGGGCACATCTTGTGAACGACTTCCAAGATCAGTTCGATGAAATGCAGCGTGACCTCAAGGCTCTCCGTGGGAAAGACTTGTTTGGGAAGAATGCTCATGAGCTTTGTCTCGTGCCAAATGTCAAGATTCCGCCTAAATTCAAAGCACCCGAGTTTGAAAAATATAAGGGGAACTCTTGTCCTAGGTTGCATCTTGTGATGTATGCTAGAAAGATGTGTGCTCTGACAAAAGATGATCAAATGTTTATTCATTTCTTCCAAGATAGTCTTACTGGTGCTGCTTTGAAATGGTACATGGGTCTGAATAGAGCCAATATCAAAACTTTCAATGACTTAAGCGAAGCCTTCAACCGCCAGTACAAGTACAATGCTGACATGGCACCGGATCGAGATCAACTTCGAGCTATGGCTCAAAAAGACAAGGAAACTTTCAAGGAATATGCTCAGAGATGAAGGGAGGTTGCTGCTCAGATTTGTTAGACTACACGGGTATGCTCTAAAGTGGCGAACAAAAGCGTTCCAATTTAACAACTACGGTTTTTCGTATTTCGATCGAGTAAGCGGAAGCTACCTAGATCGGTAGTCTATTTGCACCTCGACCAAAGGATAGGTAGTATAGCCAAGATGATATAACGATGATAATTCGAATACAACAACAAATATTCGAATTCAAGCAATTGTCAAATATAGTTTTTCTTTTAAAAACGTTCACACACACAATTTGCGGTATCGAATTGTCTTATAGCAAACAAAGTAATCAAACGGTAATTTTGTCAAACACTTGGCGTGTATGACAAAATCGCGTTTGTGAATTAACAACAAATCGTAAAGTAAAGAGATAAGGGATTAGAGAATGACACACGTAGATGATCTGGGAGTTCCTTAGCTTTCGCGTCGTCCTCGCTATGGGCCGGTACGTCTCCCCCTTTTATTCAAAAATCTTTATATGAATGCACAAGTACACAATTGATACAATATGTAAAGATATAGACTCTATCTAATGATCTTCACCATAGCTCCAACCCTTGATTGTGCAATCCCAATCCAATCTTGAACCAAGAACTTTGTGATGATTGTCCGGATAATTCCCTCGTCAAATTGTATTGATCAATCCAAGCAACACTTGAATCCGGATGAGAAACTCTATACCTTCAAGACCCAATCAACTCGGATGTAATTCTGATTCACCACAAACTTACTCTGAACGTTATCCTTCAACCTCTTCTAAGAAACATCAATTGATCCCATACTCAACTTCAATTTGATAGAAATGTGAAGGAAGATGATGATTGATCTTGAATCCTCTTTAATGCAAAATACTCAGCAATCTTGATCAAAAAAATGTTTACCAATAATTTCTTACACTTACAACAATAACTCATAAAGCTATTTATAGAGAAAATAGAATTGAGCAAATTTAGGCACAATCCAACAGACTTGTATCGATACATCGATAACTGTGTATCGATACAAGTAACTTAACAGCGTTGGAAAACTAAAGTTTTGTGTACTTGTATCGATACAACCACGTGTTTGTATCAATACATACACCAGTAAAAACATAGTTGGACTGATATGTTTCGAAACACAAAAGTATGTTTCGAAACACAAGGCTCTTACTGGTTTCCAGAGAGTCTTCATGTGTTTCGAAACATACAAGTGTGTTTTGAAACACAGAGGCTCATCTGGACTCCAGTGAGAAAGATTTGTATCGATACAAAGTTGCTATGTATTGATACAAATGCGTGGTAATCAGCCTGAACAAGTTTCAGGACATTTGTATCGATACAGATGTACATGTATCGATACAAAACACCTAAAAATTGGTTTTTCAAAGTTTCAAAAAGTGTTTTTGCTGTCAAGTCAATTTCAATTGTTACTTAAACATATTCTACTCTATTTTCACGTGTTTTGACATTTATTAAAACTCGGAGGGGAACTGGTGCATTTACAAGATTAGTCCACCTCTAGAGGAAAAAGAGATGGCAAAAATCTTCTTGAACACTCTTGATACTTTCTACTATGATAAAATGGTTGCTAATGCCCTTCGTGATTTTGCTGACATAGTAGACACAGGCATGCACATTGAGGAAGCTCTCCTAGAAGGACGTTTAACAAAAAAGACTGCCTTTTTCAGTGACACAAAAGAGTTTGGTTCAGGTTTTGATACAAAGAAAGAACAAGAGCTGAGCATGGTGGCTCATGGGAAGGCAAAGAAGAACAAACAACAACATGTCGCTTCTATTAGTTCTACTCCAAAGGGGGCGCCTCAGTATGACCCGTTCCCTATGTTGTATGCATATTTACTTCCAATTTTGATTGAGAGGGATCTGATTAGACTAGAGCAACGCCTCGAATACCTACAAAAATGCTTTATTGGTGCAAACCTGAGCTGTCTTGTGCTTTCCATAAAGGGCACCTGGCCATGATATTGAACAGTGTTTTGCTTTGAAGTCTGAAGTGCAAAAGTTGATTGAGACTAACAAACTTTCTTTCAAGGACATAGACCCAGCTCTGTTATGCAAGGATATGGTTTGATACTATTGGGCTGACGCTGGTTTATTTCTACTCTCTTATATCAAGTTGAAGTCAATGATACAAGGAAGCTCACCCCTATGATCGGTAGGCTTTTTATTTCTTTCTTGTCAAGCATTTGTTTGTTTTTAACATTTATGTCTTTTATCAAGTACTTTTAATATAATAAATATGCATGTCTTTTTGAATTAATTCATTAATATTCACTCTTTACTCTTGCTTTATTACTTGAAAACTGGGAGCGAGGATGACGAAAATAAATAACTGATTTTTGCTGAGATATGCTTTCAATGGTGAAAAAACCTAGTTGAGGATGTAAGGCATTGTTCCAATTCCCAAACAGTGGAGATATAAGGAGATAATCCGTAATCAACCCCTTTGAACCTGGCGTTGGTGTTTTTTCTATTTTCTGAACCTTTAAACTTAATATGGGGAAGGGTAGTCTTTCAATTGATTTGATGAAGCATCCTGATACAAGAGAATCAATTCATTTGGGTATACCAAGTAAAGGGTTTAAAAACAATGCTTACCTTAAACAGAAGAAGTTGTCGAGAGATGAGACTTACAAAAATTTATATGGCAGTTACAATACACGAAAATCTTACAAGGATTGTTCAAAAAAGAGAGAATACAAAGAGAGTACAAAAAAAATGGGTGAATACGAAAAAAAGAGCCCACACCAAAAGATGGGCATCTCGATGGACCGCAAATTCAAAGTTCAAAAAGAACTAGTCCATACAAATAAAGTGTGATTCCAAGAAATAGGAACAATTTCTAAACAAAGAAGAGTGACTGCCAATTCAAGAATCTCATCAAAATTTGTTCAAAAATAATATCAATGAAGCTTCGACCAAAGCGTCAACTTCAAACATCATTGTCAGAAAAGATCCTCTTGTCGACTGAGGGCATTAGTTGAATTAATTGAACTTAGGAATGAAGGACATCAAGAAGAATGGGTGGGACCAAATAAATTTTGTGCCTAACAATCCTTTTTTTTTTTGAAAACCGTGAGCCCAACCACATAATAACATACAAAAGACCTAATTGAAACTAGGTTCACTGTGAAAGCATATTTAACAAATTTATTGTTACACTGACTCCTCCTGTTTGATTAATCAGTAATAACCTTTTGTACACATCATATGTGCATCCAATCAAAAAATACAAAAAAATATTTAATTTCAAGAACTTACATGTGCATTATATCAAAAATACTTTTCAAAAGAAATGACTTTACTTGCAAATTAATACTTGACATCAAAGAAATTTGAACTATGGTCTGATCTAGGGCAAAGCTGACTTGAAACACTCCTAGACTTTACTTGCAAATTAATACTTGACATCAAAGAAATTTGAACTATGGTCTGATCTAGGGCAAAGCTGACTTGAAACACTCCTAGAAAGGGGCAAGTTACATATGGGTTTTGCCAATCAGTGGCAAACAAGTGGAATATTCTGTTTATCAAGGTTGAATTGGTTCAAGGTTTGGTTAAAATATGAACATCAATTAATCAGGGGCATACCCTTCAAGGTGTCAAATACTTAGGGCATACTATGTCAAGATCATATCGTCCTGAAAGGTTACATATTGTGAAATAATGGCGGGATCTTGGTTATTATCATGAACAGAAAAAAGTTTCTACTCTCAGTGCACGCTACTGAAGTCAACAGATACAATACCTAATGAAAAAGGTCAACAAGTTATGCTCTTCGAGCGTTAGATGTAAAAGGTGAACTAGTCACACTCTTCGAGCGATTTTCTCAAGGATTTATTAGACTGAAGAAAATCTAGAGCAAGGGGCAAGTTAGTTCCGCTTTCTCAAGTTATTCATCAACAACAAACATGTTTTCTCTAATAGAATGTCAACAATCATCTTAAGAAAAGGGTACATCCCCCAATGAAGGTTGACAATTTTGTCTTGAATAGAATCAAGTTCCAATACAAATTGTTCGATTAAAATGGTCGTTTCCCTAAAGAAGTTGTTCCTTCCTTGAGGAATTCTCTTACTTCATCTACAGCAACATTTACACCTTGTTGAGATTGATCGAGTGTTTGGATTGTAACGCGATGCTGGCTTGCTTTCAGTCTTGGTCGTTCTGTCTGTTTTGTCAGCAAATATTCACATACATACATACATACATACATACATACAAACATTCAAACATAGCATTTACATGTGCCATAAACATTTACATCATTCATACATTGTTACATCATATACAAATTTCTGTCTCTTTTGTCTTGACCATGTCTATAAAACAGTCGGGATAGGCGTGTCACTCTCTCCAGTTAGAGTGATAGCTTGGGCAGAAAAGTGTACATCTCTTTTTTCAAAATTCCCCACTAGACTCCTCTCTTGTGGAAGATGGTTTTTTCAGTTTTCCCACAATAAAAGGAAAATCCCATTTGAATTTATTCTTCAATTGGACACAAAATCTTGTTTTACTATTTCCCACCAGTTTGTTCCTTGATTGGACATCAATACACATTCAATAAGTGGCAATCTCGTCATTTGAGAAGCTTGTGCACATTTCACAAGTAACAATCTCGTCATCTGAGAAGCTTGTACACATTTCACAAGTAGCAATCTTGTCATCTGAGAAGCTTGTACACATTTCACAAGTAGCAATCTCGTCATCTGAGAAGCTTGTACACATTCAAACAAGTAGCAATCTCGTTATCTGAGAAGCTTGTGCACTTTCGACAAGTAGCAATCTCGTCATCTGAGAAGCTTGTACACTTTCAAACAAGTCGCAATCTCGTCATCCGAGAAGCTTGTACACCATCAATTATGTTCTCAACACAACAAGTGACAATCTATTTATTGAAGAAGCTTGTGTTTTACCAGATACATTTACAATTTCTCAAGTGGTTTCATATCCAATGAATCATGTCAAGATACATCATACAAAAGATCATGCAAATATTTTTTACATATATTCTTACAATTTAAACTATTCGTCATTTACACATTGCCGTTGGGACATACGACGGTAGGTAACATTTTCCCTAGTGTTTTTCTATGTTCTCTAGTGGAGATCTCTTTCCCAATAGACTTAAGATGTTCCTTGTTGTTTTCTCAGTCGAGTCGTGTTTTGTTTTTCCTTTGTGGAATCTTCACTATGCTCTTCTTATAATATTCAAAAAAATTCAAAAAATCATCGTCTGCATTTTTGCATTCACATTTGCATCATAAGCATTGTAAAAAGATTTTAGGTCCAAAAATGGTGATATTTATATATTTAAGTCTCTTCAATCCCGTCTAGAAAAAGATTTTAATCTTCATCTCTCTGGGTAAAAAAATGGAGTTTCTTAGTTTTTACTTCTTTTCTTTTTTTATCTCTTTTCATTCTTATTATTATTATTATTATTATTATTACTATTATTTATTATTACTATTATTACTATTATTATTATTATTATTCAGCAAAAAAACAATTTTGAAAGAAAAGAAAAGGATCCAATGCACATCACGTTTTTGCTGCAAAACCATCACCAACAACATTTTTTGATACAGTTTCCCAAACCCATAACTGATTACAACAAAGTGATTCTGCAATTTTCTTCTTCTAATAACATTATAACCCTAATCCCAGCCTATTTAACAAGATATACATCACAAAATGAAAGGGGGGCGGATTCACACAAAGAAAGGATAGAGTACAAGAAACACAAAAAAGAAACCAGAAACTATTTTTTCACAAACATTTCACAAATTAAAAAACTAAGAAACAAAATTCTTCACACACTATGAAGATTTTGTTTGCCTCCATTCACCACTCTTTTCTCATACCAAATAACTATAATAGAATCAATAAGAAAAAACTCCATAACCAAAACCGAGCACCAACTCCGTTCGCCTTGCAAAACAGAAAAAGGAAGAGGTCAGAGAGAGGGTGGAGTGGATTCGAGTACTAGAAGCAAAGGAAAAGTTGTATTACCTTGAAGGTTCATTGGAAAGGGTTGGGCAATGGAGAAAGAGAGAACAGAGAGGAAAAGAGAAAGAGAGACAGTGAAGAAAGAAAGAAGAAAAAAATTTGCCATAAAAAAAAAAACCAATATACTCTCCCCACTTCAAATTACTCTGCGCGCCCCATTTTTACTCATCAAACCCCCCACTCTGATTTACTGCGCGTGCCCCCCAGGCTTCTCAGCGCACCCCCCGCCGGGTTTTGCTTTGGTTTTGAGATCTGGGCCTGCTTAGGCCCAGTTAGCCCCCCACCTTAGTTTGTTTTTTTTTAGTTTGTTTTTTTTTTATTTTGTTGCACTCATGTACATGTATATTTTATATCTATATGCCTTAGATGATTTGCCATGAAAAAAAAAACATGTGTGAGTTTTATTTTTTATTTTTTTATTACTAAGTTAGAGTGTTAATACTAAAATTTGAAAAAAAAAACACTTTTCTCTAATAGAAGAAACAAAAAATTCTTTTTAATTATTTTAATGTCAAAATAAAAAATGTAGTTTATTTGCTATGACTTTACTTTTTTTTTAATTTAATTACTTATTTAGAATACCAAAACTATTTAAAAACCAACAAAAATTTTAACTTTCTTGCTAGGTTTGTATGTATTGGCGTTGCATCATATTTATTTTTATGCTTGCATTTTATTTATCGTTATGCATTGTCTTTACTTTATTTATTATTTTATTATCATTTATTCATCCATTTGATTCGATATGGTTGTAATAATTAAGTATTCGATTTGGTTGTAATAGCGTAGGTCTTTATTTAGTTATCGCTTTCTTTATTGCTTGTCTTTCGTAGTTACACCTCACACACATAAAACGCCAAAAAATTTGTCTCCAATGGAGAGGACTCATAGTTAATTACGATACTTCTTGAAACAAGAAAACTTTTCAAAACAAACATGCGATACTTTTACAAACAAGCGCAATTCCACCTTAGTCGCGAGATTTATAAAAACATCTTATAACTTCTTCAAAACAACAATTACACTTTTTACATTTCTTTACGACATCTTTTCCAACAACAACTACATTTTCTTACAATTCTCAACATCGAAACGAATACACTTTCGTTTTTGCACAACATTTTCTTTTGCAACATCTTTTTTTTTTATAACATGTTACATTTTCTTTTCAAAAACAAACCACTTTCATAAATGCAAAAACATTCAAAAAAATCTTCTCTCTGTTTTATTTAAGACATTCTAATCTGTCTTTAAGTTGTTCACAACTAAAAGACACAAACCAATACACTTTATTTTGGCCTTTTGGCTTTACAATACATTAGATTTCTATCATCTTTAGTTTCAAATTTTGAATGTTCTCATAAGCATTAGCAAGAATTCAATCACTTTCTTCACAAAAGAAATGGTTTAGCGTGCTTATGTTTACACTTAAAAGGTGAAACTTAATATAACAATAATCTCTTGCTTCCTAAAAAATGTACAACATACACTCTTTTTTTTTCAAGAGAACTACACGAATTTTGATCCTTCACAAAGGGTACGTAGGCAAAAGGGGTACATACCCTTTTCCAAATTCAAAACAATAAAAAACACACACCTTTTCATATCTATTTTCTTTCACACATCTTCTCTCTTACATTTCTTCTTACACAAACAACCAACACAAAAGCACACACTCTCTTCTATACATCTTCTCTCTCACTTCTTACATCTTCTTCCCCATTCTTAAAGCACACATTTAAAGCACAAAAAGCATTTCAAGAGGTTACCATGGAGTACCATGGGCGCTTAAGGTGCATACACCTTCCTTTTGCGCAACTAGCCCCCGTACCTAGAATCTCCCACAAAAGGTTTTCGATACTTTCCCCTCCCTTGGAAATGAAAGATCAACTGTAGTGGGGTATGTCTCAAAACACCCGCAACAGTATGTATGAAAAATATATATTCACCAAGGTACAAACATTATGAAAGTAACCAAAACTTATCAAAGCAAAAATTCACATTTTCAATCAATGTACCAAGACCAAACATTTACATTCATTATGCATAACTAGTCAGAACAAGATACACAAGCATATACAAAGAAGAACTTAATATGACTTTTGGCTTGATTTTTGTCAAATCCCTATTCTTAAATATGAGTCTCAACAACATATTACTATCATTGAGCAAAATTTTTGGAAATGGAGGATTGGACAACTATCATTCCAAATTTCATATTGAGTTGAAATTATATGTATATGAACAAAGAACCACACAAGCAAATGTAAAATGCAAAGTATAAGGAATAGGGATAAAGATAAGGATAGAAATCTTCCCTTTAAAGTATCAAGTATAGGAAGTGATCAAGTTCCATAAGTTCTAGAGTATCGAGTCAAAGCTTTTCCTATGTCTTTATTCCTTCATGAGTCTTGAACGCCATTGTTATCGGTGTCTCTCGTCAATGGTCCAAGACGCTTTCCTACAACTTTAGACATTGCAAATAGGTCCCCATCTCTCATTGGGTCCTAGGTGGTTAGTAACAAAACCATTGATGGATTTGGGAACCCATTGCATTTTGCCTTTTGGTACAAAAGTTTTTCTAGCTTGGCACTTTGCAATGGTATGACCCTTCTCACAACAATAGTAACACAAAACATTGGAATGATCCTTGTTACTCAAATATTTTCTTTTGGGATTCATTTTCTTTTTAACAAATTTGTCATTTTTAGAAGGTCTATTTCTAGGCTTGTTAAAAATCTTTGGCATATCCACAGAAGGAATTTTTGGTACAAGGGCTTCGTCTAATTTGGCTTGAAGGGTTTTGACTTCTCCTTGCCAAACACAACAAGCATCACATTCATTCCAAGATGACATATGAGCCTTGTGTAATTTAGCTTTGAAATTCTGGCTACCAAACAGACAAACGCTGTGAACAATGTAAGCACAACTGTCCGAGCGCGTGTCTAGCTCAGGACAATAACACAAATAAAACGTGAATTAAAAGCAGTTGAAAAGTAAATAACACAGTAGGTTTGTTAACCCAGTTCGGCGCAAGTTTCCCTAGTCTGGGGGATACCTATCCAAGAGTGAACTCACTATAATAGTTCTAGTGTAAGAACCAACGTAGCCACACTACTTGTCTTGCACCTAGATCTTACCCCGTGACAGCCCTACCTAGGAACTCCTAGATATGAGACCCCGTCTCAACTCCTAACCTAAACAACACACTCAGAGTTGCTTTTACTTTTCTTTTCTTGATATGTTTTCTTTGAACAAGAGACACACTCTTCTGACTCAAACTAACTTCGTACCTAAAGGCTTAGGAGAAGTAACAATTACAACTCTAACAAACACGTCCTATACTTGAATCAGTTACGACGCAAGCAAGGCTCACAAACAAATAATAAAAACAAAGAAGGTTGAACCTTAAACACACGGTTTAGCTTGACTTTTAGGGTCTGCCTGTCGTGCCGCGAAAATCGCCTGAGCGTCTAGGACACTCTGAATGACACAGAGTCGCCACTAAATTTTATTTGTTAAGGAAAATATTGATAAAACCTTAAAAACAATGGAAAGATGGTCATCGCAACCATTTCCAGGTTCGGGAGTTGATTATGCAAGGGGAAGGTATTAGCAACCCTCACATCCGTTGTACTCAACGGGAACCTCCTAAATAATTCTAGGGTTTATGCTTTTAGGGTTTGTTTACATGTTTTTTATTTCATTAGAATTTTATTTTATTAAAGATATTTACAAAAAAAAGAGGGGAGAAAAATTAAGTTTTTTGTTTTTGGGCTCGACAGGATGTTGAATCCTGCTCCTACGTATTCTCAGGTGCAATGAGAAATCAGAGCTTCGTAGTTGAGGGAGTCATTTGTTTGTTGGTGTATTTTAGAGAACGATGTGTTAATCGAATTCTAGTGGTTAAACTCAGCTTGTATGCTCGCACGGTGGAGGCTTAAGCTTCGTTTGTATCACGTTTGAATTGATTGTATACATGTTCTTTTATGAAAAGAATTTTGTTTTGATATTAAATGGCCCTAAGGCGAAAACTTAATTTTGATGTGTTGGTATTTTTTAATATTTTATTTTGAAAGAATTATTTTTTTATTTAACAAGCGGAAGATGGATATTGATAAACGAAGTGTGCACAAGGCCACCAATTATCCGGGAGAAAAATGAATGTGCATTCATCCTCTCCTTTTTAATCCAAGACTTAGGATGATTTTAGTGGGTTACAAATTATTGGGAAACATAGTGTACAATAAGCCACCAATAATTCGAAAGAAAAACGAATGTACATTCGTCCTCTCCTTTTTAATCCACATGATTGAAAATGTTTTTAAACAAAGATTGATTTAAAAGGGACGAAATTAAATTTGATATTTGTATTTTTACATGTCGTTTACATTTTTCATATCTAGGACAAAGTGAGCTATTTGCATCATTTAAATCAAGTTTCTACTACTACATAAGTAAGCGACGCAAAACAAACAAAACAAATAGGGGTGGGGATATCATATGAAAAAGGTATAAACAACAAGTTGGTTTAAAGCCATATTTCAACAAACAACCCACTTAATGGAATAAGTAAACAATTAACCAAAAAAGTATAAAAAGAGAGATATAAAATCAAACCAGAAACAAAACTGAGAGAGAAGGAACGATACCGAAAGATAAAGGAGACCGCGTGAGAGGAAGAAATCAGAGGTGGAAGGCAGCGCTCGCGGTGGATGTTAGATGCCGGTGGTGACGTAGCGGCGAAAAAAAGAAGCTTTCTCTTCTTCTCTGTTTTGGTTACAACAAAGTTGTGTTTTTGGGATTCTTATGTTCTCAGATTTTTTGTGTGTTTCTCAGATTTCTGGTTGTGTGTTTTTATGAGAGCAAATTAACTCCTCTATTTATAGTGGAGAATTGAACTTGATTTTGCTATTTTTTGGGTTAAAGTCGGATAGAACTTTGATGTAAATCCGTCGCCACTTTTTTCTGAATTTGTTGTTGTTAATGGATAATGACGAACTAATTTGCCTCTGAATTTTTCTTCCTCCTTACTTCTCTATTTTTTCTGTTTACAGTTTTTTTCTTTCTCTATTAACTACCAATCCCACTATCTTTCTTTTTTTTTTTTTAAAAAAAAATTTGACTTGATAATTAAATAAAGATGGGTAAAATTTGCGGTATGACACTGTCATTACATATATTTATACTACTAGAGTAGCACAGGGTTTGGGCTTTAGACATCCCTTGGATGTTGTACGGTCCAAGTCTTGAATCTTCTAGAACAAGAAATCTTCGTCAAAAATAAATCAATATCACCTTTTAAAATATATCTAGGCAAGACCGCCTTAGACTTCTTCAGAAACACGTGACTTAATCACCAAGTAAGGTTAAAAGAAAAACCAAAGCGAATCTTGTAAAAGATTGCATAAAATAATAAAGCGCGAGCTGGCGCGAGCTTGCTGATCACGTAATGCCGTTCCATATGCTACAACATCTGACCAATCATCAGTGATCATAAGCAACTAACCACACACATCTGGCTAATATATGTTTTTGCACAATTGTAGCCAATATTCAAAACTCAACAAGCTTGAAGGTTTTTCACTTCCCCTTACCAAGTACAACAAGAATCACAATCATTCTTTGATGGCTTATTTTCAAAATCGTCTTTTGAAGTAACCATGGTAAGTTTTAATGCCTCTAATTCATCTTGTAATTTTCCAATTTGTGACTCTAAGTTAGAAATTACTTTGTTCCTTTTTGCCAATTTCTTAAAAGCATTAGTGGCTTCACCATGTAGTTTTTCAAAAGCATTTTGAAGTTCATCATACGAGGGATTATCATTAGAGATAGAGCTAGAATCACTTACTTGACGTTTGTGATGTTTCTTGCCTTTACTAGGTGAACCATTCATGAGTACCACATGAGCGTGTTCTTCATCCTCTTCACTTGAGCTCTTGGACCTAGATCCATCTTCGCTTGAACTATCCCAAGCAACATAAGCTCTCTTACTCTTGTGAATTTTCTCGGAGGAATTTCCCTTTCGTTTGTTATAGATTGGGCATTCCGGTCTATAGTGTCCCGATTTGCCACATTCATAACACAATTTATTTGGCTTGCTCTTCTCATTTTTATATCATCCCTTGATTGCATCCGTGACTTGGGATCATTTTTCTTCGAGAATTTTATACCATGTAAGTTTACATACTTGTGAAATATTCGAACAAATATATCCATTTCTTGTTCATCCTACTCGTCGTCACTTAAGCTATCATCACATTGCTCTCTACGTTTTGATTTGGAACATGAAGTTTTTAGAGAAATTGACTTCATTTCCTTCTCTTTTTATTTCTCCGCATGCTTTTCCTTCTTAGATCCTTTCTGATCCTTTTCCAAGGCTTTAAGAACACTCTCATGCTCGTCTAGCTTTCCAAAGAGCGTTGTAAGGCTCAATTGTGAAAGGTCATTCGCCTCTTTGATGGCGGTGACCTTAGGTTGCCAAATCCTAGACAAACACCTTAAGATTTTATTAGTAGCAACCTCATTTGTGTGTGATTTTAATAAACCTTTGTTGCATTTGCGCGATGGTTTCACCACCTTGCATGCGTAAAAGCTCAAATTCTTGTGTCAAAGTGTTTATTTTACATTGCTTGACTTCATTAATACCCTCAAAGTGGGTGATTAATGTGTCCCACATTTGTTTTGCCGAGTTACAATACGACACATGATAGTATTGCTCAATTCCCAAAGAGGAGATCAAGATATTTTGAGCCTTCGCATCGTAACTCACTTTCTTCTTATCATCGTCATTCCAATGTGCCATTGGCTTGTTTGTTACAACACCCTTCAAATCGGTATTTGTCGGAACAAAGGGACCGTTTTCAATGGTGTTCCAAACTTCAACATCAAAAGAATTGATGTGAATCCTCATACTACTTTTCCAATAGTCCAAATGTTCGCCGTTGAAAATCGGTGCTCTATTATAAGCCCCCTTCGGTGCAAAAGCCATTGTGATCTAATAATTGGCACAAATCCACACAATTTTCGTAAAAATCAAACCGGGATCGTGATACCACTTGTTAGACTATGTGGCTACGCTTAAAGTGGCGAAAATAAGCAATCCGAGAATACAACAGACGATTTTTCAGATTTTAAACGAGTGAGCGGAAGCTACCTAGATCGGTAGTCTATTTGCACCTCTACCAAAGGAAAAGTAATATAGCTCAAATGATATAACGATGATAATTCGAATTGCAACGTCAAATATTCGAATTCAAGCAATTATGAAATAGTATTTTTCTTTGAAAATATTTCACACACACAATTAACGGTATTGAGTTATTCTATAACAAACAAAGTATCAAACAATACTTTTGTCGAACACTTGGCGTGCACGACAAAACTATGTTTGTGATTTAACAATAAAGCGGAAAGTAAAGAGATAAAGGTAAGAGATTGACACATGGAGATGATCAGGGAGTTCCCAACTTTTGTGTCGTCCTCGCGGTCGGCCGATACGTCTCCCCCCAACTTATCAAACGGATAAGTTGAGATTTTCACTAATTCTTCGAAAATATTTTACAAATGCACAAGTACACAAATGATACAATATATGAACGACAGAGACTCAATCTACTATCTTCACCATAGCTCCAATTGTGAATTGTGCGACCTCAACTCAATCTTGGCTTCAACCTCTGATTCCAACAATCAAACCCTCACACCTATCTTGAACCAAGAACTTTGTGATGATTGTCCAGCTGATTCCTTCGCCAAATTGTGTTGATCATTCAAGCAACTCTTGAATCCGGATGAGAAACCCTAAACCACCAAGAACAAATCAACCCGGTGTTGTACCCCAATTTTGGACCTAAAATCCGCTCTTTATTATATTAAAATACCAAAAATATCTGTTGTATAAAAATATCATCACATCGCATTTATATCCTTTACTAGTATATTTACGCTCGTTTTGGTCATTTGATCCTGTCTGTCGTATTTGTGTCATTTATCGCATTAGTAGTATTTTTGTCTATTTACTACTATCATCATTATCATTCATTTAGTATTTTCTCCACTCATCATTTAATTGAATTTTATCTTGTACCCTTTTATTATTTTTATCATATCATGAAAATCAAAAAAGAAAATATCCATTACTTTTTTTCATTAAACTTAATACCATGTCTTTTTTTTTATCACCACAATTGTTATTATTTACCATTATTATTATTATTATTATTTCTTTTATCCTTATTCATTATTTTTACTATTATTATCATTATTTTTTTTACTATTATTATCAAAAATCATTTTAACAAAAAAAAGCTTTTCCTTTATCGATCTATTTATTTATTTTCTTTTCTACTTTCATTTATTATTATTATTTAATCCAAATTCTGTTTTATTTATTGTAATACCCTAATTTTGCACTTTTTTTAAATAAATGTTTTATTTTTAAAAATTGTTTCTTATTTTTTAAGGAACGCCCAAAAATAGTTAAAAAATAATGTTTTCATGCCATTCGCTAATTTTGTTTAAAATCATAAAAAATATATATATTTCATTTTATTTTCATTCGTTTATTTTGTATTCGTCGCATTTTCATCGTCACAAATATATTTTCCATCAACCAATTACAATGTGTCACATCATCATTTTCACCTCATAATCATTTTTCATTACCATTTTCCACTAATTATCCCTTAATCTCAAAATTACCTATTATTACACTAATGCCATTCACCCTAATCTATTGCTATAAATACAATTAAAAAATAAAAATCAAAGGGAGCACACTTCCCAATAAAGAAAAAAATCAGAAAATTTCTCCTCCCTTGCTCAGCCACGCACCACCCACAACCACCGCCAGAATTCAATTTTCCGGCGATCCAAAAACTTGCCAAAATTCAAAATCAAACACTCAGTCGCAGTGAATCGCAACATCTGAACACATTTCCGCCGTCCAAATCACCACAAAATGACCGGAAAGCAGTGAATCGCAACATCTCAGTCGCAGCCTAAAACAAGCTTTCGATCCGGTCATTTCATTCACCAACTGATCACGGTCGTTACGTGGTCAAAATAAATTAAGAAAGTAGTACAAGGTAGATAACCTTGGTCGTTTCCCAAAGACTCTCAATCGGTTTAACTAAGTAGAACTGTAAAAATTGGGGGTTTTGCTTTGATAACAGAACGTGAGATAGAGTGAAAATTAATTTATATAAAACAATCAATCCATTGGTTTTGTCTAACTTCGTCCATTATCAATCATAGGTTCTTGGAAAATTATTCTTTTCAGTTTCTATTCTTGATTGATCATAAAACTAACTAACAAGCGTCAATTAGTTTTATACAAATTCGGGTTGTTTTAACAAGCGTAAAACAGAATATTCAATTGATCATGACAGAGCAAACAAGCGTTACAGAATCACGATCAATGTTATAAAAACGTGAATTCAATCAATCCTATAACAAGCGTATAGACTCTGTAAATTCCTAACCGAATTAAATTAAACAAGCGGTAACTTAATTCGAATAACCTCGTAGGAAACTTGCAACCGAATTACATACAATAAAGCATCAAATGATAAACGAATTGCAAGTTATATAATTAAAAGGAAAGGCAGCGAAATTTACAGAGAAAGAAGTAGAAACATGAATTGAAATTGCATTTGAATTCAAACCTCAAGAAAATGGATCGAAGTATCTTAAACCAACGGATTGAAAAGTGGAATTAGTTCTCCATTCAAGAGATGGCTTCTAGGGTTTGGTATTTTCGTGTAAAATGGAGTGTAACCTCTGACCTAGGTCATATTTTAGGTTTTATAATGTAAGATAACGGGCCACAAAACAATCGGGCCGAAAACATAAGTTCTAGTGCAAGTAAACTGTTTTTATTCCTAAGTCAGTAACTTGATGTACAGTTTAGACTCCCTTGCGCTCTGAATTAGCTTTTGACTTCAACATAAACGTTGTAGTTCTGTGTCTTATGTTTCCAATGCAACTGGCCTCGCCTCAATCCGATATTCCTAGCTCAGGTTATGGTCTGCGCAATGAGAAGGTGTCAAATTACTGTTTATTACGAAAATTAATAGCAAAACTAAATTATTAGCAAAACTTGACTCTAGACACAAAACATGATAAAAACACTAAAATAGTGGGAGAAGTCATACAATTGCCATAGCACAGAGTGATTAAAAAGTGCACCAAAAATGCACTGATCAAATTCCCCCACACTTAAGCTTTTGCTCTACGTGCAAAACTCAAAATGAAAAAAACTCTTTTTTTAGTCACAAGCAATCAACATATTCTAGGTTTCAAGCTTTAAACTTTTGGGTTAAAATTCAAATATTGGCACAATTCTTGTCTATCAACTATCCATGATAATCTTGCGTGTGTGTGTACCATCTCCTACTGTCAACCAAAGTAATGTCAACATCCCTCTCTGAACTACCATTCTAAATGCTAAGCCGTTTTCCTTTTCCTATAATTTTGGATTTAACCAGGATTTCAGTCTAGGGGGGCTATTTCTTTTCAATTTTAGTACAGTGGCAACTTCTTTCAAGCTTTATTACTTATTATTATTATTATTATTTATTTTAGTTTAAAGCTTTAGGTACTACTCCACCTTTTCACCTGACGGGATCTTACTTGTAATAAGTCCAATCTGTTACTCAGAGTAGAGCATCCTACATAGCACTTGTTCCTCCAGTTTCGGGCACAGGAACTTGTTCCTCCAGTTTCGGACACAGGAACTTATTATCATTTTGTTTTTTAGCTCTCAAGAAGTTTCCCTTTTTCTTTAATTAATAGCAATGATCAGTCAATCTTTTAGTTTAGCCTTACCCACACACTTAGTTCTAATCATACCCTCCATTATACTCAATTTCAAAGAACTTAGTCTAAAGAATATGTATTTCAGATATTTATCTAGACATTACTAAGTTTGACAGTGTTCAAGCAGTTGTGCATTAAAGTGCAAAGACTATCATGTCAAGTATCAAAACAAAAATTTCCAAAAATTTCACCAACCCTACAGCTATTTGCCCTAGCCTTAGAACATGTGACTACTCATGACAATTTATTATTATTTTTTTTTACTTTTTATTTTAACATAAAGTAAATGTCCCTCCCCCACACTTAAACCAGACAGTGTCCGCAATGTAAGAATAAACAACAAGTGAGAGTAAAGGAAGGAACACACCCGAGGGGCTAAGGTGTAGCAGTTGGGGTGTAGGAAGGCTCGTCCAAGGAGAGCTCTTCAACCGGTGCTTCATCAGGCACTCAACTGTCATGGAACAGCTTCATTGTCTGGTGGTTTCCGTGGAGGCCTGCTCAAGCTACGAACACATGAAATTGGAAGAAGTAGATAGCAAGTGAACTTGCATATTAGTAAAAAATCTGGTGGTTTAGGAGGAATAACCTGCACATACAATAAACCTGCCATAACCAAAGTATGAAAATCATAAAATCCACATTTAGCTCGTGAGTCAGGTAAAACAAGTGGAAAAGATGCACAAATGGTGAAACACGGTTGCATGTTGCGTGACTCAATATGAGGTTCCACCAACAATTTTTCTACCGTAGGCAATGGTTGCTCGCGGCTAAAATCCACATGCTTATTGTCAAATTCAATTGTTATTAAATTTTCTTGAAATTCTCCACAAGTGGTTGGCAGCATCAAAATTTCTCACCTAAATTGGCTGCACTTTTCTCATGACAAACATTAGAAACACCACATTTATAAGCAAAAATTTCAAGAGATTTATCTACTTCAAGAGAAGTATATAAATCATCTAAATCAGATTTCAAGGGATTTTGTGTTATAATCTCTTTCATGCATTCACTTGAACTTATGTTGCTTATATTTTTTTCCCCAGAGGAAACAAACACAATTTTAATGGGCTCACCTGGAGATTCATCAATACTCGTATCACATTGTGTTACCTCTAATAGTGCAACAGATTGTACATCATCAAAAGATATCTTGTTCTCTTGAATTTGATGGATGTTAGAGACCATTTGTTCAACTTGGGCATTTATAACTTGAATAGAAGATTCCACTTGCAAATTATATTCATTCATTTGCTTGATAGCTGCTTCCAAATATGATAGTGTGTCAGCTGATACATTTTGTTGAGATTGTTGATATGGCCAAATAGGCTGCTTTTCAAGATATGAACTTTGTTCCCAATAGTACTGTCCTTGAAGATCACCTACACTTTGTGTCTCACTACAAATATTAGTATCTAACAATATAGGACATGTATCACTAACATGAAAATTGGAAGAACAAATTTTACAAATTACGAGTGGAATATGATTTTGATACCATCCTTGTTCTCCTCCTTTTTGCATCAAATTGGATAGATAAGCCAATTCATCCAATGAGTTCATAATTTTTTTTTCTTTGAAAAATAAATTAAAATAAAATTGAAGCAAATAAAATAAAAGATTTTTTTTGTTTTTTTTTAAGAGAAAATAAAATAAAATCTACTTTTTTTTATAGAATTTATATTTTGAACTAATTTATAAAAAAATCACCTAAAATATCTAAAAATAAAACAAATCTATTTTTTTTACTAATCCTAATATATGTTAAAAATCGATTTAGAGTCCCCGGCAACGGCGCCAATTTGATCACGGTCGTTACGTGGTCAAAATAAGTTTAATTAAGAAAGTAGTACAAGGTAGATAACCTTGGTCGTTTCCCAAAGACTCTCAATCGGTTTAACTAAGTAGAACTGTAAAAATTGGGGGTTTTGCTTTGATAACAGAACGTGAGATAGAGTGAAAATTAATTTATATAAAACAATCAATCCATTGGTTTTGTCTAACTTTGTCCATTATCAATCATAGGTTCTTGGAAAATTATTCTTTTCAGTTTCTATTCTTGATTGATCATAAAACTAACTAATCAAGCGTCAATTAGTTTTATACAAATTCGGGTTGTTTTAACAAGCGTAAAACAGAATATTCAATTGATCATGACAGAGCAAACAAGCGTTACAGAATCACGATCAATGTTATAAAAACGTGAATTCAATCAATCCTATAACAAGCGTATAGACTCTGTAAATTCCTAACCGAATTAAATTAAACAAGCGGTAACTTAATTCGAATAACCTCGTAGGAAACTTGCAACCGAATTACATACAATAAAGCATCAAATGATAAACGAATTGCAAGTTATATAATTAAAAGGAAAGGCAGCGAAATTTACAGAGAAAGAAGTAGAAACATGAATTGAAATTGCATTTGAATTCAAACCTCAAGAAAATGGATCGAAGTATCTTAAACCAACGGATTGAAAAGTGGAATTAGTTCTCCATTCAAGAGATGGCTGCTAGGGTTTGGTATTTTCGTGTAAAATGAAGTGTAACCTCTGACCTAGGTCAGATTTTAGGTTTTATAATGTAAGATAACGGGCCACAAAACAATCGGGCCGAAAACATAAGTTCTAGTGCAAGTAAACTGTTTTTATTCCTAAGTCAGTAACTTGACGTGAAGTTTAGCCTCCTTTTCACTCCGAATTAGCTTTTGACTTCAACATAAATGTTGTAGCTCTGTGTCTTATCTTTCCAATGCAACTGGCCTCGCCTCAATCCGATATTCCCAGCTCAAGTTATGGTCTGCGCAATGAGAAGGTGTCAAATTACTGTTTATTACGAAAATTAATAGCAAAACTAAATTATTAGCAAAACTTGACTCTAGACACAAAACATGATAAAAACACTAAAATAGTGGGAGAAGTCATACAATTGCCATAGCACAGAGTGATTAAAAAGTGCACCAAAAATGCACTGATCACCAACCAAGGTAGATAATGATTGATTCTTGATCCTGGATACATTTCGAGCATTTCTGTATGAATCGATTTGTGAAACTTTGCCTGAAAAGCACTTTTTAAAACTTGAGATTCGTTTCGTTTTTGCGTGTTTATGTTCGTATGATGTAGTATTCCATGAAATTATTATTCGATTCATAATCCTTGTGATTTTCTGATAGAAATGGTATATTCACTTGTTTGTTTTTGTAACCGGAGTGAGAATGAATTGGTTGCTGGCGCAAAATCACTCCCCTCCCTTCCATCTCTGTTTCTGCGTTTTGGTTAGGAAGAAGAAGAAAGGGGTTGCCACGTGGCAGCGTGATCTGTGCATTTTTCGTGAACTTTTTAATCACTCTGTGCTATGGCAATTGTATGACTTCTCCCATTATTTCAGTGTTTTTATGTTTTGTGTCTAGAGTCAAGTTTTGCTAATAATTTAGTTTTGCTATTAATTTTCGTAATAAACAGTAATTTGACACCTTCTCATTGCGCAGACCATAACTTGAGCTAGGAATATCGGATTGAGGCGAGGCCAGTTGCATTGGAAAGATAAGACACAGAGCTACAACTTTTATGTTGAATTCAAAAGCTAATTCGGAGCGCAAGAGATTCTAAACTGCACGTCAAGTTACTGATTTAAGAATAAAAATAGCTTATTTGCACTAGAACTTATGTTTTCGGCCCGATTGTTTTGTGGCTCGTTATCTTATATTATAAAACCAAAAATCTGACCTAGGTCAGAGGCTACCACTTTCCACGAAAATCAAACTCTAGAGCAGCCACCACTTGAATGGAGAACTAAATCTCCGTTTCGATTCATTGGTGTATGGAACTTGTTCTTGATTCTTGAGGTTCGGTTTAATAGCAATTCATTCATTACATTAATGCTGGTCTTATATTAAATTTTTTTTTCTATTTCTTATGTATGAATTTGATAGAATTGATGCTTTATTATTCTGTTCATATTCATATCATTGAGATTGTTCGAAGAAATTCATCGCTTGTTTAAATTATTTTGAACATAAAGTTAATATATGCTTTTTCGCTTGTAAAAAGGGTTGATCGAATATTGTTATGATATTAACCATGTCTTCGATGACGCTTGCTCATTACCATAGTTAGTTGAACACGTTTGACGCTTGATCAACGAATTCTTTATAAAACTGATTTTCGCTTGCTAAATTAGTTTTGTAATCAACCACAGCATGAACCCTAGAATGAACAATTTGTGAGAACCTATGATAGATGATAAACAAGGTTACCTAAACCAATGGATTGATTGTTCTTTATTAGTTCAATTTCACTACTCTTTATAATCTGTGTTTCATAAACCAATAACCCCCTTGTTATTTATAATTTCATATTGATTCTAGTAATTGTTAAACTTCGAACTAGAGTCCTCGAGAGACGACCAAGGTTAACTACCTTGTACTACTTTTAATTTAAACTTATTTTGACCACGAAACGACCGTGATCAAATTGGCGCCGTTGCCGGGGATTCTAAATCAGTTTTTAACCAATATTAGGATTTGTATATAGAAACCAACTAACATCACTAACATTCTCTTTTTAGTTTTTGTTTTGTTTTAGGTTAAAGAGTTGAAGGTTTCCAAAAAAAATTTAAATTTTAGATTTCTTTTATTTTTTTTAGAGATATTAGGTGATATTTTTGTTAGATTAGTTCAAGATATATTTTCTATCAATTAAAAGTAGATCTTATTTTATTATTATTCTGTTTAAAAAAAAAAACACAAAAAAAATTGTCTTTTATTTTATTTGTTTCAATTCTATTTTATTCAAAAACAAAATATGAACTCATTGGATGAATTGTCTTGTCTTGTCAACTTAATGAAAGAAGGAGGAGAACATGCATGGTCTCAAAATCATATTTCACTTGGAATTTGTAAAATTTGTTCTTCAATTTTTCATGTTAGTGATACATGTCCTATATTGTTAGATACTAATATTTGTAGTGAGACACAAGGCGTAGGTGATCTTAAAGGACAATACTATTGGGAACATAATCCATATCTTGAAGAGCAGCCTATTTGGCCATATCAACAATCTCAACAAAATGTATCAACTGACATGCTATCATATTTGGAAGAAGCTATCAAGCAAATGAATGAAATTAATTTGCAAATGGAATCTTCTCATCAAGTTCTAAAAATCCAAGTTGAACAAATAGTCTCTAACGCCCATCAAATTCAAGAGAACAAGAAGTCTTATGATGATGTACAACCTGTTGCACTATTAGAGGTAATACAATGTGATACAAGTGTTGATGAAACTCAAGGTGAGCCGATTAAAACTGTGTTTGTGTCATCTGATGAACAAAATATGAGCAATATAAATTCAAGTGAATGCATGAAAGAGTTTACACCACAATATTTATTGAAATCTGATTTGGATGATTTATATACTTCGCTTGAAGTAGATAAATCTCTCGAAATTTTTGCTTGTGAATGTGGTGTTTGTAATGTTTGTCATGAGATCAGTGCAGCTATTTCAGGTTAAGATATTTTGTGGCCACCAACCACTTGTGCAGAAATTCAAGGAAATTCAATAGTTGTTGAATTTGACACTAAACAAGTGGATTTTAACCATAGGCAACCATTACCTATAGCAGATACAATTTTTGTGGAGCATCTGATTAAGCCACACTACTTGTAGCTGTCATTTGCCATTTGTTCATCTCTTCCACCTATTCTATTTGGGTCACAAATTAACTGTGGATTTTATGATTATCATGCTTTTGCTATTGCAGGTTTACCATATGTTCATGTTATTCCTCCTAAGCCATGAGATTGTTTACTAATATCCAAGTTCACTTGTTATTTATCTTTTCCCATCCCACATGTTTATAGCTAATTCGGAGCGCAAGAGATTCTAAACTGCACGTCAAGTTACTGATTTAGGAATAAAAATAGCTTATTTGCGCTAGAACTTATGTTTTCGGCCTGATTGTTTTGTGGCCTGTTATCTTATATTATAAAACCAAAAATCTGACCTAGGTCAGAGGCTACCACTTTCCACGAAAATCAAACCCTAGAGCAGCCACCACTTGAATGGAGAACTAAATCTCCGTTTCGATTCATTGGTGTATGGAACTTGTTCTTGATTTTTGAGGTTCGGTTTAATAGCAATTCATTCATTACATTAATGCTGGTCTTATATTAACTTTTGTGTCTATTTCTTATGTATGAATTTGATAGAATTGATGCTTTATTATTCTGTTCATATTCATATCATTGAGATTGTTCGAAGTAATTCATCGCTTGTTTAAATTATTTTGAACATAAAGTTAATATATGCTTTTTCGCTTGTAAAAAGGGTTGATCGAATATTGTTATGATATTAACCATGTCTTCGATGACGCTTGCTCTTTACCATAGTTAGTTGAACACGTTTGACGCTTGATCAACGAATTCTTTATAAAACTAATTTTCGCTTGCTAAATTAGTTTTGTAATCAACCACAGCATGAACCCTAGAATGAACAATTTGTGAGAACCTATGATAGATGATAAACAAGGTTACCTAAACCAATGGATTGATTGTTCTTTATTAGTTCAATTTCACTACTCTTTATAATCTGTATTTCATAAACCAATAACCCCCTTGTTATTTATAATTTCATATTGATTCTAATAATTGTTAAACTTCGAACTAGAGTCCTCGAGAGACGACCAAGGTTAACTACCTTGTACTACTTTTAATTTAAACTTATTTTGACCACGAAACGACCGTGATCACAGCGCGTGAGTGGCTAAAGCCAGTTACTCACGCGCGCCCCCCACCTTCTCTCCGCACCCCCCATCCTTTTTTAATTTATTCTTTTTCTTCTTTTTTTAATTTATATTCTAAATGGGTTATGGGTTGACCCATGGGTCACCATCTGACCCGCTCTAGTTAGAGACTGGACTTGGGCCTGACCTTTTGGGCCTAGTTTTTTTTTTTCTGTTTATTTTTATTCTGTTTGTTATTTGCACCCACCTAGTCAGCTGCACCCCCCGCTTTAACTCTTATATTCTTATGCACCTACTTCTTCAACTCATTTTAATTCTACCTCTGTAAATTCTCTGGACTTGGTTTCTTTTTTTTTCTCTTTCTAAATGAAAATTTAAAACGTTGATTTCTCAATTAAAGTGGAAAAGAGGGAGTGTGACGTACGTCACGCTCGGCTCGGATAGTACAATCTGTGACGTACGTCCCGGATGGTGGACTATCCCCACTTTAATCGAAAAGTCATCAGTTGACTAATTAAAGTGAAAAAGAGGGAGTGTGACGTACGTCCCGCTCGGCTCGAATAAGACAGTCTGTGACGTACAACTCAGATGGTGGCTTATTCTCGCTTTAATTAATTAACTTTTAAAACTGAATGAAAAGAGGGAGTGTGAAGTACGTCCCGCTCGGCTCGGGTAGGACAGTCTGTTACGTACAACTCAGATGGTGTCCTATTCCCATTCACTAAATAATCTCAAAAATATTCTAAAAAATATTCAACTCACTTCAATCTCTTTTTTCTGCCTTTGCGCAATTAAATCTTTTTCAAGTCAAATCATTTTCACTGCTTTTCTTAAAAGAGCGACATTTTATCCATTTCCCTGGTACCGACAAACGCTTAAGCCTCTGTTGAGCATACAAGCAAACTGTCGTGTCAGTGGAATGCGATATAAACGTTGTTCATTAAAAACAACCAACAAACAAAACTTTTTTTCATGAAGAACTACGTGAGCTTTGAATCTCTCATTGCACATGGGGAATACGTAGGAGCGAGATCGTAATCTCGTCAAGCCAAATAATAAAAAACTCTTTTTTGTTTCTGTTTTGTTCAATATGCGGTAATTTATTTTTTATGCGGTTTATCCTGTTTATGCAAACCAAATTCCCTAAATGGTTCCCGTTGAGTACAACGGATATGAGGGGGTGTTAACGTCTTCCCCTCATATAACCAACTCCCGAACCCGACTCTTAAGGTTTTATCATTATTTTCCTTTCCCCTCACGGGATAAATAAAATATGGTGGCGGCTTCATTGCAATATTATTTTGTGCTTGCGCCGGGTGTTACAGCTTGGCGACTTCACTAGGGATAATTTAGTGAGTTAAGCCTAATTTGGGGCTTTTGGTTTGCTTATTCCAGGTTAGCCGTATCTTTCCTATCTTTTATTTTACCGCAAAATATTGAACTGTCTGGATTTGTTGGCTTTGTCTTCTCGTCTACTCCTTTTTTTTCTTTTTGCCTTCATGGCTTGGTTCTTGGTTACTGTGTGTTTGGTCTATCACTGGACCGGAGGAAAACCTAGGATTAGTTGAGGGGTTTTTGTGTTGGGTTACATGACGTACTTCACGGTAACGCTGGCACAAAAATTCCGCTCAGAGTAGATTTCCTTGGAATATGTGGGTTCCGTGCACGTACGTCACGTTGAGCGCCATGTAGACCATGTGGGGTCAGCGACTCTGGGGACTGTGTTATCCAGTCTAGGCATCCGAAACTTTTGTCTAGGGACCACCGTTTATAACCCGCGTCGAGGTTATAATGTCGATTCATCCAGTTGGTATTATAATCTCACCGAGATGAGGTTGCTTTTTGGGAAAAAGTAATCAAAATTTTGGGAACCGTGTCAACCTAGAACAACATGTGAGAGGGATCGGTTAAAGGTAACTTTGGACTTTTGGCCCCAGAGATTCCATTGTGAAAATGACCAAATTGTTGAAAGAAGTTGTAACTTTGAGATCAAGTTCGACAGATGATACAATTGTGCTACAGTTAATCCATACATGCACCACATTCATGACATCCATGCATTCATGAAAGTAATCATGCATATTCATCTTGCATACATTTACGAAAAAATGAGAAAAGTTTCACATTAGAAAATCATGCATTTTCAATCATAAAAAAATCATGCATTTTTCAATCAAGAAATCTCATTTTCATTTATTCATTCCAACAGTTACCTTCCCGACACCAGTATTTGGACAAGGAAAGTTTCTCACCACATCATGGAAGCAATTGTGCAAGAGAACACTCAGCTTCGTGAGGAAGTCACCACACTTCGGGCAGAATTGGAAAAGAAAAATGCCCAGATTGCTTCATTAATGGCGGTGCAAAATAACCACCATCTCCTCCTCGAGCAATTGTGTTTGCCTTTCCAATCCCATCTGTTAGCAGAATCGGGCTTTTCCCCATCTATTAGAAGTGTTAAGTCAAGATTGGGGACCAGACAAGTTGAAGACACTCATTGTGGGACCAAGCTCACCCATCCTCCTTTATCAGAGTCCAAAGTCATCGCCGAGTCTCCCGAAGATGTTGTCAAAAGTGCTGGTTTTGTCTATCCTACCGCTCCAAGTGCGGATGCTATTGTTGAAGAAAAGTTTAAAGCAGGTGCCAGCATTGGGGCACATGAAATGGCTTGATTGAAGTGGGTTGTTGTTGATGATTACTTCTGCTACTCTTTATCTGGTCAAAGTCAGTGATGTTAGGAAACTGATCCCTATAATCGCTAGGCTTTTTATTTCTCTCTTGTCAAGCATTTGTTTGCTTTTAACATTATGTATTTTGTCAAGTACTTTTGAATATAATAAAGATGCATGTTTTTGGAATTAATCCGTTTGTATTCATCTTTTCTCTTATTTTATTACTTACAAACTTGGAGCGAGGATGATGAAAAACAAATAATTGATCTTTGTCGATATATGCTTTCAATGGAAAAAACCTAGTTGATGATGTATGGCATTATTTCACTTTCTTTCATTATTTCATAAAATAAAAAGAAAAAATTGAATTGAGTCGTTCTTGCATATGTTCTGTTGTTATATGATTCTCCTAGTTTCTTGAGACATACCTTTTTAGGAAAAAACAAGCAATTTTGGTTTGATACTTGACATGACACTTTAAGAGTATGAAAGTTGTTTTGCACTTTAGGCTATGTTATGAAGGTTCAGTAATGATTCAATAAAATCGGTACTGTCTTAATACCTCAGACTCTCAGAAGTATGCAAGATCGATTTGAGTACTAATTTTGACGAAGACCGGAAAATAAGTTTTAAGAGTAACCCTTAGTAGTTTATCTTAGTAGTCGGCACCATCCTGAGCACAAACTAAGTAGGAAATCGATGAACATAAGTGAATGATCCAAAAATGAAAGTTTGCATGCTTTGGTTGATGTACTTATTGAGTTAGATAACCCTCATTCGGTTGTTTAATTCAACAGTTGTTGAACATAAAAAGAAAAACCATAGTAAATATAACCATTTAGTAGTTGGTTCAGAGGAGTCTAGTTCTGAACTTGTGATCGACGATTTGTGTATCAAAAATATTTTATGACCGCAAGTGCACAGTCTTGTCGTTGAGTTTTAAAAGATATCGAATCCACATGGACCAATAGTTGAACTACCGTATTCTGTTGTCACGGTCTAAATCTAAGGCTAATATTTTTTTTGGTTTTTAGAAATGTTTAGAATTTAAATTATATTAAAGATTTTAAATTAATTAAAAGCGGGATATCGGTATGTAACTAATTAACCTTCGGGGATTCGGTAAATTAACGGCGCGCGAAAAAGGATTTATTTTTCAGAAGGACTTTCTCGATTTAAAAGTCTAAACCTCACACTTTCGTTTTATTGATAAAGACCATACTTTCTAGACTAGGAGTTTTACTGTCACTTTTCTACCACCTTAGTTTCGAAAGTATATTTTGAAAATCAATTATTCCTAATGAATTCTAACGTGGCTCTCGCTCGTTCAAGAATTAATATCAAGTTCCTACTATCTAGTTAAAACCTCAAACTCTCGCTCTATTGATTTTAACCTTAATCGCTTTATTTTACTTTCGTTCAAAAGCTTAGGAGTTTTAAAATTAGAAACCTGAATCAGAAAAATAGTTTAATAAATTACGCGCCGAATCATTACTAAGTCCCTTTCGGAGAATTAAATTACATACCGATATCAACTACCTTGCTAGACATGGTAGACGAAACAAATAAATTAAAGTAGTAAATTAAACAAGACATATTAAATAAATAATTAAATAAGCACATAAAAACCTGGAAAAATTACTAAATCTGAAAATTGAATTGAAGACTTTAAATAAACCGATACAAGAATCTTGATACAAATACTGAATTTAAATCTGCAACGGATTCCCGGTGTGGAAATACCGTTGCAGTTTATTGAACAGAGAATATAAACTAACCGGAAAAGTAAGGAAAAGGACGTCCGAAAATTCTGAAATTGAGTCTTCTATTTATAGAAGAAATTTGGCTTCTATGATCCTAAAAAATAGGAGAGGATAGGCTTCTCTTGATCTCATCCAATAGCCGTGCGATTAGGAGACAAAAACGCATCTGATGGTTTGCCAGATCCCCACGTAATGGAAATTTAGTTTTGCTGGATTTGGGCTTATGTGGCGGGCGCCACAGAGTTGGTGGCGGGCGCCACCAGCCTGATTGCTGGGTTTTGTTGATTTTTGCTAGTTTGCACCCCATTTTTGCTCTGTTTTTGACACTTTTTGCTCAATTCTCTTTTCTGACCTATTTTATTCAACAATACTGAAAAGAAAACAATTAACGGCATAAAAATAGACAAATGAAATAAAAACACAAGAAAATGCAACTAAAGTTCATGTAAATTAAGCCAAAAATACGATATGATTTCGTGTCATCAAACTCCCCCACACTTGAGCTTTTCCTTGTCCTCAAGCATAAAAATGGTGAATTTCATAGCATAAGCACAACACATGACACGACCATCTAATCATACGTGGTTGCTGGCTAAGAAATGAAAATCAAATGATAATACCAACACCAAAAACACCGTAATGACAACGAGCGGTGCTAAGAAATGATCATCATATAGCGAGCGGTGCTGATAACATTAGTTGGTAACCCCTGTTTGCTTTACCCATTTCACAGCTGCGGGGGATCGGATCATAACCCGCCCTACCAAGTTCAGAATCACACACCTCTGAACCAACTACTAATGAGCTTTTTCTTTGCTATGATATTTTTTCCTTTCACATGTATCAACATTTGTTGAATTTTATCAATATTTTCTAAGGATGTATCAATAGCATTCATGACATTTATATTCTGATCATTCACTTATATTCATCGGTTTCCCACTTAGTTTGTGCCTTGAGATGGTGCCGACTGCTAAAATAAACTACTAAGGGTACTTTGAAAACTCAAGTTCAAAACTTCGTCAAAACTAGTACTCAAATTAATTCTACACTTTACTGGGAGTCTAGGGTGTTAAGACGGTATTGATTTTATTGAACCATCACCCAACCTTCACAAAACAGCCTAACAACCTATATACACTCAAACAATCATGTCAAGTACTGAAACTCAACGCTTGCTTTTCACAAATTTTTTTTGGTATAGCTCAAAAATGGGAGAATCAGACAAAACAAAGGCAATACGCAAAATTAACTCAACTGAATCATGAACTAACCTAGGGTTTTATTTATGCATGCAAAATTAAATGACTGAAAAGTAAAGAAAAGTGATAAAGCTTCCTCCCCCACACTTAAATCGAGCATTGTCCCCAATGCAACGACGAAAGGTGAGATTGGAAGTAGAACCTGAATAGCCAAGCTTCCACAACTATGAAGTCGTTGAGCGTGCTATCTCTTTATTACCTGCAAAATAAAATGGACTAAAAAGAAAACATTAGAATCAGAATCAGCGGGTTGCCTCCCACTAAGCGCTTTGTTTAATGTCGGTGAGCTCGACTTCAAAGAGGGTGAACCAAGTTCACGTTTTAGCGGACAGGGCGGATAGGTTAAAATTTGCAAAAGTAGTGTCACTATCCTTAAGATTGTAATGTTTCAACCGCTGTCCATTAACTGTGAATGTATCACCAGAGTCACCCTTTATCTCAATCGCCCCATGAGGATATGTCTTAGAAATTGTAAAGGGGCCTGCCCATTTTGAGCGATGTTTTCCGGGAAAGAGTTTAAGTCTTGAATTAAAAAGAAGTACTAGCTCTCCTACCTTAAACTCTCTCCTAGATAGTCGCTTGTCATGCCATTTTTTAGTTCTTTCCTTATAGATCCTGGCATTCTCATAAGCATCTAACCTAAGCTCTTCTAAGTCATGGATATCCAAGATCCTTTTCCTACCGGCGGTGGTGTAATTAAAATTAAGGGCCTTGATAGCCCAATAAACTTTGTGCTCTAATTCCACCGGTAGATGGTATGATCTGCCATAAACAAGCTTGAAGGGAGTGGTCCCAATTGGGGTCTTATAGGCTGTCCTATATGCTCACAGTGCCTCATTTAGCTTTAAGGACCAATCCTTCCTTAAGGTTGCAACTGTTTTTTCTAAGATTTGCTTGATCTCCCTATTAGAGACCTCCACTTGCCCACTTGTCTGTGGGTGATAGGGAGTTGCTACACGGTGTCGGACCCCATATTTAGATAGTAGCCTTTCAAAGATCCTAGAGATAAAATGGGAGCCACCATCGCTCATGACAAGTCTCGGCACACCGAACCTAGGGAAGATCTAATTCTTAAAAAGTAGAATCACTATTTGGGCGTCATTAGTTGGAGAGGCAACAGCCTCGATCCATTTGGACATGTAATCAACAACCACAAGTATGTATTTGTTACCAAGAGAAGATGGGAATGGTCCCATGAAATCTATCCCCCACACATCAAACACTTCTACTTCAAGGATGCCTTGCTGAGGCATTTCATCGCGCCTAGAGATGCCACCAGCGCGCTGGCACTTATCACAACTCCGTATGGCAGCGTGGACATCTTTCCAAATAGTGGGCCAATAAAGGCCGGCTTGCAAAATCTTAGCGCAAGTTTTGGAAGTACTTGCATGTCCAACATATGGCGCAGAATGGCAATGAGAAATAATGTTTTGCGCCTCTTCTTCGGGGACACATCGACGGAAGACTCCATCGGCACCTCTCTTGAAAAGAAGAGGGTCATCCCAATAGTAATGTTTCAGGTCACTAAAGAACTTTTTCTTCTGTTGGTAGGTCAAATCAGGCGGAAGAACTCTTGCCGCTAGGTAGTTGACAAAGTCGGCATACCATGGCAACGAGTCCCTCGTGCAGACAGAGTTGACAACTTCAGTGTTGTCATCAAGCAAAGGGCCCTCGGAGGTGACGCTCTCCATAAGGGCTACTAGCCTCTCATATGGGAAAGCGTCATTTATGGGCACCTTTTCAGGCACCATTCCCTCCATTCTTGACAAGTGGTCCGCAACTGTGTTATCGATTCCTTTCTTGTCTTGGATCTCTAAATCAATTCTTGAAGGAGCAAGATCCATCTTAAGAGCCTTGGTTTGGCATCCTTTTTGTTCACAAGGTACCTAATTGTCGCATGGTTGGTGTAGACAATGATTTTGGCACCTATTAGGTAAGAACGGAATTTGTCGACTACGAACACAACAGCCAGAAGTTCTTTTTCTGTGGTGGCGTAGTTCATCTACGCGGGGTCTAAGGTCCTACTAGCATAATAGATAGCATGAAGCTTCTTATCTTTCCTTTGGCCTAAGACTGCGCCTATGCCATAGTCACTAGCGTCACACATGATCTCAAATGGTAAACTCCAATCAGGTGGCTGCATGATGGGTGCAGAGATGAGAGCTGCCTTTAATTGTTGGAATGCCCTTAGGCACTCCTCATCGAAAACTAACTCGGCGTCTTTCATTAGCAGCCCAGTTAAGGGTTTTGTGATTTTTGAGAAGTCCTTAATAAATCGCCGATAGAAATCGGCGTGTCCTAGAAAGCTTCGAACTTCTCTCATAGATTTGGGAGGTGGTAGATTTTCTATGACTTGGATTTTAGCTCTATCTACCTCAATCCCCTTACCTAGTATAGCTTTAGGTTTCCATGGCCATTTATCAAGTGCTCTCACATACCCCTCACCTTTTGTCTTTTTTCTCCTGTAGGGCGGTTCAACTTTGTTGCCCTCTTCTATTATTTTGTGTTTTGGAAGAAAAGAAGATTTACTGATTTGAGGCGGGGGTTCTGGTTCAATTTCAGCTGTCCTTCTTTCTTTTGACTTAGTATTTACACTCACCTTTCCGAGTGTTATGTTAATGCACCAGTTCCCCTCCGAGATTTAATAATTGTCAAAACACATGGAAATAGAGTAGAATATGTTTAGGCAACAATTGAAATTGACTTGACAGCAAAACATTATTTTGAAACTTTGAAATATCAATCTTTAGGTATTTTGTATCGATACATATATACCTGTATCGATACAAATGTCCTGAAACTTGTTCAGGCTGATTATCACGCATTTTTATCAATACATAGCACCTTTGTATCGATACAAATTGCTCTCATTGAAGTCTGGGAAGCCTCTGTGTTTCGAAACACACTTGTATGTTTCGAAACACATGCAGACTCTCCTAAAGTCAGAGAGAGCCTTGTGTTTCGAAACATACCTTTGTGTTTCGAAACATATCAGTCATATTTCTGTTTTCCTGGTGTATGTATCGATACATACGCGTGGATGTATCGATACAAGAACACAAACCTTCCTGCTGTCAACTGCTTGTATCGATACACACTAATGCATGTATCGATACAAGTCTGTTAGATTGTGCCTAAATTTGCTCAATTCTACTTCCATTATAAATAGCTTTATGTGTTATTGTTGTATGTATGAGAAACCAGTATTGAAGAGTTCTTTGGTCAAGATTGTTTGAGAGTTTTGTATCAAGGATCATTCAAGAGCAATCATCATCTTCCTTCATTACTTCTATTAAATTGAAGATTGAGTATGGGTTCAATTGGAGATTGATTAGAAGAATTCGAAGGATAACGTTCGAGGAGAATTCGCGGTGAATCAGAATTTGTCGCTCGGGTTGATTGAGTCTTGAAGGTTGGGTTTCTCATCCGGGTTCAAGAGTTTGCTTTAAGGTTACAATTCGATTTGTTGAGAGAATTATTCGGACGATCATCACGGGTTCTTGGTTGAAGATAGCGTGAAGGATTGATCGTTGGGAACGATAATTGAAGACAAGATCGAATTGGGGTTTGCGCAATTACAAGACGGGTTTATGTTGAAGATGGTGAAGATCGTGTAATCAAGTCTGTATCTTACATATTGTGTCGTTGTAAATTGTGCATTGAAAGAGATTTTTTCCCGAAGTAAAAGTCTCAGCTTATCCGTTTGATAAGCTGGGGGGAGACGTATCGGCCGACTGCGAGGACGGCGCGAAAGTTGGGAACTCCCTAATCACTCCCTTGCGTATCTCTCTATCCCTTATCTCTTTTACATTCCAATTTGTTATTCACTTGCATAGATAATTTCGTCACACACGCCACGTGTTCGACGAAATTATTGTATGCTAGCTTCACTTGTTATTTGAATTTGCAATTCCAAGTTTTTGTGCGTGATTCTATTTTAAAAAGATTCGTGTGATTTGAAAATTGCTTAACTTGATAATTTGAATTGCATTCATTGTATCGTATTCATTCATCGGCTTTTACTACTTTTCCTTTGATCGAGGTGCAATAGACTACCGATCATGGTAGCTTCCGCGCTTACTCGATTATTTTACGAAAAACCGTAGTTGTTGTTTGAAACGCTTTTGCTCGTCACATTTGAGCGTAGCCTTGTAGTCTAACAAGTGGTATCACGACCCCGGTTGATTTTTCATAAAATTCACCGGATTTGTGCCAATTATTAGACAATATGGCTTTTGCACCAAAAGGGGCGTACAATCGCGCGCCAATCTTTAACGGCGAGCATTTCGATTATTGGAAGAGTAGTATGAGGATTCACATCACTTCTTATGATGTTGAAGTATGGAATATCATCATCAACGGTCCCTTTGTTCCGACAAGTACCGATTTGAATGGTGTTATTACCAACAAGCCTATGGCACAATGGGAATGACGACGATAGAAAGAAAGTAGGTTATGATGCGAAGGCACAAAATATTTTACTATCCTCATTGGGGATTGACCAATTTTACCATGTCTCGCATTGTACCTCGGCAAAACAAATGTGGGATACATTAGTCAACCACTTTGAGGGGATTAATGAAGTAAAGCAATCGAAAATCAATACTTTGACACAAGAATTTGAACTTTTTCATATGAATGATGGTGAAACCATCAATGAAATGCAACAAAGGTTCATAAAAATCACACATAAATTGCATGGTCTTGGAAATCCAATAGCAAATGAAGTTGCTACTAACAAAATTTTGAGGTGTTTATCTAGAAAATGGCAACCAAAGGTCACGACAATTAAAGAAGCCAATGATCTTTCTCAATTGAGCCTTACAACGCTCTTTGGAAAGCTTGAAGAGCATGAGAGTGTGCTCAATGCCTTAGATATGCATGAGAAGGGATCTAAGAAGGACAAACATGTGGAGAAGGAAAAAGACAAAGATAGGAGGTTAATTGCTCTAAAAGCTTCCGTCTCAAAGTCCAAAAAGGTTGAGCAAGAGGAAAGTAGCTTAAGTGACGACAAGTGGGACGAAGAAGAAATGAATTTATTTGTTCGAAGATTTCATAAGTATGTTTCAAAACATGGTATAAAATTCTCGAAGACAAATGATCCCAAGTCACGGAAGCAATCAAGGGATGATATAGAAAAGGAGAAGAGCATGCCAAAAATATTATGTTATGAATGTGGCAAATCAGGACACTATAGACCGGAATGCCCATCTTATAACAAACGAAAGGGAAAGTCCTCCGAGAAAATTCACAAGAGTAAGAAAGCTTATGTTGCTTGGGAAAGTTCAAGCGACGATGCATCTAGGTCAAATAGCTCAAGTGAAGAGGATGATGAACGCGCTCATGTGGTACTCATGAATGGTTCACCTAGCAAAGGCAAGAAACATCACAAACGTCAAGTAAGTGATTCTAGCTCTATCTCTAATGATAGTCCCTCATATGATGAACTTCAAAATGCTTTTGAAAAACTATATGGTGAAGTCACTAGTTCGTTTAAGAAATTGGCAATATGGAAGAAAGTAATTTCTAACTTGGAGTCACAAATCAAAAAATTACAAGATGAATTAGAGGCATTAAAACTTACCATGGTTCCTTCAAAAGACGATTTTGACAATAAGTCATCAAAGAATGAATGTGATTCTTGTAGTAATTTGAAAGGAGAAATGAAAAACCTTCAAGACAAATTATACAAGTCTCATAGGTCATCGTGGAATGAATGTAATGCTTGTAGTGTTTGGCAAGGAGAAGTTAAAACCCTTCAAGCCAAACTAGACGAAGCCCTTGTACCCAAAATTCCTTTTGTGGATGTGCCAAAGATTTTTAACAACCCTAGAAATAGGCCCTCTAAAAATGACAAATTTGTTAAAAAGAAGATGAATCCCAAAAGAAAATTTTTGTGTCACAAGGATCATTCCAATGTTGTATGTTACTATTGTTGCGAAAAAGGTCATACCATTGCAAAGTGCCAAGCTCGAAAAAATTTTGTACCAAAAGGCAAAATGCAATGGATACCTAAATCCATCAATGGTTTTGTTACTAACCACCTAGGACCCAATGAGAGTTGGGGACCTATTTGCAATGTTTAAAGTTTTAGGAAAAGGTCTTGAACCATTGACAAGAGACACCGGTAACAATGGCGTTCAAGACCTACAAAGGTGTAAATGGATGAGAAAATATTTGACTCAATATTCATGAAAGTAGTGGAACTTGATCACTTCCTATACTTGACACTTAAGGGAAGATTCTTATCTCAAACTTTATTCCTATCCTTTACTTTGCATTTATATTTTTGTGTGGTTCTTTGTTCATATACATATAATTTCAACTCAATATGAAATTTGGAATGATAGTTGTCCAATCCTCCATTTCCAAAAATTTTGCTCAATGATATTGATAAGTTGTTGAGACTCATATATAAAAATGGGGATTTGACAAAGATCAAGCCAAAAGTCATATTAAGTTCATTCTTGTTTGTATATGTTTGTGTATCATGTTCTTGACTTATTATGCATAATGGATATAAATGCTTTGTCTTGGTACATTGATTGAATTGTGAATTTTTGCTTTAACAAGTTCTTGTCACTTTCATAATCTTGTACCTTGGTGAATATATGTGTTTCATACATACATGATTATTTAGAGTCATAATTTTTTTTTCAAACATCCTTTTGTTTGTTGTAACTCTATGACTTTAATATCTAAATTTGGTTGTATGAATCTTTTTATGTATAATGGTTTATGCATGGTTGCATGTTTTTTATTCGTCCGTAGAATATGTTTT
This sequence comes from Trifolium dubium, assembly GCA_951804385.1. Taxonomy (NCBI): domain Eukaryota; kingdom Viridiplantae; phylum Streptophyta; class Magnoliopsida; order Fabales; family Fabaceae; genus Trifolium; species Trifolium dubium. The sequence goes on from OX638066.1 coordinate 19,355,819, forward strand.
GAATTGATTATAATACCGATGTTTGATAATCATATGATTTTTTCGTCATTGGACTATATTCGTGCATATTTTGCTTAATTATTTGATCAGGTTATTTTTCATCATATAGTGCATTTCGACAAATGTAAGTGCATTATGTGACCTATATGCTCTTTACTTCGAATTTTGATACTTCTCATGAGTTTTCTTTTCTTCTTTTTGATAATGTCAAAGGGGGAGAAAAGATTGGCAAGCATAAGCTATGGAAAAAGCTTTGAGTCTTCGGATCCGTTGTTCAACATATGTGCAAGACAGCAACAACTAAGGGGGAGCTTCGCAAGTGGTTAGCCTTGTTGTTGTTTGCGTCTGTATCTTAAAGCTATTTGTAAATTGCATCTTAGGTAGGCTTAGTTAGCTTATGCAATAGTTTTGACAATTATCAAAAAGGGGGAGAATGTTAATGCACCAGTTCCCCTCCGAGTTTTAATAATTGTCAAAACACATGGAAATGGAGTAGAATATGTTTAGGCAACAATTGAGGTTTGCGCAATTACAAGACGGGTTTATGTTGAAGATGGTGAATATCGTGTAATTGAGTCTGTATCTTACATATTGTGTCGTTGTAAATTGTGCATTGAAAGAGATTTTTTTCCGAAGTAAAAGTCTCAGCTTATCCGTTTTATAAGCTGGGGGGAGACGTACCGGCCGACTGCGAGGACGACGCGAAAGTTGGGAACTCCCTGATCACTCCCTTGCGTATCTCTTTATCCCTTATCTCTTTTACATTCTGTCATACCCCAAATTTTGACCACTTTATTTAATTATTAAGTCAAATATTTTTCAAATATGAGAAGGTGGTTGAGTTGGTAGTTAGGAGGAAAAAGGGTGGTACATGTGTGAGGTCATGAGTTCAAACCTTATTCTTGACCTTTTTATTTATTTTATTTATTGTGTTTTCTGTTTTATTTAAATTTTCTTTTTGCATTTTTTTATTGTTATTATCTACAAAAAAGAACAAAAAAACGCGGCCAAAAAATTGAAATTAAGGGGAAGCAAATCTGTTTACATCGAGGATAGCCGATAACAAAAATAACAAATACAGAAAATAAAGCAAAGATTCAAACAAACTATATCCGATAGCATCCCAAACAAATAGCAACAAACCAATCTGATTTACAAATATAAATACAAGTTCCAAATGGGGATCGAAAAAAAAAAAAGTCTGAGAAAGAACATCATCGCAATACCATCTTCAATCCACTATATCGACCATCAATGTTACGGTCACCATCAATAATAACCTCCGTCCGCCATTAACAACCACAAAGGCATAGAATCACAAAACAGAAGTGAAAAGAAAACAAAGAAAAGGAAAATATAAAATTTCGTCGCCGTCGTGAATCGAACCGTCCGCCGTATACCACTGTTGCAACCAGCGCTGCGTATCACCATCACAGTAGCCACCGCCGTGCACCTCTCTTTCTCCACTGCTGCATCTCCTTCTCTCTCTCAGCCGGCAATCTCTATCGGTGCTCTCCTCTCACTTTGTCTCCCGGTTTGCTCTCTTTGTCTCTTTCACGCTTTATCATGTTCTGTTTGTGTCTGCTCTTGTTTGTATCCCTTTGTTCAATTAAAATAACATGGGGTTATTATTAGTTTCCTATGTATTTGTTTTGTTTTATTTTTAATTGAGATGATGTTAGGTACGGGTTATAAAACCCAATTTATTTACATACTCCCTAATCTAATTATATCAACCAAAAACAAGTTAGACAAAAATCTCTTATATGTTTGTTTTGGTGTACAAAAAATACCCAGAACAATTTAAATAATAAAACGAGACGGTTTGACGTATGTCTCTCCTTCTCTGATTGTTAAATTTTTCGGTGTATACCGAGCGATTTCAATAATCATCATTTTAAAATTCTAAAAAATTCACAATAACAATTCAAATTAAGCGAGACGGTTTGGCGTATGCCCCTCCTTCTCCGATTGTTAAATTTCTCGGTGTATACCGAGCGATTTCAATAATCATAATCCTTCTAAAAATTCTAAGAAAAATATGATAATAATTCAAATAAAAAAAAGAGACGGTTTGGCGTATGCCTCTCCTTCTCCGATTGTTAAGTTTCTCGGTGTATACCGAGCAATTTAATTAATCCCATCCTTATAAAAAAATTGTGGAAAGTATAACAAGAATTCAAATAAAAACGAGACGGCTTGGCGTATGCTTTGTTTTCTCCGATTATCTAATTTCTTGGTGTATATCTTGCGATTAGATAATCATCTTTTTTCAAAATAAAAATACTATAATAATTCAAAGGGGAGGAAGAGATCTGGTGTATATCTTTTCTTATTCGATTATCTAAGCTCTTGGTGTATATCTCTAGTTTAGATAATCCCCTTCCTAAAAGATTTTCTCAAACAAAAAACATTAAAAATCACTTAACACATCAAAAACCTTTTTTTCAAAACTAATCATAGTCAAGACTAAAACTTTTTCATAAAAGAACTATGTTTATCCATTCTAAACGCAATACAAACAAGCACTTAAGCCTCCAACATGCGAGCATACAAGCCATACGTTTAACTGCTAGAATGCGACATAAACTTAGTTCACTAAAAAACACCAACCAACAACATTGACACCCCGAACTACGAAGCTCTGATTTCTCATTGCACCTGAGAATACATAGGAGCAGGATTCAACATCCTGTCGAGCCCAATAATTAAAAAACTAAAACTCCCCCACTCATAAATAATCGCAAAGTAATAAAAAATAATAAGCAAGCAAATGTTAAAAAACACTCTTTACCCTAAAATTAATAAGAAGGTTCCCGTTGAGTACAATGGATGTGAGGGGTGCTAATACCTTCCCCTTGCATAACCGACTCCTGAACCTGGAAACGGTTGCGACGACCGCCTTTCCATTTAACAAAAGGGTTTTATCGATATTTTCCCTTAACAAATAAAATTCGGTGGCAACTCTGTAGTCATTCCGAGCGCGTATACGCGCCCAGCGTTTTTCGAGGCGCGACACATTCCAATTTGTTATTCACTTGCATAGATAATTTCGTCACACACGCCACGTGTTCGACGAAATTATTGTATGCTAGCTTCGCTTGTTATTTGAATTTGCTATTCCAAGTTTTTGTGCGTGATTATATTTTCAAAAGATTCGTGTGATTTGAAAATTGCTTAACTTGATAATTTGAATTGCATTCGTTGTATCGTATTCATTCCATCGGCTTTTACTACTTTTGCTTTGATCGAGGTGCAATAGACTACCGATCTAGGTAGCTTCCGCGCTTACTCGATTATTTTACGAAAAACCGTAGTTGTTGTTTGAAACGCTTTTGCTCGTCACATTTGAGCGTAGCCTTGTAGTCTAACATGTTACCCTCATCCTCTTTGTACTAACGACTCCCTTAAATTTTCTTTCCCCCAATTTCCTCTTTTTTTTTTGCGCCCTCAACCCCATGTGTGTAGATTTTTATATTTTTTCCTTTTCCACATGTTTGGGGTTTTGGGTCAACTCTAGCTTCTACTAACCTTTGGGGATCAAGGATTGGTGGGTTATAGGGAGCATGGAAAACATACAGTGTTCCCTTCTCTACCTCTTCGACTACCTCACTAGGGAGGAGTGTCGGTGATGTTTCTTTGATCTCCACTCTTTCCTTGCCAAAACTCTCGGCATCACTATCATCCTCACTAGGCATCTCAATCTCGCTTCCACTAATGTCTGCTACAACGTTTACTTGTCTCTCGTGAGAGAGTCTTATGGCCGTCTGAGTGAGCTGGGAGATTCGCGTCTCCATTGACTCTTGGTAAGTCGCTATTGAGTCGACCTTATCGTTGAGCTTCTCAAAGGCTTTGGTATATTCGATGTTGCATAGCCTAATCTTTTCGTTTTCGAGGGTTTGTACTCGCATAAATTCCCTTAATTTTTGCTCTAGCCTAGCATTAGCGGAGGTTTCCATAAATTCATCAAACACTGCTAATGGGCTAGGACTCACGGATTCGTCCGGTTCCTCGAAGTATTGAGATTGGTATTCATATTGAGAGTTAAGGTATTGTCCCTCGAAGTATGGGGACGGTTGAGGCTAGTAGTTATAGAAATCATGATTGGGGTTGTTGAAATTTTGAGGATAGTCATTATAAAAGAAATTAGGGTTGTAGATCAGATTAAGCGCGAAGGACTTATCCTAAAACTTTTCAAAATTAAACTTATAATTTAAAAATGCCTTAGTCTCTACGGTGTAACGACGGAGTTACGATGTCCACTAAATTGGTCCCCGGCAACGGCGCCAAAAACTTGATCGACGATTTATGTATCAAAAATATTTTATGACCGCAAGTGCACAGTCTCGTCGTTGAGTTTTAAAAGATATCGAATCCACAGGGACTAATAGTTGAACTACCGTATTCTGTTGTCACGGTCTAAATCTAAGGCTAATATTTTTTTTGGTTTTTAGAATTGTTTAGAATTTAAATTAAATTAAATTAAAGATTTTAAATTAATTAAAACGGTATCTCGGTATGTAACTAATTAACCTTCGGGGATTCGGTAAATTAACGGCGCGCGAAAAAGGATTTATTTTTCAGAATGACTTTCTCGATTTAAAAGTCTAAACCTCACACTCTCGTTTTATTGATAAAGACCATACTTTCTAGACTAGGAGTTTTACTGTCACTTTTCTACAACCTTAGTTTCGAAAGTATATTTTGAAAATCAATTATTCCTAATTAATTCTAACGTGGCTCTCGCTCGTTCAAGAATTAATATCAAGTTCCTACTATCTAGTTAAAACATCAAACTCTCGCTCTATGGATTTTAACCTTAATCGCTTTATTTTACTTTCGTTCAAAAACTTAGGAGTTTTAAAATTAGAAACCTAAATCAGAAAAATAGTTTAATAAATTACGCGCCGAATCATTACTAAATCCCCTTCGGAGAATTAACTTACATACCGATATCAACTACCTAGCTAGACATGGTAGAAGAAACAAATAAATTAAAGCAGTAAAGTAAACAAGACATATTAAATAAATAATTAAATAAGCGCATAAAAACCTGGAAAAATTACTGAATCTGAAAATTGAATTGAAGACTTTAAATAAACCGGTACAAGAATCTTGATACAAATACTGAATTTAAATCTGCAACGGATTCCCGGTGTGGAAATACCGTTGCAGTTTATTGAACAGAGAATATAAACTGACTGGAAAAGTAAGGAAAAGGACGTCCGAAAATTCAGAAATTGAGTCTTTTATTTATAGAAGAAATTTGGCTTCTACGATCCTAAAAAATAGGAGAGGATAGGCTTCTCTTGATCTCATCCAATAGCCTTGCAATTAGGAGACAAAAACGCATCAGACGGTTTGCCAGATCCCCACGTAATGGAAATTTAGTTTTGCTGGATTTGGGCTTCTGTGGCGGGCGCCACAGAGTTGGTGGCGGGCGCCACTAGCCTGATTGCTGTGTTTTGTTGATTTTTGCTAATTTGCACCCCATTTTTGCTCCGTTTTTTTACACTTTTTGCTCAATTCTCTTCTCTGACCTATTTTATTCAACAATACTGAAAAGGAAATAATTACCGGCATAAAAATAGACAAATGAAATAAAAACACAAGAAAATGCAACTAAAGTTCATGTCAATTAAGCCAAAAATACGATATGATTTCGTGTCATCAACTTGGTAGGGCGGGTTACGATCCGATCCCCCGCAACTGCATTTGGAATAGAAAAAGGGGTTTACCAAACTTATGTTATCATAATCACTAACAGATTTTTCTACCATGAGCGTGCACAAGATAACGGGCTTAATGTGATTGCACTTGAATGAAAAGGGTGAGCAAAATTTAAGCAAAAGTTAGAGTCACAATAAAATATTTCAGATTTGTCTTCATATGATGAGAATCTTTGACTACAATGTGTGGTTTTGTGTTACTACAGTACCCTTGGTACTGGTATCTATTACTGGATTTTCTTCTCTAGCCAGCAACCAGATATGATTAGAGTTGTCGTGTTCTGTTTCAAACATGTGCTAAAAAGAGTTATTATTTCTGTGCTTAAGGACAAGCAAAAGCTCAAGTATGGGGGAATTTGATAACACAAATTGACATTGTTTTTGGCTCAATTTGCATGGCTGTTGTTGCATATTATAACCCTCAAAAGATCTAATTGAAGCTAGGTTCATTTTGAAAGCATTCAGCAAATTTTTTGTTAAGCTGACTCATTCTGTTTGTTGAGTAATCAATAATTATCTTTTGTATATACAATATATGTTTTCACAAAAAAAAAAAAAAAAACTCGCATGTGCATTATATGAAAAATACTTGGCATTAAAGAAATCTGAGCTATGGTCTGATCATGGGCAAAACTGATTTAAGACGCTTCTAGCTAGGGGCAAGTTATCTACAGATTCTGCCAATCAGGGGCAAACAAGTGGAATACTCTGCTTACCAAGGCCGAATTAGTTATACTGCAAATATCAGTTGGTTAGGGACATACCCCTTCAAAGGTTCAAGTACTTGGGGCATACTATGTCAAGATTATCTTTCCTTGAAAAGTACTTGGGGCATACCCATCAGATAAAGAAAATTGTTGTTCCTCTTTGGAAGCCTATTTGAACACCTGTCCTACAACAGAAGGTTGCAAGGGTCCTCATCTCAACAATAACAGAGTTACTCAAATCCTCGGTGCCGGGAAATTCAAACTCTCTTTAACAGAAAGTCATGCATCCATGCATACAAATCCATGCATTCATCCATGCAAATTCATGCATTCATACAAACCCAAAAAAAAAGGGATCACACGAACTTCTTCATATGATCAGATATTTCATCAGCATTAGTTTTGCATTTAAGCATCAAATATACACAATCATGCATTCATGAAACACAGGTTTGAAATGTTGTTTTAACAGGTTGCGAACTTGGATCTCTTATTCAGTGAAAAAGGTTGATGTACCTAACTCTCAAGTAAAATGGTTAATGAACCGTATTTTCTCAACAAGAAGGGTTGATGAATCTTTTCCCAAGTGAATTGGTCAACAAAGCATCATTCCCACCAGAACGGTCCGTGCACCACATTCTCAAACATTTTTTTTGATGGATCCTTTCTCCAGTGTTTTGGTTGAGATGGTTATCTCCAGTAAGTTGGTTAGAACACCGCATCTTCATCAAGTCGGTTGTTAAAATGGTTCCCCCAATAAAGTTGACTTATGCACAACATCCTCAATGAATGGATCGATAAGTCATTACCAGTAAGCCGGTCAGCATGCCGCATCCTCAATAAAGTTTGTACACTGTACCTCAACAAGTTGGTTTTCAAACCATATCCCCAATAAAGTCGGCATACCGCCTCTCCAACACGTTAATTGATGGACCATGTTCCTCAGCAAGACAATTATCAAGCAGTTCTTTCAAAGTTTTGCCACAGTAATGGCATAATGTTTGACTTTTTCTCCCAGTGAGTTTCTTCCTTCAAAGATACCTCAAATTCAAGCAAAATACTCCAACACAAACATCAGTCTTTACTCAAAATCAGAGGAGAAAAAAACAACACAGTCTTCACTATCATCTTAGTTCAGTCTTTACTGAAAATCAGAAGAGAAAAAAAAGCAACACAGTCTTCACTGTCATCTTAGTTCAGTCTTCACTGAAAATCATGGAGAGTACAGTCTTCACTGTTATCTTAGCTCAGTCTTAGCTGAAAGTTAGAAAGAAAGTTCAGTCTTCACTGTATGTTATGGAGGGTTCAGTCTTCACTGTCCGTCTCAGAAGTTCAGTCTTCACTGTAAATCAGAAAAAATTCAGTCTTCACTGTTATCTTAATTGAGTCTTCACTGAAAATCATAGAGGGTACAGTCTTGTTAGCCCATATTTTGGTTAAGTCAAAATATGCACTAAATGTTCTTTGAATGCAATTAATAAACCTTCAATCATGGAAATTAATATTTCCATATCATTTAATTTCATATGAAGGTCAAAGATAATGCATTTAAGCAAAACGAACATTGTTATAAGAGAATATTCATGAATTTCAGAAGATGAGAAGCATTCACAAGTCCAAGAAGCAAATCAAGATTTGGTTCGAGTCATCAACATTTCGAGTAGCTATCAAATCACTTGAACTCGAAGACTTTTTGTAACTTGGTAATTTATCAACACTTTTGAAGATTCAAAATTCAAACCATTGCAACTCTTCATTCAAACTTGGCAACTATTGGCATTCAAGAATGAAGAATAGGTGGCAAGACACTTGTCAAATGGATGTTATATAGTCGTTAATAGATAGTTGTAGGATTTATCTATAAATATTAGTTCATTTGATGTAATTTCTATCACAAATTCACATACTAAAAATCCTTACAAATTCTGAGTACCCAAGCGTTCGAGCGAAAGGAATACAAGAGGAAACAATGTATGATCTTGTGATTACTTTCTTTTAATTCAATGCAATTTATCATTTTTATGCAATTTACTGTTTTCATTTACATTACTTGCATTTTAATTCATTGAATCATTTACTTTTTCTTGTCAAATACGTACTCATTTTGAGTATTTGTACTTTTCTTGTCATTCAAGTCATTTATTTTCATTTCATTTACTTTTTACAAGCAAACTTGTTCATTTGCGTTAATGAACATTGTTATTTTCAAACATAAACCATAAATGCACAAACATGTTCCGAGATTCTCTAGTTGGTCTCTCAAGCATTGCAAACTAGCGGTTGTTTACCAAAAATCAGTGTAAACAAGTCCTCACTGTTATATTAATTCAGTCTTCACTGAAAGTTATGGACGGTACAGTCTTCACTGTTATCTTAGTTCAGTCTTCACTGAAAGTCAGGGAGAGTACAGTCTTCACTGTTATCTTAGTTCAGTCTTCACTGATTGTCAGAAAGAAAGTTCAGTCTTCACTGAAAGTTAAAGAAGGTTCAGTCTTCACTGTCCGTCTCAAAAGTTCAGTCTTCACTGAAAGTCAGAAAGTAAAGTTCGGTCTTCACTGAAAGTTATGAAGGGTTCAGTCATCATTGTTCGTCTCAAAAGTTCAGTCTTTACTGAAAATCAGAAAGTTCGGTCTTCACTGAACACCAGGAAAAGTTCAGTCTTCGCTGAATACTAGAAAAAGTACAGTCTTCGCTGTCATTTCGATTCAATCTTTGTTGAAAATTAAGAAAAATTCAGTCTTCGCTGAATACTAGTAAAAGTACAGTCTTCGCTGACATCTCAATTCAGTCTTCGTTAAAAACCAGAGAAATTCAGTCTTCATTGAAAGTCAAAAGAAAGTTCGCTGAAAATCAAGAAAGGTCCAGTCTTCACTGGCAATCAAAAAGAATTCAGTCTTCATTGTTCATCTCAAAAGTCCAGTCTTCACTGGCAGTCAAAGGAAGTCCAACCTTCGTTGGCAATCATAGATTCAGTCATCGTTGTCAATCATTAAAGTCCAGTCTTCACTGGCAATCAAAGATCAACGCACCCGGGCGGGAGAAGATCATTTGTTTTTTCTTTTGGAGTTAAAGCACCCAGTTAAAGCACCCGGGCGGGAGACAACTCTATTTATTCTAGAATTCAAGCACCCGGACGGGAGACGATTCAGTTTTCATTTTACATGGTTCAAGCACCCGAGCGGGAGAAGATCATTTCTTTTTCTTTTTGAGTTAAAGCACCCGGGCGGGAGACAACTCAGTTTACTATTGAATTCAAGCACCAGGATGGGAGACAATTCAATTTTTCTTTTCATGATTCAAGCACCCAGGCGGGAGAAGATCAGTTTATTTTTAGAGTTCAAGCACCCGGACGGGAGACGACTCGTTTTAAGATCAAAGCACCCGGACGGGAGACGATCATTTCTTTCTCAGGTATTCAGTTCCTAATTGCCCCGGGTATGATTTCTACCCTCATCTCCCATCAGCATTCATCTCATTACATCACTTTCACATCACAAAATTAGGGCGTATATAATTACCTTTTACTTCGAACGCATAAAGACGAAAGTCATTTACGCATTCGAGTATAAGACAATTAAATAGGGGCAGCTGTAATACCCTAATTTTGCACTTTTTTTAAATAAATGTTTTATTTTTAAAAATTGTTTCTTATTTTTTAAGAAACGCCCAAAAATATTTAAAAAATAATGTTTTCACGTCATTCGCTAATTTTGTTTAAAATCATAAAAAATATATATATTCCATTTTATTTTCATTCGTTTATTTTTTATTCGTCGCATTTTCATCGTCACAAATATATTTTCCATCAACCAATTAAAATGTGTCACATCATCATTTTCACCTCATAATCATTTTTCATTACCATTTTCCACTAATTATCTCTTAATCTCAAAATTACCTGTTATTACACTAATACCATTCACTCTAATCTATTGCTATAAATACAATTAAAAAATCAGAATCAAAGGGAGCACAATTCCCAATAAAGAAAAAAATCAGAAAATTCATCCTCCCTTGCTCAGCCACGCACCACCCACAACCGCCGCCAGAATTCAATTTTCCGGCAATCCAAAAACATGCCAAAATTCAAAATCAAACACTCATTCCTTACTAATTTGACCCTTCTGAACAAGTTTTCGCCGTCCAAATCACCAAAAAATGACCGGAAAGCACTGAATCGCAACATCTCAGTCGCGGCCTAAAACAAGCTTTCGATCCGGTCATTTCATTCACCAACCAAGGTAGATAATGATTGATTCTTGATCCTGGATACATTTCGTTTCGTTTTTGCGTGTTTATGTTTGTATGATGTAGTATTCCATGAAATTATTAGTCGATTCATAATCCTTGTGATTTTCTGATCGAAATGGTATATTCACTTGTTTGTTTTGGTACCCGGAGTGAGAATGAATTGGTCGCCGGCGCAAAATCACTCCCCTCCCGTCCATCTCTGTTTCTGCGTTTTGGTTAGGAGGAAGAAGAAAGGGGTTGCCACGTGGCAGCGCGTGAGTGGCTGAAGCCAGTTACTCACGCGCGCCCCCCACCTTCTCTCCGCACCCCCATCCTTTTTTTATTTATTTCTTTTTATTTTATTTAAATTCTGAATGGGTTATGGGTTGACCCATGGGTCACCATCTGACCCGCTCCAGTTAGAGACTGGACTTGGGCCTGACCTTTTGGGCCCAGTTTTCTTTTTTGTTGTTTATTTTTATTCTGTTAAATTATTTATCGCACCCCCTCTTTAACGCTTAAATTATTTATGGCACGATGATCTTTTTATCGTTCGATAAATAAATTTAATGTTCGTTAAATGGGTTTATCGTTCGATAAATTTATTTATCGTTCGATAAATCTATTTAATGTTCGTTGAATATATTTATCGTTTGATAAATTTATTTATCGGCCGAAAAATGCTTTTAGCGTCCGATTAATGCTTATGCAATGACTTGATGTTTATTTCACACTCGTTAATTGACGATTCACATACTTAATCGATTATACTATTGTATTCTTTTCTTCATGCTTATTATCATCTCTCTCATGCATCTTATATTCATATGCACCTACTTCTTCATCTCATTTTAATTCTATCTCTGTAAACTCTCTGGACTTGGTTTCTTTTCTTTTCTCTTTCTAAATGAAAATTTAAAACGTTGATTTCTCAATTAAAGTGGAAAAGAGGGAGTGTGACGTACGTCACGCTCGGCTCGGATAGTACAATCTGTGACGTACGTCCCGGATGGTGGACTATCCCCGCTTTAATCGAAAAGTCATCAGTTGACTAATTAAAGTGAAAAAGAGGGAGTGTGACGTACGTCCCGCTCGGCTCGAATAAGACAGTCTGTGACGTACAACTCAGATGGTGGGTTATTCTCGCTTTAATTAATTAACTTTTAAAACTGAATGAAAAGAGGGAGTGTGAAGTACGTCCCGCTCGGCTCGGGTAGGACAATCTGTTACGTATAGCTCAGATAGTGTCCTATTCCCATTCACTAAATAATCTCAAAAATATTCTAAAAAATATTCAACTCACTTCAATCTCTTTTTTCTGCCTTTGCGTAATTAAATCTTTTTCAACTCAAATCTTTTTCACTGCTTTTCTTAAAAGGGCGACGTTTTATCCATTTCCCTAGTACCGACAAACGCTTAAGCCTCTGTTGAGCATACAAGCAAATTGTCGTGTCAGTGGAATGCGATATAAACGTTGTTCATTAAAAACAACCAAAAAACAAAACTTTTTTTCACGAAGAACTACGTGAGCTTTGAATTTCTCATTGCACATGGGGAATACGTAGGAGCGAGATCGTAATCTCGTCAAGCCAAATAATAAAAAACTCTTTTTTTGTTTCTGTTTTGTTCAATATGCGGTAATTTATTTTTTATGCGGTTTATCCTGTTTATGCAAACCAAATTCCTTAAATGGTTCCCGTTGAGTACAACGGATATGAGGGGTGTTAACGTCTTCCCCTCATATAACCAACTCCCGAACCCGACTCTTAAGGTTTTATCATTATTTTCCTTTCCCCTCACAGGATAAATAAAATATGGTGGTGGCTTCATTGCAATATTATTTTGTGCTTGCGCCGGGTGTTACATTTATTTACTTGAAAAACAAATATAATCATAAAAAGAAAAATAGTTTTTTTTCTTTATTACCTTTTCACTCATGTCTTTATTATTATTATTATTATTATTATTATTATTATTATTATTATTATTATTATTATTATTATTATTCAAAAAAATAAAAAAAAGGAATCCAGAGAGGCATCACGTCTTTTTTCTGTTTTTCTGCAAAACGCACAATAGCTTTGTCTTCTTTCTCAATTTAGTACAATTTTCAAACCCACAAGTTGATTCAACAAAAGTTATTCTACCATTTTCTTCTCTTTTATCATAAAACCCTAATGTCCAACTATATAACAAAAAACACAATTCATGAACAGGGGGGCGGATCTGAGAGAATCAAAAACATTACAAACACAAACTTACACAAAACCGAAAAAAACATAAAAAATAAAACCTTCATAACTATCCTTTTTTTTTCATCTTCAATTATCAAAAGAACACCACACCAAAACTCAAACCAAAACCAAGAAAATCAAAGCTAACCGAAAAAACAAGAAATACACATACGACACAAGAAAAAAACACTAAACAAAAACTAAGAAAAAAGAGAAAGAAAGTTAGAACAAAATACTTTCTCTTCAATCTCTTTCAATCATTAACCATAAATCTCCAACTACAAATTTCATCAAAATCACAACATAACAACAAAACATAAGTATCATCCTTGGCTTTCATCTCCATCATTCAACCTTGCAACAGAGGACAATAAAAGAAGAGTTAAAAGAAGAGAAGAAACTGAACTAGAAAAGAAAAGAAGCAGAGAAGAGAAAGGAAGAGACGAAGGAGAAGAAGAAGGAGTTAGAGAAAGCTTACTTGAAGTATCACTGCGGGAAAGGTAATAATCTTTCAACCTTCATCTCTTCTCATACATGTAGATCTAGGCTCGGGTAGGACAGTCTGTTACGTATAGCTCAGATAGTGTCCTATTCCCATTCACTAAATAATCTCAAAAATATTCTAAAAAATATTCAACTCACTTCAATCTCTTTTTTCTTCCTTTGCGTAATTAAATCTTTTTCAACTCAAATCTTTTTCACTGCTTTTCTTAAAAGGGCGACGTTTTATCCATTTCCTTGGTACCGACAAACGCTTAAGCCTCTGTTGAGCATACAAGCAAACTGTCGTGTTAGTGGAATGCGATATAAACGTTGTTCATTAAAAACAACCAAAAAACAAAACTTTTTTTCACTGAATAGGTTTTGTGCGCGCCCCCCGCCCCTTTGAATAGGTTTTGTGATGCTGGGCCTGCTTAGGCCCAGCTCGCCCCCTCCCCCTCTTTTTTCATTTTTGTGTTGTTATTTTTTTTAGTTTGTTTCTTTTTTAGTCTTTTTTTTTATTATTATTTTATTTATTTATTTATTTTTGCTGCATTCATATATATGTATATTTTATATCTATATGCCTTAAATGTTTTGCTATAAAAAAGAATAATCTATGAAAATTCATAAACTTGAAAAGTTTTGTTTTTTTTTCTTAAGTGTCAAGATTTAAGTTTTAGTTTTTTTTCTCTTTGACATTTTTTTTACTATGTTTGTTTAAAATATGAAAAATAATGAAAAATGAAAAAATAACTAATTGTAATATGGTATTGGTGTAACTTTTCTTTTTACTCAACTTTGCTTGTTAGTACTTAGTTATATGTTTAGTTCATTGAAAAGTGTTAGTTTTTTTTTTTTTATGCTAGGAATAAAAATGTCAAATTAATATGTGTGCGCAATATGTTTGACTTATCTTCGCTTTGTGCTAATCTCATGAATCTATGACTTTTTATTTATTTATTTATTTAGTTAGTCTTCTTAGCTTGATCACATAAATATCTTTGTTAAGTTTTTATGCCATGAATAAAATGACTAAGTGAAATCTTATGCTTAACATGTTTTCTTTTCTTTGCTATTTATATATGATATGTCTTCATATTTTTTTTCTTTGCATATGTTAAAGATAGAACCATTTGCATCATGCGCATTCTCATGCATTTTTAATATGCTACATTTCACACAACAACTCGTACTCTACACTACAATCTCACATTGACATGTTTTCACTCACTTTTACATGCATACATGCATTTAGGTTAGGACTTTTAGCCGTCATAAATGCCCGTTTAGGAGCGATATTTTATTTAATAAGATTACCGCTAACGTTGGCATTAATATTTAAGGGCCATCATTGGCCTAAATTATTTTACGTTCGATAGTTGTTTATTTCTTTTTCTCTTAACTAAGTGTGTTATTACTTGATTATGGCATGATTAATATGATTTTTAAGTATGTTGAATGATGGTTTGCTTTTATTGTATGGGTATGTTTTGATTTGAAATTTTTTTAGGTATTACGAGTGCAGGTGTCTAGGGTTTACTTTGTTGAGACTAAAAATGCAAAAATTCTTTTTCTTCCTCCGTCTCATTTTTACACACACCCCACCTTTATTTAAAGTTACTTTGCTTTTCTTATATGTTTGCTTAAGTGCATTTCATTCTCATATTTATTTTTGCACTTGCATTTTATTTTATTTATAGCTTTTATGCATTGCATTTATTTATTTATATCGTTTATTATTTATTCGCTCAATTCGATATGGTTGTCAATATTAATTATTCAATTGGGTTGTAATAGCGTAGAACTTTATTTATTGCTTTTTATTGCTTTCCTAGCTTACACTACACACACAACGCCAAAATTTCATTTTCAAGCGAGAGAGCTTGTAATCAAATTTCAATTGATTTGCAAGATCTCTTGCGACAAAACTCCTTTCCAACCCTGACACGATATTTTATAAAGTTAACAAAAAACAATCGTAGGGCCATTCTAGTTGCAACGTCATTATACTATTTCTCTACTTTATTTACTTACACTTAACACTTTTTTTTATATAACAATATTTATACTTTCTTGCAACTTCTTTTTCCCAACAATATTTTTCTTTACAATGCAACAACTATAGTTCTCTCATAAAAAAAACCTTTTTTACAAACAAAATACTTACACTTCTTTTCTTATATTTACCCTTTTTGAAAGAAAATTTTCTCAACTCTTTACTACTTTATTTTTCTTAGACTCTTATCATTCTTAGTCTCAAATTTTAACGATTCTTATAAACATTGCAAGAATTCAATCATCCTCTTTACAAAAGGGAGTGGTTTAGTGTGTTTATGTTAAATCTTTAAAAGGTGAGACTTAAAATGACATTAGTCTTTCTTTTCTTTTCTTCTACACAACTTCTCCCTCCATTCTTAAAGCATGTTTAAAAAGCACATAAAACTTATAAGAGGTTACCATGGGCGCTTAAGGTGCATACACCTTCCTTGAGCGCAACTAACCCCCGTACCTAGAATCTCCCACAAAAGGTTTTCGATACTTTCCCCTCCCTTGGAAATGAAAGAATCAACTGTAGTGGGGTATGTCTCAAAAAACCCGCAACACCCGGCTGTAATTATGATTCACCCCGAACGTTATCCTTCAAACTCTCTAAGAAACATCAATTGAACCCATATTCAATTTCAATTTGATGAAGACTTGAAGGAAGATGATGATCTTGTTCTTGATTATGCTTTGATCCAAAATACTCAGCAATTCTGACTAAAGGAGTGTTTTCCAATAGTTTCTCATAATTACAACAATGCTCATAAAGCTATTTATAGAGAAAATAGAATTGAGCAAATTTAGGCACAATCTAACAGACTTGTATCGATACATTCATTGTTGTGTATCGATACAAGTAATTGACAGCGTTGGAAAAACTGAAGTTTTGTATGTATGTATCGATACAACCACGACTTTGTATCGATACATACACCAGTAAAAACAGAGTTGGACTGATATGTTTTGATGGAGAATCATCATATGGAAGTCACTAGATAAGAGTACTCAAGAGTATTATGGAGGCTTCTAGGCATCTACTAAAATAAGAGGAAATTAGACACTATAATATCTTTATTTTTCTAGGTCCTTCTAGTCATTGAAACTAAGTATCCATGTCTCTAGATTTGTCTTTGTAATCAATGCTTCTAGATAATTCTATTATGTATTGTAAAGCCCTACAAGAGTAGTATAAGTAGGGCTTATCACTAAGCATTTCTCATCAAGCAATAATCAATCAACAAAGTTCTCTTGAGAAATTAGAGTGTTTTCTCTTTTTTCTACTTTTCCCTTGTCCCTGAGCCATGTTTCGAAACATAAAGTTCTCTCTGGTTTCAAGAGAGTCTACATGTGTTTCGAAACATACAAATGTGTTTCGAAGCACAGAGGCTCATCTGGAGTCCAATGAGAACAATTTGTATTGATACAAAGGTGCTATGTATCGATACAAATGTGTGGTTATCAGTTTGAACAAGTTTCAGGACATTTGTATCGATACAAGTATATATGTATCGATACAAAACACCTAAAAATTGGTTTTTCAAAGTTTCAAAAAGTATTTTGTTGTCAAGTCAATTTTGATTGTTACCAAAACATATTCTACTCTATTTTCATGTGTTTTGAAAATTATTAAAACTCGGAGAGGAACTGGTGCATTTACAATTTGATCACACATATGTTGAACAACTGATTAAGGTCCAATAGTAAATCTTAGCATTTATATTTTTCCTTGATGCATCAATGTGTCTTGTTAGGCTTATTGTTGGCCATTTAGAATACTGTCAAGTACCAACAAGTTAAACTTGTCAAGAGCTCCAATAATATTGATTAGGTTAGGTTCTTTTGATTGATTATAAATTTCAAAAGTTTAATCCACCTAAAGGTGGTAACTTACTATGTTTCTGCTCCTCAACAGATCTCACCTTATTGGACATAATTAGTGGCTATGAATTCAAAAAAAAAAGTGAGGAGCTGCTAAATGGGGATGAAGCGGACAATGTATAGGAAATCTATTGAACAAAAAACATCTAAAGAGGTGTCTCAAGGTGATTAATCAACCTTTTGTTCATTACTCAATGTGATTGCATATCTGCTAACGATGATACTTGATATACTTCTATTTTGCAACTGAACTTTATTTTGTTGAGGCCTTTTGTTGATATATGTCTTTATTTATTTGAATATGCTATAATTTGTTTGAGTATTTGGACTATAACTGAAGTGTAACATTTTGCAATGTCCTTTATATATATATATATATATATATATATATATATATATATATATGTATGTATATATGGAGTTTGAAGTGTGAGACTTACCTCCATTTTAAATGTGTAATTGCTTAGCCGAGTTTCTGAGTCTGGATGGCGTGGGTGGAGCCTCACAGGCCCAATTTAGTTATGTCATGATCCTCTACCTGTGCATAATAAGTGCCTAATTCTAGTTTAAAGTTTGACAACTTCACCTTTTCATTAAGTAGAAAATTGCGTGAAATTATGTTCATTTTGCATGTAGGGACATCAATTTTTTCTAGTATGACTTTAAATTGACAATTAATTTTATCATTCCTTAAATGCATGTACCATTTAATAAACCATGTATCATCATAATTATGTAATATGCACCTTGATTTTTGAATTATTAGTGAAATTCTGGCAACCAGACAGACAAATGTTGTGCACAACGTTAGAGCAATTGTCCGAGCACTTGTCACACAATAATAATAAAACGCAGCGTAGCAAGTAAAATAAGCGTGACAGAATGATACATAACACAGTAGGTTTGTTAACCCAGTTCGGCGCAAAATGCCCTAGTCTGGGGATACCAATCCAGGAATGAACTCCACTATTATAGTTCTAGTGAAAAGCACAACGTAGCCACACTACTTGTCTTTGCACCACGACCCTACCAATGGCTGCTCTACCTAGGAACTCCTAGATATGAGACCCTGTCTCAATTCCTACTAACAGTACAGACAGCACTGTTAAACACACACTTGTTCTTTTGTTTGTATAAGAGACACACTCTAAAGACACAACTAACTTCGTATTTCAAAGCTTAGGAGTAGTACACCATTACAACACAAACACAAAGTTCTTGACTTGAATCAGGGTGATACAAGCAAGCCTCACAACTAACAAGAAAACCTAAAACCTTGAAACACACGCTTTAATACACACACGGTTTTCCACACACAAAACTAGGGTTTGTGTTTACATATATATAATACTGAGCAGTCAATGGTTTGGGCTTCAAAGCACAGCTTGGAATATTGTTTCCAAAAATATATCAATATTAATTATGGAAATACACCAAGGCAAGACAGCCTGTACCACTCATTCAACCTACGTGTCTTGATCAGCACACTAGGTTAATTATAAAACTTCATAGAATCTCCAGAAGATCTTGCACAGAAATATAGCGCGAGCTGGCGCGTAACAATCAGATAACACAATGCTGTTCCACTTGCTACAGCATTTGTCTCAACATTTGGCTAGTAGTTGTTTTTGCAAAATGTAGCCAACATACAAAAACCCAACAATCTCCCCCTTTGGCAAAATTTTGGCTAAAACAATCTATAGCCTGTTCTTGGAGAGATACACAGAATTTATTCAATTCACATCAGCACACGCCTTCTCAAATCAACTAAACATAATCTTGGCATATAATGAAACTACTTCCAAAGGGACTCTTTGAATAAAGATAACTTGTAAATAGTATCAGAGGCATTCATCTTCAATAGATCGTAATATGCCTAGCCAGATAAAAAGAACATATATATAGTGGGTTCATATAAAGAGATGAAAACATACTCTTGAATAGATAATTCCACAACATAGAGGAGATAATCAAACATAAGCGCTCCCCCTCAAATCATGCACTTCCTCATACCATAATAAGTGCTCCCCCTCAAAACATGCAGACATATAACATAACATACTTACTTGAATGAGACAAATGTCAGAGCATCTGTCCAAGCGTCGTCATGCATAATAATAACATAACAACTGCTAGAGCATGTGTCAGAGCATCTTCAGTCATAAGAAAAATAATTTCTAACATCTATTCTACTCCCCCTTTTTAGCCATAAATTCTGACAAACATCAATTGCATAAGAGAAACCATAGAGTAGCACATCAGTTCACATAGGTCACAGAGGCACAGAGAGGCCAAAAATAGAGTTATTACAGACCATAGGGCACACTCAGGTGCATAGTAAATGAACAAAAGAAGAAAAAAAAATTACACAATCATTACTCAGAGGCAGTCTCATCAGAGGCAGCAGACACTTCCTCAGTATCACCAGCAGCAGAAGCATTTCCTCCTTCTTCTTCCTTGTCCTGACCTTGTGCAAGAGGCTCACCCTCAGCTGCAACCTCAGCTTTCAAAGCAGCTATAACCCTGTCAACCTTCAGCTTTTTAGCACCCAGATCCAAGCTAACCTCTGTAAGCTCAGCAATCATAGCCTGCTTACTCATACCACCAGATGATTAGACAGAAGTGCCAGCCAAATCATCAGCTCGTGGCTGGGATATCAACCTGCAATCCAAACTAAGAGGACTAGGCCTCTTAACAGGCTCATCTGTGCTAACCAAAATATCAGGGTGTTGTTGCAGAATAACACCACACACCAGAGTAGGAAATAGAATAGGAAACTTAACAGCAAAAGATTTAGCTTGCTCCAAAAATTGATGATAAATGTAATAACCAAAATCAAAAGTAGATTTAGTACCAACTGCATAAATGAGCTTACCAAGCACAGTGGCCACAGAATTAGAATGAGTAGTGGGGGACCAGTTATTAGCAACAATTTTATTCAGAGCAGCATACAGTGGAGTCAGTTTTGCAGAAGACAAAAGCGCAGGCCAGTGTCTAAGCTTGTTACCTGTGATAGTCTTGCAAATGGTGTCATCAGTAACCTCCAACTCAGGAGTGTCTTCAACTGATCTTCCAAGATAGGCATTAATCACTTGAGGAGAAAAATTGACACATCTACCACGAACATACACCTTCCTGTACTCAGGGTACCTAGGATCATCACATTCTTCAGGTATGTTGACAACAAACTCTCTCACCAGCTTGTCATAGCAGTGGCTCAGATCCTTCACGGTCTTCATCAGCCCAGCAAATTCCAACACATCAACCAGCTCTTTGCACTTGAGCACATCCGCCTTCAAATTTCTTTAAAGTCCAAGTCTCCTATGATAGACAAATTTCCGGCGAATAGCTCCACTTTCCAGATGAAAGGACACATTATCTAGAGGAGCTGAAGGAATATCCAAAGGAACTTTCATTCCCTTGACAGTTTTTCTAGATGCTCCACCAGATGGGGCAACATCTGTCACAGCAATCTCAAAGTCAGAATCACTTGAGGGATGATCCTTTCTTTTGAGGCTCTTCTTCTTCTGATCAGGCTTGGGAGTCACTTTACTCCAAGACTTTGGGGGACCAGCCATAGGCTTCTTCCTAGTATCAGCAATTTTCTTTTTAGTGCCTTTAGCACTCTCACCAACATCAGATGTAACTTTAACAAATTTGCTCCTTGTCCTGCGAGCAACACTAGTAACTGGAGTCACTTCCAAAGGTCTTTCTTCAGACTCCTTTTCTTCTACATTCACCACAAGAGTTGTTGCATCATTCACAGTATCAGCCTAACTAACATTTTTCTGAGTCTCATCATTTTTATCTTGAAGCTTGGGGGAATCCTTCTCTTGAGTATTCACAGTCTCAAGAGTGTTTGGAACGTCCAAAGACTCCACAGTGGCTTGTGCCAAAGATGCTGGAGCATCTGGCACAGCGTTCTGGATATTGGCAGAGGGATCAATAAGTTCCTCCGTCACAGCAATGTTCTCAGCCATGTTCACACCATTAGTAACAGTCTTATCACCAACACCAGGATTATCAGTATTTTCAACATGCAAGTTTTCATTTATCCTAGGATTAACAGAACCTAGGGTTTCATCGATCGCTTCAGTACCCTCAGCGGATTTTTCATCAGATCCGTTGACAGAAGTGTCAACATTTGGTTCTACTACAGTCGATATAAAGGGATTTTCCTTGTAGTATAGATCATGCATAGTGAGACCTACACGTTGAATAGTAGAAGACGATTTTGTTACCTTTTGATTTTGAGGTCTTCTTCGTTGCCGAGGAAGTTGACCCTTTTCTAGTGCTTTTTCCCTTTCATGACACAAGCGTTTTAGGACGCTGTTTAATCGGAGTAGATTCAGTGATCGTTGCAAGCGGTTGAACATCCATTACCACCGGTGAAGTGGTTTCTGGAACAGTGGGAGAAGTTGAATCGTTTGCGATTGGTGATTGAGTGTTTGTTGAAGTAGACATGATGATAGAGATTTGTGAGAGGTTGAATGATTGAGAAGGTTGGAACAGCGATGAGAACAGCAAGTGAGAAGACGAGCAGTTTTGAAAAACTAGGAGAGAAGAAATAATGATGAATGCGTGTGATTGTTTTGTTTAAGGGAAGTTGGGATATTCTTCCTTGATTTGCGTGCATAAAGCGGTTGAGGAGAGAGAAAATAACTACTGCACGCCTCCCATTAAATAACTGCTACAATTCCTCAATTAGGCAAATGCCTAACCGCCTTCTTAGTTTTTCAAATTGTGCAATATCAAGAGCTTTTGTAAATATATTTGCTAACTGCTCCTCAGTTGAAACATGCTCAATAGCAATAATTTTTTCTTCAACCAACCCTCTAATGAAATGGTGTCTGATATCAATGTGCTTAGTCCTACTATGTTGTATAGGATTTTTAGAAATATTGATAGCACTCAAGTTGTCACAATATAATGTCATAGCATCTGTCTTGACATTGTACTCACTCAGCATCTGTCTCATCCACACCAATTGTGTGCAGCTACTGCCTGCTGCTATGTACGCAGTCTCAGCAGTTGATAAGGAAACACAATTTTGTTTCTTACTAAACCAAGATATGAGATTGTTACCTAGGAAGAAACATCCACCAGAAGTACTTTTTCTATCATCTGCACTTCCCGCCCAATCTGCATCACAGTATCCTAACAACATAGTACTTTCTCCATGAGAGTACAACAAACCATAATCACTGGTACTGTTCACATATTTCAGAATTCTCTTCACTTGAGTCAGATGGCTCATCTTTGGCTCAGCTTGGTACCTAGCACACACTCCAACAGCAAATGTGATATCAGGTCTACTAGCAGTCAAATAGAGAAGACTTCCTATCATACTTCTGTATAAACTTTGATCTACATTTTCTCCCTTGTCATCTTTAGATAATTTGATATGTGTGGGACCAGGGGTTCTTTTGGTGGCAGCATTCTCCATACCAAATTTCTTGACCATATTCTTAGCATACTTACTCTGAGATATAAATATAGTATCTTCCATTTGTTTTACTTGAAGACCTAGAAAGAAATTTAGTTCACCAACAAGACTCATTTCAAATTCAGATTGCATTTGCTGAACAAAATGTTGTACCATCTGGTCAGACATTCCTCCAAAATCTATATCATCAACATATATTTGTGCAATCATAAGTTTTCCTCTATCATCTTTCACAAACAGTGTCTAGTCATTACCTCCCTTCCTGTAACCATTATTCACGAAGAACTCAGTTAGCCTCTCATACCAAGCTCTAGGAGCTTGTTTCAATCCATATAAAGCTTTCTTCAAGTTGTATACATGATTTGGAAAGGCTGGATCAATAAAGCCCTTGGGCTGTTCCACATAGAACACTTCATTCAGATACCCATTCAGAAATGTGCTCTTGACATCCATTTGATACAACTTGAATTTGAGAACACAAGCAATTCCAAGTAATAGCCTAATAGCTTCAAGTCTAGCTACAAGAGCAAAAGTCTCACCAAAGTCTACACCTTCAATCTGAGCATAGCCTTGAGCAACCAATCTAGCTTTGTTTCTAGTGATTGTACCATTTTCATCTGATTTATTCTTGTAAACCCATTTTTTACCTATGATATTTGCATTATCTGGTCTAGGAACTAAATCCCACACATCACTTCTCTTGAACTGTGTTAGTTCTTCTTGCATGGAATTTATCCAGAACTCGTAAGTCAAAGCCTCTTTAACATTCTTGGGTTCAAAGTTGGAAATAAAACAGGAATTTGATACCTCATTATTTCTCCTTCTTGTTGTGATTCCTTGATCAGGATTACCAATGACTTGATCTATTGGGTGATTCTTCTGAACTCTGATAGATGGCCCTTTGTTATTGACTGTATTTTCAGAACTTATTACTTCACCATCTTCCTCATTGACAACTTCATCATCTGTCTCTTCTTGTAAGCCAGATGCTGTGCCAAATGTACTATCTTCTGGTGCAGCATCATTACCCTTATCATCAATCACAACATTTATGGATTCCATCATGGTATTAGTCTTGGAGTTGAATACTCTATAGGCTCTGCTATTTGTAGAATACCCCAGGAATATGCCTTCATCACTTTTAGCATCCATCTTCATTCTTGATTCTCTGTCAGCTAAGATGTAGCATTTACTTCCAAACACATGAAAGTATTTCACAGTGGGCTTTCTATCCTTCCAAAGCTCATACAGAGTTGTAGATGTTCCTTTTCTCAAGGTTACTCTGTTATGTATATAGCAGGCTATGTTCATAGTCTCAGCCCAGAAGTGGAATGGTAACTTCTTGGCATGTAACATTACTCTGGCAGATTCTTGTAATGTTCTATTCTTTCTCTCTACTATTCCATTTTGTTGAGGAGTAATAGGAGCAGAGAATTCATGGAATATTCCTTCAGCCGTGCAGAACTCAGAGAATTTACTATTTTCAAACTCCTTCCCATGATCACTTCTGATTCTAGCAATACCACATTCCTTTTCTTTTTGAAGGTTTAAACAAAGATACTTGAATACTTCAAAAGTGTCAGATTTCTCCCTGATGAAGTCAATCCATGTATATCTAGAAAAATCATCTACCATGACATATGCATACTTCTTTCCACCTAGGCTCTCAACTTGCATAGGTCCCATTAAGTCCATATGTAACAATTCAAGTACTCTGGATGTGGTCAGATGTTGCAGCTTCTGGTGTGGCATCTTTGTCTGTTTTCCTATTTGACATTCTCCACATATACTTCCTTCTTGAATATGAAGTTTAGGTAAACCTCTGATGGCTCCTTCAGCAATAGCTTTCTTCATGCTTTTGAGGTTTAAATGTCCAAGCTTTTGGTGCCACAATTTCACATCACCTTCTTTGGTTATTAAGCAAGTAGACAACTTAGCTTTGTCTTGAGAGACCCATAAATAACAGTTACCCTTTGATCTTTCCCCTTTCATCAGTAGATCACCCTTGCTATCAGTAACTAAACATTCATTCTTTGTGAAGTTGACTTTTAGACCCTTGTCGCATAATTGACTAATGCTTATTAGATTAGCTGTTAGCCCTTTCACATGAAGAACCTTGTCAAGTTTAGGTAGCCCTTCACTGATCAGTGACCCTATACCTTTAATTTGCCCTTTAGCTCCATCACCAAAAGTCACAAAGCTTGTAGCATATGGCAAGACATCTGTCAAGTAATCTCTATTTCCAGTCATATGTCTTGAACATCCACTATCAAAATACCAATCACTACTAGATGATGCTCTTAGTGAGGTATGAGCAATTTGAGCAATCTCCACGCCTTCAGATTCTGCTTGATTTGGATCACCAGTATTACTCTTTTGCTTCCATTCTTGCTTGACATCCTTCAGAATAGGTTCAGCTTTTGATAAATGAGTTTTATCAGGGTACCCATACAATTTGAAGCAGTAAGGTCTGATGTGTCCCTTTCTTCCACAGTGGTAACAAACCCAACCAGAATATCTTTTCTTTGATTTGGTATAGTTTCTGGTTGTCTGTTGTCTCACTTGATGCTGGGGCATCTGTCTTGACATAGTTGGATTATAGGTACTAACAGACAGAACAAACTTCTTTACAGGAAAAATTTTCTGATGAAACAGTGAATTGTAATTGAAACCAATACCTCTCGTATCATTAGACTTTTGTCCTGTCTCTAAGATTTCTTCTAGCATATCAGTACCTGTATTCAGCATCCTCAATTTCTTGTTCATGTTGTCTATCTTTGATTTATATAGAGCAACATCACCATCCAGTCTTGAATTTTCCTCTAGAAGTTTGTTTTTCTCAGCTTGTAGTATAGCAATGGTCTTCTTTTGCCTTATCACGCTGTTACCCACTTCTACACTTTTGAGCCATAATCCCTTATAACAATCAACCAATTCATCATAAGTCATTTCACCATCGTGTGATTCAACATCAGATGCACATATTCCAGTTAAAGCAGTCACATGTTTAGCAGATTCAGATTCTTCTTCAGATTCATCTTCATCAGACCAAGAGACAGTCATCCCTTTCTTTTGCTTCTTAAGATACGTTGCACATTCAGTCCTGATATGCCCATATCCTTCACATTCATGACATTGAACTCCTTTGCCTTTGCTTGTCTTGTCATCTGTTTTTGATTTTCTCAGATTATTGACGTTCCTATTTATGCTGTGACTGTTGTCTGGAGCATGTGTCTTAGCATTTCTGTCAAACCGTTTGAAGGCTTTATTGAATTTCCTACCCAACATCACAATAGTTTCAGATAGACTATCATCAGCCTCCATATCACTGTCCTCAGATTTAGAGGCAAAGGCAATACTCATTGTCTTCTTTTCAGATCTTTCATTTGAAGCCATTTCAAATGTTTGTAAAGACCCCACTAGTTCACCCATTCTCAATTCTGAGATGTCCTTGGCTTCCTCTATGGCAGTAACCTTCATGTCAAACTTCTTAGGTAGTGACCTAAGCATTTTCTTTACCAGGTTTTCTTCAGAAATATTTTCTCCCAAAGCATCAAATTGATTATCAAACTCAAGTATTCTCATGTGGAAGTCTTGAATGCTTTCATCATCCTTCATCTTCAAGTTCTCAAACTTACTGGTCAAAAGTTGCAGCCTTGAGCTTCTCACCTTTGAGGTACCCTCATGGACAGTTTGGAGTTTCTTCCATGCTTCCTTTGCAATAGTACATTTTTTTATCAATTTGAAAATGTGTGCATCAACTCCATTGGTTAAGGCATTTAGAGCCCTTGAATTTGCATTGGCTAATGCTTCTTCATCCTTGCTCCATTCGTCCTCAGGTTTCAGCTTAGTGATGGTCTCCCGTTCCTTACCAGTAGTAACTATAGGAGGTTCCCATCCTACAACCACAGCTCTCCATGTTTTGTGATCCATGGATTTCAAAAACGTAGTCATTTTAGACTTCCAGTCATCATAGTTAGCATCACCAACCAATAGTGGTGGTCTATTCATTAGTCCTCCTTCTTTGTCCATCTTAGCCAGAAATATCTTCCCTGGAGCTCACCCAATCAGGCAGGGTGCTTGCTCTGATACCAATTGAAATTCTGGCAACCAGACAGACAAATGTTGTGCACAACGTTAGAGCAATTGTCCGAGCACTTGTCACACAATAATAATAAAACGCAGCGTAGCAAGTAAAATAAGCGTGACAGAATGATAAATAACACAGGAGGTTTGTTAACCCAGTTCGGCGCAAAATGCACTAGTCTGGTCTAGGAATGAACTCCACTATTATAGTTCTAGTGAAAAGCACAATGTAGCCACACTACTTGTCTTTGCACCACGACCCTACCAATGGCTGCTTTACCTAGGAACTCCTAGATATGAGACCCTGTCTCAATTCCTACTAACAGTACAGACAGCACTGCTAAACACACATTTGTTCTTTTGTTTGTATAAGAGACACACTCTAAAGACACAACTAACTCCGTACTTCAAAGCTTAGGAGCAGTACACCATTACAACACAAACACAGAGTTCTTGACTTGAATCAGGGTGATACAAGCAAGCCTCACAACTAACAAGAAAACCTAAAACCTTGAAACACACGCTTTAGTACACACACGGTTTTCCACACACAAAACTAGGGTTTGTGTTTACATATATATATAATACTGAGCAGTCAATGGTTTGGGCTTCAAAACACAGCTTGGACGTTGTCAGGTCCAACTAACAATTCTTCATGTGCAAGAATATTGTTTTCAAAAATATATCAATATTAATTATGGAAATACACCAAGGCAAGACAGCCTGTACCACTCATTCAACCTACGCGTCTTGATCAGCACGCTAGGTTAATTATAAAACTTTATAGAATCTCCAGAAGATCTTGCACAGAAATATAGCGCGAGCTGGCGCGTAACAATCAGATAACACAGTGCTGTTCCACTTGCTACAGCATTTGTCTCAGCATTTGGCTAGTAGTTGTTTTTGCAAAATGTAGCCAACATACAAAAACCCAACAATTAGAGAATGAGATATATTGAGATTTACCGTTCTTATTTTTCTGCGATTTCACTTTTTATTTCCCTGGAACTTCACTGCATTTTTAGTGTTAATCAGTTTCAATTTCCTTTGATGTCACTATTGCACTTTCTCCTTTATTTGATTCTCATTAAAAGATACCAACTAGTACAATATCAGTTGCTTTGTTTTTGTGTTTCTCGACTGCAGTGAATAGTTTGGGGTTTTGACTAGGTTGAGCTTTGTTCCTGGATGTGTATCAGTTTTGGTTGAATTATTTGTTCACACTTTGATTTGGTTTCATCAAATAGAAAGGGTAACTTTTATTCACATTAATTGGGTTTGTGTTATATGCTAAGTTTTTTGTTTCTGTTCTGTCTTTGATTAGGTACACAGTGAAAGATAGTAGCATTTATTAGTTCCATTGTGTAAGTCACTTTTCCTTGATTGTTTCATTCAACTAATTATTATGTATACTTGCAGCTTTGTAATATGTTCTTGGCTATCTTATGATTTAGACTAGATAGATAATGTCTTGTAACATTTTAAAAAATCATGTGGTTTTGTAGGTACTAAATTGATTGACAAATTACCTTCCTAGTATGAGATGTGTGTATGCAGATTGATATACATGTCAAGAGAAAAGCACAACAATAGATCATTGAAGCATCCCAATATTGTTAGATTCAAAAAGGTTAGTGCCCTCATTCCAAATTAGTAAACGACGTCTTTATGTTTAGAAATATTTTAGTGGAAGTTTCAACTGAACTAGTAAGAATTAGTTAAAGTGGTAATTAGATACCTTGTTAGTTAAAGTGCTTGTGTACCAAAACTTATGTGTATTTTGAGATTGATCAAGTTTGTACATAGTCAATTCACATTAATTATACTATTCTTAGTAGCTTATTATCATGTAGTTAATTTATATCATTGTAACGATTTTATAAATGCATTATGACTTTTTGTGTTAGATTTGGCGTCATTCCTATTTCTTAGAATTAGGGGCCAAATAGGTTATAATGTGTTTTTATTTTTTAAATTTTTCAGCAGAATAGCGTCGGCCAGCTGACGCTAAAAAATTAAGTTGACTTTTCTTATGTTAACGTTAGAGTCGGCCCTACCGAGGATATGTAATTTTGTTGACTTTTGTGTTGTTTATAGAACTAGCGTCGGTGGACAATAGAGTCGGTGTTTGACTCGGCTTGACCGACTCTAATATAGAGTCAGATGGTAAAAAGCCGACGCTACAGTTTAACTTCGAGCCATTTAGCCTTAACCCGACACCGACGCTTAACCGACGCTAAAACCCTGGTAGCGTCCGACGCTAAAACCTGTTTTTCTTGTAGTGTAATTGGCTTAACATGCCTTAAGATATACCGCTAAACAAGAGCTTATTACAACTGATACAAGAGATTAAGCTAGCTAGTGAATATTAGTGTATATTTCAACACCCTCCCTCAACCTAAACATGATATATATCATTCATGTGTAGCTTTGAGATAAACTCATCATGGAACTTTGGTGGTACCAAGGCCTTAGTAAGAAAGTCTGCAAGCTGATCATTAGTTGAAAGTAGTAGTAGCTTAAGTATCCCTTTTTGAACCTTCTCACGAACTAAGTGACAGTTGATATCAAGATGTTTAGTTCGTTCATGGAAGACAGGATTGGAAGCAATATAAGCTGCACTTTGGTTGTCACAGTAAAGAGTTGGTGTTCTAACCAAAGGAATCTTCAAATCTGCAAGGAGATAGAGTAACCACTACAATTCACATAAGCTCTGTACTCTTCCTTTGAAGAAGATCTAGATACTGTCACTTGCTTCTTTGCACGCCATGAAATCAAGGATTCACCTATGAAGAAGCAATAACCTGAAACGGATTTTCTAGTATCCATACAACCAGCCCAGTCTACATCTGAGTACCCTGTGAGATGCAATTCTGACTTTCTGCTGAAAAAAAACCCCTTGACCTGGGTTATTTTTCAAATATCCAACTACCCTACAAGCTCCATTAAAATGGACAACAGTGGGAGCATGCATGAACTGGTTGAGTTGCTGAGTTGCAAAAGCAATGTTTGGCCTAGTTGTATTTAGATATAATAATTTTCCAACCATTCTTCTATAGCTAGATATGTGAGCATATGGAACTCCTGCATTACTATGTAACTTGATAGAAGTGTCAAGTGGTGTGTTTGCCTGCTTTGAACCAAGAAGACTCGAGTCTTTCAACAAATCAAAGCAATATTTCCTTTGAGATATATTTATCCTATGTGTAAAGTGGGCCACTTCAAGGCCAAGAAAATATTTCAACTGACCTAAATTCTTTATTTTGAAGGCTACATCTAAAACAAACTTTATCCTATCAAATTCATCCATAGAATTTCCTGCAATTATAATATCATCTACATTTACTAACAAAGTAGTAAAGCTGTTATCTTTTGCAAGAATAAATAAAGTGAAATTCTAGGTCCCTTGTAGGCAAGTTGTTAAGCAGGATGCTTCGACAACTTGCTCAGCGTTATGCTTATGACAGTATATGAATAATAAAGTGCAGAAAGCGATAAACAAACACAAGTAATTGTTTACCCAGTTCAGTGTCAATACACCTAATCTAGGGGATACCAATCCAAGAGAATTACCTTCACTATACCGTAGTTACTAGTCTCTAGGTCTTATTTGAATAACCCCTATTCAAGGCCTCTCACTAAAACTACCCAAATGAAATTATTTAGGACTCCCCCTAAACATGTGACTCTCCCTCAACCAATTTGCTCAAATGGAGGAACAACTTTAAGCTCATTGAACTCGTGCAAAACCAGCACAATCACCACAACGACAACGACAACAACAATGAACAATGAAAAAAGACTCAATAAAACTTAGGACTTAAAGTATAATCTTCAGTCGTGCTTTGCTTCAATGCTTGAGTGTCTATTTATAGTTTTCAAACTCAGATAGAGTTAAGCTAAATAATAGGAAGGTTTGTTGAAGTTTTTTGAGAATAAATCTTTTATGTTTTACAAAATAAAATATTTGTTTTTGTTAACTTCTTCAATCTCTTCCAAAAATACTTCCTAGCGCGCAAACAAATAACTTTCTGATTTGTTATTTGTTTTGTTGATCTTGTAACAAACACTATTTATTTGGATATATATTTTAAATCTTCAAAATAAATACGCGCAATAACAAACTTACTTAAGAGATATACTTCAACTGGGACGTTGAAGGTTTATTGTTTTATCTCTAAGTAATTAAACTTGTGGTATTTCGTCTAACACATTCGAACCATTTTTGCTAGGATGATGTGTCCACATGTTGTTCCACATCATTGGTTTATGATTTTCAGTTGATGCAACAAACTAAGTAATCTTCTCTTTTTGATTTTGTCTATTTAAAGGTTGATAATCATAACCAATTCCTTTAGGTTTTCCAGGTCTTTGAACATCCAATATTTCATCCAACATATTTGTGCCATTATTCATCATTGTAACTTACTTCTTCATGTCTTCCAATTTAGAGTTCAATTGCACTACTTCTTCACTCAATCTGGAGATTTGAGAAAGATGATCAGTTCTTTCTATTTTCATCTGATTTATAGTTTCATGGCTCTTATGCAACTTCCTATTAGCTTCTTCATTTTCAAATCATAGTTCTTTAAAACTAGAGAATAGTTCTTCAAAGGTTAACTCCCCATCACTTGAGTCTTCATCACAAGATTCTGTACCACATAATTTTGTGTCAGACATACATACACATGTCAATGCCGTCACCTGTTTTGCTGTTTCATCATCACATTCTTCTTCACATAAACCAATGTCGGATGATATATTATTCACATTTGAACTTGACCTTTTATTCACCATCCCCAAGACCTTGATAAATTCTCTACCTAGACGTACAATTTCATCTGAAATACGTTCATTAGTCCCCATTTTACATTGAACATTTTCCTCATCAGTGTTAGAAACGAAAGCTAAGTTTGGGTGCTTCTTTTTAAATCTATCATTGATAACTAATTCAAAGGTTTGAAGAGATCCAATTAACTCGTCTACTTTCATGTTGGAGATATCTTGAGCCTCTTCAATAGTTGTAACCTTCATATCAAATTTCTTAGGAAGTGACCTGAGAATCTTTCTAACAAGCTTTTCTTCTGACATTGTCTCTCCCAATGAATCAAATGAATTTGCAAAGTCAAGTATATTCATATGAAAATCATAAATACTTTCATATTCTTTCATTTTTACCTTAGATGTTCCCTCATGAGTGGTTTTGAGAATCTCCCATGCATCTTTGGCCACGGTACATTTCCTTATTAGTCTAAACGTATTCTTGTCAACACCTTTGAGCAAAGCATTCAAAGCTTTGGAATTTTCATGAGCAAGTACATCTTCATCTTTAGACCAATCCTCTGTTGGCTTTAATTTGGTTGTGTCGTTCCCATCTTTGTCCTTCAACACAGGATGTTTCCAAGCTTTAATGACTGATTTCCAAGTTTTGTTGTCTAGAGATTTTAGAAACACCAACATACTTGGTTTCCAATAATCATAGTTGGTGCCATACAAAAGAGGTGGTATGGTAACAAATCCTCCTGCCTTGTCCATAGTACCAGGAAATTTCTTCCCTTGATCTTACCTTTTTAAAACCAGAACAGGTAGAGTGACCTGCTCTGATACCAATTGAAATTTCTGGTATACTCAGGAAAGATGTGCGGTATAATGTGCGCACATTAACTAGACGTGCAGTACAAGTAATAAACTAACAAGTAATAAAAGCAATAAATAACACAAGAGAATTGTTAACCCAGTTCGGCCCAACGTCCTAATCTGGGGGCATACCAAGCCAGGAAGGAAATCCACTAGCGTAATGTTATTCCTAAGTTATCCGGTTGACCCTCAGTTTACAACTTCAAGAACTCACTAATTACCTGTGTTATATTTCTACCCCGGTACCCCAGGGGTAAGAGAAACCCATCTCACTTCCTATCCTAACACAAACCAGTGTTATCTTTGACAAACGACTAACAGATATTTATAGAACACTCCCCAAAAACTAAACACCACTCGTGCTTCAAAGCTTAGGTGATACAAGCATCTAGGTGATACAAGCTAAGGCTCACAAAAAACAATTAACACAATGACTCAAACCCTAATAGCTCTAATCTTCAATATTACCTTGAATGAATATTAGGTTTAGTCTTCATACATATATATAGTCTTCAGAATCTTCTAGGTCTTCAAACATGTCTTGGGCTTCAAGTAATAATTCCTTGTAATAAATCTGACCCAAGAAATATAAATTTGAACCAAATCAAATATTCCCATACTTGGAAAATATTTTGTACAAATAAAATTAGGTTAACAAGTAACCCCGATGGTTCATAGAACGCGTGCGACTTAGCCTACAAGAAAGCGAGGCAAAAACAAAACAAACCTTCCAAGAAAGATATGGCGCGTTTGTTGAGGCAAAATCCCAATTTGATGTTTTAAAGATAACAAACATCTTAATTATATTTTAAGTATAATTTTGGTCATTGTGTTATATAACATGTGCTTTTGAGTTATATTAAAAAGATAGGTTTCATTGTGCAAAGCAAATAATTTAATATCAGCTTATGAGAATGATACAAGAAAGACAGTCATCATTCTCTGGCTCCAACCTGTTTGTTCTTCATTGCCAAAGCACCTATTTATTTTAGGTGATAAATGAACAAGACAAAGGAACACTTTTCATGAGAATATTGCACAAGATCTCTACAGCAACCTATTCCATTATGGCAAGTCAAAGTGATTAATATCTTATGGGACTTTCCTTCTTAAGCCATATCACATGGAGCATGTGCAAAGAATGTTCTTTGACCTCAAGACACAATAAAATATCATTTTATTTTATTATGGAAGAAAAGAACATAGACCAATGAGGAGAAGACAACTCTTTCACTATGAGTTGTTATGTACTTGCAAAGGATTATTTAATGACCTTTCTCCAAGAAGTGATAGTCCTTTCTCCAACAAACGCTATACTCTATTATCTCCAACAAAGCCGATGGAATGAATACGATACAATGAATGCAATTCGAATTAACCAAGTCAATCAATTTCAAATTACACTTATTCTATTTGAAATTGAGTCACACACAAATTGTACAATTGCAAATCCAAATAACAAGTGAAGTGAATAACTAATTGGAATGTAAAAGAGATAAAGGATAGAAAGATACACAAGGGAGTGATCACGGAGTTCCCGACTTTCGTACGTCCTCGCAGTCGGCCGGTACCTCTCCGCCCACCTTATCAAACGGACAAGGTGAGAGTTTTACTTCGGAAAAACTCTTTCAATGCACAGTTTACAAACGACTCAAATATGTAAGATACAGACGCTAAACCCGGTCTTCACCATCTTCAACATAAACCCGTCTTTGTAAATGTGCAAACCCAATTCGATCTCGTCTTCAATATTCGTTCCCAACGATCAATCCTTCACACGATCTCCAATCCAAGAATCCGTGATGATCGTCCGAATAATTCCCTAAACGAACCGAATTGTAACATTCAAGCAAGCTCTTGAAACCTGATGAGAAACCCAACCTTCAAGACTCAATCAACCCAAGCGACGAATTCTGATTCACCGCGAATTCTCCTCGAACGTTATCCTTCGAATTCTTCAAATCAATCTCCAATTGAACACATACTCAATCTTCGATTTGATAGAAGTAATGAAGGAAGATGATGATTGCTCTTGAATGATCCTTGATACAAAACTCTCAAACAATCTTGACCAAAGAACTCTTCAATACTGGTTTCTCATACATACAACAATAACACATAAAGCTATTTATAATGGAAGTAGAATTGAGCAAATTTAGGCACAATCTAACAGACTTGTATCGATACATGCATCAGTGTGTATCGATACAAGCAGTTGACAGCAGGAAGGTTTGTGTTCTTGTATCGATACATCCACGCGTATGTATCGATACATACACCAGAAAAACAGAAATTGACTAATATGTTTCGAAACACAAAGGTGTGTTTCGAAACACAAGGCTCTCTCTGACTTCAGGTGAGTTTGCATTTTTTTCGAAACATACAAGTGTGTTTCGAAACACAGAGACTCCTCTGACTTCAATGAGAACAATTTGAATCGATACAAAGGTGCTATGTATCGATACAAATGCGTGATAATCAGCCTGTTCATGTTTTAGGACATTTGTATCCATACAGACTTACATGTATCGATACAAAACACCTAAAAATTGATTTTTCAAAGTTTCAAAATAATGTTTTGCTGTCAAGTCAATTTCAATTGTTGCCTAAACATATTCTACTCTATTTCCATGTGTTTTGACAATTATTAAAACTCGGAGGGGAACTGGTGCATTAACATTCTCCCCCTTTTTGATAATTGTCAAAACTATTGCATAAGCTAACTAAGCCTACCTAAGATGCAATTTACAAATAGCTTTAAGTTACAGACTCAAACAACAAAAGGCTAACCACTTGCGAAGCTCCCCCTTAGTTGATGTCGTCTTGCACAAATGTTGAATACCAGATTCGAAGACTCAAGGCTTTAACCATAGCTTATGCTTGCCAATCTTTTCTCCCCCTTTGACATTATCAAAAAGAAGAAAAGAAACTCATGAGAAGTATCAATTCCGAAATAAAGACCATATAGGTCACATAATGCACTTACATTTGTCGAAATGCACTGTATGATAAACATAACGTGATCAAATAATTAAGCAAAATATGCACGAATATAGTTAAATGACGAAACAAAGCATTATGAGAAACATGGCATGTAGAACAACAAGCCAAACCAAATATCATGATAATCAAACATCGGCATTATAATCAATTCAAAACATATTCTAGGGACGAATAAAATAAACAACACATCATGCATAAAACTCATACATGAGATAGAAATATCCATAAGTCATACAAGAAATAAAAAAGCCGAAAAAAGTTTGGCTTTACAAAATATTCGTACAACCATATTGAATACTAAATCCATAAAGATGAAAATAAAAAGGCAAATAGTTCATGAGTTAAAACATAAAGACTACAAAATATCCAAATCATTCATTCATGTTATCGGGATTTGGATTGAGGTAGTTGTCCACATTGTTGGAGGGATTGAAGTATGTGTTGATTTGGCCTTATAACTCATCAAAGTGATTTTAGCCAAAAATTTGCCAAAGGGGGAGATTGTTGGTGTTTTTGTATTGGCATCATTTTTGCTAAAACACTAACTAGCCAGATGTTAGACCAGATGCTCTAGGACATGCTGAATCATCTGAGTATGTTGAGCCCTGAAGCATAGGCGCGCGCGCGTTTTTATTTTTGAAATATATCTCTGAAAGATTTGTTTTAAAAATATATTTTATCATGCATAGCTAGCATAACAGAACGCGCCTTGGGTCAGAAGTTATCTCTTATGTGAAGATTTAATTCTAAAATATAATTCCTATATTTTAGGATTTGGTTTATTTTTATTGGATATATTTTTGAAGACTCCTTTTCTTAAGGAACAAGTCAAGCTGCGCTGAAGACTCTATATATACATGTGTAAAACATAAAGTCAGTAGCGAAGCCTATTTATAAAATGTAGTCTTTAGGGTTTTAGGGTTTCGTGGTTAAAGCCTTGTGCTTTAACGTGTGCACTCCTAAGCTTTTAAGTATGGAGTTGTTTGTGTACCACTCTTAAACTGTGAAGTACGGAGTTGGTTGTTCTTGTGTACCACTCTTAAACTATGAAGTACGGAGTTGGTTGTTTTGGAGTTCACTAAAGCGTGCGTTGTTTTATATGTTAAGTAGTGAACTTGTGAGCCTTTCCTGTGTCACGTTGATACATGATAAGGACGTAGGCTGTTTGTATTGTTAATTGTGAGATTGCTCTTAAGCCTTTAGGTACGGAGTTAATTCTATGTTTGAGAGTGTTCTCGTTTCAGTGTTTATGTATTGAACTTAATGCTAGTGCGAAGATCAGTGAACTAGAAGTTGTTTGCGTGGAAGTCTTCAAACTAAGAGGAAGTGAGCAGAGGTTCTCATATCTAGGAATTCCTAGGTAGAAGTCTAAACGGGTAGTTAGGAAGTGAGAAGTGCAAACGAGGAGTTTGACTTTGAATTCGTTTTACTTAGTGGATTTCCTTCCTGGATTGGTATCCCCCAGACTAGGGCAGTTGCGCCGAACTGGGTTAACAAACACTTGTGTTATTTATGTTTATGTCCTTTAAAAAATTTATATTATCTGTTCTGTGCCTAGATGCTGTAGCAATTGCTAAAGCATCTTACTACTGATTGCCAGGAATTTCACTTTCCTAGTTTACACTACACACACCAAGCCATAAAAAATCATTTCGAAGCGAGAGAACTTGTAATCATATTTCAATTGATTATGAAATCTCTCGCGACAAAGTTTCCTCCATAACCCGAAAACGCCATTTTATTACAAAAAAACAAAAAAACAAGCGTAGGTCCATTTAGTCGCAACGTTTTTTATGTTATGTCATTCACATTATAACTTTTAATTTTCCTCTTATACACAACAACTACATTTTTTATTTCACAAACCTTTTACTTATAACATTTTTTTTCTCAAACAACAAACTATTTTACAAACATAACAAGTCACATTACTTATTCATTTTGCTCTCAATTTTTTATACTATTTTGAACTATTGAAATAGATCTTTATCATTATTTGTCCCAAATTTTGAATGTCCCTATAAATATTAGCAATACTTAGGTCATACTTGTTGTTGTTGGGGAAGGGTGTCCCCAAAGTTGATTTTGGGTCGTACATCTCTCAACCGTGATAAAGTATGATCTAACATATTTATATTGACATTTAAAAAGTGAGACTTACAATGACATCAATCTATTACTTTCACATAACACTTTTTACAACTTTCTCTTCACACATCTTCTCTCTCACTTCTTACATCTTCTCCCCCATTTCTCTTTAAAGCATATATTCTTTTAAAAGCACTAAAAGAAGTTTATAAGAGGGTACCATGGGATACCATGGGCACTTAAGGTGCACACACCTTCCTTTTGCGAAATTAACCCCCGTACCTAGAATCTCTCAAAAGGTTTTCGATACTTTCCCCTCCCTTGGAAATGAAATAATCAACTGTAGTGGGGTATGTCTCAAAAAACCCGCAACAGAAAAATGGCGACTCTGCTGGGGATACTCTCCTTAAGAGGGTTGACCCTAACTTGTATGCTTCTATGTGCTTTACTTGTTTATATGCTTTATATATATCTTGTTGGGCTCTTGAGTGTTGAGACAAGCACAATACCCCTGCTTGAGTGTACATATAAGATAGGAAATGTGGCGCAACCATAGTGACATGTTTGGAGTCATTTCATCTCATGATGCACATGTGGTACGGCTACGCTCGAGTGGAGGGTTTACGAGAATGGATTCTTTGTTGATATGAGTCATTTATATTGGCAATGCTATTTTCGGAAATGCCGAGAAGCTTGAGGACCTTTTAGTAACATTTAACCCATCTTGGCCTTTTTAGGATGTAGTGCGATGGCTAGAGTAAGACGGAATTCTTTTCCTGACTTTAGTTTGTTCCGCGATACTACGCTCGGACGAGATCTTTTTTTGGGTACCTTTGAGTCACGAGTCATTTGTGATGAAAAGGGTATTCGAGAATTAGGTTGAATACTCCGGGAACTTGTGTAGCACCCGTGATGCAGGTACAAAAATAAACCAATAGTTCACACCTTTTGGGCGGGTTTACCCTTTGACTCCAACATTATGATACTTGAACCCATGACTCCATGTTTGCTTATGTTTGTGTTTGTTGCATCATTACATCTCATTCATCCATTCATACATGAAAAAACTTTCTTCAATGGTTTTCAAATGACCTAAGAAAATTTCTTTACACAAATCTACAATCATCATGGACCTTGAAAAAATAAGAGAAAGATTCTTTTGAAAAATTCCCTTTGATTATCAAACAAAAAAAGAGAAATGAGGTCTACTCTGATTGGTTTCTTACAGTCATTTGAAAATTAAAAAAATCTTTTTTTCAAAGGACTTAGAGGAATCACTTTATCAACTTTACAATTATATGGACCTTGAAAAAAGAAGAGAAGGTTATTTTGAAAAGAAAAATTCTTTTGATCATTAACAAACAAAAGCAAACAAAAATAAGGTCTTCTATGATTGGTATCCTAAAGCCCTTTGAAAATTAGAATCAAAACAAAATTTTCTTCACATGCATCATTCTACATTCATGGTCATATTTACAAAGGTTTGAGTCTCACATCTTGTTTTGTCAGAAATCAAGCTGTCTTGATCGAAAGTGGTCCGACAATCTCATCTAAAGCCAATTTGCATCTACAACACTCGTTCTAATTAACAAGAGAAATGGAAGATCTCATACAAGAGAATGCACAACTTCGTGGGGATGTTATCAAACTCCGGGTCAAATTGATAGGGAAAAATCTGAATCTCGAGCAATTTCGTGATGAAATCACTACACTTCGGGAAAAATTGGAAGAGAGAGATTCCCTGATTGCTTCATTGATGATGGCACAAAATAACCACCAGCTTCTTCTTGAGCAACTGTTTTTGCCTTTCCAGTCTCAACAAAGACATCAGATTCCACAACAATCTCCACAACAGTATCATTACCTACATCGTCAACAAACTTCACAACAAACTCTACATTATGTCCCACAACATACTATGCAACAGCCAAACAAGCAGAATACTACTGCAAAAAAAGAACCCAAGTATGAACCGATTCCTCTGTTGTATGCAGATCTGCTTCCTATTTTGCTTGAGAGGAATCTGATTCAGACTAGAACACCGCCTAAGATACCTGCAAAATTACCATGGTGGTATAAACCTGAGTTATCTTGTGCTTTCCATCAAGGGGCACCTGGCCATAGTATTGAATATTGTTTGACTTTAAAGAGTGAAGTCCAAAGATTGATTGAGACCAAAAAATTTCTTTCAAGGATCTGAATACCAACATACAAAAATCCTCTGATGACAAAGACACCAAAAAGAGGGAGGCACCTATGTCTTTCTTAAAGGACACAAAAGAGGTGGTGCAGAATAGGTTGTCTACAGGTTGGGGGCATGTGGTAGCTTCGCCAGAAAATAGGTGTCTAGAAGGTTTGGGTTTCTCTTCATCTGCCATAATTGTTAAGCCAAGAGATGTAGTCAATTCTGTTAGAGATACCTTTTACAAGGATGATTTTGTTCAATCTACTTCGCCAGAAACTGATGTTGTGCATGAAGACGATTTTGAAGAATGTTCATTTAGCTTTGCGGTACATGGAATGGTTTGATACAATTAGATTGATGCGGATGTTATCAATGCTACTCTTACATCTAGTTGAAGTTAGTGATACAAGGAAGCCCATCCCGATGATCGCTAGGCTTTTATTTCTTTCTTGTCAAGCATTTGTTCGCTTTTAACATTATGTCTTTTGTTAAGTACTTTTAATACAATAAACATGCATGTTTTTGAATTAATTCATTCGTATTCACTCATTTCCTTGTTGATTTTGTTTTATTACTTACAAACTCGGAGCGAGGATGATGAAAACAAATAACTGATTTTTGCTGATATATGATTTCACTGGTATAAATTCTAGTTGATGATGTAAGGCATTGTTTCATTTCCTTTCACTGTTCATCAAAAAAAATAAACAAACAAAACAATATCTGTTCATGCTAAGTTGAGCAACTTTTGCATACGTTTTCACAGTTATCTGATTCTCCCAGTTTATTGAGATATATCTTTTTGAGAAGAAAAAAAAAACAATTTTGGTTTGAGATTTTACATGACACTTTAAGAGTATATAGGTTGTTTTGCACTTTAAGACTACATTTTGAAGGTTTAGTGATGATTCAGTAAAATCGGTACTGTCTTAACACCCTAGATTCCTAGAGGTATGTAAGATTAATTTGAGTACTAATTTTGACAAAATCTTGAATTTAATTTTTTAAAATAACCCTTAGTAGTTTATCTTAGCAGTCGGCACCATCTCGGGCACAAACTAAGTGGGAAATCGATGAACATAAGTGCATGATCCAAAAATGAAAATTTATATACTTTGGTTGATTTTAAAAATGGGAATTCACTTATTAAGTTAGACGACCCTCACTCAGTCGTTTAATCCTACAATTGTTGAACATACAAAGAAAAACCACTGTAAATGAACCCATTAGTGGTTGGTTCAGAGGAGTCTGATTTTGAACTTGGTTGGGCGGATTACGATCTGATCCCCCACAACTGCATTTGGAAGAAAAAAGGGGTTTACCAAACTTTTGTTATCAGCACCCCTCAATATATGATCATAATCGCTAACAGATTTTCTACCATGAATGTGCACAAGATAACAGGCTTAATGTGATTGCACTTGAATGAAAAGGGTGAATAAAATTTAAACAAAAGTTAGAGTCACAATAAAATACTTCAGATTTACCTTCATATGATGGAAGTCTTTGACTGTAATGTGTGGTTTTGTGTTACTACAGTACTCTTTGTATTTGATATTTATTACTTGATTTTCCTGTCTAGCCGACAATCACGTATGATTAGAGTTGTCATGTCTTGTTTCAAACTTGTGCTAAAAAGAGTTATCATTCTTTATGTCTGGGACAAGCAAAGTTTCCATTATGGGGGAATTTGATAACACAAATTTATATCTTTTTTGGCTTGATTTACATTAATTTTTGCCACATTATAATATGCAAAAGACCTAATTGAAACTAGGTTCACTGTGAAAGCATATTCGGCAATTTTATTGTTAAACTGACTCCTTCTGTTTGTTGAGTAATCACAAATTATCTTTTGTACATATCATATGTGTTTCCATTAAAAAAAAAATATACAAAAAATATATATTCAATTTCAAAACTCACATGTGCATTCTATCAAAAAATACTTTTCAAAAGAAATTATTTTACTTGCAAATTAATACTTGACATCAAAGAAATTTAAACAATGGTCTGATCTTGGGTAAAGTTGATTTGAGACGCTCCTAGCAAGGGGCAAGTTACATATGGATTCTACCAATCAGGGGAAAACAAGTTGAATATCCTACTTATTAAGGTTGAAAATGGTTCAAGGTTTGGTTATACTACAAACATCAGTTGGTCAAGGGCATACCCTTTAATGTGTCAAACACTTGGGGCATACAATGTCAAGATCATATCTCCTCGAAAGGTCACATATTGTGAAATAATGACAAGATCATGGTCGTTATTATCATGAACAGAGAAAAGTTTCTACTCTCAGTGCACGTTGCTATGGTCACCCGATACAATGCCTTCAAAAATATATATATATATATATATACAAAAAAAAATAGAAGAGCTCGCTAAGTCGAAAACCTGAAAGGGCGGCTTAGGTAAAAATGAGCATCCCGGTGGATTGAAAACCTGAAAAGGCGATCCAGGCAAAAGTTAGGGATAAAAAAAAAACTATACAAAAAGGCATGATGACTGCAGTATGCTAAATATAAAAGGTCAACAAGTTACGCTCTTCGAGCGTTAAATATAAGAGGTCGACAAGTTACGCTCTTCGAGCGTTAAATGTAAAAGGTGAACCAGTTACGCTCTTCGAGCGATTTCCTCAAAGGTTGTTAGGATGAAGCAAAGAATCTAAAGTAAGGGGCAAGACGTCTTTGTTTTCACAAGTTATTCATGAACAATAAGCATATCTTCTACAACAGTGTGTTGACAGTTGTCTCAAGGCGGTCTCTTATACACCAGTGGAATCTTAGGTCTGGTATCTTCAACAAAGTTCTAATTTAGTTTATTGATTGATATGGGTTTTCCCTCAGAAATGGACACATCACAGCGAGGTCCATACAGTTATTCTACTTTCAAAAGAGCTTTGATTCATAATATTGACTGATACATGGTTTTTAACCAAGAAAAAGCTACATCCACAATAAGGTTTGACAATGTTGTTTTGAGTACGATCAAGTTGAATATAGATCGCTTTGGTTAGAGCGGTCGTTTTCCTAGAGAAGTTGTTCCTTCCCCAAGGAGTTCTCTTGCTTCATCTACAACAACATATACACCTTGTTGAAACACTTTGAGTTACAATGCGACGTTGGCTTGTCTCTAGTCTTAGTCGTTCTGTCTGTTTTGTCAGTAAATATTCACAATATACATACGTACATACATACATACATACATACCGACATACATACGTACATACATACATACATACATTCAAACAAAACATTTACATGTGCCATACATATTTACATCATTCATACATTATTACATCATTTACAAACTACTGTTTCATTTGTCTTGTCCGTGTCTACAAAATAGTCGGGATGGGCGTATCACTCTCTCCAATTAGAGTGTCAGTTTAGGAAGATAAGTGTACATCTCTTGTTTCAAAATTCCCCACTAGACTTTTCTCTTGTGGAAGATGGTTGTTCTAGTTTTTCCTACAATAAAAAGGAAAATTTTCAGTTGAATTCATTCATTAACTGAACACAAAGTCTTATTTCATTGTTTCCCTTCGGTTTCTTTCCGGATTGAGCATCAATTCAGAGCTACAAATGACAAGTTTGCCAAACAGGAGGTGGTGTTTTGCCCTGATTGCTTCATAAAATATGTTTTTCCATTTATGGAAACATATTATATGTTTCTAAAATATATTTGCAAGATTTAACAGTTGGACCTGACAACGTCCAAGCTCTGTTTTGAAGCCCAAACCCGTGCTATCTCAGTATTATATATATGTGAAGACAAACCCTAGTTTTGGGTGTTCATTGTTTCCCTTCGGTTTCTTTTTTTTTCGCAGAAAAAAAAAACATTAACACAAAACCAGTACCGAAAATTCCTACATCAGTACACAGTTTTATCCTTTAATTTTTATAGCTCAATACCAGTTTCCTTTTCACAACATTTACACTCACAATTTTTACAGTAAAAACAAAACAACAAAGTCACATTTTTTTTGTTACTGCAGAATTTACAACCACAAAGAAAAACCAATTCACAGCCTCAATACCAACAGCATCACAGTACGAATATACAGATGGCAGTATCACACAAAATCACAACCATCAGTGACAAGAAAATTACAATTTTCACCCTCAACCTCACATGCTCCCTCACTTTCTATATAAACCATAAACAGTGCTTTTGAGAGCTAGGGTTTTGATAGAGGCTGAAACGGCTGAGATAGAGAAGAAACCCAGAAAAATCTTGTTCATTTCAAAACGAGAGAAACACTAATACACAATTTTCATCCACAAAACAAAATCAAAACCGAAACAAATCCTAACCCTAATTTGATTTCTTCACAAATTGTGAGGAATCAAAGTCACATAGTCACTTCTGTCACTGT
The DNA here is from genome assembly GCA_951804385.1 of Trifolium dubium. NCBI lineage: Eukaryota > Viridiplantae > Streptophyta > Magnoliopsida > Fabales > Fabaceae > Trifolium > Trifolium dubium. Next base: position 19,399,949 of record OX638066.1, read on the forward strand.
TCATTCGCCAACCTCGCAAGTAAAAATAGAAAATCACAAGTCAAAGCCGAAGGGAAAGAAGGGAGAACGAACAGAGAAAGAAGGGTTAGAAATTAAACCGAAACCGAGAAGAAAAGAGAAGGGAGCAAAGAAGGAGAAGAAGGAACGAAAATACCTTGAAGATTCATGGCCGGAAAGGTTAGCCATCATCCTTTTCTTTCTCTCTTGCATGCCATCATTCACGGATTCACATAAATCCATAGATCTAGGGTTTAGATCTACTTTTTTTCATTATGATTGTTTGTTTGATTATTGCCATTTCTTTTTGATTTGAACACGAATTGTATGTTTGAGACTGATTTGGGACTTAGGGTTTCAAATTTTCGGATCTAGGGTTTCAAAACTTGTTTCAGTTTGGGTTCCGATCCAAACGTTTTATATGTTTGTTGTTGTTTTTTATTTTGGATTCGTGATTAAGAGATGAATTAGTGTAGGGTTTGTGTTTGTAGTTTTGTGTTTTGTGGTTTTGAAGATTTTGTTCTTGGTTGAGTTTTTTTTCTTTTCCAGAAAAATGGAGAACCGTAGTACCACTTTTTTATGTTTTATTTATTCCACATTTTCCTTTTCTCACCGCCCCCCCTCCTGGTTTCTCATCGCGCCCCCCATGGGCCTCCTTGCTTCAAATCTGTTTTTTTCTGTGTGACCCATTTTCGTTTTTTTTGGCCTTTTGCTTACTTCATTTGTTTTTTTTTACTTCTATGTTGTTTTTTTATTTATTTATGTGAAGGTAGTATTGAAGTGATGTTACCATCTATCTTGAAATTTTGAGCAATAAATAACAAATGTTAGTACTTTATAGTTTTTTTTGTTGAATTTATTCCTTTTTTATTTATTTTGTTTTTTATGTTATGTTAGAAAAATGCTAGAAAATTTTCTCTCAACATGTTATAAAAATGATCTTTGAAATTTCACAACTTTTTTTTATGTTTTTTTAAATATATATATAAAAAAAAAACATGTGACTTGAAACTTTTAACTTTTCTTAAGTGTTAGTCTTTCCCCTTTAACCTTTTTTTAAGTTTGTTTAGAATAGAAAAAAATCAAAAAATATATGTTTGGACTTAGTATGATATTTGGTGTGACATGTTCTTTTTATTTTTGACTTTGCTTGTTTGTTCTTGATTATGTGTCTAGCTCTTTTGATTATTTGTTCTTTCAATATGCCATGATATTTGTTCTTGATTATGTGTCTAGCTCTTTTGATTATATGTTTGGACTTAGTATGATATTTGGTGTGACATGTGACTTGATTATTTGTTCTTTCAATATGCCATGAATGGAAAATGCCAAGTTAGTGTGTTTGCTCATATGCTTTCCTTATATTTGCTTTTACGCTATTTTTATGAATATGTGATATGTTTGTTTTTCCTATTTTGGTTTTTTTAGTTTGATCATATAGGTAATTTTGTTAAGTTTTTAATATGCCATGAAAAATGATTAAATGAAGTTTTGATTTCAATATGCTTTCTCTTTCTTTATTTTATACTCATATATGACATTGTCTTTATGTTTTTTTTGCATTTTAGAGATATAATCACTTGCATTATGTATGGTCATGCAATTTAAGGCTAGACACATTTTTTTTACATCATCTTTTTCACATTACATTTTTACTACTCCTTCTCATTACACTACGTCACATTTTTACATTTTTACACGATTACATCACATTTGACATTACCTTTTTTAATCACATTACAAATTCACATAACATATTTTATTCCACATGCATACATGCATACATGCATTTAGGTTAGGACTTTTAGCCGTCATAAATGCCCGTTTAGGAGCGACATTTTAGGTAATAAAATTACCGCTAACGTTGGCATTAATATTTAAGGGCCATCTTCGGCCTAAATTCTTTTATGTTTAATATTTGTTTTTTAAGTGTGTTGTTACTTGATTATGATATGGTTTGATATGATTCTAAATGCTTTGAATGTTGTTTTTTTTTTTACTTTTTGTTAGATGTGTATGTTTTTTATTTGAATTTTTTTTTCCAGGTATTATAAGCATTTGTGCCTACATTTGCCTTATTGTGACTAAGTATAAAACTCTTTTTCTACCTCCGTCTCATTTTCACACACATATCACTTTTACTTAAAATATTACTCCTCTTTACTATGTTTTTTTTAGGAGCATTTCATTCTCATATTTATTATTGCACTTGCTTTTTATTTTATAGCTTTTATGCATCACATTTATTTATTTATATCGTTTATTATTTATTCGCTCAAATTCGATATGGTTGTAAATATTAATTATTCAATTGGGTTGTAATAGCGTAGGACTTTATTTATTGCTTTATTGCTTTCTTAGTTTACACTACACACACACAAAGCCATAAACATCATTTCCAAGCGAGAGAACTTGTAATCATATTTCAATTGATTATGAGATCTCTCGCGACAAAACCTCTTTCCTACCCAAAACGCGATATTTAAAAAGGTGTTGAAAAAAAGAGAGCGTAGGTCCATTTAGTCGCAACGCCATTTTATCTTACAATGCTTAATCTTTTTCTTACACAACAACAATCACGTTTTCTACTACAATTTCTTTCACAACTTCTTTACTCAACAACAACATTTTACAAACACAACATTTACACTACTCTTTTCTTTTCTAACAAAAATTGAAATTTTTTCTATCTTTACTCTTTTAAATAAAATCATTAGACTTTTATCATTCTTAATTTAAAGTTTTAAATATTCATATAAACATTGCAAGAATTCAATCGTTCTCTTTACAAAAGGGAACGGTTTAGTGTGTTTATATTGAATCTTTAAAGAATGAAATTTAAAATGACATTAGTCTTTTTTTTTCTTTCTTCTATACAACTTCTCCCTCCATTCTTAAGGCATGTTTAGATAAGCACTAGAAGTTTATAAGAGGGTACCATGGGATACCATGGGCGCTTAAGGTGCACACACCTTCCTTTTGCGCAATTAACCCCCGTACCTAGAATCTCCCACAAAAGGTTTTCGATACTTTCCCCTCCCTTGGAAATGAAAGAATCAACTGTAGTGGGGTATTGTCTCAAAAAACCCGCAACAGAAAAATGGCGACTTCACTGGGGATACTCTCCTCAAGAGGGTTGACCCTAAGTTGTATGCTTCTTTGTGCTTTACTTGTTTATATGATTTATATATATATATATATATATATATATATATATATCTTGTGGGGTTCTTGAGTGGTGAGACAAGCACAATACCCCTGCTTGAGAGAACAAAATAGGATAGGAATTGTGGTGAAATCATAGTGGTTATGTATAGAGTAGTTTGTGCATAAACGCAAGTGATACGGCTACGCTTGGGTGGAGGGTTTATGAGAGGTGGAATAGTCGACACGAGTAGTTGTGTTGGCGACGCCATCTTTTGTGGATGTAGCGCGATGGCTAAAGTCACGAGTAGTTTTGGCTTTTTAGGATGTAGCGCGATGGCTAAAGGACCTTATAGATACATTTAACTCATCTTGGCTTTTAGATACATTTAACTCATCTTGGCTTTTTAGGATGTAGCGCGATGGCTAAAGTCACGAGTAGTTTTGGCTTTGGTTGATCCGCGATGCTACGCCCAAACGAGGCTTTTTCTTTGGATATTTCATTGGGCCATGAGTAGTTATGAGCACATGGTATTCAAAAGAAAAGTTGATGACCTTGGGAATTTCTTAGAACCCGTGTTACAAAAAGGAGAAAAAACAATAGTTCACACATTATGGGTGGTTCACCTTTGACTCCAATCAAGTGCTACCTTAAACCAACCATGTTTGCTTACGTTTGTGGTTGTTGAATGTTCATATCATCCATTCATACATGAAGATCTCTTTCCATTGGTTTTCAAATGACTTAGAGGAATTTCTTTATAGAATATTACAATCATTATGGACCTTGAAAAAGTAAGAGAAAGATTCTTTTGAAAAATTCCCTTTTATTATCAAACAAAAAAAAAAAGAGAAACGAGGTCTACTATGGTTGATTTCCTAGAGTCATTTGAAAATCAAAAAATAAAATCTTTTTTCAAAGGACTTAGAGGAATCTCTTTATCAACTTTACAATCATATGGACCTTGAAAAAAGAAGAGAAGGTTATTTTGAAAAGAAAAAATTCTTTTGATCATTAACAAACAAAAATAAGGTCCTCTATGAATGGTATCCTAACGCCCTTTGAAAACAAAAATTAAAACAAAATTTTCTTCACATGCATCATTCTACATCCATGGTCCTATTTCCAAAGGTTTGAGTCTCACATCGTGTTTTGTCAGAAGTCAAGTGGTCCGACGCTCTTGTCCAAAGTCAACTCGCAAGTAGTGTTAATCAAGGAAAAGAATGGAAGCAGTTATACAAGAGAACATTCAGCTTCGTGAAGAAGTCATCAAACTTCGGGCAAAATTGGAAGAGAGAGATGCCCTGATTGCTTCATTGATGATGGCACAAAATAACCATCAGCTTCTTCTCGAGCAACTGTTTTTGCCTTTCCAGTCTCAATAAAGGCATCAGATTCAACAACAATCTCAATCACACCCTCCATAACAGTATCAACACCAACATCCCCAACAAACTCCACATTATGTGCCACAACATACTATGCAACAGCCCAACAAGCAGAATACTACTACAAGAAAGGAACCCAAGTTTGAACCAATCCCTCTATTGTATGCAGATCTGCTTCCTATTTTGCTTGAGAGGAATTTGATTCAGACTAGAACACCGCCTAAGATACCTGCAAAATTACCATGGTGGTATAAGCCTGAGTTTTCTTGTGCTTTCCATCAAGGGGCACCTGGCCACAATATTGAATATTCTTTGACTTTAAAAAGTGAAGTCCAAAGGTTGATTGAGACCAACAAATTTTCTTTCAAGGATCTGAATACCAACATACAAATTTTTTTGATATCCTCTAATGACAAGGACACCAAAAAGAGGGAGGCACCTATGTCTTTCTTGAAGGACACAGAAGAGGTGGTACATAATAGGTTGTCTACAGGTTGGGGGCATGAGGTAGCTCTGCCATAAAATAGGTGTTTAGAAGGTTTGGGGTCATCTTCATCTGCCAGAGTTGTTAAGCCAGGAAATGTAATCAAGTCTGTTAGAGATACCTTCTACAATGGTAATTTTGTTCAATCTACTTTGCCAGAAACTGATGTTGTCCTCGAGGATGATTTTGAAGAATGTTCATCCAGCTTTGCAGTACATGGAATGGTTTGATACAATTGGATTGCCGATGATGTTATCAATGTTACTCTTACATCCAGTTGAATTCAGTGATATTAAGAAACTCATCCCTATGATCGCTAGGCTTTTACTTCTTTTTTGTCAAGCATTTGTTTGCTTTTAACATTATGTCTTTTGTTAAGTACCTTTAATACAATAAACATGCATGTTTTTGAATTAGTTCATTCGTATTCACTCATTTTCTTGTTGTTTTTGTTTTATTACTTACAAACTTGGAGCGAGGATGATGAAAACAAATAACTGATTTTTGCTGATATATGCTTTCACTAGTATAAATTCTAGTTGATGATGTAAGACACTGTTCACTCTCTTTCACAATTTCATACAAAAATAAACAAGCAAACAAAACAAAAACAGTTCATGCTAAGTTGAGCCACTTTTGCATATGTTTTCACTGTTATCTGATTCTCCTAGTTTATTGAAATATATCTTTTTGCGAAAAGAAAACAAACAATTTTGGTTTGACACTTGACATGACACTTTAAGAGTATATAGGTTGTTTTGCACTTTAAGGCTACATTTTTGAAGGTCTAGTGATGATTCAATAAAATCGGTACTGTTTTAACACCTTAGACTCTCAGAAGTATGCAAGATTAATTTGAATACTAATTTTGACAAAGTCTTGAATTTAATTTTTAAAGTAGCCCTTAGTAGTTTATCTTAGCAGTCGGCACCGTCTTGGGCACAAACTAAGTGGGAAATCGATGAACATAAGTGAATGATCTAGAAATGAAAATTTATATACTTTGGTTGATTTTAAAAATGGGAATTTACTTATTAAGTTAGATGACCCTCACTCAGTCGTTTAATCCAACAGTTGTTGAACATACAAAGAAAAACCACTGTAAATGAACCCATTAGTGGTTGGTTCAGAGGAGCCTGATTTTGAACTTGGTAGGGCGGATTACGATCTGATCCCCCACAACCGCATTTGGAAGAGAAAAAGGGGTTTTTCCAAACTTTTGTTATCAGCACCCCTCAATATATGATCATAATCACTAACAGATTTTCTACCATGAGCGTGTTCAAGATAATGAGCTTAATGTGATTGCACTTGAATGAAAAGGGTGAATAAAACTTAAACAAAAGTTAGAGTCACAATAAAATACTTCAGTTTTTTTCTTCAAATGATAGGAATCTTTGACTGCAATGTGTGGTTTTATGTTACTAAAGTACTTTTGGTTTTGATGTCAATTACTTGATTTTCATACCTAGCCTGCAACAACGTATGATTAGAGTTGTCATGTCTTCTTTCAAACTTGTGCTAAAAAAAGAGTTACCATTCTTTATGTCTAAGGACAAGCAAAGTTTCAATTATGGGGGAATCTGATAATGTAACACCCTCAAATCCCAAATGATTTTTGTTGATATAAAATGATATTTATTTATGAAAAGGATGTCACGTTTAAATGCAACAACACCATTTATTTCTTTTGATTCAAAACTACGCAGCGGAAAATTAAAAACTAATATTTTATGATACTGATTTGATAAATAAAGTGTCTGAATAATACAAATTGAAATTAAGTCTTGCTACATTAAATTAAATAAAGTAAATATCCTTAAAACATAGGTTTATAAATTCAAGATACTAAAACAAAATAATAAGCTAAGTAATTTCCCCCTATGTCACGGTATCAGAGAGGCTCCAGAAGCAAGAACTATAAGCTAAACAAAACACCGAACCAACTCTAAAGTTACTTCTTTTCCTAAAAGTCTACGATTGCAAGTCGTAGGGTCAAACCAGAAGGGAATTAGTAATGATCTTTATATAAGGTAGCTGAATGATAAAATTACTAATAATCTTGCTAATTACAATACTAATAACAACGATACTAATAAAATACTAATCTCAATAGTAATAACAAAAGCAACATTTCAATAATAAATAGTAGTAACATACATAATAAAATACTCAAACAAACCAACCAACAAGGGTATCAAGACACTAACACAGACAATTAAATTCTAGACAGTTATGAATGATATGCCAGATTCTAAGACTCTCTATATGCATGTGGTACCAAGGTCGAAGGTCAGAATTATTTTACTGAACACTTCTCAACGTCACTGTGCATAAGCACTAATCACCGTCGCTGTGCATAAGCACTAATCACCGTCGTTGTGCATAAGCACTAATCACCGTCACTGTGCATAAGCACTAAATCAACGTCACTGTGCATAAGCACTAACCATGAATGAATGCATGAACTTATTCACCACATGAAATACTCAAAATAGACAACAACACCACCACCACAAAAGAATCAATAGTCCAACGACAAATATCATCACCCAACACTAATAATGATAAAATAAACAAAGGCAAAATTCGACAATTTTTATGATCACATAAACAACAACAATTAAACGGAAAAACCATCACCAAATAAATTTTAACACCGGAAGAGTTCAACACCAATTTAATTCATCAACCGATTAAATTTTCACTAATAAACTACACACTAATTAAGTTAACCAAACCTGAAATAACCTTTAATTGAGTCAAAATGGCATACATATGAACCAAAAGAAAACTGAAGGATAATAAACAAGTTGAAAACCAATTTCATTCTAAAAAAAGTAAAATAAAAAAATAAACAAAATAATTAGTGCACAGCATATAGTCGTACTAGCATAGATTAAACCATATTAGCATTCAATCATGTATATCAACTAATCTCTAACAATTGCAACATTACTTACTTATAATAATAATTTATCTAAACACCTCTATAACAAAAAACAAAAAAACTCAAATACTATGATAATAGATTATATTTCTTTTCAAAATCAGTTCACTATTTTCCAAAAGTAAAGTCTTAATAAGCAGCTCAATTCAACAAAGCAATTCTCTCAAAAAAAGTGAATCAATATATTAACCTATATGCATCCGTACTAGCTGATTTCATTTATTTATGAGATTGATTTCTTAACAAGCTAAAATATAATCAGGTTCTTGATCTCTTATTTGATATGTAATCAAAGAATATGTTAAGCAAAAATACTAGTAAAATTAACTTGTTGAAAATAGAAGATAATTTTGTGAAGGAAATCCAATATATATTATGCTTCGTACATATATTTATCCATTAGTATCTACTAATTCACTATGATAGTAACAATATATTATAAAAAAAAATAAGGTTGTTACATCTATATATATTGCTAGCCGACACTGTTTCTAGTTTTGGCACATATTATAGGTTTTGGTAATCATTCTCAATACATATATATGTCCACTCAACAAGATCTAAACCCAATGCCACAAATTCAATTTGTTTGACCCATCAAACTAAACGATCTTTTACAATAGAACAAGGTAGTTCTTCAAAATAGAAACCATGAGAACAACACTAACATAGGAACAAGATAGACGTACCGTAACAAACAATGGGCACAAAAAAGTCAAACCTTATCACAGATTCAGAAAAGAAAACAAAACCGTCATTTAGACTTCTAATCTGCTAATAGAATCGATCGTAATAAAAATCAAATAAACAATCATACTCTCAAAGTTTGAGAATTCAATCACTCCAAACAACCACAGTACATAATTCTCAAAACTAATCCCTCACCTTAATTTTGATGGATTCTTTTTATTGATCCTTAACTGCTGCAAGAATTCTCTCTTCCTTCTCCTATGGGTGGTTACTCAGTCTCTAATCTTCAATTTTCTAATTTCTTTCACGTAAAATAATTGTGTGCTAATCTAGGTTTTGTCAGAATTTACTTTTATGTTGCCAAAAATCTAAATTTTTTTGTTTCTAATAGTCTTACCCACAACCCAAAACCCAAGCCCATTTCTATATTTTTTTTCTTCTATTTCCCTACACTAAATTAAAACATACCTATATTATTATGGGGAATGCTACGGTACAATGGAAAAATTGTCATGTACTGGTACATTAAACATGTTGACCAATAACTATTTGACATGTGTCATATTATTTTATTAATATATAAAATATAAATGATGACTTGGATAAATGATACATTTTTATTGGTTAAGTATCAATACAATAGATTTTGGCAAAAGTACCATAGAATTTCCCATATTATTATATTCTAAATTGATCAATTATGAGCTATGTTTCTCAATTACTCTCCACACTGCCAAATATCTAATCTTTCTTATTCTCCTATTTTATAAATTCTAATTTCATTTATTTCACTTTTTTATTTACTAACTCTCATCCCGAAATCCACATACACCAAATAACTTAACAAGCACAAACATAAGAAATAATTAATAAAAGAAAATAAAACATTCCTAAATATTTTATAAAATATAATATATAATAAAAAAATCGGGCGTTACAGATAACACAAATTTACATCATTTTTGGCTTGATTTACATTAATTTTTGTCACACTATAACATACAAAAGACCTAATTGAAACTAGGTTCACTGTGAAAGCATATTCGCCAATTTTGTTAAGCTGACTCCTCCTGTTTGTTAATGATACAAAAAAAGAAATCACAAATTATCTTTTGTACATATCATATGTGTTTCCATTAATATAAAAAAAAATATATTCAATTTCAAAACTCACATGTGCATTATATCAAAAATACTTTTCAAAACAAATGATTTTACTTGCAAACCAATACTTGACATCAAAGAAATTTGAGCTATAGCCTGATCAGGGCAAAGCTATATTGAGACGCTCCTAGTTAGGGGCAAGTTACATATGTGTTCTGCCAATCAGAGGCAAACAAGTGGAATACTCTGTTAATCAAGGCTGAGATGGTTCAAGGTTTTGCTACACTACAAACATCAGCTAATCAGGGGAATACCCTTTAATGTGTCAAACACTTGGGGCATACTATGTCAAGATCATATCTCCTCGAAAGGTAACATATTGTGAAATAATGACAAGATTGTGGTCGTTATTATCATGCACAAAGAAAAGTTTCTACTCTTAGTGCACGCTGATGTAGTCAACAGATACAATGCCTACAAAAAAAAATATATACACAAAAAAAAAAGAGCTCGCTAAGTTGAAAACCTGAAAGGGCGGCTTACGCAAGAATGAGCATCCCGGTGGATTGAAAACCTGAAAAGGCGATCCAGACAAAAGTTAGGGATAAAAAAAATTATCTATACAAAAAGGCATGATGACTACAATATGCTAAATATAAAAGGTCAACAAGTTATGCTCTTCGAGCGTTAAATATAAAAGGTCAACAAGTTACGCTCTTCGAGCGTTAAATATAATAGGTGGACTAGTCACGCTCTTCGAGCGATTTCCTCAAAGGTTGTTAGGATGAAGCAAAGAATCCAAAGCAAGGGGCAAGTCGTCTCCGTTCTCACATGTTATTCATGAACAACAAGCATATCTTCTACAACATTGTGTCGACAATTGTCTCAAGGCGGTTTCTTATACAACAGTGGAATCTTAGGTCTAGTATCTTCAGCATAATTCTAATTCAGTTTATTGATTGATATAGAATTTTCCTCAGAAATGGACACATCATAGCGAGGTCCATACAGTTATTCTACTTTCGAAAGAGCTTTTATTCATAATATTGACTGATACATGGTCTTCTACCAAGAAAAAACTACATCCCCAATTAGGGTTGACAAAGTTGTTTTGAGTACAATCAAGTTGAATACATATCACTTTGGTTAAAGCAGGTCGTTTCCCCTGAGAAGTTGTTCCTTCCCCAAGGAGTTCTCTTGCTTCATCTACAACAACATATACACCTTGTTGAAACACTTTGAGTTACAATGCGACGATGGCTTGTCTCTAGTCTTGGTCGTTCTGTCTGTTTTGTCAGCAAATATTTACAATATACATACATACGTACATACATACATACATACATACATATACATACGTACATACATACATACGTTCAAACAAAACATTTACATGTGTCATAAACATCTACATCATTCGTAAATTGTTACATCATATACAGATTTCTGTCTCTTTTGTCTTGTTTGTGTCTACAAATAGAGTCGGAATGGTCGTATCACTCTCTCCAATTAGAGTGTCAGTTTAAGCAAAAAAATGTACATTTCTTTTTGCTAAATTCCCCACTAGACTCTTCTCTTGTGGAAGATAGTTGTTTCAGTTTTTCCTATAACAAAAAGGAAAATTTTCAGTTGAATTCATTCATTAACTAAACACAAAGTCTTATTTCATTGTTTCCCTCCGGTTTGTTACCGGATTAAACATCGATTCAGAGCTACAAATGACAAGTTTTCCAAACATGAAGTTGATTTTTTGCCAGATACATTCACAGTCCCTCAGGTGGTTTCACCCCCAATGAATCCTATCATGATAGGGTCATACAGATTTTCTACAGATACATACACTATTACATCTTAACCTGCTGATGTTACTTTTGAAGTATTCAGTAGAGTAACCTTTTTGTTAAGGAATTCATATTACCATCTACAAATTGCTGTCGAACAACCGACAATCGGTAATATGTAGACGTTGTCTTTTTTCTTACAATCAGTCTCTTTGTAAGACGATGCACAATGCTCTTCTTTCCTTGAAGCCATGTTACCCCACCTACACATTGCTGTCGAACAACCGACAGTGGGTAACATGCAGACGTTATCATTGTTCTACAATCCGTCTTTTTTGAAAGGCGGTGGATAACGCTCTGGCTTCTCTAGTATATTTCCGATCTACACATTGCTGTCGAACAACCGGCAGTAGACAATATACACCTGTGTCATTTATGTTGTCAATCTACACATCGCTGTCGAACAACCGGCAGTAGGCAATATATATTTATGACAGTTATGTTGCCGATCTACACATCGTTGTCGAACAACCGACAGTAGGCAACATACATTCATGCTTGAGATACTACCAATCCATACATTGCCGTCGGGACATACGACGGTAGATAATTTCTTCCCCAGTGTTTTACGTTGTTCCTAGTGGAGTTTGTTCTCCTAAATAGATTTGAGATACACATGTTGCTCAACTCTAGTCGGGCCGTGTCTGTTCTTCCCCTGTGGAGTTTCATTCATTTTTCTTTGTTTGTCTTTTTGCAATAGCATTTCTTACAAAAATTCAAAAAAAAAAAGAGCCAGCATTTTGCATACACATTTGCATCATAAGCATCATTAGAGGATTTTAGGTCCAAAAGTGGTGCATATCTTATATCAAGTCTCTTCAATCCCGTTCAGACAAAGATTTTTATCTTCATCTTTCCGAGTGAAGAAACTTAAATAGGGGCAGCTGTTGTACCCCAATTTTGGACATAAAATCCATATGCATCTTCACATTTTAATTAAAGCATACATTTCATTTTTGTACTCTGGTTTTATTTATCTATTTATTTATTTCATTCACAATATCACCATCATATTTTTGATTATTTTGATTCTGTTGTTACTAATGTGACTAACTATCTTGTGTTTCTTTTTTAGTAGTTCACAGTATTATATGCCAGTCAAGATAAAATATTTCGAGCGCGTTTAGTCATTCACTTTATTATTGTTTTTGAAAAAAATTACATAATATTATGTGCTTTTATTACTCCTTTTTTTTTATTATTATTATTATTTACCCATTTATAGTTTATTGATTCATCGTTACTTATTATTACTATTTTGTTCTCTACTATCATTTTATTACCTTTTTACTGTTTATTAAACAAGAAATTTCTTTACAAGAAAAATAGCCTTTTTATCCTTCTTTTATTATTGCTATTTCTTCGTCTATCTTCATATTATATTATTATCATCTTAATCCACAAAATCTGCTTTTTATTATTATCAATTCATTCACTAAGAAAACAAAATTACAAAAAAAGTATCTTAACTCTTTCTTTTATTTTACTCTTTCTTTTATTTTACAAAAATTACATTCTTTTTCTGAAAAAATTCTTTTTTAGCTAAAATTTTTCTAAATTATCCCTAACTCTTTTATCACTAGTTTTTTCTTTTCTTCCTTTTATGTTTCTTTTTTTTTCTCGCAGAAAAAAAAAACATTAACACAAAACCAGTACCAAAAATTCCTACATCAGTACACAGTTTTATCCTTTCATTTTTATAGCTCAATACAAGTTTCCTTTTCACAACATTTACACTCACAATTTTTACAGTAAAAACAAAACAACAAAGTCACATTTTTTTTGTTACTGCAGAATTTACAACCACAAAGAAAAAACAATTCACAGCCTCAATACCAACAACATCACAGTACGAATATACAGATTGCAGCATCACACAAAATCACAACCATCAGTGACAAGAAAATTACAATTTTCACCCTCAACCTTACCTGCTCCCTCACTTCCTATATAAACCATAAGCAGTGCTTTTGAGAGCTAGGGTTTTGATAGAGGCTGAAACGGCTGAGATAGAGAAGAAACCCAGAAAAATCAAACAAAAATAACAACACAAAAAAAAAAAAACACACACACACAATACAAAGAAAAGTCTTGTTCATTTCAAAACGAGAGAAACACTAATACACAATTTTCATGCACAAAACAAAATCAAAACCGAAACAAATCCTAACCCTAATTTGATTTCTTCACAAATTGTGAGGAATCAAAGTCACATAGTCACTTCTGTCACTGTTCATTCGCCAACCTCGCAAGTAAAAACAGAAAATCACAAGTCAAAGCCGAAGGGAAAGAAGGGAGAACGAACAGAGAAAGAAGGGTTAGAAACTAAACCGAAACCGAGAAGAAAAGAGAAGGGAGCAAAGAAGGAGAAGAAGGAACGAAAATACCTTGAAGAATCACGGCCGAAAAGGTTAGCCATCATCCTTTTCTTTCTCTCTTGCATGCCATCATTCACGGATTCACATAAATCCATAGATCTAGGGTTTAGATCTACTTTTTTCATTATGATTGTTTGTTTGATTATTGCCGTTTCTTTTTCGATTTGAACACGAATTGCATGTTTGAGACTGATTTGGGACTTAGGGTTTCAAATTTTTAGATCTAGGGTTTCAAAACTTGTTTTAGTTTGGGTTCCGATCCAAACGTTTTATATGTGTGTTGTTGTTTTTGATTTTGGATTCGTGATTAGGAGATGAATTAGTGTAGGGTTTGTGTTTGTAGTTTTGTGTTTTGTGGTTTTGAAGATTTTGTTCTTGGTTGAGTTTTTTTTTCTTTTCCAGAAAAATGGAGAAAGAGATAGGAGAGAACAGAGAAAACGAAGGGAGGGGAGAGAGTTTGCTTTCTCTGAAAAAAAATATAAAGAAACGTAGTACCACTTTTTTATGTTTTATTTAGTCCACCTTTTCCTTTTCTCACCGCCCCCCCTCCTGGTTTCTCATCGCGCCCCCATGGGCCTCCTAGCTTTAGATCTGTTTTTTTATGTGTGACCCATTTTCGTTTTTTTTGGCCTTTTGCTTGCTTCATTTGTTTTTTTTTTTACTTATGTGTTTGTTTTTTTATTTATTTATGTGAAGGTAGTATTGAAGTGATGTTACCATCTATCTTGAAATTTTGAGCAATAAATGACAAATGTTAGTACTTTATAGTTTTTTTTGTTGAATTTATTCCTTTTTTATTTATTTTGTTTTTTATGTTATGTTAGAAAAATGCTAGAAAATTTTCTCTCAACATGTTATAAAAATGATCTTTGAAATTTCACAACTTTGTCTTTTTAAGTGTTAGGTTCTTTTTTTAGTTTTTTTTTAGTTAGGATAGTAAAAATCCTGATTTTAAAAAAAACTAATTAATCTTGATGTTGGTTTTAGTACGTTTTCTTTTAAAAAAATATATATAAAAAAAAAACATGTGACTTGAAACTTTTAACTTCTCTTAAGTGTTAGTCTTTCCCCTTTAACCTTTTTTTATGTTTGTTTAGAATAGAAAAAAATCAAAAAATGTATGTTTGGACTTAGTATGATATTTGGTGTGACATGTTCTTTTTATTTTTGACTTTGCTTGTTTGTTCTTGATTATGTGTCTAGCTCTTTTGAAAAGTGTTAGTTCTTTCAATATGCCATGAATGGAAAATGCCAAGTTAGTGTCTTTGCTCATATGCTTTTCTTATATTTGCTTTTACGCTATTTTTATGAATATGTGATATGTTTGTTTTTCATATTTTGGTTTTGTTAGTTTGATCATATAGGTCAATTATTGAAACTCGGAGGGGAACTGGTGCATTAACATTCTCCCTCTTTTTGATAATTGTCAAAACTATTGCATAAGCTAACTAAGCCTACCTAAGATGCAATTTACAAATAGCTTTAAGTTACAGACTCAAACAAAAAAAGGCTAACCACTTGCGAAGCTCCCCCTTAGTTGATGCCGTCTTGCACAAATGTTGAATACCGGATTCGAAGACTCAAGGCTTTAACCATAGCTTATGCTTGCCAATCTTTTCTCCCCCTTTGACATTATCAAAAAGAAGAAAAGAAACTCATGAGAAGTATCAATTCCGAAATAAAGACCATATAGGTCACATAATGCACTTACATTTGTCGAAATGCACTGTATGATAAACATAACGTGATCAAATAATTAAGCAAAAGATGCACGAATATAGTTAAATGTTGAAACAAAGCATCATGAGAAACATGGCATGTAGAACAACAAGCCAAACCAAATATCATGATAATCAAACATCGGCATTATAATCAATTCAAAACATATTCTACGGATGAATAAAATAAACAACACATCATGCATAAAACTCATACATGAGATAGAAATATCCATAAGTCATACAAGAAATAAAAAAGCCGAAAAAAGTTTGGCATTACAAAATATTCGTACAACCATATTGAATACTAAATCCATAAAGATGAAAATAAAAAGGCAAATAGTTCATGAGTTAAAACATAAAGACTACAAAATATCCAAATCATTCATTCATGTTATCGGGATTTGGATTGAGGTAGTTGTCAACATTGTTGGAGGGATTGAAGTATGTGTTGATTTGGCCTTGTAACTCATCAAAGCGATTTGTGACATAAGTGCGAAGCTCGGTTTGGTTGTTGTAAAGTTCGGTTTGGTATACATGAAGTTCTTCCATTCTAGCACTTGAGGTTTGGTAGTTTTGGTGGTAAGTTTCAATGAATGCGGTTTGTTGAAGGCTCATGTTCCGCATCATCTCCATCATTTCTTGCCAATTACCACCTTGCTCATTACCAACCCCTATATTTCCAACATTTTCACCTTGTTGCCTAGCATTTTTCCTTTGTCTCCTAACCCTCAGAGCATTTTCCTCATCGTCATCTTCATCTTCTTGGCCATCATACTCATAAACATCATCATTGTTCAAGTGCCAGTGCATTTTGGACAATTGTGTACCACTGAAAATTTGCAGTTTTCCAAGAGAAGTGTATTCAATTGGAAGATCTTGTACCAATTTGAAATGTCTTAGTATACTTCCAATCAAGCTACAATAACCAAAATGTTGATCACGGCTAGAACTTCTTAAGTCAAACATCCTGCTAACTATGTAAACAGGCCAATCAACTTGTTTGTCCTCCATTAACAGATACATCAAATCAAGGTCTTTCTTACCCATCCTTGATGATGCACTTTTAGGACGCAAAATGTGGCTTATAATCCAATAAACCACTCTAGCATTCACAGACAATTTTCTGGTTCCCATGAGTGCCGGAACTCTACCATTTTTGGTTATAGAAGCTGCAAAGACACTTGAGTCATAATCAACAGTACTAGCCTCAGAGTACTGTAGCAATTCTTCCCCTATTATTCTTGTGCCAGTGCACATATCAAAGAGATTGAACCACAAATCAGCAGTAAAATGATATGTTCTTCTACCAAAACGAAAATTGAATTCAGCACCATTCTTTTTAGTCAAACCAGCATAAAATATTCTAACTAGAGCCTCATGATATTTGTCCTTAAGTCACATAAAACCTCAAGCTTTTCTCTTTCCAATATCTCAGCAACATCAGATAAATTCATCGCCTCTAGTTTAGTAGCACTAACAACCTTTTGTGGTAGAACATTCCTAGTTCTACAATATCTGGTGTAGGTAGTGACACACTCAGGATGAACGTACTCAGCCTCATTAAATCCAAGATTACTTAGGCCAGAACTAGTGCCTTCACCGCTAGTCTTACTAATCTTCTTCCTAGGTGCCATTTGAGAGAAGTATGAGAGAATTTACCTTGTAATAATGAGGAGAAAGGAAGCAACAATATCACTTGAAGCACAACCCACCAAAGTGATAAATTCTTCAATGTAGAACCTTCCAAAAAACAATTTTTAACATAAATTGTTTATGCTTCACGAAATTCACATGAACCAAAATTCCCAAATTGAACCCTAGCCTTGAATGTGAGAGATGGAGGAGGTTAACCACTGAATTGATGGTTGGATGTTAATGGGTAAAGGTTTTTAAGTGGTTTAGGTTCAAGAATTTTTGGATTTGGTGAAGTGTTGAGAGAGATTGAAGATTTTTGGTGGTTGATGTGTTGGTTCGTTTCTGGTTTCTGGTCAGTGAGAGGGTTTAGTGTGTTGTGAATGAATGACAGAAAAGAATACTGATAAACTACAATATCGCGTTTATGTATCGATACAACTGAACCTGTGTATCGATACAAGTTTATTTTCTGCAGCATGTATCGATACATGCGTGTATGTATCGATACATATCAGTTCAGTTTAAAATTATGCAGAAAAATTTACTTGTATTGATACAGAATCATTTTGTATCGATACAAAATGCATTATTTTCAAAATTTCGTTGAACTCATGAATCAAAATACCTTTTAAAGTCATTTTTATGACTTACCAAATATATACACGTATGAAAACACTATAATCACCAAGGTACATCAAGTATGCATGTGACCACAACTATCAAAGCATATTATTAACATGAGAATACATGTCAATTCATATAATGCAAGATAAACTCATTCACATAGGCAATAGCAAGTACCAAGATAACAATTCATATAAGATGCATAACTACATATAGTCCATTGAATGATAAATAAACATGCTTCATGCATAGGCCATTATACATAAAATGATTCATACAACAAAGTTTAGACATTTAAGACATAGAGTTATAACAAACAAAAAATGTTTGAAAAAAAATCCTTATGATTCTAAGCTGTCATGTATGTATGAAACACATATATTCACCAAGGTACAGGATTATGAAAGTGACAAGAACTTGTTAAAGCAAACATTCATAATTCAATCAATGTACCAAGACAAAGCATTTATATCCATTATGCATAATAAGTCAAAACATAATACACAAACATATACAAACATGAATGAACTTAATATGATTTTTGGCTTGATCTTTGTCAAAACCCCATTTTTATATATGAGTCTCAACAACTTATCAATATCATTGAGCAAAATTTTTGGAAATGGAGGATTGGACAACTATCATTCCAAATTTCATATTGAGTTGAAATTATATGTATATGAACAACGAACCACACAAACATATAAATGCAAGAAAAAGGATAGGAATAAAGTTTGAGATAAGAATCTTCCCTTAAGTATCAAGTATAGGAAGTGATTAAGTTCCACTACTTTAATGAATATTGAGTTAAATCTTTTCTCACCCATTTACACCTTTGTATGTCTTGAACGTCATTGTTACCGGTGTCTCTTTTCAATGGTTCAAGACATTTTCCTAAAACTTTAAACATTGAAAATAGGTCCCCAACTCTCATTGGGTCCTAGGTGGTTAGTAACAAAACCATTGATGGATTTAGGAATCCATTGCATCTTGCCTTTTGGTACAAAAGTTTTTCTAACTTGACACTTTGCAATGGTATGACCTTTATCACAACAATAGTAACACACAACATTGGAATGATCCTTGTGACTCAAAAATTTTCTTTTGGGATTCATTTTCTTTTTAACAAATTTGTCATTTTTAGAGGGCCTATATTTCTAGGCTTGTTAAAAATCTTTGGCACATCCACAAAAGGAATTTTTGGTACAAGGGCTTCGTCTAATTTGGCTCGAAGGGTTTTAACTTCTCCTTGCCAAACACTACAAGCATTACATTCATTCCAAGATGACATGCGAGACTCGTATAATTTGTCTTGAAGGTTTTTCACTTCTCCTTTCAAATTACTACAAGAATCACATTCATTCTTTGATGACTTATTTTCAAAATCGTCTTTTGAAGGAACCATGGTAAGTTTTAATGCCTCTAATTCATCTTGTAATTTTTTAATTTGTGACTCTAAGTTAGAAATTACTTTCTTCCTCTTTGCCAATTTCTTAAATGAACTAGTGGCTTCACCATATAGTTTTTCAAAAGCATTTTGAAGTTCATCATACGAGGGATTATCATTTGAGATAGAGCTAGAATCACTTACTTGACGTTTGTGATGTTTCTTGCCTTTGCTAGGTGAACCATCCATGAGTACAACATGAGCGCGTTCATCATCCTCTTCACTTGAGCTATTGGACCTAGATCCATCTTCGCTTGAGCTATCCCAAGCAACATAAGCTCTCTTACTCTTGTGAATTTTCTCGGAGGACTTTCCCTTTCGTTTGTTATAAAATGGACATTCCGGTCTATAGTGTCCCGGTTTGCCACATTCATAACACAATCTTCTAGGCTTGCTCTTCTCTTTTTCTATATCATCCCTTGATTGCTTCCGTGACTTGGGATCATTTGTCTTCGAGAATTTTATACCATGTTTTGAAACATACTTATGAAATCTTCGAACAAATAAATTCATTTCTTCTTCGTCCCACTCGTCGTCACTTAAGCTACTTTCCTCTTGCTCAACCATTTTGGACTTTGAGACGGAAGCCTTTAGAGCAATTGACTTCCTATCTTTGTCTTTTTCCTTCTCCACATGCTTGTCCTTCTTGGATCCTTTCTCATGCTTATCTAAAGCATTGAGAACACTCTCATGCTCTTAAAGCTTTCCAAAGAGCGTTGTAAGGCTCAATTGAGAGAGATCATTGGCTTCTTTGATTGACGTGACCTTTGGTTGTCATTTTCTAGATAAACACCTCAAAATTTTGTTAGTAGCAACTTCATTTGCTATTGGATTTCCAAGACCATGCAATTTATGTGTGATTTTTATGAACCTTTGTTTCATTTCATTGATGGTTTCACCATCATTCATATGAAAAAGTTCAAATTCTTGTGTTAAAGTGTTAATTTTTGATTGCTTAACTTCATTAATTCCTTCAAAGTGGTTGACTAATGTATCCCACATTTGTTTTGCCGAGCTACAATGCGAGACATGGTAAAATTGGTCAATCCCTAATGAGGATAGTAAAATATTTTGTGCCTTCGCATCATAACCTACTTTCTTTCTATCGTCGTCATTCCATTGTGCCATAGGCTTGTTGGTAACAACACCATTCAAATCGGTATTTGTCGGAACAAAGGGACCGTTGATGATGATGTTCCAAACTTCAACATCATAAGAAGTGATGTGAATCCTCATACTACTCTTCCAATAATCGAAATGCTCGCCGTTGAAGATTGGAGCGCGATTGTACGCCTCTTTTGGTGCAAAAGCCATATTGTCTAATAATTGGCACAAATCCGCTGAATTTTGTTAAAAAAATCAACCGGGATCGTGATACCACTTGTTAGACTACAAGGCTACGCTCAAAATGTGACGAGCAAAGCGTTTCAAACAACAACTACGGTTTTTCGTAAAATAATCGAGTAAGCGCGGAAGCTACCTAGATCGGTAGTCTATTGCACCTCGATCAAAGGAAGTGTAGTAAAAGCCGATGGAATGAATACGATACAATGAATGCAATTCGAATTAACCAAGTCAATCAATTTCAA
Source organism: Trifolium dubium (assembly GCA_951804385.1). Lineage (NCBI taxonomy): Eukaryota > Viridiplantae > Streptophyta > Magnoliopsida > Fabales > Fabaceae > Trifolium > Trifolium dubium. Next base: position 19,420,942 of record OX638066.1, read on the forward strand.
ATTACACTTATTCTATTTGAAATTGAGTCACACACAAATTGTACAATTGCAAATCCAAATAACAAGTGAAGTGAATAACTAATTGGAATGTAAAAGAGATAAAGGATAGAAAGATACACAAGGGAGTGATCACGGAGTTCCCGACTTTCGTAGGTCCTCGCAGTCGGCCGGTACCTCTCCGCCCACCTTATCAAACGGACAAGGTGAGAGTTTTATTTCGGAAAAACTCTTTCAATACACAGTTTACAAACGACTCAAATATGTAAGATACAGACGCTAAACCCGGTCTTCACCATCTTCAACATAAACCCGTCTTTGTAAATGCACAAACCCAATTCGATCTCGTCTTCAATATTCGTTCCCAACGATCAATCCTTCACGCGATCTCCAATCCAAGAATCCGTGATGATCGTCCGAATAATTCCCTCAACGAACCGAATTGTAACCTTCAAGCAAGGTCTTGAAACCGGATGAGAAACCCAACCTTCAAGACTCAATCAACCCGAGCGACGAATTATGATTCACCGCAAATTCTCCTCGAACGTTATCCTTCGAATTCTTCAAATCAATCTCCAATTGAACCCATACTCAATCTTCAATTTGATAGAAGTAATGAAGGAAGATGATGATTGCTCTTGAATGATCCTTGATACAAAACTCTCAAACAATCTTGACCAAAGAACTCTTCAATACTGGTTTCTCATCAATACAACAATAACACATAAAGCTATTTATAATGGAAGTAGAATTGAGCAAATTTAGGCACAATCTAACAGACTTGTATCGACACATGCATTAGTGTGTATCGATACAAGCAACTCACAGCAGAAAGGATTGTGTTCTTGTATCGATACATCCACGCGTATGTATCGATACATACACCAAAAATACAGAAATTTGACTGATATGTTTCGAAACACAAAAGTATGTTTCGAAACACAAGGCTCTCTCTGACTTCAGGAGAGTCTGCATGTGTTTCGAAACATACAAGTGTGTTTCGAAACACAGAGACTCCTCTGACTTCAATGAGAACAATTTGTATCGATACAAATGTGCTATGTATCGATACAAATGCGTGATAATCAGCCTGAACATGTTTCAGGACATTTGTATCGATACATACTTACCTGTATCGATACAAAACACCTAAAAATTGATTTTTCAAAGTTTCAAAATAATGTTTTGCTGTCAAGTCAATTTCAATTGTTGCCTAAACATATTCTACTGTATTTCCATGTGTTTTGACAATTATTAAAACTCGGAGGGGAACTGGTGCATTAACAAGATGCTTACGAAAGAGTTGGAGACACATTATCACAGCTATCACAGAAGCAAAGAATCTAACTGAAATGAAGTTAGAAAATCTTATTGGATCACTCAGAGCTCATGAATCAATTCTCTTAGAAGACAATCCAATCAAAAAGAAAATGATTGCCTTGGATACTCAAGAGACAAAATGTTCCAAGAATGATGAAGATGAAAGTGACATTCTACAAGAAGACAATGTAGAAGAATTAGCACTCATCACTAGAAGATTTCAAAGACTAATGATGAGGAAAAATCAACTCAAAGGAAGATTCCCAGCTAGAAGAAATGGAATCAAACCTGAGACAGACCTAAGCAAAGTAAAATGCTATGGTTGTGAACAATTTGGACACTACATGAATGATTGTCAAAGAAACTTCATATTAATCTGAGAATAGAAACTTTGAAGGAGAATGATTAACAATCAACAATCAACACTTCACATAGTGGATTCCTTACAAAGATGCTTACCACATAAGCTTTCAATAAAGAGCATCAGACGCATATAGCAGCGAATAATAGACAGCCTCAAGTAGGAACAGTAGAAGGTGCTTAAGAAAGCACACATATGACTTGACATGCAAAGAGTAGCATATAAGCATGCAGGCACATAATTAACAAGTAACAAGAGACCATTAACTCCCCCTTAGTAGCAGCATCATATAAGTAGCACTCTCCCTTAATTCATGCACATTCCAGATTATGAGGACAATTAACAACTCATAAGTAACATATTGACACCGACAATGTATCAATATCTTAGACATAATATGCAAACAAAGTGACACCGACAATGTGTCAATATTGTTAGCCACATTATGCGTGCAATACTTATACAAGTAACAAATCTATACGAGTTTTGATTATGCGTGTCAATATTGTTAGCCACATTATGTGTGCAATACTTATGCGTGCAATACTTATACGAGTTTTGATTTATCATAGAACTTATACTACTAACAAAATGAGTTCAATTTTAAAAGGATCACAATTGAAACCCCCCCTTTCTTGTGATAAATTTTGCTACTTCAATTGACATCAGAGCCCGGTCTCTAAAGACTGAGCATCTAACAAGTGCTAAAGGAAAAGATTCAGGAAGGAAGTAATACTTAAAGGCGCAAAGTTCATAGCAGAAGGAGGATCATTAAATAAACCACCTCTATTTGAAGGAGAAGACTATTATTATTGGAAAGACAAAATGGAGCTATTCCTTAGATCACAAGACAACTACATGTGGTCAGTCATTGAACATGGAGAATACCAACCAACCATCATAGATAAAGATGTTACAAAGATAAAGACTCAAGATCAATGGACCACTCAAAAATCAGAAAATGTGCTGCTAAACATCAAAGCTAAGTTATTCTTGAAAAGTGCTTTATCTAGAGAAGAATGTGATAGAATCATGGAATGCAAGACATCAAAGGAGATGTGGGAAACATTACAAACACATCATGAAGGAACAAGTCATGTCAAGGAAACAAGAATTGACATTGGAATAAGGAAGTTTGAACTCTTTGAGATGAAAGAAGATGAAACAGTGGATCAAATGTATGGAAGGTTCACAATCATCATAAATGAACTAAACTCTCTTGGAAAAACATACACTACACATGAGAGAGTAAGAAAGATCCTAAGATGCTTACGAAAGAGTTGGAGACACATTGTCACAGCTATCACAGAAGCAAAGAATCTAACTGAAATGAAGTTAGAAAATCTTATTGGATCACTCAGAGCTCATGAATCAATTCTCTTGGAAGACAATCCAATCAAAAAGAAAATGATTGCCTTGGATACTCAAGAGACAGAATGTTCCAAGAATGATGAAGATGAAAGTGACATTCTACAAGAAGACAATGTAGAAGAATTAGCACTCATCACTAGAAGATTTCAAAGACTAATGATGAGGAAAAATCAACTCAAAGGAAGATTCCCAGCTAGAAGAAATGGAATCAAACCTGAGATAGACCTAAGCAAAGTAAAATGCTATGGTTGTGAACAATTTGGACATACATGAATGATTGTCCAAAAGCTAAGAAATCTCCTTTCAAGAAGAAATCATTAATGACTACTTGGGATGAGACAGATGAAGATGAAGAAGAACAAAAAGCCAACATGTGTCTTATGACAAAATCAACATTTGAGGTAACTCTTGATCCTTGTGCATCATGTCAAAAAACTGAACATTTATTTGATAACTTATTATATGACTCTCAAATCACTGCTCAGAAAAATGAACAACTTAGAAATGAGATCGCTCTAATATCACAAGATTATTCTCTGAATAATCAAAGACAATTGTATGATAATAAAACCTTTGTTAAGAGTCATTCATATCAAAATGAAACAAGATCTTTCAAGAGGCAAACTAACTCACAAGGACCCAAAAGATTATGGGTACCTAAGACACTATTACAATCAAGTGCAGGAATGTCATCTAGCAGTCAAGAAAAAGCCATGGTACTTGAACAGTGGTTTCTCAAGACATATGACTGGAGATAAATAAAATTTCTTGTCACTTGATGAAAAGGATGGTGGTACGGTTACCTTTGGAAACAATGAAAAAGCTAAAATAAAAGGTAAAGGTATCATTGGTAAGATCAATTCTGGTAAGATTGAAAATGTGCATTATGTTGTTGGACTTAAACATAACTTGTTGAGCATAAGTCAATTATGTGACAATTTTTATCAAGTCATTTTCAAACCTCAAACATGTGAAATTAAAAAATCTTCTTCAAATGAAATTTTATTTACTGGTTCAAGAAAAGGAAATATTTATGTTTTCTACTTGTATGAATTTCCTGTTGAATCATGTTTTGTCTCTCTTGAAAATGACAAATGGATTTGGCACAAAAGGACTGGTCATGTAAGCATGAAAACAATTTCAAAACTTTCCAAACTTGACCTAGTAAGAGGCTTACGAAAAATTAGTTTTGATCTTGATAAAGTGTGTGAATCTTGTACAAGAGGAAAACAAGTTAAAAGTAGTTTTAACCCAAAAGATTTTGTGTCAACAAAGAAACCTCTTGATTTACTTCACATGGATTTATTTGGTCCTATCAAAACTACTAGTCTTGGTGGTAAAAATTATGGTTTTGTCATTGTTGATGATTTTTCAAGATTCACTTGGGTATTGTTTTTAAAACATAAAGATGAATCCTTTGAAGCTTTTAAAACTTTTTGCTTGAGAGTTCAAAATGAAAAAGAGTACAAAATTATTTCAGTGAGAAGTGATCATGGAGGAGAATTTGAAAATTCTTTATTTGAATCATTTTTTTGATGAAAATGGCATATCTCACAATTTCTCTTGTGCAAGAACTCCTCAACAAAAGGGTGTTGTTGAAAGGAAAAATAGAACATTAGAAGAAATGGCTAGGACAGTGTTGAATGAATCAAATGTGGAGAAATACTTTTGGGCTGAAGCTGTGAACACTGCTTCCTACATTTTGAATAGAGTAACCATTAGAAAAATTCTCAACATGACACCTTATGAACTTTGGAAAGAGAGGAAACCAAATGTGTCATACTTTCATATCTTTGGATGTTACTGCTACTTATTGAACATCAAAGACAACTTGGGAAAATTTGACTCAAATTCAGACAAAGGAATATTCTTGGGTTATTCTCTCACATCAAAATCCTATAGAATCTACAACCTTAGAACTCAAACTGTTGAAGAAAGTATGCATGTCAAGTTTGATGAGTTGGAAGAACAAATAAATTCAAGTATCATCATTGAAGAAGAAGGTGAGAAAAATTCACAACTTCATGAAGATCAAGGCCTTCAATGAACAATGATCAAGAATCACCACCTGAAGTTGATCAAGAAACATTACCAAATGTTCCTAAAACATGGAGATTAGTGAACCATCATCCACAAGATCAAATCATTGGAAACACTGAAGATGGTGTGAGGACTAGAAGATCTCTTCAAAATTTGGAGAATGATCTCGCAATGATCTCTCAAATTGAACCCAGATCCATAGATGATGCTATTATTGATGAATCTTGGGTTGGAGCTATGAAAGAAGAATTGCTACAATTTGAGAAGAATAAAGTATGGAACTTAGTACCAAATTCTCAAAACCATTCAATCATTGGAACAAGATGGGTGTTCAGAAAAAAGCTTGATGAAAATGGTAAGGTGATCAGAAATAAAGCTAGACTTGTAGCACAAGGTTACAATCAACAAGAAGGTATTGCCTATGATGAGACTTTTGCTTCAGTTTCAAGGTTAGAAGCAATAAGAATTTTACTTGCATATGCATCTCATAAATGTATCAAACTTTTTCAAATGGATGTAAAAAATGCTTTTTTAAATGGCTTTTTAAATGAGGAAGTTTATGTGCATCAACCTCCTGGTTTTATTGATGAGCATAAACCTAATCATGTTTACAAACTTACCAAAGCTCTTTATGGACTTAAACAAGCTCCAAGAGCATGGTATGATAGGTTAAGCACCTTTATACTCGAAAATGGTTTTTCTAGAGAAAAAATTAATACTACTCTTTTTATAAAAACCAAGAAAGAAGAATTGCTTATTGTTCAAGTATATGTTGATGATATCATTTTTGGAGCTACTAATGAAAAAATGTGTGAAGCTTTTTCTAACCTTATGCAAAGTGAATTTAAGATAAGCATGATGGGAGAACTTAGATTTTTCCTTGGCTTGCAAATCAAGCAACAAGAAGATGGCATTTTTATTAGTCAAGAAAAATACATCAAGGATTTGCTCAAGAAATATAAGATGAATGAAGCCAAAATTATGTCAACTCCTATGTGTTGCGGGTTTTTTGAGACAATACCCCACTACAGTTGATTCTTTCATTTCCAAGAGAGGGGAAAGTATCGAAAACCTTTTGAGGGAGATTCTAGGTACGGGGGTTAATTGCGCAAAAGGAAGGTGTGTGCACCTTAAGTGCCCATGGTATCCCATGGTACCCTCTTATAAACTTCTAGTGCTTATCTAAACATGCCTTAAGAATGGAGGGAGAAGTTGTATAGAAGAAAGAAAAAAAAAGACTAATGTCATTTTAAATTTCATTCTTTAAAGATTCAATATAAACACACTAAACCGTCCCCTTTTGTAAAGAGAACGATTGAATTCTTGCAATGTTTATATGAATATTTAAAACTTGAAATTAAGAATGATAAAAGTCTAATGATTTTATTTAAAAGAGTAAAGATAGAAAAAATTTCAATTTTTGTTAGAAAAGAAAAGAGTAGTGTAAATGTTGTGTTTGTAAAATGTTGTTGTTGAGTAAAGAAGTTGTGAAAGAAATTGTAGTAGAAAAAGTGATAGTTGTTGTGTAAGTAAAAAATTAAGCATTGTAAGATAAAATGGCGTTGCGACTAAATGGACCTACGCTCTTTTTTTTAACACCCTTTTAAATATCGCGTTTTGGGTAGGAAAGAGGTTTTGTCGCGAGAGATCTCATAATCAATTGAAATATGATTACAAGTTCTCTCGCTTGGAAATGATGTTTATGGCTTTGTGTGTGTGTAGTGTAAACTAAGAAAGCAATAAAGCAATAAATAAAGTCCTACGCTATTACAACCCAATTGAATAATTAATATTTACAACCATATCGAATTTGAGCGAATAAATAATAAACGATATAAATAAATAAATGCGATGCATAAAAGCTATAAAATAAAAAGCAAGTGCAATAATAAATATGAGAATGAAATGCTCCTAAAAAAAACATAGTAAAGAGGAGTAATATTTTAAGTAAAAGTGATATGTATGTGAAAATGAGACGGAGGTAGAAAAAGAGTTTTATATTTAGTCACAATAAAGCAAATGTAGGCACAAATGCTTATAATACCTAAAAAAAAAATTCAAATCAAAAACATACACATCTAACAAAAAGTAAAAAAAAAAAACAACATTCAAAACATTTAGAATCATATCGAACCATATCATAATCAAGTAACAACACACTTAAAAAACAAATATTAAACATAAAAAAATTAGGCCGAAGATGGCCCTTAAATATTAATGCCAACGTTAGCGGTAATTTTATTACCTAAAATGTCGCTCCTAAACGGGCATTTATGACGGCTAAAAGTCCTAACCTAAATGCATGTATGCATGTGGAATAAAATATGTTATGTGAATTTGTAATATGATTAAAAAAGGTAATATCAAATATGATGTAATCGTGTAAAAATGTAAAAATGTGACGTAGTGTAATGAGAAGGAGTAGTAAAAATGTAATGTGAAAAAGATGAAGTAAAAAAAATGTATCTAGCCTTAAAATGCATGACCATACATAATGCAAGTGATTATATCTCTAAAAATGCAAAAAAAACATAAAGACAATGTCATATATGAGTATAAAATAAAGAAAGAGAAAGTATATTGAAATCAAAACTTCATTTAATCATTTTTCATGGCATATTAATAACTTAACAAAATTACCTATATGATCAAACTAACAAAACCAAAATATGAAAAACAAACATATCACATATTCATCAAAATAGCGTAAAAGCAAATATAAGAAAAGCATATGAGCAAAGACACTAACTTGGCATTTTCCATTCATGGCATATTGAAAGAACTAACACTTTTCAAAAGAGCTAGACACATAATCAAGAACAAACAAGCAAAGTCAAAAATAAAAAGAACGTGTCACACCAAATATCATACTAAGTCCAAACATATATTTTTTGATTTTTTTCTATTCTAAACAAACATAAAAAAAGGTTAAAGGGGAAAGACTAACACTTAAGAGAAGTTAAAAGTTTCAAGTCACATGTTTTTTTTTTATATATATATTTTTAAAAGAAAACGTACTAAAACCAACATCAAGATTAATTAGTTTTTTTTTAAAATCAGGATTTTTACTATCCTAACTAAAAAAAAACTAAAAAAAGAACCTAACACTTAAAAAGACAAAGTTGTGAAATTTCAAAGATCATTTTTATAACATGTTGAGAGAAAATTTTCTAGCATTTTTCTAACATAACATAAAAAACAAAATAAATAAAAAAGGAATAAATTCAACAAAAAAAACTATAAAGTACTAACATTTGTCATTTATTGCTCAAAATTTCAAGATAGATGGTAACATCACTTCAATACTACCTTCACATAAATAAATAAAAAAACAACACAGAAGTAAAAAAAAAAAACAAATGAAGCAAGCAAAAGGCCAAAAAAAACGAAAATGGGTCACACATAAAAAAACAGATCTAAAGCTAGGAGGCCCATGGGGGGCGCGATGAGAAACCAGGAGGGGAGGTGAGAAAAGGAAAAGGTGGACTAAATAAAACATAAAAAAGTGGTACTACGTTTCTTTATATTTTTTTTCAGAGAAAGCAAACTCTCTCCCCTCCCTTCGTTTTCTCTGTTCTCTCCTATCTCTTTCTCCATTTTTCTGGAAAAGAAAAAAAAACTCAACCAAGAACAAAATCTTCAAAACTACAAAACACAAAACTACAAACACAAACCCTACACTGATTCATCTCCTAATCACGAATCCAAAATCAAAAACAACAACACACATATAAAACGTTTGGATCGGAACCCAAACTGAAACAAGTTTTGAAACCCTAGATCCGAAAATTTGAAACCCTAAGTCCCAAATCAGTCTCAAACATGCAATTCGTGTTCAAATCGAAAAGAAACGACAATAATCAAACAGACAATCATAATGAAAAAAGTAGATCTAAACCCTAGATCTATGGATTTATGTGAATCTGTGAATGATGGCATGCAAGAGAGAAAGAAAAGGATGATGGCTAACCTTTTCGGCCGTGATTCTTCAAGGTATTTTCGTTCCTTCTTCTCCTTCTTTGCTCCCTTCTCTTTTCTTCTCGGTTTCGGTTTAGTTTCTAACCCTTCTTTCTCTGTTCGTTCTCCCTTCTTTCCCTTCGGCTTTGACTTGTGATTTTCTGTTTTTACTGGCGAGGTTGGCGAATGAACAGTGACAGAAGTGACTATGTGACTTTGATTCCTCACAATTTGTGAAGAAATCAAATTAGGGTTAGGATTTGTTTCGGTTTTGATTTTGTTTTGTGGATGAAAATTGTGTATTAGTGTTTCTCTCGTTTTGAAATGAACAAGATTTTTCTTTGTATTGTGTGTGTTTTTTTTTTGGTGTTGTTATTTTTGTTTCATTTTTCTGGGTTTCTTCTCTATCTCAGCCGTTTCAGCCTCTATCAAAACCCTAGCTCTCAAAAGCATTGTTTATGGTTTATATAGGAAGTGAGGGAGCAGGTAAGGTTGAGGGTGAAAATTGTAATTTTCTTGTCACTGATGGTTGTGATTTTGTGTGATGCTGCAATCAGTATATTCGTACTGTGATGCTGTTGGTATTCAGGCTGTGAATTGTTTTTTCTTTGTGGTTGTAAATTCTGCAGTAACAAAAAAAATGTGACTTTGTTGTTTTGTTTTTACTGTAAAAATTGTGAGTGTAAATGTTGTGAAAAGGAAACTGGTATTGAGCTGTAAAAATGAAAGGATAAAGGATAAATTGTGTACTGATGTAGGAATTTTTGGTACTGGTTTTGTGTTAATGTTTTTTTTTTCTGCGAGAAAAAAAAGAAACATAAAAGGAAGAAAAGAAAAAACTAGTGATAAAAGAGTTAGGGATAATTTAGAAAAATTTTAGCTAAAAAAGAATTTTTTCAGAAAAAGAATGTAATTTTTGTAAAATAAAAGAAAGAGTAAAATAAAAGAAAGAGTTAAGATACTTTTTTTGTAATTTTTTTTTCTTAGTGAATGAATTGATAATAATAAAAAGCAGATTTTGTGGATTAAAATGATAATAATATAATATGAAGATAGACGAAGAAATAGCAATAATAAAAGAAGGATAAAAAGGCTACTTTTCTTGTAAAGAAATTTCTTGTTTAATAAACAGTAAAAAGGTAATAAAATGATAGTAGAGAACAAAATAGTAATAATAAGTAACGATGAATCAATAAACTATAAATGGGTAAATAATAATAATACTAATAAAAAAAAGGAGTAATAAAAGCACATAATATTAAGTAATTTTTTTCAAAAACAATAATAAAGTGAATGACTAAACGCGCTCGAAATATTTTATCTTGACTGGCATATAATACTGTGAACTACTAAAAAAGAAACACAAGATAGTTAGTCACATTAGTAACAACAGAATCAAAATAATCAAAAATATGATGGTGATATTGTGAATGAAATAAATAAATAGATAAATAAAACCAGAGCAACATGTGTATCTCAAATCTATTTAGGAGAACAAACTCCACTAGGAACAACGTAAAACACTGGGGAAGAAATTATCTACCATCGAATGTCCCGACGGCAATGTATGGATTGGTAGTATCTCAAGCATGAATGTATGTTGCCTACTGTCGGTTGTTCGACAACGATGTGTAGATCGGCAACATAACTGTCATAAATATATATTGCCTACTGCCGGTTGTTCGACAGCGATGTGTAGATTGACAACATAAATGACACAGGTGTATATCGCCTACTGACGGTTGTTCGACAGCAATGTGTAGATCGGCAATATACTAGAGAAGCCAGAACGTTATCCACCGCCTTTCAAAAAAGACGGATTGTAGAACAATGATAACGTCTGCATGTTACCCACTGTCTGTTGTTCGACAGCAATGTGTAGGTGGGGTAACATGGCTTCAAGGAAAGAAGAGCATTGTGCATCGTCTTACAAAGAGACTGATTGTAAGAAAAAAGACAACGTCTACATATTACCGACTGCCGGTTGTTCGACAGCAATTTGTAGATGGTAATATGAATTCCTTAACAAAAAGGTTACTCTACTGAATACTTCAAAAGTAACATCAGCAGGTTAAGATGTAATAGTGTATGTATCTGTAGAAAATCTGTATGACCCTATCATGATAGGATTCATTGGGGGTGAAACCACCTGAGGGACTGTGAATGTATCTGGCAAAAAATCAACTTCATGTTTGGAAAACTTGTCATTTGTAGCTCTGAATCGATGTTTAATCCGGTAACAAACCGGAGGGAAACAATGAAATAAGACTTTGTGTTTAGTTGATGAATGAATTCAACTGAAAATTTTCCTTTTTGTTGTAGGAAAAACTGAAACAACTGTCTTCCACAAGAGAAGAGTCTAGTGGGGAATTTAGCAAAAAGAAATGTACATTTTTTTTCTTAAACTGACACTCTAATTGGAGAGAGTGATACGCCCATTCCGACTCTATTTGTAGACGCAAACAAGACAAAAGAGACAGAAATCTGTATATGATGTAACAATGTACGAATGATGTAAATGTTTATGACACATGTAAATGTTTTGTTTGAACGTATGTATGTATGTACGTATGTATATGTATGTATGTATGTATGTATGTATGTATGTATGTATGTACGTACGTATGTATATTGTAAATATTTGCTGACAAAACAGACAGAATGACCAAGACTAGAGACAAGCCATCGTCGCATTGTAACTCAAAGTGTTTCAACAAGGTGTATATGTTGTTGTAGATGAAGCAAGAGAACTCCTTGGGGAAGGAACAACTTCTCAGGGGAAACGACCGCTCTAACCAAAGTGATATGTATTCAACTTGATTGTACTCAAAACAACTTTGTCAACCCTAATTGGGGATGTAGTTTTTTCTTGGTAGAAGACCATGTATCAGTCAATATTATGAATAAAAGCTCTTTCGAAAGTAGAATAACTGTATGGACCTCGCTGTGATGTGTCCATTTCTGAGGAAAATTCTATATCAATCAATAAACTGAATTAGAATTATGTTGAAGATACTAGACCTAAGATTCCACTGGTGTATAAGAAACCGCCTTGAGACAACTGTCGACACAATGTTGTAGAAGATATGCTTGTTGTTCATGAATAACATGTGAGAACGGAGACGACTTGCCCCTTGCTTTGGATTCTTTGCTTCATCCTAACAACCTTTGAGGAAATCGCTCGAAGAGCGTGACTGGTCCACCTATTATATTTAACGCTCGAAGAGCGTAACTTGTTGACCTTTTATATTTAACGCTCGAAGAGCATAACTTGTTGACCTTTTATATTTAGCATATTGTAGTCATCATGCCTTTTTGTATAGATAATTTTTTTTATCCCTAACTTTTGCCTGGATCGCCTTTTCAGGTTTTCAATCCACTGGGATGCTCATTCTTGCGTAAGCCGCCCTTTCAGGTTTTCGACTTAGCGAGCTCTTTTTTTTTTGTGTATATATTTTTTTTTGTAGGCATTGTATCTGTTGACTACATCAGCGTGCACTAAGAGTAGAAACTTTTCTTTGTGCATGATAATAACGACCACAATCTTGTCATTATTTCACAATATGTTACCTTTCGAGGAGATATGATCTTGACATAGTATGCCCCAAGTGTTTGACACATTAAAGGGTATTCCTCTGATTAGCTGATGTTTGTAGTGTAGCAAAACCTTGAACCATCTCAGCCTTGATTAACAGAGTATTCCACTTGTTTGCCTCTGATTGGCAGAACACATATGTAACTTGCCCCTAACTAGGAGCGTCTCAATATAGCTTTGCCCCTGATTAGGCTATAGCTCAAATTTCTTTGATGTCAAGTATTGGTTTGCAAGTAAAATCATTTGTTTTTAAAAGTATTTTTGATATAATGCACATGTGAGTTTTGAAATTGAATATATTTTTTTTTATATTAATGGAAACACATATGATATGTACAAAAGATAATTTGTGATTTCTTTTTTTGTATCATTAACAAACAGGAGGAGTCAGCTTAACAAAATTGGCGAATATGCTTTCACAGTGAACCTAGTTTCAATTAGGTCTTTTGTATGTTATAGTGTGACAAAAATTAATGTAAATCAAGCCAAAAATGATGTAAATTTGTGTTATCTGTAACGCCCCGATTTTTTTTTTATATATTATATTTTATAAAATATTTAGGAATGTTTTATTTTCTTTTATTAATTATTTCTTATGTTTGTGCTTGTTAAGTTATTTCGTGTATGTGGATTTCGGGATGAGAGTTAGTAAATAAAAAAGTGAAATAAATGAAATTAGAATTTATAAAATAGGAGAATAAGAAAGATTAGATATTTGGCAGTGTGGAGAGTAATTGATAAACATAGCTCATAATTGATCAATTTAGAATATAATAATATGAGAAATTCTATGGTACTTTTGCCAAAATCCATTGTATTGGTACTTAACCAATAAAAATGTATCATTTATCCAAGTCATCATTTATATTTTATATATTAATAATATAATATGACACATGTCAAATAGTTATTGGTCAACATGTTTAATGTACCAGTACATGACAATTTCTCCATTGTACCGTAGCATTCCCCATAATAATATAGGTATGTTTTAATTTAGTGTAGGGAAATAGAAGAAAAAAAATATAGAAATGGGCTTGGGTTTTGGGTTGTGGGTAAGACTATTAGAAACAAAAAAATTTAGATTTTTGGCAACATAAAAGTAAATTCTGTCAAAACCTAGATTAGCACACAATTATTTTACGTGAAAGAAATTAGAAAATTGAAGATTAGAGACTGAGTAACCGCCCATAGGAGAAGGAAGAGAGAATTCTTGCAGCAGTTAAGGATCAATAAAAAGAATCCATCAAAATTAAGGTGAGGGATTAGTTTTGAGAATTATGTACTGTGGTTGTTTGGAGTGATTGAATTCTCAAACTTTGAGAGTATGATTGTTTATTTGATTTTTATTACGATCGATTCTATTAGCAGATTAGAAGTCTAAATGACGGTTTTGTTTTCTTTTCTGAATCTGTGATAAGGTTTGACTTTTTTGTGCCCATTGTTTGTTACGGTACGTCTATCTTGTTCCTATGTTAGTGTTGTTCTCATGGTTTCTATTTTGAAGAACTACCTTGTTCTATCGTAAAAGATCGTTTAGTTTGATGGGTCAAACAAATTGAATTTGTGGCATTGGGTTTAGATCTTGTTGAGTGGACATATATATGTATTGAGAATGATTACCAAAACCTATAATATGTGCCAAAACTAGAAACAGTGTCGGCTAGCAATATATATAGATGTAACAACCTTATTTTTTTTTATAATATATTGTTACTATCATAGTGAATTAGTAGATACTAGTGGATAAATATATGTACGAAGCATAATATATATTGGATTTCCTTCACAAAATTATCTTCTATTTTCAACAAGTTAATTTTACTAGTATTTTTGCTTAAGATATTCTTTGATTACATATCAAATAAGAGATCAAGAACCTGATTATATTTTAGCTTGTTAAGAAATCAATCTCATAAATAAATGAAATCAGCTAGTACGGATGCATATAGGTTAATATATTGATTCACTTTTTTTGAGAGAATTGCTTTGTTGAATTGAGCTGCTTATTAAGACTTTACTTTTGGAAAATAGTGAACTGATTTTGAAAAGAAATATAATCTAGTATCATAGTATTTGAGTTTTTTTGTTTTTTGTTATAGAGGTGTTTAGATAAATTATTATTATAAGTAAGTAATGTTGCAATTGTTAGAGATTAGTTGATATACATGATTGAATGCTAATATGGTTTAATCTATGCTAGTGCGATTATATGCTGCACTAATTATTTTTTTTATTTTTTTATTTTACTTTTTTTAGAATGAAATTGGTTTTCAACTTGTTTATTATCCTTCAGTTTTCTTTTGGTTCATATGTATGCCATTTTGACTCAATTAAAGGTTATTTCAGGTTTGGTTAACTTAATGAGTGTGTAGTTTATTAGTGAAAATTTAATCGGTTGATGAATTAAATTGGTGTTGAACTCTTCCGGTGTTAAAATTTATTTGGTGATGGTTTTTCCGTTTAATTGTTGTTGTTTATGTGATCATAAAAATTGTCGAATTTTGCCTTTGTTTATTTTATCATTATTAGTGTTGGGTGATCACTAGTACAAATATTACATTTGCTTATACCATTTTACATCAGTGGAAAAATATCAGATGTGGAAGGTAATATGCAACACATTTCACATCAGGTGAAACACTATCTGAAAGGAAAAAGACCCGTAAATATGATGAAATTATGTTATAACGTTTTCCCTTCTGGTATAATTTCCACCGTTAGGAAAGGTTCTTCCAGCAAATCAAAAAACAAAACGCACGCGTTTCAGAAGCCAGAACCCTCTCATGCCCTAAATCGATTTCGTTCAAAACACAATCTCTTAGAACATCGATTTCGTTCAAATCCCTTCATTCGTCCTGCAATCGCTCCCTCAATCCCGCAATCAAAACATCGTTCCTGCAACCGTTCCTTCAACCGTTCCTTCAATTCCTGCAATCGTTCCCTCAATCCCTCAATTCCTGCAACCGTTCCTTCAATTTTCTGCAATAGTAATTGAATCGATTCTTCCAGCAATAGATTCTTCCTTCAATCGATTCAATTTCTGTACCATTTGCTGAAGCTGTTCCAGAAGTTGTTTCGTTCGTCAAAGCCGTTTCTGTTCCGTCAAAGCCGTTTCTGTTCCGTTCGGTGTACTGTGTGTTTCTGCGTGTCCTGCGTGTACTGTGTGCTCCTGCGTGTTTCAGTTCCGTTTGGTGGTTCAATTTCTGTTATGTTCTTGTACTGTGTTCGCCGCGGTTCGACAATTCTTCAACTTATTCTCTTTTGCCGGTAAGTTTCTGTTTCTTCTCAACAACTCTTTTTTATATTGCTCATATTATATCATTGATTAAATCCTAGATATGTAATCTCAGTTTGTGGCTATTCGAGCGACCCCTGAATTTAAGGTTAGTTTCTTTGATGAGTTTTGTTCTAGTTTTATCACTGGGTTGTGCTGTACCTTGGATAATATGTCTTTGTGTTGATGTCTTTTATTACTTGGCTGTAGGATTTGTAATCCTGCTTGTGTTGTCAGACTTATTATGCAAATTTTTTTTTTAGTTATCATTTTCAGATTTCATTACATGAAGATACTAATTTATGAAACCAATGACAGTGGATATATGAATAAGATACTAATTTATAATAAAGTTATTACATGAAGAATACACTGTTTGGTTGAGTTGCTTAGGCCTTGATTTTGGGTATTCATATTATTATCGTAATGGATATGAATAATGATATTATTGTTCATTCAATTTGTTTAATTTGAGAAATGCGTTGTTTATTGTGTGATTTTATTTTGCATCTGCTGAAATAGTGGAGTATATGATATGTTATGTACTTCAGCAAGAGAATAATGTATTTTATCATAAATTTAAAAAAGCAATTAAGTACACCTCAGCTTAGAATATGGATACTAAAGGAATTATCCTTAGTTTATTGTTTCTTTGTTTTTGAAGTGGTTTCTTAAGAACCTGGGATGTATCAAAACTGAAGCTACACTGTTCTGGATCTAAACTTTTCATAGTGAAAGTTGTTGTTGGAACTATAAGATTAGAAAAGAGTTATGAATCATCATCAAAGTGAAAATTATATGCATTTCTATGTCTTGGTGTTTTTTTTGTCTATTTTTGGCTTCTGATTTTATGTCTTGTATATATATTATTTGTCTATTCTCAAAGAATGATATAACCTTATATTGTAAATAAATAGTGATGAACATATTGTACAAATTGTAGGTATTCAATGATCCCACAACCTTAACAGAGGAGGAACTGTATGATTTGCGAAACCACTGGGCAACTTGTTTTCTTAACCTTTATAAAGTTTAGGATATATCTGGTAAATTGATAAGATTCCACAACTTTTTTTTCCTCTATTAAGATTCCACAACTCATATTTATGTAAATTTGCACTTTTTATGAATTTTTGAACTTACCTAGTTACTTAATTTAGCTCCAAAACCTTTCTTGTTTATTGATTAAGGTTTATCTTCTAAATTTTCATGTGGGTTTTGTAAAAAAAATTTATTTTTTCTCTCTTTTATGGTGATTATTTTTTTCTTCACTTTTAGATCTGATTAGTTTTTATAAAAATTCTTAATTTGCATACCATATGTTAAAAAATTATGGATTTTTTCCTTGGATTTTGGAAATAAGCTCTTTATTAGATTCCTTAGTTTTTTGGGTAGATGAAATAAGCCGCAGATTTTGCTCAAATGCTGTTTCATAATATGTTTCTTTGGCCATAATTTCAACTTTTGTAGCTTATATCTCTTTGAACTTCTCTTTCATATGAGTTTGTTGGAATCACTATAAAAATTATTGTCTAACCGATGTTTATGTTTCATCAATGGAATGTACATGTAATTGACATTAGTTAATATGTTGCAGGACAAACTTTTGTGAGGTTGCATGTTTTGATTGGACGCTGGCATTGGATTTTAGATTGGTATTATGACGCTGGCATATGGTTTTAGATATTGCTACTTTGGCTATATGCCTCTTTTGAATATTTTAGCTTATTTTGTTGTTGGGTACTTTTTTTTATAACATTGTAACTTTAACTATTTGATATTTTGGCCGATTATGTTGTATGTCCGTACTTATTATGGATAGTATATTGGATTAGTATTATGACAATGATGATTTGTAACTTCATTAATGTTACAATCATAAATAAATATTATGTTGAATTTGGATTTGAAATAGCAGGGAATTAGATATGAAATAGTAGGAATTTGAATATGTAATATCAGGGAAAAAAGGATGAATATTCATAAATAAATAAAAAAGTAAAACATTTCACATCGGTGGATAGTATAACCGATGTGAAAAGTATAGTTTTCACATCGGAGATATAATTGCAATTGATGTGAAAACGCGCGAGTTGTACTTCAAACCGAGCCTTTTCCCTTCGGCCCCTCGTAAACCCCGATGTGATATATGACTTTTCCCATCGGTTGCCTACCCGATGTAAAATGTGCCTGACTTTCCATTATGCCTTTGTTCCCATCAGGTGGCCAACCGATGTAAAATGTCTATTTTACCCGATGTGAAATGTCTTATCTGCACTAGTGGATGATATTTGTCGTTGGACTATTGATTCTTTTGTGGTGGTGTTGTTGTTGTTGTTGTTGTCTATTTTGAGTATTTCATGTGGTGAATAAGTTCATGCATTCATTCATGGTTAGTGCTTATGCACAGTGACGTTGATTTAGTGCTTATGTACAGTGACGGTGATTAGTGCTTATGCACAGCGACGGTGATTAGTGCTTATGCACAGTGACGTTGAGAAGTGTTCAGTAAAATAATTCTGACCTTCGACCTTGGTACCACATGCATATAGAGAGTCTTAGAATCTGGCATATCATTCATAACTGTCTAGAATTTAATTGTCTGTGTTAGTGTCTTGATACCCTTGTTGGTTGGTTTGTTTGAGTATTTTATTATGTATGTTACTACTATTTATTATTGAAATGTTGCTTTTGTTATTACTATTGAGATTAGTATTTTATTAGTATCGTTGTTATTAGTATTGTAATTAGCAAGTATATTAGTAATTTTATCATTCAGCTACCTTATATAAAGATCATTACTAATTCCCTTCTGGTTTGACCCTACGACTTGCAATCGTAGACTTTCAGGAAAAGAAGTAACTTTAGAGTTGGTTCGGTGTTTCGTTTAGCTTATAGTTCTTGCTTCTGGAGCCTCTCTGATACCGTGACATAGGGGGAAATTACTTAGCTTATTATTTTGTTTTAGTATCTTGAATTTATAAACTTATGTTTTAAGGATATTTACTTTATTTAATTTAATGTAGCAAGACTTAATTTCAATTTGTATTATTCAGACACTTTATTTATCAAATCAGTATCATAAAATATTAGTTTTTAATTTTCCGCTGCATAGTTTTGAATCAAAAGAAATAAATGGTGTTGTTGCATTTAAACGTGACATCCTTTTCATAAATAAATATCATTTTATATCAACAAAAATCATTTGAGATTTGAGGGTGTTACATTATCAGATTCCCCCATAATTGAAACTTTGCTTGTCCTTAGACATAAAGAATGGTAACTCTTTTTTTAGCACAAGTTTGAAAGAAGACATGACAACTCTAATCATACGTGGTTGCAGGCTAGGTGTGAAAATCAAGTAATTGACATCAAAACCAAAAGTACTTTAGTAACATAAAACCACACATTGCAGTCAAAGATTCCTATCATTTGAAGAAAAAAACAGAAGTATTTTATTGTGACTCTAACTTTTGTTTAAGTGCAATCACATTAAGCCCATTATCTTGAACACGCTCATGGTAGAAAATCTGTTAGTGATTATGATCATATATTGAGGGGTGCTGATAACAAAAGTTTGGAAAAACCCCTTTTTCTCTTCCAAATGCGGTTGTGGGGGATCAGATCGTAATCCGCCCTACCAAGTTCAAAATCAGGCTCCTCTGAACCAACCACTAATGGGTTCATTTACAGTGGTTTTTCTTTGTATGTTCAACAACTGTTGGATTAAACGACTGAGTGAGGGTCATCTAACTTAATAAGTAAATTCCCATTTTTAAAATCAACCAAAGTATATAAATTTTCATTTCTAGATCATTCACTTATGTTCATCGATTTCCCACTTAGTTTGTGCCCAAGACGGTGCCGACTGCTAAGATAAACTACTAAGGGTTACTTTAAAAATTAAATTCAAGACTTTGTCAAAATTAGTATTCAAATTAATCTTGCATACTTCTGAGAGTCTAAGGTGTTAAAACAGTACCGATTTTATTGAATCATCACTAGACCTTCAAAAATGTAGCCTTAAAGTGCAAAACAACCTATATACTCTTAAAGTGTCATGTCAAGTGTCAAACCAAAATTGTTTGTTTTCTTTTCGCAAAAAGATATATTTCAATAAACTAGGAGAATCAGATAACAGTGAAAACATATGCAAAAGTGGCTCAACTTAGCATGAACTGTTTTTGTTTTGTTTGCTTGTTTATTTTTGTATGAAATTGTGAAAGAGAGTGAACAGTGTCTTACATCATCAACTAGAATTTATACTAGTGAAAGCATATATCAGCAAAAATCAGTTATTTGTTTTCATCATCCTCGCTCCAAGTTTGTAAGTAATAAAACAAAAACAACAAGAAAATGAGTGAATACGAATGAACTAATTCAAAAACATGCATGTTTATTGTATTAAAGGTACTTAACAAAAGACATAATGTTAAAAGCAAACAAATGCTTGACAAAAAAGAAGTAAAAGCCTAGCGATCATAGGGATGAGTTTCTTAATATCACTGAATTCAACTGGATGTAAGAGTAACATTGATAACATCATCGGCAATCCAATTGTATCAAACCATTCCATGTACTGCAAAGCTGGATGAACATTCTTCAAAATCATCCTCGAGCACAACATCAATTTCTGGCAAAGTAGATTGAACAAAATTACCATTGTAGAAGGTATCTCTAACAGACTTGATTACATTTCCTGGCTTAACAACTCTGGCAGATGAAGATGACCCCAAACCTTCTAAACACCTATTTTATGGCAGAGCTACCTCATGCCCCCAACCTGTAGACAACCTATTATGTACCACCTCTTCTGTGTCCTTCAAGAAAGACATAGGTGCCTCCCTCTTTTTGGTGTCCTTGTCATTAGAGGATATCAAAAAAATTTGTATGTTGGTATTCAGATCCTTGAAAGAAAATTTGTTGGTCTCAATCAACCTTTGGACTTCACTTTTTAAAGTCAAAGAATATTCAATATTGTGGCCAGGTGCCCCTTGATGGAAAGCACAAGAAAACTCAGGCTTATACCACCATGGTAATTTTGCAGGTATCTTAGGCGGTGTTCTAGTCTGAATCAAATTCCTCTCAAGCAAAATAGGAAGCAGATCTGCATACAATAGAGGGATTGGTTCAAACTTGGGTTCCTTTCTTGCAGTAGTATTCTGCTTGTTGGGCTGTTGCATAGTATGTTGTGGCACATAATGTGGAGTTTGTTGGGGATGTTGGTGTTGATACTGTTATGGAGGCTGTGATTGAGATTGTTGTTGAATCTGATGCCTTTGTTGAGACTGGAAAGGCAAAAACAGTTGCTCGAGAAGAAGCTGATGGTTATTTTGTGCCATCATCAATGAAGCAATCAGGGCATCTCTCTCTTCCAATTTTTCCCGAAGTTTGATGACTTCTTCACGAAGCTGAATGTTCTCTTGTATAACTACTTCCATTCTTTTCCTTGATTAACACTACTTGCGAGTTGACTTTGGACAAGAGCGTCAGACCACTTGACTTCTGACAAAACACGATGTGAGACTCAAACCTTTGGAAATAGGACCATGGATGTAGAATGATGCATGTGAAGAAAATTTTGTTTTAATTTTAGTTTTCAAAGGGCTTTAGGATACCAATCATAGAGGACCTTATTTTTGTTTGTTAATGATCAAAAGAATTTTTTCTTTTCAAAATAACCTTCTCTTCTATTTTCAAGGTCCATATGATTGTAAAGCTGATAAAGAGATTCCTCTAAGTCCTTTGAAAAAAGATTTTATTTTTTGATTTTCAAATGACTCTAGGAAATCAACCATAGTAGACCTCGTTTCTCTTTTTTTTTTGTTTGATAATAAAAGGGAATTTTTCAAAAGAATCTTTCTCTTACTCTTCAAGGTCCATAATGATTGTAATATTCTATAAAGAAATTCCTCTAAGTCATTTGAAAACCAATGGAAAGAGATCTTCATGTATGAATGGATGATATGAACATGCAACAACCACAAACGTAAGCAAACATGGTTGGTTTAAGGTAGCACTTGATTGGAGTCAAAGGTGAACCACCCATAATGTGTGAACTATTGTTTTTTCTCCTTTTTGTAACACGGGTTCTAAGAAATTCCCAAGGTCATCAACTTTTCTTTTGAATACCATGTGCTCATAACTACTCATGGCCCAATGAAATATCCAAAGAAAAAGCCTCGTTTGGGCGTAGCATCGCGGAACAACCAAAGCCAAAACTACTCGTGACTTTAGCCATCGCGCTACATCCTAAAAAGCCAAGATGAGTTAAATGTATCTAAAAGCCAAGATGAGTTAAATGTATCTAAAAGGTCCTTTAGCCATCGCGCTACATCCTAAAAAGCCAAAACTACTCGTGACTTTAGCCATCGCGCTACATCCACAAAAGATGGCGTCGCCAACACAACTACTCGTGTTAAATATTCCACCTCTCATAAACCCTCCACCCAAGCGTAGCCGTATCACTTGCGTTTATGCACAAACTACTCTATATATAACCGCTATGATTTCACCACAGTTCCTATCCTATTTTGTTCTCTCAAGCAGGGGTATTGTGCTTGTCTCACCACTCAAGAACCCCACAAGATATATATATATATATATATATATAAATCATATAAACAAGTAAAGCACAAAGAAGCATACAAGTTAGGGTCAACCCTCTTGAGGAGAGTATCCCCAGTGAAGTCGCCATTTTTCTGTTGCGGGTTTTTGAGACAATACCCCACTACAGTTGATTCTTTCATTTCCAAGGGAGGGGAAAGTATCGAAAACCTTTTGTGGGAAATTCTAGGTACGGGGGTTAATTGCGCAAAAGGAAGGTGTGTGCACCTTAAGCGCCCATGGTATCCCATGGTACCCTCTTATAAACTTCTAGTGCTTATCTAAACATGCCTTAAGAATGGAGGGAGAAGTTGTATAGAAGAAAGAAAAAAAAAGACTAATGTCATTTTAAATTTCATTCTTTAAAGATGCAATATAAACACACTAAACCGTTCCCTTTTGTAAAGAGAACGATTGAATTCTTGCAATGTTTATATGAATATTTAAAACTTGAAATTAAGAATGATAAAAGTCTAATGATTTTATTTAAAAGAGTAAAGATAGAAAAAATTTCAATTTTTGTTAGAAAAGAAAAGAGTAGTGTAAATGTTGTGTTTGTAAAATGTTGTTGTTGAGTAAAGAAGTTGTGAAAGAAATTGTAGTAGAAAACGTGATTGTTGTTGTGTAAGAAAAAGATTAAGCATTGTAAGATAAAATGGCGTTGCGACTAAATGGACCTACGCTCTCTTTTTTTCAACACCTTTTTAAATATCGCGTTTTGGGTAGGAAAGAGGTTGTCGCGAGAGATCTCATAATCAATTGAAATATGATTACAAGTTCTCTCGCTTGGAAATGATGTTTATGGCTTTGTGTGTGTGTAGTGTAAACTAAGAAAGCAATAAAGCAATAAATAAAGTCCTACGCTATTACAACCCAATTGAATAATTAATATTTACAACCATATTGAATTTGAGCGAATAAATAATAAACGATATAAATAAATAAATGCGATGCATAAAAGCTATAAAATAAAAAGCAAGTGCAATAATAAATATGAGAATGAAATGCTCCTAAAAAAAACATAGTAAAGAGGAGTAATATTTTAAGTAAAAGTGATATGTGTGTGAAAAACATACACATCTAACAAAAAGTAAAAAAAAAAAAAACATTCAAAGCATTTAGAATCATATCAAACCATATCATAATCAAGTAACAACACACTTAAAAAACAAATATTAAACATAAAAGAATTTAGGCCGAAGATGGCCCTTAAATATTAATGCCAACGTTAGCGGTAATTTTATTACCTAAAATGTCGCTCCTAAACGGGCATTTATGACGGCTAAAAGTCCTAACATAAATGCATGTAAGCATGTATGCATGTGGAATAAAATATGTTATGTGAATTTGTAATGTGATTAAAAAAGGTAATGTCAAATGTGATGTAATCGTGTAAAAATGTAAAAATGTGACGTAGTGTAATGAGAAGGAGTAGTAAAAATGTAATGTGAAAAAGATGATGTAAAAAAAATGTGTCTAGCCTTAAATTGCATGACCATACATAATGCAAGTGATTATATATCTAAAAATGCAAAAAAAACATAAAGACAATGTCATATATGAGTATAAAATAAAGAAAGAGAAAGCATATTGAAATCAAAACTTCATTTAATCATTTTTCATGGCATATTAAAAAGTTAACAAAATTACCTATATGATCAAACTAAAAAAACCAAAATAGGAAAAACAAACATATCACATATTCATAAAAATAGCGTAAAAGCAAATATAAGGAAAGCATATGAGCAAACACACTAACTTGGCATTTTCCATTCATGGCATATTGAAAGAACAAATAATCAAGTCACATGTCACACCAAATATCATACTAAGTCCAAACATATAATCAAAAGAGCTAGACACATAATCAAGAACAAATATCATGGCATATTGAAAGAACAAATAATCAAAAGAGCTACACACATAATCAAGAACAAACAAGCAAAGTCAAAAATAAAAAGAACATGTCACACCAAATATCATACTAAGTCCAAACATATATTTTTTATATTTTTTTCTATTCTAAACAAACTTAAAAAAAGGTTAAAGGGGAAAGACTAACACTTAAGAGAAGTTAAAAGTTTCAAGTCACATGTTTTTTTTTTTATATATATATTTAAAAAAACATAAAAAAAAGTTGTGAAATTTCAAAGATCATTTTTATAACATGTTGAGAGAAAATTTTCTAGCATTTTTCTAACATAACATAAAAAACAAAATAAATAAAAAAGGAATAAATTCAACAAAAAAAACTATAAAGTACTAACATTTGTCATTTATTGCTCAAAATTTCAAGATAGATGGTAACATCACTTCAATACTACCTTCACATAAATAAATAAAAAAACAACACAGAAGTAAAAAAAAACAAATGAAGCAAGCAAAAGGCCAAAAAAAACGAAAATGGGTCACACAGAAAAAAACAGATTTGAAGCAAGGAGGCCCATGGGGGGCGCGATGAGAAACCAGGAGGGGGGGCGGTGAGAAAAGGAAATGGTTGAATAAATAAAACATAAAAAAGTGGTACTACGTTTCTCCATTTTTCTGGAAAAGAAAAAAAACTCAACCAAGAACAAAATCTTCAAAACCACAAAACACAAAACTACAAACACAAACCCTACACTAATTCATCTCTTAATCACGAATCCAAAATCAAAAACAACAACAAACATATAAAACGTTTGGATCGGAACCCAAAATGAAACAAGTTTTGAAACCCTAGATCCGAAAATTTGAAACCCTAAGTCCCAAATCAGTCTCAAACATGCAATTCGTGTTCAAATCGAAAAGAAACGGCAATAATCAAACAAACAATCATAATGAAAAAAAGTAGATCTAAACCCTAGATCTATGGATTTATGTGAATCCGTGAATGATGGCATGCAAGAGAGAAAGAAAAGGATTGTGGCTAACCTTTCCGGCCGTGAATCTTCAAGGTATTTTCGTTCCTTCTTCTCCTTCTTTGCTCGCTTCTCTTTTCTTCTCGGTTTCGGTTTGGTTTCTAACCCTTTGTTCTCTGTTCGTTCTCCATTCTTTCCCTTCGGCTTTGACTTGTGATTTTCTATTTTTACTTGCGAGGTTGGCGAATGAACAGTGACAGAAGTGACTATGTGACTTTGATTCCTCACAATTTGTGAAGAAATCAAATTAGGGTTAGGATTTGTTTCGGTTTTGATTTTGTTTTGTGGATGAAAATTGTGTATTAGTGTTTCTCTCGTTTTGAAATGAACAAGATTTTTCTGGGTTTCTTCTCTATCTCAGCCGTTTCAGCCTCTATCAAAACCCTAGCTCTCAAAAGCACTGTTTATGGTTTATATAGAAAGTGAGGGAGAAGGTGAGATTGAGGGTGAAAATTGTAATTTTCTTGTCACTGATGGTTGTGATTTTGTGTGATGCTGCCATCTGTATATTCGTACTGTGATGCTGTTGGTATTGAGGCTGTGAATTGTTTTTTCTT
The DNA here is from genome assembly GCA_951804385.1 of Trifolium dubium. Lineage (NCBI taxonomy): Eukaryota > Viridiplantae > Streptophyta > Magnoliopsida > Fabales > Fabaceae > Trifolium > Trifolium dubium. Next base: position 19,446,923 of record OX638066.1, read on the forward strand.
TGTTGTTGTAAATTCTGCAGTAACAAAAAAAATGTGACTTTGTTGTTTTGTTTTTACTGTAAAAATTGTGAGTGTAAATGTTGTGAAAAGGAAACTGGTATTGAGCTGTAAAAATGAAAGGATAAAACTGTGTACTGATGTAGGAATTTTCGGTACTGGTTTTGTGTTAATGTTTTTTTTTTTCTGCGAAAAAAGAGAAACATAAAAGGAAGAAAAGAAAAAACTAGTGATAAAAGAGTTAGGGATAATTTAGAAAAATTTTAGCTAAAAAAGAATTTTTTCAGAAAAAGAATGTAATTTTAGTAAAATAAAAGAAAGAGTAAAATAAAAGAAAGAGTTAAGTTACTTTTTTTGTAATTTTGTTTTCTTAGTGAATGTGAAATTCTGGAAACCAGACAGACAAATGATGTGCACAATGTTAGAGCACTTGTCCGAGCACGTGTCACACAATAAAAATAAAACGTATCGTGGCAAAGTAAAATAAGTGTGACAGAATAATAAAGAACACAGTGAGTTTGTTAACCCAGTTCAGCGCAACTTGCCCTAGTCTGGGGGATACCAATCCAGGAATGAACTCCACTATTATAGTTCTAGTGAAAAGCACAACGTAGCCTCACTACTTGTCTTTGCACCACGACCCTACCAATGGCTGCTCTACCTAGGAACTCCTAGGTATGAGACCCAGTCTCAATTCCCACTAACAGTACAGACAACACTGTTAAACACACACTTGTTTGTTTGTTTGGATGAGAGAGTCCCACTCTAAAGACACAAATAAACTCCGTACTTAAAAGCTTAGGAGCAGTACACCATTACAACTCAAACACAGAGTACTTGACTTGAATCAGGATGATACAACCAAGACTCACAACTAACCAGAAAACCTAAAACCTTGAAACACACGCTTTAGTACACACACACGGTTTTCCACACCCAAAACTAGGGTTTGTCTTCACATATATATAATACTGAGATAGCAGGGGTTTGGGCTTCAAAACAGAGCTTGGACGTTGTCAGGTCCAACTGTTAAATCTTGCAAATATATTTTAGAAACATATAATATGTTTCCATAAATGGAAAAACATATTTTATGAAGCTATCAGGGCAAAACGCCACCTCCTGAAGGTTCTACACAAAAAGGCGAGACTTAGTGCACAAGTAATTGAGATAAAACTGAAGCAAATCTTTAAAAAGATCTCGCACAAAAATACGCGTACGTCCTGATGTTGTACGCACACGCTGGAGCATCTGGTCCAGCATCTGTCCAGTTAGCATCTGGTCCAGCATCTAGCTAGTTAGTATTTTAGCAAAAATGAGGCCAATACACAAAAACCCAACAATCTCCCCCTTTGGCAAATTTTTGGCTAAAACAATCTTAGGCCATATATGAAAGCCAGAGAGATATACATATGACACTCCTTCTAACCAATAAAAAACATAACAACTTTGAAGGTGAACAAGAACCATCTTCTCATAGTAGATTTCCATTAAAGGTGCTTACAAATAAGCTTCAACATACAAACATTAAAGGCATACAACAGCAGATGACAGAAAATAGCCTCACACATAAAACCATCAGAGAAAATATGCTTCATCACAAACAGTGCTTCACACAAAACCGAATGCTTCAACATCTGATATAGCATTCTCATGCAAGCATAAGCATAACATTCTCCTTCAACATCAGCAAACATCAGTACTCCCCCTGAGAACAATATCTCATGTATACCATAAAGAATAAAGAAACAACTCATGCATATTTGCCATGGCAAAGCAACAAAAACTACTCCATATCACCATATAGATAGATGATAGACAGATGTATCAACATCTAGTAGAGCATCATGCATATCAGCCAATATCAGCTAACTTCTCCCCCTTTTTAGACATAAATATTGCCAAACATTATATGAGGATTTGAAATAGGCATATACTAGAGTAGCATAAACATCCAAAGAACACAAGAAGAGAAAACATAAAGAAATCATGCTCATAAACCTGCTTTGCAATTTCACATTGCACCATAGAACACTTGCGACAATATCATAGTAACTCCATTGATCAACATACTCAGATAACCACAACTGCACAATCCAACACAATACATTCGTACTCCATGTAACATGCTGCAGCATCAGCAAGCACATCATACAACTAGCATCATAACAAGTAAAAACTAACAAGATCATGAAGTAATCTTGCCAAACATAGCATGTCATAGAAGAACATCTCAGAAGTAGAATGCTAGTAAATTCGCATAGCTAAGAACCAGAAGATATCATACCATTGAGAAGAGGATGGATAATGCATAAAGTGCAGAGTTATGATCTACATATATAAGTGATAGGCACCCCTACCATAAAGTGTGAACCTCCATTCCTTCTCAGACCCTTCATTTTCAACTAATCTTCTCATGTAGCAACAACATACAACGGGTAGATGAAATACCTTACAAAGAACACCATGTCATTTTAGATACTCCATAGTGTAACTGTCTCATGATTAGCCACAACATAAGCTTCTTCAAGTTCCAATGCTTTGCAGGTTTCTTTCAACCCAACTATTATATCCTTTCTTGACATAGGTCCAACTGCAACTTTCTTAGATGTTCCAACAATGTTACTTCTCATGTATACTTGCACTTCATAGACCAAAACTTAAGGAAAAACATTATCAGGAGTAGTATCTTGAACTTCATTTAAATACAGGTGCCTTGATCAGTAAGCTAGATAAAAATACAAAGGAATCTGTAGAAGATTGCATACAGAAATATAGCGCTAGCTGACACGAAATCACTGATCACGTAATGTTGTTCCATATGACACAACATTTGGTCAAGCATCTTTCATATACTATTGTAGAGTTAACAACAGTTTAAATGACAAGACTAATGAGGATTCTGGAAGGATCACACATATCTATATTATTCAGAAGGAGTTTCAACACCAGAATCTTTGACAAAAATCAATTTTGACCAATATGCATAATAAAATAATCTTCAAATCAACATCAATACACAGCTAAGAAGATAGGACATTACTTGTAGGACATTACTTGAATGCTTTGGCCAACAATATATCAGAGGCATGCATAGCGGATATAAGAACAACTAGCCTCATAGAGTATGAACAGAGAGAATTAACCTCTCACAGTGGATTCCCAGATGCAAATAGAAGCTTCAAGACAAATCAAGCTTAAGGAGTAGGAAAAATAAATTCCTCCCCAAAATATCGTAGAAAGTAATTCTAGTTTGTCATCATCACACAAGATGCATATACTCCACCTTAAAAACAAGCACAAGCACTCCACTCATAGATAGATAGGCAGGAGACACATACTACTCTCCCTCAGTTAATCATAACTGGTAGATAATAGGAGATAATCAAATATAATTTCTCCCCCTCAAAACATGCATGCGTATTTCATAAACTCACCTACTACAATAGGTCAGATGTCACTGTCACTGCTTCATGCATCATACTCACCTACACACAATATTAAGCTACTAGTACAAGACATATGTTAGAGCATCTGTCAGAGTTTTATGCATCATACGCATATAAAATAACACAGCAACTTCTACTCTCCCAATTTAGCCACAAATTCTGACAAACAACATTCATGCATAAAAGAAGGTCACAGAGAAGCCACACATAGAGTACTTATTACAAGCCATAAGCCACACACAAGTGCATAAGAAATAGGGAAACATCAAGATCAGAAAGAGGCAGTCTCATCAGATTCAATTGACAATTCCTCAGTATCACCAGCAGCACAAGCATTTATTTCCTCCTTCTTCTTCTTCCTGCGCTCCCTCAATATCTTCAACCTTAACTTCACCTTCAACCTTCAAGGCTACAATAATCCTGTCAATTTTCATTTTTCTAACACCAAGAGCCATACTAGTCTCAGTAAGATCAACTTTCATTTGTTTTCTACTGAGAGCACATGTTGGCTGGACAGAAGTGCCAGCTAAGTAAACAACATGTGAATCACAACGCGACCTGTAATCTAAGGACAGAGGACTAGGCCTCTTACAGGACTCGTCGAAATATCTGGATGTTGCTGAAGAGTAATACCACACAAAAGAGTGGGAAAGGCAATAGGGAACTTACAGCAGGTGTACTTTTCATGGATTTGATCCTTGTCCTACGAGCAACACCTGTCACAGGAGTTTCCTCCACAAACATATCTTCTGGTCCATCATCTTCTACCAGAACCACATTATTTTGTAACACATTATCAGGACTCACAGCTTGCTGAGTCTCAAATTCTTCAGACTGAGGCTTAGGGGAACCTTCTTCATGAACACTTTCAGCAGCAGGAGTTTCTGGGACCACAATGGTCTCAACATTGGCTTGTGCCAAAGATGCGTGAGCATCTGACATAGCATCTATCTGCTTATAAGTAAAATCAGCTGATTTCTCAGCAACACTAACATCTTGTTCAGCAACAAAACCACCAATTTTCTCATGATCAACAAATTTTTCAACAGAGGAATTTGACTTAATATCCTCTACACAGTCATCTACCTTAGGATTATTAGTACCTAGGGTTTCAGTAGTATCAACAATAACATTACCCTCACCAGGGGTATCCTCAGATTTACTGACAGACGTGTCAGCACTTGGTTCCACAACAGTCGAAACAAACGGATTCTCTTTACAGTAGAGATCGTGCATGCTTAATCCTACACGCTTAGCATGGGAGGGTTTTGATTTCTTACCTTTAGATTTAGAACCCTTAGAGGACAGAGAGACCTTTCTTGAACTCTTCTTCCTTGATACTAGCACCTTAGAGTGCCGTGTGGTTACTCCGGTACCTGAAACAGTGGCAAGCGGTTGAGCATCAGTAATAACCGTCGCTGGATTCACTTGTTGAGTGATAGGATCGGAAACAGAATCGGACGGAGGAGTGGATGATTGATCTTGCATTGTGGATTTGTCATTCTTTTGCTTCCACTCTTTCTTGATGTTCTTCATAATAGGCTCAGTTTTTGATGAATGAGTTTTGTCAGGATACCCATACAATTTGAAGCAGTTAGGTCTAATGTGTCCCTTTCTTCCATAGTGGTAACATACCCAACCAGAATATCTTTTCTTTGATTTGGTATTGTTTCTGGTTGTCTGTTGTCTCACCGGATGTTGGGCCATCTGTCTTGGCATAGTTGGATCATAAGTACTACCAGAAGGAACAAAATTCTTTACAGGCACAAATTTCTGATGATATAGTGAACTGTAGTTGAACCCAATACCTTTAGTATCATTAGGATTCTGTCCTAACTCTAGGATTTCTTCTAGCTTATCAATTCCTGTATTCAGCATCCTCAATTGCTTGTTCATGTTGTCAATCTTGGATTTATATAGAGTAAAATCACCATCTAGTCTTGAATATTCTTCCAGAAGTTTGTTTTTCTCAGCTTGCAATATAGCAATGGTCTTCTTTTGCCTTATCACTGTGTTACCAACTTCTACGCTTTTAAGCCATAATCCCTTATAACAATCAACTAATTCATCATAAGTCATTTCACCATCGTGTGATTCAACATCAGATGTACATACTCCAGTTAAACAAATCACATGATTAGCAGTTTCGGAATCTTCTTCTGATTCATCTTCATCAGTCTGCGGTTTCCTTTGATTGTTGGCATTCCTATTGATGATGCGACTGTTGTCAGGGCGTCTGTCCATCAATTTCAAGACTTTATTAAATTGTTTTCTCAACAACGCAATAGCTTCAGAGATGCTTTCATCAGTCTCCATATCACTCTGTCGATCAGTCTGCTCGGCATTAGAGACAAAAGCAATGTTTTTCGTCTTCTTTTCAGATCCTCCATTTGCTGACATCTCAAAAGTTTGTAGAGAACCAACTAATTCATCCATTTTCAATTCCGAAATGTCCTTGGCTTCCTCTATTGCAGTGACCTTCATGTCAAACTTCTTAGGCAAGGACCTAAGCATTTTTCTTACTAGAGTTTCTTCAAATATCTTCTCACCCAAGGCATCAAATTGATTGTCATAATCAAGAATTGTCGTGTGAAACTCTTGAATGCTTTCATAATCCTTCATTCTCAATTTCTCAAACTTACTAGTCAAGAGTTGCAGCCTTAAGCTTTTCACCTTTGAGGTACCCTCATGAACCGTCTGGAGTATCTTCCATGCATCCTTTGCAATAGTACATTTTTTTCACTACAAGAAAAACTGGCTATACTCACGGCCATTTTTCCCATTACCCACGACCTTACTATGAGTAATTGAAAATTACCCACGGATTACCCACGGCTCTGGTCAGTGACTAAAACGCTCGTTGGTAATTTATTACCCATACAAAAGCCGTGGGTAACGTTACTCACGCACTACCCACAACTTTTCTGTAACTAATTACCCACGGCATGGGGCATTAGGGTTTGCACCATTCAATCTTTAGTATAATATAGAGATATGCTTTAAAGAGAAATGGGGGAGAAGATGTAAGAAGTGAGAGAGAAGATGTGTGAAGAGAAAGTTGTAAAGAGTGTTATGTGAAAGTAATAGATTGATGTCATTGTAAGTCTCACTTTTTAAATGTCAATATAAATACGCTAGATCATACTTTATCACGGTTGAGAGATGTACGACCCAAAATCAACTTTGGGGACACCCTTCCCCAACAACAACAAGTATGACCTAAGTCTTGCTAATATTTATAGGGACATTCAAAATTTGGGACAAATAATGATAAAGATCTATTTCAATAGTTCAAAATAGTATAAAAAATTGAGAGCAAAAGGAATAAGTAATGTGACTTGTTATGTTTGTAAAATAGTTTGTTGTTTGAGAAAAAAAATGTTATAAGTAAAAGGTTTGTGGAATAAAAAATGTAGTTGTTGTGTATTAGAGGAAAATTAAAAGTTATAATGTGAATGACATAACATATAAGGCGTTACGACTAAATGGACCTACGCTTGTTTTTTTCTATTTTTGTAATAAAATGGCGTTTTCGGGTTATGGAGGAAACTTTGTCACGAGAGATCTCATAATCAATTGAAATATGATTACAAGTTCTCTCGCTTGGAAATGATTTTTTATGGCTTGGTGTGTGTAGTGTAAACTAGGAAAGCAATAAAGCAATAAATAAAGTCCTACGCTATTACAACCCAATTGAATAATTAATATTTACAACCATATCGAATTGAGCAAATAAATAAATAACGATATAAATAAATAAATGCAATGCATAAAGCTATAAATAAAATAAAATGCAAGTGCAAAAATAAATATGATAATGAAATGCACCTAAAAGACATAGTAAAGAGAAAAAGTATTTTAAACTAAAATGTGAGATGTGTGTGAAAATGAGACGGAGGTAGAAAAAGAGTTTTTTATACTTAGTCACAACAAAGAAAATGGAGACACAAATATATAGAACACTCATGAGACCCAACAACATAATTATCAAAGAAACAAAACAAAGAAAAATAATCATATTGGCATGTAAAGAAAACATTCAAGAAGCATTTATGATTCATACTAATTATATTATATCGCGAAGCAACACAAATTTAATCAAGAAGAAACAAGCAAAAGAAAAGAAACAAAATCAAAGTATGAATGAATGAATTTAGGCCAAAAATGGTCCTTAACTATTAATGTCAACGTTAGCGGTAATTTTATTACATAAAATATATCGCTCCTAAACGGGCATTTACGACGGCTAAAAAGTTCTAACCTAAATGCATGTATGCATGTGAAATAAGATATGTTATGTGAATTTGTAATGTGATTTTTTTTTGGAAGAAAGTAATGTCATATGTCATGTAATCACGCCAAAAATGTAAAAATGTGATGTAGTATAATGAGAATGAGTAGAAAAATGTAATGTAAAAAATGTGATGTAAAAAAATGTATCTAGTCTTAGAATGCATGATCATGCATAATGCAAATGGTTCTATCTCTAAAATGCAAAAACATAAAGACAATGTCATACATGAATATAAAATAAAGAAAGAGAAAGCATGTTGAAATCAAAGCTTCATTTAATCATTTTTCATGGCATATTAAAAAACTTAACAAAATCACCTATATGATCAAAGTAACAAAACTAAAGTAAGAAAACAAACATGTGACATGTTCATGAAATTAGCATAAAGCGAATATAAGGAAAGCATATGAGAGTCACATGTTCATGAAATTAGCATAAAGCGAATATAAGGAAAGCATATGAGCCTGCACATTAACTTGGCATTTTTTTATTCATGACATCTTAAAAGAAAAAAAACTAACACTTTGTAAAAGAACAAAGCATGAACTCAATAACTAACAAACAAAGTAAAAAATAAAATAAAAAGAACATGTCATACCAAATATCATACTAAGTCCAAACATATATTTTTTTGATTTTTTTATATTCTAAACATAGTAAAATAAACTAAAATTCAAAGAAAGATGCAACCTAACACTTAAAGAAAGTTATAATTTTTTATAAAAAATAAAAAAAAGTTTATGGCATAAACTAACAATTATTTCACAAATAAATAAATAAAATAGATAAAACAACACAAACAAAAAAAACCAGGAAAAAGAGTGGGACGGATTGGGCTTATGGCAAAGCCCAATTCAGTATTGAGGCAACCCGGTGGGGGGCGCGCGAAGAAAGGCCGGGGGGGGGGGGGGGGGCGCTAGGTAAATTTGGAGGTAATATATAATATTTTTTCTGATTTCTTCTTTCATTTTTTCGTTTTTTCTTCTCTCTTCCTTCACACTCTTTCAATTCTCTCTCAAATCTCTCTAAAATCTGAAAAAAAAAACAGAAGAACAGCTCAAGAACACATGAGCTTTCCGGTTGAAGCTTAACCGGAACCAGGATGAATTCCAGATTCCGGCGCGGCGGTCGGCCAACAAGGTGGCGCCGCCGCCGCCGGAAACGGCTCAAAACCAAAAAACCTTTACACTAACCCCCCCTTAAATCTTCTCCTAACCACGATTCCGGGGTCAAAACAACAAAAAAACCAACCACCTGGCCGGATCGGGGGTCACCGAAACGAAACCCTAACCCCAAAAACTTCAAAACACTAACCCCAAATTCGTTCAAATCGTTCAGATAATCATGAAATTAACCATATAAACCAGCAATAAACAGATCTAAAACCATCATTCAACATGGAAAAAAAAAGTAAATCTAAAAAAACCTAGATCTGAGTTCGAGTTCGGCCATGATGATGTGAATGAAAGATAAACGAAGTGTTTGGTACCTTTTCCGGTCGTGATTCTTCGTGTAAGTTCTGTTCCCTCTCCTTTTGTTTCTGTTTATGTTTCTCTTCTCTGGTTCTCCTTCTTTCTCGGTTTCCTCTTCTTTCTTTCTTCTAACCCTTTCTCTTTTCTTCTTTGGTGCGAGGTTGGTGTCGAAAACGGACAGAAAGAGTATCAAGAACCTCTTCACAGTGTGTGAAGAAATTTTTGATTTGATTTTTTTTGTTCTGTGTTGTTTTTTGTTTTGTTTTTTTTGTCTGGTCCGAAAATGAAAAGAAAGAATGAAAAGAACAGAAAATAAAGTTGTAATTTTGTTGTTGTCTTTTTTTTTGTTATGTTTGTATTTCGGTTCTTGCTCTATCTAGCTTGTTTATGGTGATTGGGTGATTTGATGATTGAGAAATGAAAGAGATTTAGGGTTTATGTGTTTTTTTTCTTTCCGCCGTTCTCCCCCCCCCCTTCCTCAGTGATACTGTTCAATCTTATATAGGGTGTGATTTAGGGTTGAAGTGGTTAGGTAAGAGTGAGGACAATTTTGTAAGAAAAATTTGTGATTGAATGAGAGTTTGCCATCTGTGTGTTTGTACTGTGATGTTGGACTGTAAATCTGTTTGTTTGTAAAATTTTATTACTATGATGAGCTGTAAAAATGAGAGATCTGTGTTATAGTCTTGAAGGTGGTTTTGTGGTATTGGTTTCTGTTTTTGGTAAAAATGAAAGAGAGAATTGTGATATTGTTTGTTTTTTTGTGATGTACTGTTTTTTGGTTAAAAAACCAAAAGAGAAGTGATTTTTTTCTTTGCACATAACTCTCTCCCTTTCTTTTGATTTCATGTTTTCCATCTTTTTTTCTGGAAAAGGAAACATAAAAGAAAAGAAAAACTAGTGGCAATAAAATATAATTAGCTAGAGATAAATAAATAAATAAAACAAAAAAAAGTGAGTTTTTAAAAGGAAGAAAGTAATTTTAGTGGGATAAAAAAACAGTACTGTTTTTTTTCTTTTATTTTTAGTGAAAGAAAATAATAATAAAATGAAATGGAAGATAAATAGAGAACAAAGTGATAGTAGAGAACAAAGTAAATGAAAAGCAATGACAAACAATGAAATGTAATAGGTAAAGAGTAATGAAAAAAATAATAATAATAAAAGTATATAATATTAAGTAATATCTTCAAAAATGACAAGAAAGTGAATGACTACACGTGCTCGAATATTTTTATCTCGATCAGTACATAATGTCATAAACTGCTGAAAAAGAAACACGAGAGCGTTAGTCTCATTAGTAACAATGAAATTAGAATAAGCAAACTATGATAGTGATATTGTAAATGAAATAAATAAATAAATAAATAAAAGCAGAGCAAAAAAAGAGAAATGCGTGCTTTAATTAAAATATGAAAATACCTATGGATTTAAGGTCCAAAATTGGGGTACCACAGCTGCCCCTATTTAAGTTTCTTCACCCGGGAAGATAAAGATTACATCTTTGTCTGAACGGGATTGAAGAGACTTAAATATAAGATATGCACCATTTTTGGACCTAAAATCCTCTAATGATGCTTATGATGCAAATGTGTATGCAAAATGCTGACTATTTTTTTTAGTTTTTTTTGTAAGAAATGCTATTGCAAGAAGACAAACAAAGAAAAATGAATGAAACTCCACAGGGGAAGAACAGACACGGCCCGACTGGAAAAGAAGAATATGTGTATCTCAAATCTATTTAGGAGAACAAACTCCACTGGGGAACAACGTAAAACATTGGGGAAGAAATTATCTACCGTCGTATGTCCCGACGGCAATGTATGGATTGGTAGTATCTCAAGCATGAATGTATGTTGCCTATTGTCGGTTGTTCGACAACGATGTGTAGATTGGCAACATAAATGACACAGGTGTATATTGCCTACTGACGGTTGTTCGACAGCAATGTGTAGATCGGCAATATACTTAAAGTAGCTAGAGCGTTATCCACCGCCTTTCAAGAACACAGATCGATAACGTCTGCATGTTACCCACTGTCGGTTGTTCGACAGCAATGTGTAGGTGGGGTAACATGGCTTCAAGGAAAGAAGAGAATTGTCTATCGTCTTAGAAAGAGACTGATCGTAGAAGAACGACAACGTTTACATATTACCGACTGTCGGTTGTTCAACAGCGATGTGTAGATGGTAATATGAATTCCTTAACAAAAGGTAACTCTACTGAATACTTCAAAAGTAACATCACCAGGTTAAGTTGTAATAGTGTATGTATCTGTAGTGTAAAAGACTTGTATGATCCTATCTTGATAGGATTCATTGGGGTGAAACCATCTAAGAGACTATGAATGTATCTGGCAAAAGATCAACTTCTTGTTTGGCAAACTTGTCATTTGTAGCTCTGAATTGATGCTCAATCCGGAAAGAAACCGAAGGGAAACAATGAAATAAGACTTTGTGTTCAGTTAATGAATGAATTCAACTGAAAATTTTCCTTTTTATTGTAGGAAAAACTAGAACAACCATCTTCCACAAGAGAAGAGTCTAGTGGGGAATTTTGAAACAAGAGATGTACACTTATCTTCCTAAACTGACACTCTAATTGGAGAGAGTGATACGCCCATCCCGACTATTTTGTAGACACGGACAAGACAAATGAAACAGTAGTTTGTAAATGATGTAATAATGTATGAATGATGTAAATATGTATGGCACATGTAAATGTTTTGTTTTAATGTATGTATGTATGTATGTACGTATGTATGTATGTATGTATGTATGTATGTATGTATGTATGTATGTATGTATAAATGTATGTATGTATGTATGTATGTACGTATGTATATTGTGAATATTTACTGACAAAACAGACAAAACGACTAAGACTAGAGACAAGCCAACGTCGCATTGTAACTCAAAGTGTTTCAACAAGGTGTATATGTTGTTGTAGATGAAGCAAGAGAACTCCTTGGGGAAGGAACAACTTCTCTAGGAAAATGACCGCTCTAACCAAAGCGATCTATATTCAACTTGATCGTACTCAAAACAACATTGTCAAACCTTATTGTGGATGTAGCTTTTTCTTGGTTAAAAACCATGTATCAGTCAATATTATGAATCAAAACTCTTTTGAAAGTAGAATAACTGTATGGACCTCGCTGTGATGTGTCCATTTATGAGGGAAAACCCATATCAATCAATAAACTAAATTAGAACTTTGTTCAAGATACCAGACCTACGATTCCACTGGTGTATAAGAGACCGCCTTGAGACAACTGTCGACACACTGTTGTAGAAGATATGCTTATTGTTCATGAATAAATTGTGAAAACAAAGACGTCTTGCCCCTTACTTTGGATTCTTTGCTTCATCCTAACAACCTTTGAGGAAATCGCTCGAAGAGCGTAACTGGTTCACCTTTTACATTTAACGCTCGAAGAGCGTAACTTGTCGACCTCTTATATTTAACGCTCGAAGAGCGTAACTTGTTGACCTTTTATATTTAGCATACTGCAGTCATCATGCCTTTTTGTATAGTTTTTTTTTATCCCTAAATTTTGCCTGGATCGCCTTTTCAGGTTTTCAATCCACTGGGATGCTCATTTTTGCCTAAGCCGCCCTTTCAGGTTTTCGACTTAGCGAGCTCTTCTATTTTTTTTGTATATATATATATATATTTTTGAAGGCATTGTATCTGGTGACCACAACAGCGTGCACTGAGAGTAGAAACTTTTCTCTGTTCATGATAATAACGACCATGATCTTGTCATTATTTCACAATATGTGACCTTTCGAGGAGATATGATCTTGACATTGTATGCCCCAAGTGTTTGACACATTAAAGGGTATGCCCTTGACCAACTGATGTTTGTAGTATAACCAAACCTTGAACCATTTTCAACCTTAATAAGTAGGATATTCAACTTGTTTTCCCCTGATTGGTAGAATCCATATGTAACTTGCCCCTTGCTAGGAGCGTCTCAAATCAACTTTACCCAAGATCAGACCATTGTTTAAATTTCTTTGATGTCAAGTATTAATTTGCAAGTAAAATAATTTCTTTTGAAAAGTATTTTTTGATAGAATGCACATGTGAGTTTTGAAATTGAATATATATTTTTTGTATATTTTTTTTTTAATGGAAACACATATGATATGTACAAAAGATAATTTGTGACTACTCAACAAACAGAAGGAGTCAGTTTAACAATAAAATTGCCGAATATGCTTTCACAGTGAACCTAGTTTCAATTAGGTCTTTTGTATATTATAATGTGGCAAAAATTAATGTAAATCAAGCCAAAAAAGATATAAATTTGTGTTATCAAATTCCCCCATAATGGAAACTTTGTTTGTCCCAGACATAAAGAATGATAACTCTTTTTAGCACAAGTTTGAAACAAGACATGACAACTCTAATCATACGTGATTGTCGGCTAGACAGGAAAATCAAGTAATAAATATCAAATACAAAGAGTACTGTAGTAACACAAAACCACACATTACAGTCAAAGACTTCCATCATATGAAGGTAAATCTGAAGTATTTTATTGTGACTCTAACTTTTGTTTAAATTTTAATCACCCTTTTCATTCAAGTGCAATCACATTAAGCCTGTTATCTTGTGCACATTCATGGTAGAAAATCTGTTAGCGATTATGATCATATATTGAGGGGTGATGATAACAAAAGTTTGGTAAACCCCTTTTTTCTTCCAAATGCAGTTGTGGGGGATCAGATCGTAATCCGCCCAACCAAGTTCAAAATCAGACTCCTCTAAACCAACCACTAATGGGTTCATTTACAGTGGTTTTTCTTTGTATGTTCAACAATTGTAGGATTAAACGACTGAGTGAGGGTCGTCTAACTTAATAAGTGAATTCCCATTTTTAAAATCAACCAAAGTATATAAATTTTCATTTTTGGATCATTCACTTATGTTCATCGATTTCCCACTTAGTTTGTGCCCGAGATGGTGCCGACTGCTAAGATAAACTAGTAAGGGTTATTTGAAAAAATTAAATTCAAGATTTTGTCAAAATTAGTACTCAAATTAATCTTACATACCTCTAGGAATCTAGGGTGTTAAGACATTACCGATTTTACTGAATCATCACTAAACCTTCAAAATGTAGTCTTAAAGTGCAAAACAACCTATATACTCTTAAAGTGTCATGTCAAATCTCAAACCAAAATTGTTTTTTTTTCTTCTCAAAAAATATATCTCAATAAACTGGGAGAATGAGATAACTGTGAAAACGTATGCAAAAGTGGCTCAACTTAGCATGAACAGTTATTGTTTTGTTTGTTTATTTGTTTTTATGAACAATGAAAGGAAATGAAACAATGCCTTACATCATCAACTAGAATTTATACCAGTGAAATCATATATCAGCAAAAATCAGTTATTTGTTTTCATCATCCTCGCTCCGAGTTTGTAAGTAATAAAACAAAATCAACAAGGAAATGAGTGAATACGAATGAATTAATTCAAAAACATGCATGTTTATTGTATTAAAAGTACTTAACAAAAGACATAATGTTAAAAGCGAACAAATGCTTGACAAGAAAGAAATAAAAGCCTAGCGATCATCGGGATGGGCTTCCTTGTATCACTAACTTCAACTGGATGTAAGAGTAGCATTGATAACATCCGCATCAATCTAATTGTATCAAGCCATTCCATGTACCGCAAAGCTAGATGAACATTCTTCAAAATCGTCTTCATGCACAACATCAGTTTCTGTCGAAGTAGATTGAACAAAATCATCCTTGTAAAAGGTATCTCTAACAGAATTGACTACATCTCTTGGCTTAACAATTATGGCAGATGAAGAGAAACCCAAACCTTCTAGACACCTATTTTCTGGCGAAGCTACCACATGCCCCCAACCTGTAGACAACCTATTCTGCACCACCTCTTTTGTGTCCTTTCAAAAAGACATAGGTGCCTCCCTCTTTTTGGTGTCTTTGTCATCAGAGGATTTTTGTATGTTGGTATTCAGATCCTTGAAAGAAAATTTTTGGTCTCAATCAATCTTTGGACTTCACTCTTTAAAGTCAAACAATATTCAATACTATGGCCAGGTGCCCCTTGATGGAAAGCACAAGATAACTCAGGTTTATACCACCATGGTAATTTTGCAGGTATCTTAGGCGGTGTTCTAGTCTGAATCAGATTCCTCTCAAGCAAAATAGGAAGCAGATCTGCATACAACAGAGGGATCGGTTCATACTTGGGTTCTTGTTTGGCTGTTGCATAGTATGTTGTGGGACATAATGTGGAGTTTGTTGTGAAGTTTGTTGACGATGTAGGTAATGATACTGTTGTGGAGATTGTTGTGGAATCTGATGTCTTTGTTGAGACTGGAAAGGCAAAAACAGTTGCTCAAGAAGAAGCTGGTGGTTATTTTGCGCCATCATCAATGAAGCAATCAGGGCATCTCTCTCTTCCAATTTTGCCCGAAGTGTGGTGATTTCATCACGAAATTGCTCGAGATTCAGATTTTTCCCTATCAATTTGACCCGGAGTTCGATAACATCCCCACGAAGTTGTGCATTCTCTTGTATGAGATCTTCCATTTCTCTTGTTAATTACAACGAGTGTTGTAGATGCAAATTGGCTTTAGATGAGATTGTCGGATCACTTTCGATCAAGACAACTTGATTTCTGACAAAACAAGATGTGAGACTCAAACCTTTGTAAATATGACCATGAATGTAGAACGATGCATGTGAAGAAAATTTTGTTTTGATTCTAATTTTCAAAGGGCTTTAGGATACCAATCATAGAAGACCTTATTTTTGTTTGCTTTTGTTTGTTAATGATCAAAAGAATTTTTCTTTTCAAAATAACCTTCTCTTCTTTTTTCAAGGTCCATATAATTGTAAAGTTGATAAAGTGATTCCTCTAAGTCCTTTGAAAAAAAGATTTTTTTATTTTCAAATGACTCTAAGAAACCAATCATAGTAGACCTCATTTCTCTTTTTTTGTTTGATAATCAAAGGGAATTTTTCAAAAGAATCTTTCTCTTATTTTTTCAAGGTCCATGATGATTGTAGATTTGTGTAAAGAAATTTTCTTAGGTCATTTGAAAACCATTGAAGAAAGTTTTTTCATGTATGAATGGATGAATGAGATGTAATGATGCAACAAACACAAACATAAGCAAACATGGAGTCATGGGTTCAAGTATCATAATGTTGGAGTCAAAGGGTAAACCCGCCCAAAAGGTGTGAACTATTGGTTTATTTTTGTACCTGCATCACGGGTGCTACACAAGTTCCCGGAGTATTCAACCTAATTCTCGAATACCCTTTTCATCACAAATGACTCGTGACTCAAAGGTACCCAAAAAAAGATCTCGTCCGAGCGTAGTATCGCGGAACAAACTAAAGTCAGGAAAAGAATTCCGTCTTACTCTAGCCATCGTACTACATCCTAAAAAGGCCAAGATGGGTTAAATGTTACTAAAAGGTCCTCAAGCTTCTCGGCATTTCCGAAAATAGCATTGCCAATATAAATGACTCATATCAACAAAGAATCCATTCTCGTAAACCCTCCACTCGAGCGTAGCCGTACCACATGTGCATCATGAGATGAAATGACTCCAAACATGTCACTATGGTTGCGCCACATTTCCTATCTTATATGTACACTCAAGCAGGGGTATTGTGCTTGTCTCAACACTCAAGAGCCCAACAAGATATATATAAAGCATATAAACAAGTAAAGCACATAGAAGCATACAAGTTAGGGTCAACCCTCTTAAGGAGAGTATCCCCAGCAGAGTCGCCATTTTTCTGTTGCGGGTTTTTTGAGACATACCCCACTACAGTTGATTCTTTCATTTCCAAGGGAGGGGAAAGTATCGAAAACCTTTTGAGAGATTCTAGGTACGGGGGTTAATTTCGCAAAAGGAAGGTGTGTGCACCTTAAGCGCCCATGGTATCCCATGGTACCCTCTTATAAACTTCTTTTAGTGCTTTTAAAAGAATATATGCTTTAAAGAGAAATGGGGGAGAAGATGTAAGAAGTGAGAGAGAAGATGTGTGAAGAGAAAGTTGTAAAAAGTGTTATGTGAAAGTAATAGATTGATGTCATTGTAAGTCTCACTTTTTAAATGTCAATATAAATATGTTAGATCATACTTTATCACGGTTGAGAGATGTACGACCCAAAATCAACTTTGGGGACACCCTTCCCCAACAACAACAAGTATGACCTAAGTATTGCTAATATTTATAGGGACATTCAAAATTTGGGACAAATAATGATAAAGATCTATTTCAATAGTTCAAAATAGTATAAAAAATTGAGAGCAAAATGAATAAGTAATGTGACTTGTTATGTTTGTAAAATAGTTTGTTGTTTGAGAAAAAAAATGTTATAAGTAAAAGGTTTGTGAAATAAAAAATGTAGTTGTTGTGTATAAGAGGAAAATTAAAAGTTATAATGTGAATGACATAACATAAAAGACGTTGCGACTAAATGGACCTACGCTTGTTTTTTTCTTTTTTTGTAATAAAATGGCGTTTTCGTGTTATGGAGGAAACTTTGTCGCCAGAGATTTCATAATCAATTGAAATATGATTACAAGTTCTCTCGCTTGGAAATGATTTTTTATGGCTTGGTGTGTGTAGTGTAAACTAGGAAAGTGAAATTCCTGGCAATCAATAGTAAGATGCTTTAGCAATTGCTACAGCATCTAGGCACAGAACAGATAACATAAAAATTTTAAGGGACATAAACATAAATAACACAAGTGTTTGTTAACCCAGTTCGACGCAACTGCCCTAGTCTGGGGGATACCAATCCAGGAAGGAAATCCACTAAGTAAAACGAATTCAAAGTCAAACTCCTCGTTTGCACTTCTCACTTCCTAACTACCCATTTAGACTTCTACCTAGGAATTCCTAGATATGAGAACCTCTGCTCACTTCCTCTTAGTTTGAAGAATTCCACGCAAACAACCTCTGGTTCACTGATCTTCGCACTGGGATTAAGTTCAATACATAAACACTGAAACGAGAACACTCTCAAACATAGAATTAACTCCGTACCTAAAGACTTAAGAGAAATCTCACAATTAACAATACAAACAACCTACGTCCTTATCATGTATCAACGTGACACAGGAAAGACTCACAAGTTCACTACTTAACATATAAAACAACGCACGCTTTAGTGAACTCCAAAACAACCAACTCCGTACTTCATAGTTTAAGAGTGGTACACAAGAACAACCAACTCCGTACTTCACAGTTTAAGAGTGGTACACAAACAACTCCATACTTAAAAGCTTAGGAGTGCACACGTTAAAGCACAAGGCTTTAACCACGAAACCCTAAAACCCTAAAGACTACATTTTGTAAATATTGGCTTCGCTACTGACTTTATGTTTTACACATGTATATATAGAGTCTTCAGCGCAGCTTGACTTGTTCCTTAAGAAAAGGAGTCTTCAAAAATATATCCAATAAAAATAAACCAAATCCTAAAATATAGGAATTATATTTTAGAATTAAATCTTCACATAAGAGATAACTATTGACCGAAGGCGCGTTCTGTTATGCCAGCTATGCATGATAAAATATATTTTTAAAACAAATCTTTCAGAGATATATTTCAAAAATAAAAACGCGCGCGCACCTAAGCTTCAGGGCTCAACATACTCAGATGATTCAGCATGTCCTAGAGCATCTGGTCCAACATCTGGCTAGTTAGTGTTTTAGCAAAAATGATGCCAATACAAAAACACCAACAATCTCCCCCTTTGGCAAATTTTTGGCTAAAATCGCTTTGATGAGTTATAAGGCCAAATCAACACATACTTCAATCCCTCCAACAATGTTGACAACTACCTCAATCCAAATCCCGATAACATGAATGAATGATTTGGATATTTTGTAGTCTTTATGTTTTAACTCATGGACTATTTGCCTTTTTATTTTCATCTTTATGGATTTAGTATTCAATATGGTTGTACGAATATTTTGTAATGCCAAACTTTTTTCGGCTTTTTTATTTCTTGTATGACTTATGGATATTTCTATCTCATGTATGAGTTTTATGCATGATGTGTTGTTTATTTTATTCGTCCGTAGAATATGTTTTGAATTAATTATAATGCCGATGTTTGATTATCATGATATTTAGTTTGGCTTGTTGTTCTACATGCCATGTTTCTCATGATGCTTTGTTTCGACATTTAACTATATTCGTGCATATTTTGCTTAATTATTTGATCACGTTATGTTTATCATACAGTGCATTTCGACAAATGTAAGTGCATTATGTTGATCATGATGCTTTGTTTATTACGTGAAAATGAAATACCTTACAAAGAACACCATGTCATCTTAGATACTCCATAGTGTAACTGTCTCATGATTAGCAACAACATAAGTTTCTTCAAGTTCCAAAGATTTGCAGGTTTCTTTCAACCCAGCTATCATATCCTTTCTTGACATATGTCCAGCTGCAACTTTCTTAGATGTTCCAACAATGTCTGAAGCATGATTCTCGCTGAATAGCTTGTGGTGCAGAATAAGTGGAGAATCACTCTTCGTAGCATGATCATCAATCAAACCAGTACCAGTAAAGTATCATCAAATATATTACCATGTTAGCATAAAGTCCCTCAATATGCCAGATCAGCAGATAAGCATAAGGACTTACTACTTCTCATGTATACTTGCACTTCATAGACCAAAACTTTAGGCAAAACGTTGTCAGGAGTAGTATCTTGAACCTCATTCAATTTGAACCATGTGATGACAATAGAAGTTTTTCAGAGCATAGTCATTCATTACCAACACCATTCATTACCAGCACCATTCTTCAATTAACAAAGTTATATCGGTGCTCCAGAAATTAGTCGTCCATCATGCAATCATTCACATACTATTGTAGAGTTAACAACAGTTTAAATGACAAGACTAATGAAGATTCTGGAAGAATCATACATATCAATATTATCCAGAAGAAATTTCAACACCAGAATCTTAGACAACAGTCAATTTTGACCAACATGCATAATAGAATAATCTTCAAATCAACATCAATACACAACTAAAAAGATAGGACATTACTTGAATGCTTTGGCCAACACTATATCAGAGGCATGCACAGCGGATATAAGAACAATTAGCCTCATAGAGTATGAATAGAGAGAATTAACCTCTCACAGTGGATTCCCAGATGAAAACAAAAGCTTCAAGACAAATCAAGCTTAAGGACTAGGAAAAATAAATTCCTCCCCCTTAACTCATGCAATTAGCAAAATGTAGTAGAAACTAATTCTACTTAGTCATCATCACACAACATGCATCATCACACAAGATGCATATACTCCCCCTCAAAATAAGCACAATCACTCCACTCATAGATAGATAGGCAAGAGACATATACTGAACATAATATTCCCCTTCAGATAATCAACAAGTAGATAGGAGTTAAACAGATAAGGGATAAAACAAAGCATACTTCACTCCCCCTGTCTTCATGGCAGATAGCTATAGCAGAAAGCATAGCAATCACAAAAATCATAGCAGGCATACATGCAATAAACTTCAAAGGAATAATCTTCAACCTTCAAGAAACCAGACTAATAACTACTGATATGGTATCAGAATAATAAACTTCAAACTTCAACTTCAGTAGCACAACTAATAATACTCCCTTTCACTTCATGAACATATAAGCAGGAGACATGGTTAGAGGAACATAACCAAATGGTGCATATTACAACCAAGTGCACAAGCAGGTTCATAGAACATCCAGGGCTTAACCCATAAAAACAACATAACATCAGATGCAAAAAAGTCAGAAGTAACACATAGGATGAAAAGTCAGCAGTATCCTTCGAGTCTTCCACCACCAAATCATCACCCCTGTCATCATGAGCAATCAACTCTTCGGTTTCTAGAGTTTGAATAACACTATCCACCAAGAATTTCTTGTCATCCAGAACTTTACTCATAATCTTAAGATCATAAATCATCTGTTGTCTGCTTATCATGGCAGATGTGCCTTTGGCAGATGCTAGAGCAATGTCTGCAGCATGTGACTTGTCTAGAAACCTTGGATCCAAAGAATTGTATGACCCTCGTTGACTAGACTCATCAGATTGATTACATATCTCAGGATATTGATGCAGAATGATATCACAGATCAAGGTAAATAGGAATCTTTGTAGCATTAGATTTCCTATGAGCTATAGTCTAATAAAAGATATATTCACCAACATTAAATACAGACTTTGTACCTACATCATAGATGAACTTACTCAACTCCCTTGTGACATCATTAGAATGGGTAGTTGGGACCCAATTAACAGCTGCAATCTTGTTTAGTATAGCATACTTGGTAGAGAGCTTAGCAGCAGACAAGTTATTCTTCATAGGCCACTCCTTAACCAGATCACATGTAAGGGTTTTGCAGATCTGATTCTGAGTCACCTCCAACTCAGCAACATCTTCAACACTCCTGCCTAGATATTCATTGATTATAGCAGGTGAAAATTTGACACATTTGCCACGCACATAAACCTGCCTATATTCAGGACTCATAGGGTCATCACCGTCAATTCTTATGTTCACAATGAATTCTCTGACCAGCTTCACATAGCACTTACCTAGCCCTTTAACAGTCTTCATTAACCCGGCAGCTTCAACAACAACCATGAGCTCTTGAATATTCAACAAATTAGGGTGTAGATTCCTCTCAACAGCTACCCTTCTTTCACAGATAAACTTCCTCATGGTGAAAAGACACATTGTCTAGAGGAACTGATGGTACACTCTTAGCTCTTTTCTTCCCTGTATCAACTGGCTTGTCAGATGTGCCAGCATCCTCTACAGCATCTTCTTCAACAACAAAGTCACTGTCATAAGATGACTCATGCTTTCTCTTCAGAGCCTTCTTCTTAGGCTCAGCATTTGGAATGTGTTTGCTCTTTGTTCGGCCAGGGCCATACCTCACTGGCTTCAATCCATCAGCAGCTTTGGATTTCTTTGTTGACATTGGTGGTGGTGTAGGTTCTCTTTTAGATCTACTCCCTAACCTCCCAGCAATGCTAGGTCCAGGAGTCTTCTCCACCATTTTGTCAACAGTAGACAAAATCTCAACATCAGGTTCCTTGTTCTGTGAACCTGTTTGGTGATCAGACAGAGTGTGATCATCCACTTCTACTTCCGCAGTCTTCATGCTCTCATCATTCTGAGAGACTTCAACAGTATCACCAGACACAACATCATCTGCATTCTTTGCAGTGTTTGAGACATCAAATGCTCTAGCATCTGTTACAGCATCCACATTCTTAGGAAGGTTAGTACCTTCATGATACTCAGCCTTTTCAGAGGCAGCAGCAGTTGTATCATCTTCCTGAGTTGTCTCAAGCACAACATTCTCCGTGGCCTTAGTGTTAGCACCACCATCAACAACAACATCATCTGAACCATTTAATCCTAGGGTTTGAGATTCTTGTACTATCTCAATAGGAGAATCAATACCCTTTTATCCAAATCTTCTACATATAAGGATTCTATCATAGCATTGATTATGGAATTAAGGACTTTGTAAGCTATGTTATAGATAGAGTAACCGAGAGTAGTTATTCCAGAGGAGCAGAAATCAGAGAACTTGACATCTTTAAATTTCTTCCCACGGTCACTTATGATCCTTACAAACACATTTTCATTCTTTCTCTTTCCAAGACTTCCAACTTTCAAAGGACCCATCACATCAGCAATTACCTCTTTTATGATCATGGTATAAGACGTTTTCTGGTCAGATGTCGCAGCATTATCTGAGACATGCGTCCCTTCATATATTCTACAGTGCAACTTGAGAGGAGATTCCCTCTTACTAGGACCATCAGAGCCGATCAAAATATCAAGATGCTGATCAGGAATAATACCACAGAGCAACGTGGGAAATTCTATTAGCATCTTCACATTCAAACACTTAACATATTTTATGGTTTGATCAAGAACATAAGTGTCAAAGTCATATGAGGTCTTAGTACCAACAATATAAAGAGACTTGTCCAGACCTGTAGCTATGTTAAAACTGTGAGAAGTGAACATCAAGTTGATAGCTCCATTCCTGTTCAAAACTGCATATTTCACCATGAGCTCATTAGATGACAACTTGCCCTTCTTTGGCCAAACTTTGACCAGATTACTAGTGATGGTCTTGCATATGGCATTGTCATTAACCTCAATCTCAGCCTGAGCTGCTAATAATGCTTTGATAGATGAGAAGTTAACCCATTTATTCTTTACATGAACTTTTATGTACCCCTTGCTAGAAAGATTATCACAATACTCAAGGATATTTATCAAGAATCCATTCACCCGGTCCTCATAACAGCTACTCAGCCATATTATAGTTCTCTTCAAAACAGCAAAATCAATGAGACCCATGATCTCCTTGTTCTTCAGCCCATCCTTGATTAGTTCTCTTTCCATGGTTGATCTCCTGGTGCTCACAAACTTCCACATCTGTATATTTTTAATGGCATGGAGTAATACTTTGTCTATGCAAAAATCAGGGACATTGAGGGGAATTTTCTTGTTGATTGTCTTCTTATGTGCAGAAAACATAGATGTTGGAGCATCTTCTGCCACTTCATGATTTGAGTCACTTGTAGGTGGAATCTTTCTCTTCAAACTTTTATTCTCAATTGACATGATAACATGAAGAATAATCTTGCTCCATCCTTTCTTATAATCCACACTAGCAGATTGCCTCATTACCATAGTAGGGGTTTTGATAGATTGGCCTGTTGAGACAATAGCTTTACCACTTGGGTTCCTCAGCCTTTTAGTAATATCACTAGTAATCTTTGAAGTAGGCTGCTCAGGAGCCTCATGATTCTTCATATCAAAAGTATCTTGGTCTTCAACATCAAATTTATCCGTGTTAGGCTTACCAAGAAAGATAGACTTCTCATTATTAGAAGAATCATTAAATTTACCCAAATCAAACATGCATAGTCCAATTTCTTCTTCTTTAGAGTCATACTTATCAAACCAGGAAACATTTATACCTTTCTTTTGCTTCTTAAGATAGGTAGCACATTCTAATTTGATGTGTCCATAACATTCACATTCAGATGAGATGTCTTGAACATTAGGTCTTCTATTCAGCTTCTTCATAATTATGTTAAACTCTCTTCCAAGAAGTACCTCATCATCTGATATACATTGGACAATTTCAGCATTTCGTCCAGATTGATCCAAGGATGTTTCAACATCTCGTGCAGCATCACGCTCATGATTTGTTTTCTTGAGTGAATTGAGATGAGTTTTAACAGATGCTTCAACATTCAACATGGCAGAGTGCTTGACATTGGACCTTTGATTCCTTTCAATTCTCATTAACATGTTCTTGAATTCTCTTCCAAGAATTGAATACGAAATACTTTCCTCAGTGTCCACAAAATATTTCCTATTAACCAATCCTCCTTCCTTGTCCATATTGCCAGAAAATACTTTCCCCTTGATCTCACTCTTTTAAAACCAGAACAGGTAGAGTAACCTGCTCTGATACCAATTGAAATTCCTGGCAATCAGTAGTAAGATGCTTTAGCAATTGCTACAACATCTACGCACAGAACAGATAACATAAAAATATTAAATGACATAAACATAAATAACACAAGTGTTTCATCAGAGAGAGGCAGTTTCATCAGAGGCAGCAGATACTTCCTCAGTATTACCAGCAGCAGAAGCATTACCATTTCCTCCTTTTTCTTCCTTGTCATGGCCTTGTGCTGGAGCCTCACCCTCAGCTGCAATCTCAGCTTTCAAGGCAGCTATAACCCTGTCAACTTTCAGCTTCTTAGCACCCAGATCCACACTAACCCCTGTAAGCTCAACAATCATATCCAGCTTACTCATACCACCAGATGCCTGGACAGAAGTTCTAGCCAAATCATCAGCTCGTGGCTGGGATATCAACCTGTAATCCAAACCAAGAGGACTAGGCCTCCTAACAGGCTCATCTGTGCTAACCAAAATATCAGGGTGCCACACACCAGAGTAGGAAATGGAATAGGGAACTTAACAGCAAAAGATTTGGCTTGCTCCAAAAATTGATGATAAATAACCAAAATCAAATGTAGATTTAGTACCAACTGCATAAATGAGCTTACTAAGAACAGTGGCCACAGAATTAGAATGAGTAGTGGGGGACTAGTTATTAGCAACAATTTTATTCAAAGCAGCACACAGAGGAGTCAGTTTTACAGAGGACAAAAGCCCAGGCAAGTGTCTAAGCTTATTACCTGTAATAGCTCTGCAAATGGTGTCATTAGTAACCTCCAACTCAGGGGTGTCTTCAATTGATCTTCCAAGATAAGCATTGATCACTTGAGGAGAAAAGTCGACACATCTACCACGCACATACACCTTCCTGTATTCAGAGTACCTAGGATCATCACATTCTTCAGGTATGTTGACAACAAACTCTCTCACCAGCTTGTCATAGCAGTTATCCAGATCCTTCACCGTCTTCATCAACCCAGCAAACTCTAGCACATCCACCAGCTCCTGGCATTTGAACACATCATCTTTCAAGTTTCTTTCAAGTCCAAGTCTCCTATGATAGACAAACTTCCAGCGAATAGCTCCACTTTCCAGATGAAAGGAAACATTATCCAAAGGGGCTGGAGGGATATCCAAAGGGACTTTCATACCCTTGACAGTTATTCTAGATGCTCCACCAGATAGGGCAGCATCTGTCACAGCAATCTCAAAATCAGAATCACTTGAAGGATGATCCTTTCTTTTGAGGCTCTTCTTCTTCTGATTAGACTTAGGAGTCACTTTACTCCAAGACTTTGGGGGACCAGCCATAGGATTCTTCCCAATATCAACAGCTTTCCTTTTAGTGCCTTTAGCACTCTCAACAACTTCAGAAACCACTTTGACAGCTTTGCTCCTAGTTCTGCGAGCAACACCAACAGCAGGAGTCTTTTCCAAAGATTTATCTGTAGACTCTTCTTCATCAACATTGACCACATCAGTTGGTTCAATGTTTACAATTTCCTGAACCCCATCATTTTGATCTTGAGGCTTGGGAGAATCAGTTTCAGGAGCATTCACAGTCTCAGGAGTGTTTGGTATGACCAAGGACTCCACATCGGCTTGTGCCAAAGATGCTTGAGCATCTGGCACAGCGTTCTGGATATTGGAAGAGGGATCAACAGGTTCCTCTATCACAACAATGTTCTCAGCTATCTTCACATCATTAGTAACAAACTTATCACCAATACCAGGATTATCAGTATTTTCAACATACAAGTTTTCATCTATCCTAGGATTAACAGAACCTAGGGTTTCATCAATCGCTTCAGTACCCTCAATAGGTTTCTCACCAGATTCAGTGACACCAGCGTCAACATCTGGCTCTACAATAGTCGATCTCAAAGGGTTTTCTTTACAGTACAGGTCATGCATGGTGAGACCTACACGTTGAATAGCAGGAGAGGCTTTCTTACCTTTTGAGATCTTCTTCGTTGCCGATGAAGTCGACCCTTTTCTTGTGCTTTTCCTCTTTCGTGACACAAGCGTTTTAGGATGCTGTTTGATTGTTTTTGATTTAGTAACAGTTGCAAGCGGTTGAACTTCCATAACTACCGGTGAGGAAGTTTCTGGAATTGTGGGGGAACTTTGATCGGTTGCGATTGGGGATTGAGTGTTTGTTGAAGTAGACATGATGATGGAGAAATTTGTGAGAGGTTGAATGATTGAGAAGGTTGGAACAGCGATGAGAGCAGCAAGTTAGAAGACGAGCAGTTTTGAAAAACTAGGATAAAAGAAATAATGATGAATGCGTGTGATTGTTTTGTTTAAGGGAAGTTGGGATATTCTTCCTTGATTTGCGTGCATAAAGCGGTTGAGGAGGGAGAAAATAACTACTGCACGCCTCCCATTAAATAACTGCTACAATTCCTCAATTAGGCAAATGCCTAACCGCCTTCTTAGTTTTTCAAATTGTGCAATATCAAGAGCTTTTATAAATATATCTACTAACTGCTCCTCAGTTGAAACATGCTCAATAGCAATAATTTTTTCTTCAACCAACTCTCTGATGAAATGGTGTCTGATATCAATGTGCTTAGTCCTACTATGTTGTATAGGATTTTTAAAAATATTAATAGCACTCAAGTTGTCACAATAAAATATCATAGCATCTGTCTTGACACTGTACTCACTCAGCATCTGTCTCATCCACACCAATTGTGTGCAGCTACTGCCTACTGCTATGTACTCAGCCTCAACAGTTGATAAGGAAACACAATTTTGTTTCTTACTAAACCAAGATATGAGATTGTTACCTAGGAAGAAACATCCACCAGAAGTACTTTTTCTATCATCTGCACTTCCAGCCCAATCTGCATCACAGTATCCTAACAACATAGTACTTTCTCCATGAGAGTACAACAAACCATAATCACTGGTACTGTTCACATATTTCAGAATTCTCTTCACTTGAGTCAGATGGCTCATCTTTGGCTCAGCTTGGTACCTAGCACACACTCCAACAGCAAATGTGATATCAGGTCTACTAGCAGTCAAATAGAGAAGACTTCCTATCATACTTCTGTATAAACTTTGATCTACATTTTCTCCCTTGTCATCTTTAGATAATTTGATATGTGTGGGAGCAGGTGTTCTTTTGGTGGCAGCATTCTCCATACCAAATTTCTTGACCATATTCTTAGCATACTTACTCTGAGATATAAATATAGTATCTTCCATTTGTTTTACTTGAAGACCTAGAAAGAAATTTAGTTCACCAACAAGACTCATTTCAAATTCAGATTGCATTTGCTAAACAAAATGTTGTACCATGTGGTCAGACATTCCTCCAAAGATTATATCATCAACATATATTTGTGCAATCATAAGTTTTCCTCTATCATCTTTCACAAACAGTGTTTTGTCATTACCTCCCTTCTTGTAGCCATTATTCACCAAGAATTCAGTTAGCCTCTCATACCAAGCTCTAGGAGCTTGTTTCAAGCCATATAATGCTTTCTTCAACTTGTATACATGATTTGGAAAGGCTGGATCAACAAACCCCTTGGGCTGTTCCACATAGACCACTTCATTTAAATAACCATTCAGAAACGCACTCTTGACATCCATTTGATACAGCTTGAATTTGAGTAGACATGCAATTCCAAGTAATAACCTAATAGCTTCTAGTCTAGCTACAGGTGCAAAAGTTTCACCAGAGTCTACTCCTTCAATTTGAGCATAACCTTGAGCAACCAATCTAGCTTTGTTTCTAGTGATGGTACCATTTTCATCAGATTTATTCTTGTAAACCCATTTTGTACCTATGATATTAGCATTATCCGGCCTAGGGACTAGGTCCCACACATCACTTCTCTTGAACTAAGTTAGTTCTTCTTGCATGGCATTAATCCAAAACTCATCAGTCAAAGCCTCTTTAACATTCTTGGGTTCAAAGTTTGAGATAAAGCAAGAATTTGATACCTCATAGTTTCTTCTTCTTGTTGTAATTCCTTGATTCGGATTACCAATAACTTGATCTATTGGATGATTCTTCTGAACTCTAATGGATGGCCCTTTGTTGTTAACTGTATCTTCAGAACTTATTACCTCACTGTTTTCCTCATTGACAACTTCATCTTCTGTCTCTTCTTGTAAGTCGGATGCTGTGCCAAATGTACTATCTTCTGGTGCAGCATCATTGCCCTTATCATCAATCACAACATTTATGGATTCCATCATGGCATTAGTTTTGGAGTTGAATACTCTATAGGCTCTGCTATTTGTTGAATAACCCAGAAATATGCCTTCATCGCTTTTAGCATCCATCTTCCTTCTTGGTTCTCTGTCAGCTAAGATATAACATTTACTTCCAAACACATGAAAGTATTTCATAGTGGGCTTTCTTTCCTTCCATACCTCATACAGAGTTGTAGAAGTTCCTTTTCTCAAGGTTACTCTATTATGTATATAGCAGGCTGTGTTCATAGCCTCAGCCCAGAAGTGGAGTGGCAACTTCTTAGCATGTAACATTACTCTGGTAGATTCTTGTAATGTTCTATTCTTCCTCTCTACTATTCCATTTTGTTGGGGAGTAATATGAGCAGAGAATTCATGGAATATTCCTTCAGTCGCGCAAAACTCAGAGAATTTACTTTTTTCAAACTCCTTACCATGATCACTTCTGATTCTAGTAATACCACATTCCTTTTCTCTTTGAAGTTTTAAACAAAGATCTTTGAATTTTTCAAAAGTGTCAGATTTCTCCCTGATGAAATCAATCCAAGTATATCTAGAAAAATCATCTACCATGACAAAAGCATACCTCTTTCCACCTAAGCTCTCAACTTGCATAGGTCCCATTAAATCCATGTGCAACAATCCAAGCACTCTGGATGTGGTCAGATGCTGCAGCTTCTAGTGTGGCGTTTTTGTCTGTTTTCCTATTTGACATTCTCCACATATACTTCCTTCTTGAATCTGAAGCCTAGGTAAGCCTCTAATGGCTCCTTCAGCAATAGCTTTCTTCATACTTTTGAGGTTTAAGTGTCCAAGCTTTTGGTGCCACAATTTCACATCATCTTCTTTGCTTACTAGACAAGTAGACAGCTCAGCTTTGTCTTGAGATACCCATAGATAACAGTTATCCTTTGATATTTCTCCCTTCATCAGTAGATCACCTTTACTATTAGTAACTAAGCATTCACTCTTTGTGAAGTTGACTTTTAGACCTTTGTCACACAACTGACTAATGCTTATTAGATTAGCTTTCAGCCCTTTCACATGAAGAACTTTGTCAAGTTTAGGTAGTCCTTCATTGATCAGTGATCCTATGCCTTTGATATCCCCTTTGGCTCCATCACCAAAAGTCACAAAGCTTGTAGCATATGGAAAGACATCTGTCAAGTAATCTCTATTTCCAGTCATATGTCTAGAACATCCACTATCAAAATACCAATCACTACTAGATGATGCCCTTAGTGAGGTATGAGAAATTTGAGCAATCTCCACGCCTTCAGATTCTGCTTGATTTGGATCACCAGGATTACTCTTCTGCCTCCACTCTTGCTTGACATCCTTCAGAATAGGTTCAACTTTTGATAAATGAGTTTTATCAGGGTACCCATACAATTTGAAGCAGTAAGGTCTAATGTGTCCCTTCCTTCCACAGTGATAGCAAACCCAGCCAGAATACCTTTTCTTAGGTTTGGTATAGTTTCTGGTTGTCTGTTGTCTCACTGGTTGCTTGGGCATTTGTCTTGACATAGTTGGATTATAGGAACTAATAGAAGGAACAAACTTCTTTTCAGGCATAAACTTTTGATGATATAGTGAATTGTAATTGAAACCAATACCTCTCGTATCATTAGACTTCTGTCCTGTCTCTAAGATATCTTCTAGCATATCAGTACTTGTATTCAGCATCCTCAATTGCTTGTTCATGTTGTCAATCTTTGATTTATATAGAGCAACATCACCATCCAGTCTTGAATTTTCTTCTAGAAATTTGTTTTTCTCAACTTGTAGTATAGCAATGGTCTTTTTTTGCCTTATCACAGTGTTACCCACTTCTACACTTTTGAGCCATAATCCCTTATAACAATCAACCAATTCATCATAAGTCATTTCACCATCTTGTGATTCAACATCAGATGCACATATTCCAGTTAAGGCAGTCACATGTTTAGCAGATTCAGATTCTTCTTCAGATTCATCTTCATCAGACCAAGAGACAGTCATCCCTTTCTTTTGCTTCTTAAGATATGTTGCACATTCAGACCTGATATGCCCATATCCTTCACATTCATGACATTGAACTCCTTTGCCTTGACTTGTCTTGTCATCTATTTTTGATTTTCTCAGATTATTGACGTTCCTATTTATGCTGTGACTGTTGTCTGGAGCATGTGTCTTGGCATTTCTGTCAAACCGTTTGAAGGCTTTATTCAATTTTCTACCTAGCATCACAATGGTTTCAGATAGACTGTCATCAGTCTCCATATCACTCTCCTCAGATTTGGAGGTAAACGCAATACTCTTTGTTTCCTTTTCAGATCTCTCATTTGCAATCACTTCAAACGTTTGCAAAGACCCCACTAGTTCAACCATTTTCAATTCTGAGATGTCCTTGGCTTCCTCTATGGCAGTAACCTTCATGTCAAACTTCTTAGGTAGTGACCTAAGCATTTTCTTCACCAGGTTTTCTTCAGAAATCTTTTCTCCCAAAGCATCAAATTGATTATCAAACTCAAGCATTCTCATGTGAAAATCTTGAATACTTTCATCATCCTTCATCTTCAAGTTCTCAAACTTACTGGTCAATAGTTGCAGCCTTGAGCTTTTTACCTTTGAGGTACCCTCATGAACAGTTTGGAGCTTCTTCCATGCATCCTTTGCAATAGTACATTTTTTTAATAATTTGAAAATGTGCGCATCAACTCCATTGGTTAAGGCATTTAGAGCCCTTGAATTTGCATTGGCTAATGCTTCTTCATCCTTGCTCCATTCGTCCTCAGGTTTCAGCTTAGTGATGGTCTCCCCTTCCTTACCAGTAGTAACTACAGGAGGTTCCCATCCTACAACCACAGCTCTCCATGTTTTGTGATCCATGGATTTCAAAAACGTAGTCATTTTAGACTTCCAGTCATCATAGTTTGCATCACCAACCAAAAGTGGTGGTCTATTCATCAGTCCTCCTTCTTTGTCCATCTTAGCCAGAAATATCTTCCCTGGAGCTCACCCAATCAGGCAGGGTGCCTGCTCTGATACCAATTGAAATTCTGGCAACCAGACAGACAAATGTTGTGCACAACGTTAGAGCACTTGTTCGAGCACTTGTCACACAATAATAATAAAAACGCAGCGTAGCAAGTAAAATAAACGTGACTGAACGATAAATAACACAGTAGGTTTGTTAACCCAGTTCGGCGCAAATTGCCCTAGTCTGGGAGATACCAATCCAGGAATGAACTCCACTATAATAGTTCTAGTGAAAAGCACAACGTAGACTCACTACTTGTCTTTGCACCACGACCCTACCAATGGTGCAATAAGGAATTCAATGCTACGTAGTTCTGAGGGTCATTTGTTTGTTGGTGTTTTTTAGAGAACGATGTGTTAATCGAATTCTAGTGGTTAAACTCAACTTGTACGCTCGCACGATGGATGCTTAAGCTTTGTTTGTATCACGTTAGAATTGATTGTATACATGTTCTTTTATAAATAAATAAAAAAAATTAATTTTAAATCGCCCGGAAGGGAAAAACTTGATTTAATGTGTTGGTATTTTTTAATGTACTATTTTGAAAGAGTTATTCTTTATTTAATGAACGGATGACGGATGTTGGTAAACGAAGAGTGCACTAGGCCACCAACTATCCGAGAGAAAAATGAATGTGCATTCATCCTCTCTTTTTTAATCCAAGACTTAGGATAACTTTCTTGGTGGATTACAAATCATTGGTAAATTAAGTGTACATAAAACCACCAATAATTCGAGAGAAAAACGAAAATGCATTCGTCCTCTCCTTTTTAACCCACTTTAAAAGAACTCAAATTCTTATTTTTAACACTTTAATGTAATCCAACAATTAAAATTGGCTAACACAAAAAAAAAACTAAATCAAATGAGTTAGATCAATTAAACTAAAATCAGAGTGGTGCAATTAGCAGTCAGGAGGGTGTAGTTATCTCCCTGGATGTGTAAACATGAAGTAAAACGGGCAGGGGCAGGGGCGAACTGGGGGCAGGGGCGGTCTGATTCATGATCAACAAAGGGAACACAACAGCAATGATGGGCACGCGCGCGCAAGATCAAGGCTGTGTGATGAATGATTAACTAAGGGGAACACCATTGTTATGGTGTGCGCGCGCGCGCTGGATTAATGGGGGACATATACTTGTTTTTTCCAGAAAATTTACCATTTTCAATTCTTCTTTCTCTTTCTTCGTTTCTCACTCATGGTCCTCGCCCTCTTTTCTCTCTCACTTGATCTTGTTTCTTTTCTTCATTGTTCCTCATATACTTTTTTTTTTAGTTTCAACCCCAAACCAAAACTTTGCTTTTTCTACACTTTCTAAACCATATAAACACAAATTAAACCATTCTTAGACCGGATTAATCCTCAAAAACACAAAATCAAAACCAAAAAGGACCAAATCTAAAATCTAGATCTAGAATTTTGTCTTTTTCTGTTTTTGATCTGTTCTTGTTTTTTTTGTATAATCTTTAGCCATTAAACACGATTTAAACTCTCCAAACAGAGAATCAAAACCCTAGAGTTTAAATCCGAAAGTTTTTTAGATCTAAAATCTTTTTTCTGTTTTTTTTCGGTCTTGATGTTTGTTGTTTATTTTAAAATCTGTTTTTTTTTTCGGTTATGTCCTTTTCCCTTTTGTTTTCTTTTTCTATTTACAATATTATTTACATAATATTAGCGTACACACATAGTCCGACAACATAAAAAACGAGAACAGAATAATTAACCAAAGCAAGCATGCACAAGCAATATACATGATTAAGAGGATTATTGATACCAACCTGGCCTGCCGTGAACTCCCGGTGTAAGTGATTTTTCTTTCGTTCTGTTTTTTTTCTTTGCCTTTCGTTATCGTTCCGATTCCGGTTCGATTCTGATTTTCTTTTTGTTTTGCGAGGTGATGTTACTGCTGCAAGGGACGAAGGCTGAGTTGATGTTAATTCTTCTACAGTGTGTAGAATAATTAACCTAGGGTTCTTAGAGATTGTTTCTGTGCGTGTGAATTTTTTGTTCTGTGGTTCTCTGTGAATTTTTTCTGTCCTCTCTCTGTCTGAATTAGCCCTTCTTATAGTGTAGAATTAGGGTTTTATAATTTGTAAGAATCTGACAGATTTGTTTTATTAATTTGTTGTGAGAGATTTTCTAAGTTTTTGTAATTGATTTACTGTAAAAATATAAACTTAGTGTAAATTGATTTACTTGATGGCCAAGGCCAAAGATTTGCTCAAATTTTATGTTTTGCTGGGCTTTTCCTTTCCTTTGCTGCGCGCGTGACTTTCTTTCTAAATAACATATTTCTGCTTTTTATTTTAAGTCACAATGTTGGACAAAAAACAACAAAAAAAACAGAATATATAAAGAGAATAAAAATCAGAAAAAATTAAGACCAAAATGTCTCCAGTGGGACTTAAACCCCTGCCCTTTCACACAAACAGAACACGCGCGCGCCCTGTAACATCCCAATTTTAGGACATCGATATATTTTACTTTAAAATCTCGATATTTTATTTCTTTATAACTTGGTCGTTTTTGCGGTGTTTAATATATTTGAATTTAAAAGTTTTTCATTTAATCTTTAAAAGTATTTGAAAAGAGATAACTATTTTATGGAATAACTATTATTATTATTATTTTATCTCAAATTATGAAGAAATATTTGCACTATTTTATTTGTTTTATAAAAAGTAAATTTAAGAAACATTTTAACTAGAATAATATATAATAAGGCTACGTTATATATATTAGTAGTCTTTTGATTAGTCATCATATATACAAGGTGACATATGAAATTATATATTTTTAGTCTGGTGGTAGTCTAGTGGCTAGCAGAAAATCTAGTGTCTAGAATTTCACCTTTAAAAATGAATAAGTGGGTTTATCAGAGTTTGAAACTCAGTCCCTACATATTACGTACAAATGTCCGACCAACTGAGCTAAGCTCACAGGACACATATAAAATCATATATATATATATATATATATATACGGTACCATGCATATATATTAGAATTAGTTTTTGAAACAATATATATTAGAATTAGTATAGTTACATATTAGTATAGTGCCATATATGTAAGGTTTATAGTATACGATACATTATAATATGTGTATATCATGAACACAAACTTTATTTAATTAATTAATTATATAAGGAAATATTAGAGAGTATGAGTAATTGGTCTAATAACCTATATATATTCTTGTATGTTGGTCCAATCAAAATTAGCCACACTTGCAATTTAGGTGAGTCATAATCCTATAGTTATATTTTTCAATTTTACTTTTCTATTTTATCATATTAATGGTACGTATATTGAATACAAGTTCAGATTTTTATAAATATTGTGTACTAATAACACTTAAGATAGTGCCACCTCTTCTAGTTCTACATATTTCCATACTTTCCAACTCATCAACCTATGCTCAAAAAATGGTGTGTTGTGATATCTATACTAGCTTTATCATCATACTACCTACTTGGTTAGCAAGAAAATTTCTAGTATAAATAGGTGAACTCATTCTTCATTTTCATTCATCAAAAACAAAGCTTTTCTTTAGTTTCTTTAGTTGCCGTAGCTTAGTTCATTTGTGAGAAAAAGTTGGTGAAGTCTTTGGTTCCATTTTGACAAAGGTATTCTCTACTTTATTTCTAAATGGTATTTTTTATTATAATGTTAATATTGTATTAAATGAACTCATTTTCTTTAAATTATATTAGTAATTATAATGGTTTTACATTGAAAATTAATACACTGTTAGTAGGCGTATGTGAACTATGAGTTCATTTGGAAAATCAAGCTTTTAATATATATATATATATATATATATATATATATATAATCACTATAATTTCATGAGGCTATTCTAGATTTTAATTAATTACATATTTTAACTATTAGCAAATTATTGGCAATTACACTTTTATCAGGAATATCGTCGGAGGTGCCGTAATTCAAGACTTTTAACAAAAGCTAAGGTGGGGCAAGATTTCGTACACGTTGGGACGGTTAGCGTAAAATAGCTTAATATATATGTGTAGTGGTGTCCACAGCCACTACAAACGATAAATAACTAAGGAGAGCTTATTCTCTTTTAGTGGTTTTAACGAATCGCTACATGAGGTTACACCGGCCTTAATTATTTATCATATGAATAATAATATAATTTAATTATAGGTTGAATTGGGTTTTCCTTACTGGATTAATTGTCTAAATGCTTATTTGTTGATGTTTGATTGATTGTGATTGTTAGACTAAGAAGAGAATATACTACCTTTTGAGATGAGAAATAAGAATATTGTTAGATACGGAGTGTAAGATCTCCAACAACAGGAGGGAAGTGAATATTTTGAATAGTTGTATTTGGTTGGGTTCTGGCTAAGGAAAGACTTTGTGTACTATGTCTCTTACGGTCACCTCTCTTTCCTGGGAAGTCACCATACACTATTTATTATATGAACTGAACTTACTGTGTAAGAGTAAGGTTTATGTGAGGATAAGATGATAAAGATATTTGGAGGTTATTGATGGTATATGACACTCAACCTAGATGACTAGTATATCTTATATTTGGAATCATTTATATGATTCATTCTTGAGAACTGAATTCGTACTTAGAGTTTGAGTTGCCATAAAGTGATTGATAGTGCATATAGAGTTGCATTCAGGAATGTGTAAGTCCACCGCCGTACGGTATGGGACGTACGAGGTTGATTAGCCGCCTGAAATCCTGACGAGGATTATTTCTGCGCGCTTGGCAAGATATGAGATCTTGGCCTGTTTATCTAAGGGCAATCGACTTATAACACTTAGACTCCATGTGAAGTCAAGTGGCGTTGCTCTTGGTAATTGGGAGGACGTTGGTGGCATGTGGTCTCGTGACATCTGTCTTGGTAAATGGGAGGATGTCCTTGACAGCGTTTAGTGGCCTGTGTCAGCATATAGTTCAGGAATGCATCACTTTAGATAGACTCTAATTAGAAATAAACTTGAAAGGATGTACGCTTGATTGACTACTTGTGTTTGACATATATATTCCTATTTTACACCCCATCCCCACTTTCTATACTTGTACGTACATCTTAGCACTGTATGTTTTCTTGTCTTGTATTTTTATCTATATTTATAAATTTCTTTGAAGAGGAGTTCAAGGTCAAAGAGGGTGCAGTTCTTTTTACTTCTTATGCAACTGGCGATGTAAGACGCCATTATTGCGTGATGAGAGTCATAGTCTTGTTTGTACAGCCAGTGTGTCTTTTGGAGTCTTATCTCTTGAGTATTCTGATTTATCATGTATTTTGAATAATTGGTTTTGCGTGTACCACGCGGTATCTAATTGATATGCAGACACATTTGTAATTACAATATAAATAAAATTAGTTTAAATGATATTTGTCTATCTTCCGCTGTTATATTTCTTACCTTCCGCTGATATATCTTAATTTTAAGTTTCTTCGTACTTCCACGAAGAGTGATTATATATCTAAACAAGTTAGAATAGTTACTTTGGTTTCACCGTGACGTTGGGGCGTCACACGCCCACTTAGCCAATCCAACCACTCCTCATTTTGAAATTAATTTGAACAAACAATTTTATGTATCAGAATTGAAGGGTAAAATTTGGGGTATGACAGCTGCCCCTATTTAAATATCTTCTAATTTGTTAGAAGACAGTTAAATACTAGAAGACCCCAAAATTTTGCTTTGTGGGGTGCCTAAACTTGAAAAGTTAGCTACCCGTCACCTCGAAAGGTGTCTTTATCCGAAATATTATCACCGTCACCTCTAAAGGTGCATCTATCCAAAAAAATTCTGTTGTATACTTGAAAGGTGCATCTATCCGAAGGTTCTCCATTGTCACCTTGAAAGATGCATCTATCCAAAATTTCTCCATTTGTCACCTAGAAAGGTGCATCTATCCAAAAGTTCTCCATTTGTCACCTTGAAAGGTGCATCTATCCAAAAGTTCTCCATTCGTCACCTTGAAAGGTGCATCTATCCAAAAGTTCTCCATTTGTCACTTTGAAAAGTGCATCTATCCAAAAGTTATTACCGTTGTCACCTTGAAAGGTGCATCTATCCAAGAGTTCTCCATTTGTCACCTTAAAAGGTGCATCTATCCAAAAGTTATTACCGTTGTCACCTCGAAAGGTGCATCTATCCAAAAGTTCTCCATTTGTCACCTTGAAAGGTGCATCTATCCAAAAGTTATTACCGTTGTCACCTCGAAAGGTGCATCTATCCAAAAGTTATTACCATCACCTCGCAAGGTGTTTCTACCCGAAACCTTATCACCTCGCAAGATGTTTCTACCCGAAGGTTTATTACCGTCACCTTGAAAGGTGCTTAAACTAAGATGGAGACATCGCCCCGAAGGGTACTTCAGTAAATGTGGGAATTGTCCCTCGGGGTGCCCAAACTAAAAGATAATCATCTCCCCTAAGGGTTTATTTGATTGAGTGATTGCTGCGGACTCACATCCTGATCTGTTGGGGATACGGGATACCCGTTTGATCTTATGCATGAAGTTAATTCCTAGGGAATTTCGAATTTTATCCTTTTGCAAATGCATGAAAATGTATGCATTTATGATTGATGCATGGGATGAAATGCAGGGGAAGACTGAGTTTGGCTTGGATTTGCCACTTGAGGTTTGGACTTTTATTTGTTGATTGATCTCGGGATCATGTATGCATGCTTTGTGCGAATGACATGCTCATGGATGCGCGAGTCCAAATACCGGGGAAACTGCCCACCGGGACGCTCTCTATTGCTTAAACCGCCCTTTTAGGTTTTCGGTTTAGCGAGCTTTCTCTTTTTTTTCTTCTTTTTTCAAGCATAATATTTTTTAACTGCATCAGAGTTCAGTGAGAGTGGAAGTTCCTCCCCATCCATGGTAGTAATAATGAAGGCTCCACCGGAGAAAGCCTTTTTCACGACATATAGCCCTTCATAATTAGGTGTCCATTTTCCGCGTGGATCCTTGTGGATGGGTAATATTTTTTTCAGCACTAGATCCCCTTCTCTGAATACCCGAGGACGACCCTTCTTATCTAATGCCTTCTTGAGTCTCCTTTGATACAATTGCCCGTGACATAATGTCGTCAACCGCTTTTCTTCTATGAGGTTCAGTTGATCATACATAACCCATACCCATTATGCTTCCTCCAGCTTAGTTTCCATCAAAACCCTTAGCGAAGGAATTTTGACTTCGATGGGAAGTTCCGTGTCCATGCCATACACTAAGGAGAAAGGAGTTGCCCCTGTAGAGGTGCGAACCGTCGTCTGATAGCCGTACAGTGCAAATGGTAGCATTTCATGCCAGTCTTTGTAGGTCTTCACCATCTTTTGAACGATCTTTTGATATTCTTGTTAGCTGCCTCGACAGCGCCGTCCATCTTGGGTCTATATGGTGAGGAATTGTGATGTTCAATTTTGAAGTCACCACAAAGCTTTTTCATCATCTTGTTATTCAGATTGAAACCATAATTGTGATAATTTTGTTGGGAATGCCGAACCGGCAAATTATCTCTTTCTTGATGAAGCGAGCAACCACTTGCTTTGTCACATTTGTGTAGGAAGCAACTTCGACCCATTTAGTGAAGTATTCAATGGCAACCATGATGAAACGATACCCATTAGAAGCCTTTGGCTCAATCATTCCAATCACGTTAATGCCCCACATGGAGAATGGCCAGGGCGCTGCTAAGACATTCAGTGGAATCAGAGGTACGTGCACCTTGTCTGTGTATATCTGACACTTGTGGCAGGTTTTAACATGCCGGAAACAATCGGCTTCCATAGTCAACCAGTAGTAGCCTGCTCTTAAGATTTTCCTTGCCATTGTATGTCCATTGGCATGGGTCCCAAAGGATCCCTCATGAATTTCCTTAATGATTGTGTCAGCCTCCTATTTGTCCACACCTGAGTAAGACCATGTCGTGGTTCATTTTGTATAGCACATCCCCATCTAGAAAGAACTGTGATGCCAACCTCCGCAAGGTTTTTCTGTCTGTGGCAGATGTATTCTCAGGATAAACTTGTTCCTTGAGATATCTTTTGATGTCAGGATACCAAGGTTTATTATCCCTTCCTTCCTCAAGTGTACACACTGTAGGTTCATCTTTGCGATTTACTACTATTCTTGGTGCCTCGTTGCGAAAGTTCACTTTGTACATTGATGACAAAGTAGCTAAGGCGTCAGCCACTTGATTTTCTTCCATGGGGATATGGTGGAATGTGATTTCATTAAAGTATCCAGCCAGTTGTAGGACATGGTCTCGATATGGAATTAACTTTGGATGTCTTGTTTCCCATTCTCCTTTCACCTAGTAGATGACTAGTGCAGAATCTCCATACACCTCAAGGATTTTTATCCTTAAATCAATCGCAGCCTCAAGGCCTAGTATGCATGCCTCGTATTCTGCCATATTGTTTGTGCAGTCGAAGCATAACCTTGCAGTGAAGGGTTTATAGCCGTCTTTTGGCGATATTAGGACTGCCCCAATTCTGTGCCCCATGGCACTTGAGGCACCATCGAACGCAAGCTTCCATCGACCGTCTGGTCCTGGCCCTTCATTCTCACCCACAAACTTTTCACTGTCTATGACCACAATGTCTTCATCCGGGAAGTCAAACTGTATAGGTTGGTATTCTTCCAAGGGTTGGTGAGCAAGGTGCTCGGAATGGATACTTCCCTTTATTGCCTTTTGCATAACATACTAGATTTCATATTCAGATAACAACATCTTCCAACGTGCAATCTTCCCAATCAAAGCAGGCTTCTCAAAGATATTAACCAAGTAGTGTGGGTTAACATATATTGCCTTAGGCGTCTGGCTGCCCATGCTAAAGCACAACAGGTTTTCTCGAGTGATGTTTATCTTGATTCACAATCGGTAAACTTTTTGCTCAAGAAGTAGGTAGCATGTTCTTTTCTTCCTGTTTCATCCTGCTGCCCTAGTACACAGCCCATCGATCCTTCAAACACCGTTAGATACATAATGAGAGGTCTCCCAGGAACTGGAGGTACCAAGATTGGTGGCTCTTGTAAATATTTTTTGATTTGGTCAAAAGCCTCTTGGCAGTTCTCATTCCATTTGATAGCTTGATTCTTTCTTAACAACTTAAATATAGGTTCACATGTTGCTGTGAGATGCGAGATGAACATGGCAATGTAATTAAGCGTTCCCAGAAATCCACGGACCTCGTTCTTAGTTTTTGGTGCAGGAATATTTTGTATAGCTTTCACCTTGTGTGGATCAACTTCAATCCCCTTTTGGCTTACTATGAACCCTAACAATTTTCCAAATCTGACGCCAAAGGTACATTTGTTAAGGTTTAACCGAAGTCTGAACTTCCTCAAGCGACCAAATAACTTTTGTAGGTGTATCAGGTGCTCTTCTTCTGTCTGGGATTTAGCAATCATATCATCAACGTAGACCTCTATCTCTTTGTGGATCATGTCATGAAAGAGAGTCATCATGGCCCTTTGGTATGTTGCCCCAGCATTCTTTAGTCCGAAAGGCATGACTTTATAACAAAAGGTTCCCCATGGAGTGATGAATGTAGTTTTTTCCATGTCTTCAGGATCCATCTTGATTTGATTATAACCGGAGAAGCCATCCATAAAGGAAAAGACTGAGAACTGGGCTGTGTTGTCTACCAATATGTCGATGTGTGGCAAAGGAAAATCATCTTTCGGGCTGGCCTTGTTCAAATCCCGATAATCTACACACATTCGGACTTTGCCATCTTTCTTCAGAACGGGCACAATGTTCGCGACCCACTCTGAATATTTAGCAACTGCCAGGAACCCAGCGTCAAACTATTTTTTAACCTCTTCCCTAATCTTGAGGGCCATTTCAGGCATTGTCCTTCTCAATTTTTGCTTCACAGGCAGGCATTCTTGCTTGAGAGACAACTTGTGGACAACAATATCAGTATCTAACACCGGCATATCTTGATACGACCAGGCAAATACATCCACATACTCACGGAGTAGCTTGATCAACTGTTCTTTTACATCTTCTTTCAATGAAGCACCCACTTTGATTTCTTTCTTATCTTCGTCCGTCCCCAAATTGATGACATCTATTGATTCTTTATAAGGTTCAATCATTTTTTCCTCCTGCTCTAGGAGGTGAGTTAACCCTTCCGGAAGGTCACAATCTTCATCGTCACCCTCTTCAGCTTGGTCAACCGAGAATTCGAGGTCGCAAGGGATTATAACAGTGTTATTTTCAGTGACCTTATTTATGGATCTGCATGATGATGATTTTTCGATTTAGAATGATGGGAATGATTTGGATTTGAAAATTTTAATGGAGAAAGTGTTGCCATTTTTAAAAGGAACAAGAAGGAAAAGAGAACTTTTACTGAACACAAAATGCATCTTTATTATTGATAAATAAATAATTGAAACATGAGGGGGCCCTATAAAAATTATCTGAATGCCTTGGGCAGAGCAAAGGATTTTATTTCAAAACAGAAAATTACTTAGAAATAGAAACTATCTCTGGAATCTCTTTGGTCTTCCAGTTGCTGAGAACCTCGTCCGGAGTGCAGCGGTGAACCAAATCTAGAACTTCTTCATCAGTGTCTTCAAGTGCAGCCACTTCCTCTTCTTTCTGATAGAACCTGACACTTTTGAATATTTTCTTGATAGTTGGGATTCTTTCTTGATACTTCTCTCGAACCTCAATTGTTGATGGCTGATAACCAAGTCCAAAGAGGTCCTTCTTCTCCATGATGTCTGGCAATTTGCCCCATCCTTTAAGGTCACATCCTTCCAGGGCCTCTTTCATAGCTTTCCAAGAAGTCAATGGCAGACTCGTCCTCTCCTCACGAGTGCGTTTTGAACCTATAGTCGTGACAGTGGCAATCTCTAACGCTTGAAAATGCGTTTCGTCACCCTCTTCACCCCCATCAATATAACGGAAGGACGAGAGATGACTCACTATTAGGTCCTCTTCGCCAGAAACAATGACTAATTTATCACCTGCCATGAATTTGAGTTTCTGATGCAATGTAGAGGTAACAGCTCCAGCGGCATGGATCCAAGGTCGTCCGAGGAAACAACTGTATGTAGGATTGATGTCCATGGCCTGCAAAGTGATTGTGAAAAGTTGAGGGCCAATCAGAACAGGTAGGT
This sequence comes from Trifolium dubium, assembly GCA_951804385.1. Classification (NCBI taxonomy): domain Eukaryota; kingdom Viridiplantae; phylum Streptophyta; class Magnoliopsida; order Fabales; family Fabaceae; genus Trifolium; species Trifolium dubium. The sequence continues at coordinate 19,490,078 of OX638066.1, forward strand.
TAACTTCCCCCAGTACTATCCTTTTGGATCCTTCAAAGGCTTTCACCACTAGGGTTTCCTGGCCGCATTGATGCGTCTTCATTTGTTAACTTCAATAAGGTCCTCTTAGGCATCACGTTCTAATACTCTAGACAGTGTGTGACCCAAGCATTTTACTGAGATTTGCAGGGCTTTGTTATAATAATGTTTACCAGCGGTTAACTCTTCTTCGCTAAATCCCAAATACCTGATGGCAGTGATGTTACCAACCACTCCGTCGAATTGGTTAACAGGAATGTCCTTTGTCACATGAGCCTCGCTCAACACTTTCAAGAGCGCTTCTCGGTGAGCTTCCGAACTGAGAAGCAAAGACAACATAGAAATCTTGGAATTATCTTGTAGTCACTATTTCTAATGATCTTCAAGAATTCTTCCGCTTCTTCACGAGGTACGGTGCCTTTTCCTTTAGAAAGGGTCGAGGAACTTGTACTTCCTTTAGCCAAATCAGGAGCGTAAACCCTACCACTCCTTGTTATGCCACCTATACCCGTTATATTCGTAATATCTAGTTCCGCCTTCGACAATAACTTTCCTCCCATAGAAGCAGTGTGCTCGTAATTCCATGGTACCGCTTTCATGCTTTCAAAAGAAAAAGGAGCAGGTACGTGGAATACTGTGGGATCTACCTTCCTTACAGGTATGTGTGTCTCCTTCCTTTGGTAGGAAATTTCGATAGGTGTCGAGCTTTGAGATTCCAAAGCAGCAACATCTGTATCGACCTTTGCGTACCCAAATATGGACCAAGCCTTCATCCATCATTTGTTGTAGACATGCCTTCATCTTCTGACAATGGTTCAGATCTATCGAGCAAATATTACAATCAGGATGCATTTATGTGAACACATCATATCCGATCAATGTTTCCCTTATCACCGACATAGGGGTCTTTACTTCGGACACCTTCGTGATTAGGTCGTACCCTTGCAATTCTTCCACGGCATTTACCGAAAGTCCCGCGTGACCGGAGAGTGGACTGGTCACCACATTTGGCTTTTCTTCCTTAAAGAGTAGTTGTTTGCTATCGATCAGCTCTTGAACCTTGTATTTGAAAGCTTTGCAATTTTCAATACTATGTCCTGGTGCTCCTTGATGGAAATCATATTTAGCATTCACATTATAATTTGGTGGGTATGGAGGAACCACAGGCTTGAGAGACCATGTTTCTACCCATCCTTGTTGGAGTAAGTATGGCAAGATCTGACCGTATGGTACTGGAACAGGGTCGAAGTGCACATGCCTTTTCTCATAATTACTCCACGCACCAGACTGATTTCCTGGTGCATACCCCTTCCGCTGTTGTTGGTGATTCTGTTGAGGTGCTACCTGCTGCTGTTGAGGGTATGGATAGTATGAAAGCGGAGCCGAGGGTGTTTGTGATGACCTTATGGCATTAGCTTCGCCTTCCTTCTTCCTCCGATTACCACCGAAGAACTTCTTTGCCCCCATTTGAGAGTTAGGGGTACTTTGAATTTTGCCACTCTTCAGTCCTTCCTCTATTCGTTCCCCAATTGTTACCACATCTGCGAAGCCAGATGATATACTTCCAACCATCTTCTCATAGTAAGGCCCTTGCAAAGTGCTCATGAAAGTGTCCACCAACTCTTTTTCTAAGAGCGGAGGTTGCACACGAGCAGCCAATTCCCTCCATCTCTGAGCATATTCTTTGAATGATTCATCCTTCTTTTGCGCAGCAGTTTGTAATTGCATACGGTTAGGAGCCATATCCAGGTTGTACTTATATTGCTTCATGAAGGCTTCAGTGAGGTCCTTCCATGTATGAATTTGAGTCCTTTCCAGCTGCATGTACAAATCTAAAGATGCCCCATTTAGACTATCCAGAAAACTTATTCAGGCTGATTACTGCACATTTGTATCGATACATAGCAGCTTTGTATCGATACAAATTGTTCTCATTAGAGTCCAGAGGAGCCTCTGTGTTTCGAAACACACTTTTATGTTTCGAAACACATGAAGACTCTCTTGAAACCAGAGAGAACATTTTGTTTCGAAACATACTTGTGTGTTTCGAAACATATCAGTCAATTTCTGTTTTTCTGATATATGTATCGATACATACACGTGTTTGTATCGATACAAATACACAAACACTCCTGCTGTCAATTGCTTGTATCGATACACACTGATGCATGTATCGATACAAGTCTGTTAGATTGTGCCTAAATTTTCTCAATTCTATTTTCATTATAAATAGCTTTATGTGTTATTGTTGTAAAGATGAGAAACCAGTATTGAAGACTTCTTTGATCAAGATTGTTTGAGAGTTTTGCATCAAGGATCACTCAAGAGCAATCATAATCTTCCTTATTATCTCTATCAAATTGAAGATTAAGAATGGGATCAATCGGAGTTTCTTAGAAGATCTTGAAGGATAACGTTCGGGAAAATTCGCGGTGAATCAGAATTTGTCATCCGAGTTGATTGGGTCTTGAAGGTAGTGTTTCTCATCCGGATTCAAGTGTTGCTTGAATGTTACAATTCGATTTGGCGAGGAAATTATTCGGACGATCATCACGGGTTCTTGGTTGAAGATAGCGAGAACGATTGATCGTTGGGAACGATAATTGAAGACAAGATCGAATTGGGGTTTGCGCAATTACAAGACGGGTTTATGCTGAAGATGGTGAAGATCGTGTAATCGAGTCTGTATCTTGCATATTGTGTCGTTGTAAATTGTGCATTGTTAAAGAGATTTTCCGAAGTAAAGTCTCAACTTATCCGTTTGATAAGTTGAGGGGAGACGTACCGGCCCACTGCGAGGACGACGCGATAGCTGGGAACTCCCTGATCACTCCCTTGTGTATCTCTCTATCTCTTATCTCTTTACATTCTATTTTGTTATTCACTTGCACACATAATTTCGTCACACACGCCAAGTATTCGACGAAATTATTGTGTGATCACTTTGTTTGCTATACGAATTTACAATTCCGAAATTTGTGTGTGAGACAATTTTTTAATAGATAAGTGTTATTAGAAAATTGCTTGACTTGTTAATTTGGATTGCATTCCTTGTATCACCTTCATTCCATATCGGCTTTTACTACCTTTCCTTTGGTCGAGGTGCAATACACTACCGATCTAGGTAGCTTCCGCGCTTACTCGATTAATTCACGAAAAACCGTAGTTGTTTAGTTGGAACGCTCTAGTTCGCCACATTTGAGCGTAGCCGTGTAGTTTAACACAGCTTTCAACCTTTCCTCTAGTGCTTGGTACATCTGTGCAGATTCAGCAGTTGGATGTGGATTAGTGACAGTTTGCTGTTTTGGCGCAGTGCACTGGGCATTATTAGCAGGCCGAGGTTGGATGAACTCATGTTCTTCATCAGAGAAATCGGCTTCAGGCCTTAGAACTTCAAACCCTCCTCCAATCGAGGTTGTTCCTGGGTTCTTCAGGGGTTTGAAGCTAAAAGGAGAGGGATCTTTAGGATGCCAGGGAATTTGGACAGAGTCCTCGGCTCCTTTGAGCTTATCTTTAAGTGCTTTGGCCTTCTTCTTCTCCTTGGATTTTTTTGCTTTCTCAAGGGCCATTGCTTGGAGCATCTCAGTGAGCTTCTCCACGTTTTTCTTGAGGGAGTCCACATCCTCTTTCAAGTCGACTTGATTTTTCTCTACTTGATCCATAATCCTTGGTAAATTGGTACGCGTCCCGTATGATTGTGGGGGAGCGGGTACTGATGGTAGCTGCTTCTTTGGCTTCCGGGCTATCTTAAAGATTCCTGGTATTCGTATAAAAAATGGGTTTTTGGTATGCATGTGTATGAAGATGCATGTGCATGAAGATGCATGTGTATGAATGCAGGATTATGCAAAAGTTTATTTAGAGGGAATTTCGAAGTTCAGAGTCTATTATAAGCATTTGGAAACACGAGTCAAACAGGATATAATAAACTTCCATAAATATAATTAGTTCAAATGACATCAAAATTTCCCAAAATTGGCCTCATGGGCTGACTCCAAAACTGACTCTGGACTTTGGTCAACATGACCTTTATTTCATAATAAGAACTGGATATAAAGCTAGAAAACATTGAAGACTCAAAGGTTTGCCTGACGGGCTACCCTTATACTAGCCCTAAACTCAGCCAACATGGTTCCAAAAGTTTCAACAAAGGTAATGACAACTTGAGGTGTATTGAATCCATGCATCACCGCATTAGCTTCATTGTATCTATTTGGTAAGTCCTCCGTCATCCGATTTGCAAACCGGCTAAGTCAGAGAAATCATTCTTCCACAGTATGGCTGCTTCCTCCATATACCGAGCGTGTTTTTCCGAATCTTTCAGCTGGCTTGTCAGGGCCCTCTTCTCGTGCTCTAAGCGAGCAACCTCGTCTATCAGGGCTGCCTTGTCGCCTGCTAGTTGATCAAGACCGTCTATCAGAGCCTTCTTCTCTTCTTCCAAGAGATCAAGATTGCTTATCAGGGTTGCTCTCTTGATCTCCTGCTCTCTCATTTCTGCGGATCTGGCTAAACATCTATTATAGCCCTCATTCTCCATCTGCAGATCTTCTATCTTTGCGTCCTGGGAGAAACACATTCGCTTCAGCACCTCACAGTCATGTTTATATTTCCGTTCACGTTCTTCGGAACTTCTCAGTCTCTCCGCTAAATGACCGTTTTCTTTAAGCCTTTTTTCCATTTCCCCCTTTCCTTTGAGCAATTTTTGCCACTCTCCATGCCATTTACCAGCTCGTTCCTGAGTTGCTTTCAATTCCAGATTACGTGCCTTGGCCTCTTCGGTATTTGCTCTAAGTACTTCGTCCAGTCGCTCACTCTTTTCCTGTTCAGTCTCGTACAATTTCCTAGTCTCTTCCAGTAGTTTCTTTTGTTCAAGACTAAGAGCTTTAAACCTCTTTCGATCATTGTAGACTTGTAGGAGCTTTCGTTCCAACTCTTCCTTCTCCCTTTCAAGGAGACTGATATTCGCCTTCATTTGATCCACTTCTTCCAAGGAGATAGGGATCAGCCTTGGAGAGCTGGGCCAGACTGATGGATGGGTGATGAAGGGCAGTTTGGCTTCTTTGGCCCTTTCTTTGACCCAAGAAGTATAGGGTTCCTTGATCAACTTTCTCTTATTTCTCAGTTTGTCATCCACCCGTACATTTTCCCATGCATGGACGATTCTGCTAAACATACTAGGATCTTTGGCAGCCATGTCATGTAGAACAAACCCTTCTAAGACTTCATCATTAGGTTTCTCCTTTATGGGATAACCAAGTTGTCTCAAAGACAGCAGAGGATTGTAATTAATGCAGCCTCTAGAGCCTATTAAAGGCACATTATTAAAGTCACCACAGCTTCCTAACATGCCAAAAAAAAAGCGTCTTGAGTAAGGGACCCCAATTTTTGAGACCATTCTTCATTATTCATAGGTTTGGCCATAGAAATGTCTTTAAACAAGTGTGAGATGAGCCACGTGTATAGTAGAGGAACGCAACAGAGCATTAGGCCTTTCTTCTTTTTCTCATGCTGCACATGCAGAGCATAGTAAACATCGGCGAGCAGAGCCGGCCCAGGATCTTCCCCCCTAACCTTCACAGCCCAAAATACACTGATGGCCGCTGAGTCGATGAAGTCTTTCTGATCTGGGAACAAAACTAAGCCATAGATGAGTAGAGCTAAGAGATCATCGGAGGACTCGTATTGACAGGCTTTGTCAAGTTCTTTTGTCATCTTCTCCAAGTAACGTCTTCCTACACCATAGATGCTCCCATCTTCTTTGTAATGGAAATGGGGAGCTAATTCAGACGTTGATATTTTTAAGGCCTGAGCTAACACCTCAAGTGATGGGACTTTTCCGATCCCTCGGTAAGGGCCGGTGCTCTTTCTTGGAAGTCTCGGAAAGTGAAGCACCTTAAAGGCGGGTCATAGAACTGAGCGAGGGCGGTGACAGCTCCTACTTGGACTGGAACATTCACGAGATCGAGAATTTGCCCATAATTGTAGATGAGATTACCTCTGCGGATGTTAGTCAATTTGCTGCTCAAGAATTTCAAGGACCCCACATCACATAGTTGTGCCTTTATCTGGAGAGTTTTTTGCTTGTCCGAACTCATATTTCACAATGCTTAATGATAGAAACTTTATGAGATTCCCTGTAAATATATGTCGTATGAATATTTTGTTTTATGAGAAAAATGCATGACATGCATGTTGGATGCAAGATGGTGGGGACTACACATCCTAGATATGTGGGCTCCCTAAACATGGGAAGTTCTAAGTTTTCTACCCGACCCCTTACAAAGGTGGCTCTAAATTTTATACCAACCAAGGGTACGGACCCACATGTAAGAATAACAAGGGTATCCCATAGGTTGATACGTTTAGGGTTTGTAGTTAAGATTCTCAGAGTCGAGGACCCAAATTCAAATTGTCAACGAGGGGTACGGGCTAGCCCATTCTCGACGAACTTTTTGAACGGATCTATTCTTAGCGGAGTTTTCACAAATCACCAAATGAGATGTTCATCCCACCGGCATGCTACTAATCCATGCTACCAAAGGTTCTCAGAGTCGAGGACCCAAATTCAAATTGTCAGCGAGGGTTAGGGGCTAGCCCATTCTCGACGAACTTTTTGAACGGATCTATTCTGAGTGGAGTTTTCGCAAATCACCAAATGAGATGTTCATCCCACAGACCCTTGCTACTAATCCATGTGTAAACTTAGGGTTCTTCTCAAGCTCGAGTGAAGAACTTCACTCGATAACAAAATATATCCACCCCACAATGTATATATATACAAAATATAGCAAACAAATAATGCGGGTAAATAAAATTAAAAAATAAAACATGTAAACAAACAAAAAGCACATAACCCTAAAACTAATGAGGATAGGTTTAACTCTCTTATTTTAATCCCCAGCAGAGTCGCAAGCTGTCGCGCCGCGATAATCGCCCGAGCGTTTAGGACACTCGGAATGACACAGAGTCGCCACCAAATTTTATTTGTTGAGGAAAATATTGATAAAACCTTAAAAACAACGGAAAGATGGTCATCGCAACCATTTCCAGGTTCGGGAGTTGGTTATGCAAGGGGAAGGTGCTAGCACCCCTTACATCCGTTGTACTCAACGGGAACCTCCTAATTAATTCTAGGGTATTAAGACTTTTTTAGAATTTGTTTACATGTTTTTATTATTATTAGAAGTTTTATTTTATTTACATATATTTACAAGAATGAGAAAAATTAAGTTTTTTATTATTATGTTTGACAAGATGTAGAATCTTGCTCCTACGTATCCTTTGGTGCAATAAGGAATTCAATGCTACGTAGTTCTGAGGGTCATTTGTTTGTTGGTGTTTTTTAGAGAACGATGTGTTAATCAAATTCTAGTGGTTAAACTCAACTTGTACGCTCGCACGATGGATGCTTAAGCTTTGTTTGTATCACGTTAGAATTGATTGTATACATGTTCTTTTATAAATAAATAAAAAAAATTAATTTTAAATCGCCCCGAAGGGAAAAACTTGATTTAATGTGTTGGTATTTTTTAATGTACTATTTTGAAAGAGTTATTCTTTATTTAATGAACGGATGACGGATGTTGGTAAACGAAGAGTGCACTAGGCCACCAACTATCCGAGAGAAAAATGAATGTGCATTCATCCTCTCTTTTTTAATCCAAGACTTAGGATAACTTTCTTGGTGGATTACAAATCATTGGTAAATTAAGTGTACACAAAACCACCAATAATTCGAGAGAAAAACGAAAGTGCATTCGTCCTCTCCTTTTTAACCCACTTTAAAAGAACTCAAATTCTTATTTTTTAACACTTTAATGTAATCCAACAATAAAAATTGGCTAAAACAAAAAAAAAACTAAATCAAATGAGTTAGATCAATTAAACTAAAATCAGAGTGGTGCAATTAACAGTCAGGAGGGTGTAGTTATCTCCCTGGATGTGTAAACATGAAGGAAAACGGGCCCAACACATGCTGGAAGGGCCCCAAAGGCGAACTGGGGGCAGGGGCAGTCTGATTCATGATCAACAAAGGGAACACAGCAGCAATGATGGGCACGCGCACACAAGATCAAGGTTGTGTGATGAATGATTAACTAAGGGGAACACCATATTTATGGTGTGCGCGCGCACTGGATTAATGGGGGACATATACTTGTTTTTTCCAGAAAATTTATCATTTTCAATTCTTCTTTCTCTTTCTTCGTTTCTCACTCTCGGTCCTCACCCTCTTTTCTCTCTCACTTGTTCTTGTTTCTTTTCTTCATTGTTTCTCATATACTTTTTTTTTGAGTTTCAACCCCAAACCAAAACTTTGCTTTTTCTACACTTTCTAAACCATATAAACACAAATTAAACCATTCTTAGACCAGATTAATCCTGAAAAACACAAAATCAAAACCAAAAAGGACCAAATCTGAAATCTAGATCTATAATTTTGTCTTTTTTTGTTTTTGATATGTTCTTGTTTTTTTTTGTATAATCTTTAGCCATTAAACACGATTTAAACTCTCCAAATAGAGAATCAAAACCCTAGAGTTTAAATCCGAAAGTTTTTTAGATCTAAAATCTTTTTTCTGTTTTTTTTCGGTCTTGATGTTTGTTGTTTATTTTAAAATCTGTTTTTTTTTCGGTTATGTCCCTTTCCCTTTTGTTTTCGTGTTCTCTTTACAGTATTATTTACATAATATTAGCGTACACACATAGTCCGGCAACATAAAAAACGAGAACATAATAATTAACCAAAGCAAGCATGCACAAGCAGTCTACATGATTAAGAGGATTACTGATACCAACCTGGCTTGCCGTGAACTCCCGGTGTAAGTGATTTTCCGTTCGTTATGTTTTTTTCTTTGCTTTTCGTCATCGTTCTGATTCCAGTTCGATTCTGATTTTCTTTTTGTTTTGCGAGGTGCTGTTACTGCTGGAAGGGACGAAGGCTGATTTGATGTTAATACTTCTACAGTGTGTAGAAGAATTAACCTAGGATTCTTAGAGATTGTTTCTGTGCGTGTGAATTTTTTGTTCTGTGGTTCTCTGTGAGTTTTTTCTGTCCTCTCTCTGTCTGAATTAGCCCTTTTCATAGTGTAGAATTAGGGTTTTATAATTTATAAGAATCTGCCATATTTGTTTTATTAATTTGTTGTGAGAGATTTTCTTAGTTTTTCTAATTGATTTACTGTAAAAATATAAACTTAGTGTAAATTGATTTACTTGATGGCCAAGGCCAAAGATTTGCTCAAATTTTATGTTTTGCTGGGCTTTTCCTTTCCTTTGTTGCACGCGTGACTTCCCTTCTAAATAACATATTTCTGCTTTTTATTTTTAGTCACAATGTTGGACAAAAAACAACAAAAAAAACAGAATATATAAAGAGAATAAAAATCAAAAATAATTAAGACCAAAATGTCTCCAGTGGGACTTGAACCCCTGACCTTTCACACAAACAGACCACACGCGCGCCCCTTAGCCAATCTAACCACTCCTCATTTTAAAATTAATTTGAACAAACAATTTTATGTATCAGAATTGAAGGGTAAAATTTGGGGTATGACAGGTTAAATCAAGGAGAGGTGAGAATGTAACTTAGAATTTGAAGAAACAATTTTATGTATCAGAATTGAAGGGTAAAATTTGGGGTATGACAGGTTGAATCAAGGAGAGGTGAGAATGTAACTTAGAAGGACACGTGTACAAAGTCTTTGAAAAAAGGCTCTCAAATAATATAGATATAGATTAATTGAATAATAATATCATAAATTTCTCTTTCTTAGTACCATTTTTATGTTTATTATAGAAAAATAATCAGACAAAATAAAATATACTTCTTCTTCCTTCATCTCATTCCTTCATTAACTAGGAACATAGAGAAAAAAATATAGTGTCAAAAAATACAAAAATACAAAAACTAAAAATATACACCCGTGAAAGATCTAAAAACCATTTAACCCACCCGTGAAAACCGGCAACCGAGAAAACCTCCAACTGAGAAAACCGCCAAGAAGAACGGACGGAGAAGGACCTTCATATAGCACCCGCGGATTGGACTGGATTAGATGTTTGAGACTGAATCCGTCTGAACCCGTCTGTTTGTCCACCCCCTCATAGAAACCAAATCATTTCTCAACACTACATTTAAAAATAACTATTATAAGCTATTTTTAGTTGACAAACCTTTTAAAATTACTGATACAAGTTATTACTAATAAAAATTACGAGTATAATTCACGGAAAGACGACAATTTTGATCACTAATAGGTTATTGTCACTGCAATTAATAGTTGCCACCCAAAATGGTAGGTCTAGAATAGTTGCTTCTACTATAGGTTATTGTTGAAAAAAAAATTAAAACCAATATAACAAAATATTATTGATACAAAATTTTAATTCATGGAGAGATGACAATTTTTATCGCTGATTAAAAAAAATAAAATCAATATTTCAAAATTTTAAAATCACTTTTACAAGTTTATTACAGATAACAATGTATAATTCATGGGGAAATGATAGTTTTTATTTATGGTAAAAAATTTAAAATCAATAATGCAAAATATTATAGATATAAGATTTTGATTAATATAAATTTATTTATATAAAATTTATATTAAAAAAGTTATTGATATAAAAATTATAATTCGCGGGGACATGACAATTTTTATCGTTAATAAAAAAATTTGAATCAATATTATAAAATTTAAAAATCACTATTACAAGTTTATTACAAATAAATATTTATAATTCAGAAATAAATTTAAAATCAATAACGCAAAATATTATTGATATAAGATTTTAATTCATGTGAAGATGACAATTTTTGTGGCTGATAAAAAATTTAAAATCAATATACAATTATTTATATAAAAAAAATTATTGATAGAAAATTTATAATTCACGGGAAAATGACAATTTTCATCGGTGTTAAAAAAATTAAAATCAATATTACAAATTATTATTGATACAAAATTTTAATTCATGGGTAGATGACAATTTTTATGGTTGATAAAAAATTTAAAATCAATATTACAAAATTTTAAAATCACGATTAGAAGTTTATTACAAATAAAAATTATTAATCCACGGGCTTCAATTCAAGAAGTTGTTGAGAAACGATATGCCAAATACACAATTTTTTTGGCATGGATGGATGGTAATAAAGAAAATATCCTGATGCACGTACCCTCACATACAGCGAGATCCCTACAAAGTTTGTGTGAAATAAAAAAGAGCATCAATGGACTCCACACAAGAGAGGTTTTTCTATTGGCAGGCTGCATTTTGTGCCCCCCAGATCTAGACAGATGTTCTATTTAAGAATTTTGTTGAGCTATATCAAGGGATCTGCTTCTTTCAATGATATAAAAATTGTCAATAATGTGAAATATGCAAATTTTAGAGACATGTGTTTTGCATTGGAGTTAGTGGATGATGATAGGGAATTTATTCATGCATGTAATACCCTAATTTTGTACAACAAGAAGAATCTTAGAAAATCAATATTGCTTGCATTTTTTATTTCTTTTCTTTTAGTTTTTTAGTTAATACAAATTATTTTTCCTTTTTAATAAATAAAAATATTAAAATTAGTTTTCATCTATTTTTATTGAATTTTAGGCTTTATTTCCACGTTTTATTTTTTGTTTTTTTTTACAATTTTTATTGAAATTATTTGCATTTTTTTATCTTTTAAAATAGTTTATCTTACTTTTTTCAACCAATCATGAAATGCCACCTCATTTTCATTTTCATAGCCTATTTCCTCTTTTAAAAAAAATATAGCATCATTTATCTTATTTATTTCATTTTTACAGTTTTTACCATTAAGAATTATTTTATTACAGATTGACCCCAACTACCCATATAAATAGGTGAGGGTTTGTTCTAACCCTAAAATTGGAAAAATTACTGTTCATTTTCTTTTCTCTCTTCCTCTCAGCCGCTCCTCACTTCTCTCTCACTTTTCTTCATTTTTTTTCTCTCAAATCCTAACACAATCCCTCACTCAAATTCACCAAAATCAACACAAAGTCATGAAAATCCATTGAATCAACGCGTTCTAGCTCGTTTTTCCGATCGATTCTCTCCTGTTCGTGCTTCAATCCAACGAGAACGGCTCCAAAACTCTCTGATCCGAAGCTCAAGCTAGCGAAAACAAAGAAGGTGGGATTCGAACCATTTTTGAACAAATTTGGCTCGGATTCATGTAGATTAATGTTCCTTTTACATATATATTTGTTATCTGGTTTGGATTTGTATATATTTTGTTAGATTTGTATGTTTTTTTTTGCTGGTAGATCTGTTTGTTTTTGGTTCATTTGGTTGTATTCTCGGTTTGTTTTGAAAAACAGATAAAAACTTTGATTTACGTTTGAAAACGATTCGAATCAGTAATGTGTTTGTGATTACCGCTTGTGTTTTGCGTTTGTGTGTGTTTGGTACCTGATTCGCTGCGTTTTCGAACGAAAAGAAAAACATTCAGATCCGAAGCTTAATCTCTCTGTTCTTGCTTGTTTAAAACTCGTTTTGAAAAACTAATAACAAAATCATAATTTACGTTTGAAAACGCTCCGAATCGATTATGGAACCACTTTGTTTCGTTATGTTTTGCGCTGTTTGTTTGTACACCGAGTTCTGACTTGTGAAGCTTCAATGGAAGTTTCTGAGTCACTAAGTTGACTCACCTCGCCTGAGTGGAAGATAGGTTGAAGACGCTTACGTGTCAGCCTGCGATTGGCTAACACCTTTTGTTTTTATTTTTCGTTTTTTTCTTTCTTTCTGAACCGGATTGATGATTGGGTCTGGTTGAACCTTTGACCCGATCCAGTTTTGATTGAAAAGGATTTGGGCCTGATGCGATTTTGGGCTTAGATCTGATTCATTTTTGCTATGCTGTGTACACCCTACTATGCTAAACGCACCCCCCCTTTCTGAGACTGTAGTTGGGCCTTAGGCCCAATTTATTTTCCTGCATTTTCTTCTTTTTCTTACTGCCTGCACCCCCCATATTACTATACTCTGTCCGCTGAATTTTAATTAATTTTGGACATGATTATTTTTTTAAAAAAAAGAGATGGCTATTAATGTGAATTTTTTTTCTTACAAAAAAAAATGAGATAAAAAAAACAAACGGGTCTCTGCCGTACAACTTGCGCATGAGAGTTGTTTTTTTTATTTCAAACTCTAAAAAGTTCTCGTTAATTAAAGTAGAAATGAGAAAGTGTCTGTCGCACGGCTTGTCTCGGACTCAATTTCATTTTAAATAATTGAGTTTAGCTAAAAAAATTATTTGATGTTCATTTGATCATTTTGGTTTATCTGTTTATGTACGCGCTATTTATTTGTTTATTTAGGCTTTTACATCATTATCGTACCATCATCTGTGATATGTCTCTGTGATTTGCTTGGATTTGGATAATTGTAAAAAGCTTCGATTGAAATGAGCATAAACCGGTCCTTGCTGCACTGCTTGCGTCTGATAGTTATGCTCATAGCAATTGAGGGGAAACTTGTTAATTAGAAAGGATTAAGGAAGTGTCTGCCGCACGGCTTGTCTCCAACTTAATCCATTTTAATTAATGAAGTTCATATTTAATTGCTTTGTGATGTTTAATTTTCCACTCCGCATCCATTCAATTATTTATTTGATTCATATCTTACTATGTATATTTAATTGTTCCGCATCATTCTTATATCATTCATGTGCATTCATATATGCATTCCTCTCCTCTTCTACCTTTCATTTTTCTTTTCTTTTGGTTCTAATCTGAAATGTGGAAAACTCTTTTGCTTACAAGTGGAATGAGAATAAACCAGTCCCTGCCGTACAGCTTGCGTCTGTGGGTTATTCTTATTCTATTTAAACGGGAACTTATTAATTAAAGAAAGTGAGGAAGTTCCTGATGTACGACTTTTCTCCGACTCATTTCACTTTAATTAATGAAGTTTAATTAATTGAATTAAATGAAAAGGGGATGTATGGTGTTTGACCTACTTCTCTGGATAGTCCAGTCCCTGCTGCTCTGCTTGTGTTTGAGACTTATCCTCATTCACTAAATAATCTTTTTAACCTCTAAAAAACACTCAACACTTTTTCACTTCTTTTTCTTAAAAGGACGATGTTTCATTCATTCCTTTGATACAGACAAACGCTTAAACCTCAGTTGAGTATACAAGCAAACTGTCGTATCAGTGGAATGCGACACATGTTGAGGCAAAATCCCAATTTGATGTTTTAAAGATAACAAACATCTTAATTATATTTTAAGTATAATTTTGGTCATTGTGTTATCTAACAAGTGCTTTTGAGTGATGTTAAAAAGATAGGTTTCATTGTGCAAAGCAAATAAATTAATATCAGCTCTGGAGAATGATACAAGAAAGTTAGTCATCATTCTCTCATCATTCCCTAGCTCCAACGTGTTTGTTATTCAATGCCAAAGCACCTATTTATTTTAGTTGATTAATGAACAAGACAAAGGAACACTTTTCATGAGAATATTGCACAAGATCTCTACAGCAACATACTCCATTATGGCAAGTCAAAGTGATTAATATCTTATGGGACTTTCCTTCTTAAGCCATATCACATGGAGCATGTGCAAAGAATGTTCTTTGACCTCAAGGCATAATTTAATAGTATCTGAAGTCAATATGGAAGAGAAGAACATAGACCAATGAGGAGAAGACAACAACTCTTTCACTATGAGTTGTTATGTACTTGCAAAGGATTATTTAATGATCTTTCTCCAAGAAAGTAGAAGTCCTTTCTCCAACAAAGACTACACTCTATTTTCTATCAAGGTTGTATTTGCAAAGTACTTTTCTAACATGCCTTGATCAGATCACAGCTGGTTGCTTGCATAGAAAGCTGTCCCCACATCATTCTCCACTATTCCATGAAGCTTCTCAACACAGTTCTGTGAGAATGTTCTCTCATCATTCTCCCTGAAGCATTGTTCTCATATGACAGCACATTTCAACTACAACGGTCACACTTGTTCATCAAGCAATGAAAGTACAATGCCAGCTCATCAAGACGCTCCTCTTGGAGAACATTCTCAGAACATTCTCCAGCTTACTCCAAGTTTGTGAGTAACGGCTAGTTCATTGTTCTCTGATTTTTCTACACATTCTCCAAGACTCCAAAGGCTCTCCAAACATCTATAAATAGCATGGAATGCAGCAGGAGCACAACAAGAGTTTGAACTACCATTTGATCATACAATACTTGTCTTTCAAGCACAAGAATCTCACAAACTCTTTTTGATCTCTTTCACTCCAATCTTCACAATTGCATACTTGGAAAGTTTTATAAACCTGGTTTGGTTTGTTGTTAAGCTTTAGATCCAAACACTTCTTTGTAATAAGAAAGAACTTGCTCAAGAATACGTGACTATTTGTTGAGCAACTACCTTAGGAGAAAAGGTAGAGAACACCTTGGTGATAAGGTGCAAGATAAGCTTGTGATATCTTGACAAAGTTTTGATCTTGGTTTAAGATCAAAAGAAGAATAGTGGAAACCCTCACTTGGTGTGGGAAACTGGACTAGCCCAATTAAGGGTGAACCAGTATAAACTCTTTGTGTTATACTTCTCCTTATCTTCATACTTATGCAAAACTGATACACTTGCACACACTTGAATATTCTGTGAGAATATTCAAAGAACGTTCTCTGCCTTCTTTCATAGATTGATCAGAGAACATTCTCTCAACATTCTCTAAGTCAGTTTTGATTCAATACACTTACACATACAACAATATTCTGTGAGAATATTCTTTGAACGTTCTCTGCCTTCTTTCATAGACTGATCAGAGAACATTCTCTCACCTTTCTCTAATTCTGTTTTGGCTTAATTCTTTCCATAAAAGTTTGATTTATCATACAACTTATACTACTAACAAATTGAGTTCAATCTTAAAGGATCACAATTCAAACCCCCCCCCCCCCCCCCTTTTTCTTGTGATAAACTTTGCTACTTCAATTGGCATCAGAGCCCGGTCTCTAAAGACTGAGCATCTAACAAGTGCTAGAGGAAAAGATTTAGGAAGGAAGTAATGGCTAAAGGCGCAAAGTTCATAGCTGAAGGAGGATCATCAAATAGACCACCTCTATTTGAAGGAGAAGACTATTATTATTGGAAAGACAAAATGGAGTTATTCCTTAGATCACAAGACAACTACATGTGGTCAGTCATTGAACATGGAGAATACCAACCAACCATCACAAACAAAGATGTTACAAAGATAAAGACTCAAGATCAATGGACCACTCAAGAATCAGATAGAGTGCTTCTAAACATCAAAGCTAAGTTATTTCTCAAAAGTGTTTTATCTAGAGAAGAATGTGATAGAATCATGGAATGCAAAACAGCAAAGGAAATGTGGGAAACATTACAAACACATCATGAAGGAACAAGTCATGTCAAGGAAACAAGAATTGACATTGGAATAAGGAAGTTTGAGCTCTTTGAAATGAAAGAAGATGAAACGGTGGATCAAATGTATGGAAGGTTCACAATCATCATAAATGAGCTAAACTCTCTTGGAAAAACCTACACCACACATGAGAGAGTAAGAAAGATCTTAAGATGCTTGCCAAAGAGTTGGAGACACATTGTCACAGCTATCACATAGGCAAAGAATCTAAATGAAATGAAGTTAGAAAATCTTATTGGATCACTCAGAGCTCATGAATCAATTCTCTTGGAAGACAAACCAATCAAAAAGAAAATGATTGCTTTGGAGGTACAAGAAGAATGTTCTCAGAATGATGAAGAAGAAAGTGACATTATGCAAGAAGACAATGTAGAAGAATTAACACTCATCACTAAAAGAATTCAAAGACTAATGATGAGGAAAAGTCAACTCAAAGGAAGATTCCCAGCTAGAAGAAGTGGAATCAAACCTGAGGCAGACCTAAGCAAAATCAAATGCTATGGTTGTGAACAATTTGGACACTACAAGAGTGATTGTCCAAAAGCTAAGAAATCTCCCTTCAAGAAGAAATCATTAATGACTACTTGGGATGAGACAGATGAAGATGAAGAAGAACAAGAAGCCAACATGTGCCTTATGACAAAATCAACATCTGAGGTAACTCTTGATCCTTGTGCATCATGTCAAAGAACTGAACATTTATTTGATAACTTATTTTATGACTCTCAAAACACTGCTCAGAAAAATGATCAACTTAGAAATGAGAACACTAAGTTAACTTTAGAAAAAGATAAATATAAGACTGAGGTTGAAAAATTAAAAGAAACCATCATTTGCATGCAAGAACAACATAGGAAAGAAATTGATAATTTTAAATTAAAGTCTCAAGAATGTCCTAAACTTCAAGAAGAGAATATCATTTTGAAACAAACTAATTTTGAATTAGAAAATGATATAAGATGTTTTGTAAACTCCACTAAAACTTTTGAAAACATTATGGGTTCACAAGTAGGAGCTTTAGACAAAACTGGAATAGGTTTTAGAAACCATCAAAATCAACAATTATATGAAAAGTTTTTTGTGCCACAAAAGAATCAAAAAGTGGCAAAATATAAATGTTCTTTTTGTTATAGAGAAGGACATCTTGAAAAATTCTGTTTTAGAAAAAACAGAAAACTGAAATATGAGAGAAGTCTCCAGAGAGAACATTCTCAGAACGTTCTCAGAAGGAATCAACAGAACAGGAGAACATTCTCCAGACATTCTCAACAGGATTATTCCAAGAATAATCAGAGACAATTATATGATAATGAATCCTTTGTTAAGAGTCATTCATATCAAAATGAAACAAGACCTTTCAAAAGGCAAACTAACTCACAAGGACCCAAAAGATTATGGGTACCTAAGACACTATTACAATCAAGTGTAGGAATGTCATCTAACAGTCAAGAAAAAGCCATGGTACTTGGACAGTGGTTGCTCAAGACATATGACTGGAGATAAACATAATTTCTTATCACTTGATGAAAAAGGATGGTGGTACAGTTACCTTTGGAAACAATGAAAAAGCTAGAATAAAAGGTAAAGGTATCATTGGTAAGGTTAATTCTGGTAAGATTGAAAATGTGCATTATGTTGTTGGACTTAAACATAACTTGTTGAGCATAGGTCAATTATGTGACAATGGTTATGAAGTCATTTTCAAACCTCAAACATGTGAAATTAAAAAATCATTTTCAAATGATATTTTATTCACTGGTTCAAGAAAAGGAAATATTTATGTTTTCTACTTGGATGAACTTCCTGTTGAATCTTGTTTTGTCTCTCTTGAAAATGACAAATGGATTTGGCATAAAAGGACTGGTCATGTAAGCATGAAAACAATTTCAAAACTTTCCAAACTTGACCTAGTAAGAGGCTTACCAAAAATTAGTTTTGATCTTGATAAAGTGTGTGAATCGTGTACAAGAGGAAAACAAGTTAAAAGTAGTTTTAAACCAAAAGATTGTGTTTCAACAAAGAAACCTCTTTAACTACTTCACATGGATTTATTTGGTCCTATCAAAACTACTAGTCTTGGTGGCAAAAATTATGGTTTTGTCATTGTTGATGATTTTTCAAGATTTACTTGGGTATTGTTTTTAAAACATAAGGATGAATCCTTTGAAGCTTTTAAAACTTTTTGTTTGAGATTTCAAAATGAAAAAGAGTCCAAAATTATTTCAGTGAGAAGTGATCATGGAGGAGAATTTGAAAATTCTTTATTTGAATCTTATTTTAATGATAATGGCATATCTCACAATTTCTCTTGTCCAAGAACTCCTCAACAAAATGGTGTTGTTGAAAGAAAAAATAGAACATTACAAGAAATGGCTAGGACAATGTTGAATGAATCAAATGTGGAGAAATATTTTTGGGCTGAAGCTGTCAACACTGCTTGCTACATTTTGAATAGAGTAACCATTAGAAAAATTCTCAACAAGACACCCTATGAACTTTGGAAAGAGAGGAAACCAAATGTGTCATACTTTCATATCTTTGGATGTTATTGCTACATCTTGAACATCAAAGATAACTTGGGAAAATTTGACTCAAAATCAGACAAGGGAATATTCTTGGGTTATTCTCTCACTTCTAAAGCCTATAGAATCTACAACCTTAGAAGACAAACTGTTGAAGAAAGTGTGCATGTCAAGTTTGATGAGTTTGAAGAACAAATTAATCCAAGTATCATCATTGAAGAAGAAGGTGAGAAAAATTCACAACCTCATGACAATCAAGAATCTTCAATGAACATTGATCAAGAAACACCACCTGAAGTTGATCAAGAGACTTTACCAAATGTTCCTAAAACATGGAGATTAGTCAATCATCATCCACAAGATCAAATTATTGGAAACACTGAAGATGGTGTAAGGACTAGAAGAGCTCTTCAAAATTTGGAGAATGATCTTGCAATGATCTCTCAAATTGAACCCAGAACCATAGATGAAGTTATTGTTGATGAATCTTGGGTTGGAGCTATGAAAGAAGAATTGCAACAATTTGAGAAGAATAAAGTATGGAACTTAGTACCAAATCCTCAAAACCATTCAATCATTGGAACAAGGTGGGTGTTCAGAAACAAGCTTGATGAAGAAGGTAAGGTGATCAGAAACAAAGCTAGACTTGTAGCACAAGGTTACAATCAACAAGAAGGTATTGACTATGATGAAACTTTTGCTCCAGTGGCCAGGTTAGAAGCAATAAGAATTTTACTTGCATATGCATCTCATAAATGTTTCAAACTTTTTCAAATGGATGTAAAAAGTGATTTTTTAAATGGCTTTCTAAATGAGGAAGTTTATGTGCATCAACCTCCTGGTTTTGTTGATGAGCATAAACCTAATCATGTTTACAAACTTACCAAAGCTCTTTATGGACTTAAACAAGCTCCAAGAGCATGGTTTGATAGGTTAAGCACCTTTTTACTTGAAAATGGTTTTTCTAGAGGTAAAATTGATACTACTCTTTTTATAAAAACCAACAAGGAAGAATTGCTTATTGTTCAAGTATATGTTGATGATATTATTTTTGGTGCTATTAATGAAAAAATGTGTGAAGCTTTTTCTAACCTTATGCAAAGTGAGTTTGAAATGAGCATGATGGGAGAACTTAGATTTTTCCTTGGCTTGCAAATCAAGCAACAAGAAGATGGCATTTTTATTAGTCAAGAAAAATACATCAAGGATTTGCTCAAAAAGTATAAGATGAGTGAAGCCAAAATCATGTCAACTCCTATGCATCCATCAACAAGTCTAGACAAGGATGAAAATGGCAAAAGTGTATCTGAAAAGGAATATAGAGGAATGATTGGATCTCTTCTATATCTAACTGCAAGCAGACCTGACATAGTGTTCTCAGTGGGAATTTGTGCAAGATTTCAAAGTGCTCCCAAAGAATCACATTTAACTGCAGTCAAGAGAATTTTCAGATATTTGGTTGGAACACCAGATGTAGGCATATGGTACAAAAAGGGTACACATTTTGATCTAAAAGCCTATTGTGATGCTGATTATGCTCGTGACAAGATAGAAAGAAAAAGCAAAAGTGGTGCTTGTGAACTCCTTGGTGAAGCTCTAGTCAGTTGGTCATGCAGAAAGCAAAACACCATAGCACTCTCAACAACTGAAGCAGAATATGTCTCTGCAGCAAATTGTTGTTCTCAAGTGATATGGATCAAAAACCAACTTGAAGACTTCTCATTAAGGTACACATGCATTAAAATTTTATGTGATAATACTAGTGCTATTAACTTGTCAAAAAATCCCATTCAGCATTCTAGATCAAAACACATTGAAATCAAGCATCATTTTATACGTGATCATGTTAGTAAAAAGGAAGTTGAATTAGTTTTTGTGGATACTGAAAATCAACTTGCTGACATTTTTACTAAACCATTGGTTGAGGATCGTTTCAATTTTATCAAAGAAAATTTGAAAATTATCAAAAATCCCAATTCCTTGTGAAACACGTTTTTAGGAGAATGATCTGAGAACATTCTCTAAAAATTTTCATGACTTATGTGCTTGCTTGCATTTCTCGTTTAGGTCATTATTTTAAGTGTTTAGTGTTTCAAAATAGATAGTACATGTTCTTGGGGAATGTAGTGTTTTAGTCCTCTTGTTGTACTCAAGCTATCTCCCTATAAACATTTTTTAAATGAATAAGGTACCATCATTACCCATCATAAATAGATCCTACCATATCCCTTCCTTCTCACATCATAGGCTAGTATTTTGTCTAGAAACTACCCACTACCTTTCTCTTTCAATTCAACCGTCCCTCTCTCTCCACTAAACCAAAAATCAGTTTCTCTTCTTCTTCCCCAAACCTCCATTTTCGCAAACAAAAATGGCTAGAACTAAGGTACCGGTTATGCTAAGAAACCGAACACCATCTCCAACTCCCTCACCTTCCCGTTCTGCTTCTCCTCCGTCACCACCGTCACCACCACCCTCTGAAACTCACTCTGATTCATCTCAAAGTGAAATGGGTCACGCAGATCTCTCTAGAGCATTGATTGTTTATGTTCCTCCTCAAGAAGAAACATTCTCTGGTCATTCTTTAAACGATCTCTCAGCTGAACCCATTTCCACTAAACCACCATCTCCGCTGCCTAAACCTTCATCCCAAAATGTCACTGTTGACAATAACCCACTTATTTCATCTCCACCAAAATCCCTCTCTCCTGAACTAGTTAATGAGTCTCAATCAAATGTTCATCGTTCCTCATCTCCTAAACCGTCTGTTGTACCACAAACTGATGAACCACTTTTAACTCCTAAAACCTTTTCACCTTCACCTAACTCTCCATCTCCAAAATCTTCAAATGTTGAACAAATTCCTGAACCCACATCACCTATCCATAACTCATCACCTTCCACCAAATCTTCTTCTTCTCTGAACTTCTCCAGTCCATCATCACCTAGTCCTATTGCTGCAGAAAAAGAAAAACAAACACCTCCTGTTGTTTCTAAAGTCAGAAAATCTATATCTTTTGATGCATGCAATGTGAGAAGATCAGCTCGAATTCTCTCTGGTTTTGGCACTAAGAAAAATGTTGTTGTGGACAACACTGTTATCTCCATCAGTGACTCTGATAAGGAAGAAGAAAATGTTGTAACACGTGAACCATCCCCTCCTATCATCACTCTGAAACGAACCATCTCATCTTCCAAACCTAAACCAACACCTTCCCCTGCAAAAACTGAGTCTGTCAAGGAAAACAAGAAAAAGGAGAAAATAGTTATTGCTGAGAAGAAGCCAAGGCTGAGAAATGTTCCACTAATCCATTCTGACCAAAAAGAGAAGTTTAATGATTATTGGAAAATCAAGCCCATTAGTGCTGGCAAGTTCTTTGACTTTGATGAGTTGAAGAAAAATGGCATTGACTTAACCAAGTTCACTGATCCAATGAATTGGACTTCATTCTTCAAGATCAAGGAATCCATTTTTCTTTTGTTGATTCAGGCCTTTTACTTCAATGCTAAAGTAAGCCCTAACAAGGATGTTTTAGTTTCAAATCTGAAAGGAGTGGAGATCAAGCTTACTCCTGAGATCATTGGGAATTTGTTGGGTATTCCCTGTGATGGAACCACTCTCTATGGGGGAGATTGGTATAATGATCTCAAGTTAAACAAGGATGAGCTCATTGTGGATATGTTCACAAGTGAAGGAGCAATGATGGCTACACCTACCTCTTCCAAGCTACAATATGATTACAAGATGTTACATAGCTTATGCCTTCACAACATCTTTCCAAAAAGTGGAAGCAAGGACAAAGTCACAGACAATGACATGCTGGTGATGTACCATTTGTTTAAAGGTAAGAGATTATCACTTCCTCACATCATTTTACAACATATGATGCACACTGCTTTGTCTGGTACTAGGAAAGTTGCCCTTCCATATGGTATGTTGTTAACTAGGATCTTTGAAGAGTTTAAGGTTGATTTGTCTTGGTATACTAGTGAAAATGCATGCTCAATTTTTAATGGAAAGAATTTGAGCCATATGAAGAAGGACGTAGATGAGAAAGTAGTGAAAATTACTGGTTTGAAGAGGAAAAGAGAAGCAACACCTGAAGAGAATGTTGTTGGAGAACAACCAGAGAACATTCCTCAAGAAGAGAATGTTGCTAGAGAACGTCAGGAGAACGTTCTCCCAGAGACTGAGGCTGCAGGAGAACAACCAGAGAACGTTCTCCCTGCTAAGGAAACTGCCTCCACTCACTTTGGAGTTTCAAGTGACACTCTCCCTTCTTATTGGGACACTTCTTTTCACTTTGGGTCACCTTTTACCAACCACCCTCCTAGGACTAGAAAACAGCTTCAAGGTTTCTTTCCCACTTCCTCAATGAATTCAACTTTGTTCTTTCCTGTAATGAACTCTTCTCAAGGAAGCTTAGAGAACATGTTTAATGCTGATTTTGTGCAAAATTTGCTGAGCCCTGATAATCACTTTCAAGGAGGTAACTCATCACAATCCCTGCCATCCATTCCTTCTTCGTTTGGAACTTTAAGCACTTTTCTCTCACTTGGTAGTAATGCTTCTGCTGAAGCATGGGATAGGTTTTTAGGATACTCTCCTAAACTGATTGGAGGACCATCCCACACTAGGCCTACTAAGCAACAAAAGTTGGAAAAGGATAACATGAAGCTTAGGAAAGGTCAGGCCAAGATCATGGTTGCTTTGGAGATTCAAAATAATATGATGCAACACATGATAAACCAGCAAATGATTATGAAGAAATGGGCTGAAACTGAAGTTTGTCCAAAGTTTGGCATTGCACCACCCTTTGCTGACCCCATGCCAGAATTTGATCCATTCCCTTCTCCTAGTGAATCATCATCATCATCCTCCTCATCTGAGTTTTAACCCTTTTTTTTACCTAGCCCCTTCTTTTTGATTTCTGACAAAGGGGGAGAATAGTTTGGGTAAACAAGGGGGAGTAGGAAGAAGTTTTAAATAATCAAGTTTTCAAGTCTTTCAAGTCTGCAAGAACATTCCCTGATCATTCTCTGAGTTTGATCTTTTTGAAATAGATATTATAGGAAGTTCTTTTGAACAAAACTTGTTATGAACTTCTAATAGTATGTATTATTATATTTTCTTGCCATGAATCCTTTTGTATTAATCCTTGTACTCTGATGATTGTTATTTCTCACTTTTGTGAGTTTATGGATTAATTAATATGTATGATTCATTTTTATGTCTCAATTTGCATCATATCAAGTTTTTACATTTTATTTGATTTATGAATGCTTGAATTGAGGGGGACCTTGAAAAGATAAAAGCACTAATATTTCATTTTACTTTGAGATTTGTTTAAACCAAAATTAATTATTTAAAACATAATCAAGAAGTTTGTCATCATCAAAAAGGGGGAGATTGTTGAGGAAAAATCCCAATTTGATGTTTTAAAGATAACAAACATCTTAATTATATTTTAAGTATAATTTTGGTCATTGTGTTATCTAACAAGTGCTTTTGAGTGATATTAAAAAGATAGGTTTCATTGTGCAAAGCAAATAAATTAATATCAGCTCTGGAGAATGATACAAGAAAGTTAGTCATCATTCTCTCATCATTCTCTGGCTCCAACGTGTTTGTTGTTCAATGCCAAAGCACCTATTTGTTTTAGGTGATAAATGAACAAGACAAAGGAACAGTTTTCATGAGAATATTGCACAAGATCTCTACAGCAACATACTCCATTATGGCAAGTCAAAGTGATTAATATCTTATGGGACTTTCCTTCTTAAGCCATATCACATGGAGCATGTGCAAAGAATGTTCTTTGACCTCAAGGCATAATTTAATAGTATCTGAAGTCAATATGGAAGAGAAGAACATAGACCAATGAGGAGAAGACAACAACTCTTTCACTATGAGTTGTTATGTACTTGCAAAGGATTATTTAATGATCTTTCTCCAAGAAAGTAGAAGTCCTTTCTCCAACAAAGGCTACACTCTATTTTCTATCAAGGTTGTACTTGCAAAGTACTTTTCCAACATGCCTTGATCAGATCACAACTGGTTGCTTGCATAGAAAGCTGTCCCCACATCATTCTCCACTATTCCATGAAGCTTCTCAACACAGTTCTGTGAGAATGTTCTCTCATCATTCTCCCTGAAGCATTGTTCTCATATGACAGCACATTTCAACTACAACGGTCACACTTGTTCAACAAGCAATGAAAGTACAATGCCAGCTCATCAAGACGCTCCTCTTGGAGAACATTCTCAGAACATTCTCCAGCTTACTCCAAGTTTGTGAGTAACGGCTAGTTCATTGTTCTCTGATTTTTCTACACATTCTCCAAGACTCCAAAGGCTCTCCAAACATCTATAAATAGCATGGAATGCAGCAGGAGCACAGCAAGAGTTTGAACTACCATTTGATCATACAATACTTGTCTTTCAAGCACAAGAATCTCACAAACTCTTTTTGATCTCTTTCACTCCAATCTTCACAATTGCATACTTGGATCAGCAATTCATTTGAGTGATTTTCAGAGAGATTTTTATAGTAACTTAGAAAGCTTTATAAACCTGGTTTGGTTTGTTGTTAAGCTTTAGATCCAAACACTTCTTTGTAATAAGAAAGAACTTGCTCAAGAATACGTTACTATTTGTTGAGCAACTACCTTAGGAGAAAAGGTAGAGAACACCTTGGTGATAAGGTGGAAGATAAGCTTGTGATAGCTTGACAAACTTTTGATCTAGGTTTAAGATCAAAAGAAGAATAGTGGAAACCCTCACTTGGTGTGGGAAACTGGACTAGCCCAATTAAGGGTGAACCAGTATAAACTCTTTGTGTTATACTTCTCCTTATCTTCATACTTATGCAAAACTGATACACTTGCACACACTTGAATATTCTGTGAGAATATTCAAAGAACGTTCTCTGCCTTCTTTCATAGATTGATCAGAGAACATTCTCTCAACATTCTCTAAGTCAGTTTTGATTCAATACACTTACACATACAACAATATTCTGTGAGAATATTCTTTGAACGTTCTCTGCCTTCTTTCATAGACTGATCAGAGAACATTCTCTCACCTTTCTCTAATTCTGTTTTGGCTTAATTCTTTCCATATAAGTTTGATTTATCATACAACTTATACTACTAACAAATTGAGTTCAATTTTAAAGGATCACAATTCAAACCCCCCCTTTCTTGTGATAAACTTTGCTACTTCAACACAAACATTGTTCATTAAAAACAACCAACAAACAAACTTTTTTCAGGAAGAACTACGTGAGCTTTGACTTCCTCATTGTACTTGGGGGATACGTAGGAGCGAGAGCCTCTCTCGTTAAGCCAATTAATATAAAAATCTCTTTTTTGGTTTCTTTTGTTCAACATGCAGTAATCTATTCTTTTATGCGGTTATTTCTGTTTATGCAAACCAAATTTCCTCAAATGGTTCCCGTTGAGTACAACGGATATGAGGGGGTGTTAACGTCTTCCCCTCATGTAACCAACTTCCGAACCCAACTCTGAAAGGTTTTATCATTATTTTCTTTTCCCCTCATGGGATAAATAAAATATGGTGGCGGCTTCATTGTTTACATTTTTGCATTGCATCTCTGTATATATCTTTGCGCCGGGTGTTACAATGCAATAGAGGAAGCAGGTTTCAGGACCACTGATCATTATTACAAAATTTATTGATACAAAATTATTATTGATACAAAATTTTAATTCATGGGTAGATGACAATTTTTATGGTTGATAAAAAATTTAAAATCAATATTACAAAATTTTAAAATCACGATTACAAGTTTATTACAAATAAAAATTAATAATCCACGGGCTTCAATTCTAGAAGTTGTTGGGAAACGATATGCCAAATACACAAATTTTTTGGCATGGATGGATGGTAATAAAGAATATCCTGATGCACGTACCCTCACATACAGCGAGATCCCTACAAAGTTTGTGTGAAATAAAAAAGAGCATCAATGAACTCCACACAAGAGAGGTTTTTCTATTGGCAGGATGCATTTTGTGTCCCCCGGATCTAGACAGATGTTCTATTTAAGAATTTTGTTGAGCTATATCAAGGGATCTACTTCTTTCAATGATATAAAAATTGTCAATAATGTGAAATATGCAAATTTTAGAGACATGTGTTTTGCATTGGAGTTAGTGGATTATGATAGGGAATTTATTCATGCAATAGAGGAAGCAGGTTTCAGGACCACTGATCATATTTTGCACCATCTATTTGTAGCTTTGTCGCTCTCAGGTTAGCTTCATCGGCCAAGGTTAGATCATAGAGGTAATTTGCATTTTTTTATATCCATATGTTCAATTTCAAGTTTTACATTCTTTTATTTTCTTTGTAATTGTTATTTGTATTTTTAATGAACTTTGCAAATTTAGTACTAACAACTAATAAGTTGAAGAATTATGCTTTGGCTGAAATTGAAATCCTACTACAAAGTAATATGAAGAGCTTAAAAGATTACCCTGACATGCCACGTCCAGATGAAGGGCTATTACCACAAATAGAAAATAGCTTGATTTATTATGAGTTCCTGAACTAATTTATTGTTATATTTTAAAAAATTAAAATCTACAAAAATATATTCCCTTTAAAAAGTGCTATATATATTGTACCCAAAAAAAAAGCGCTATCTAAAGAAAAAATTATAGCTATGGAAAGCGCAAATTTGTTTTAAAGAAAAATAGATTAATAATTATAACTATGGAACGAATCGCATCGTATTTGACTCTTCGTGAAACCATTTGTAGTCTTCCTATTTGAATCGAGAAAGCCTTTCACTGAAACCCTTAATTGAAACCCAGAGAAGCCTTCATCTCTTGAAACCCTTCACAGTCAATTGAATCGAATGGTGCATGTGATGAATCTATGAAGCTAGCAGCTTCTCTAGATAACAAATCATAAATTAAGATTGAAAATTTGAGTTCGAGTGATGTTAATGAGAAACATGATTGAGTGTTCTGGTAAGTTAAATTATCGCCAAGTTTCTTTACCAGTGTAGTCATGCATTATAACTTTAACATAGAACCTTTAACTTCAAGTCTTTTTTTAACATGTACATTTTTGCACAGCACTTCCCATCGTTTGTTTGCAATGCATGTCCATATCTTGACGGTCGTGGTTTAATTGTTATCAATCAGAACATCAATGGTTCCATTGCTTTCATTGTTAAGAAGGCCAATAGACCAAAACTCGATTTTCATATAGGAGGTGATTGGTATAATTTTGTGAAGAAATCCTCCCAGCCTATTGAAAGTTACAGTTGTGAAAATGGAAACCGCTCTTTGAAGAAAGTTATTCACTTTGAACTTATTTTGTTGTTGTTGTTGTGTTGATGTGGTGATGAATTTGGTTTGTAATATTAACTATGTAATCTTGAATTCTATGTTATGGCTTTATGCCTTTTGAATTGTAGGATTTTAATGTCCAGACTTATCTACTAAATCAAAATCTTGAACAATACAATTGCCAAAATTTGGTTGATGTTGATGTTGTTGTTGTTTGTATCAATATCCCAAGTTTAATTGAAATCAAGGCATTGTTAGCCAAAACTAATATAACAAATGCTTAATATTGTAATACTCTTACTATCAACAATTTAAAAAATAATCCATTTCTTTAATAAACATTTATATACTTTCAAGCAGCGACCATGATTGGCAACAACCATGATTGGCATATACTGTATATGCCAATCCTCCAATACTCTATTAGAAAATATTTTTGATACAAAATTTTAATTCATGGGGAGATGACAACTTTTATAGTTGATACAAGATTTAAAATCACTATACAATTCTTTATATAAAACTTATATAAAAAATTATTGATATAAAACTTATAATTCACAGGTAGATGACAATTTTTATCGGTGATAAAAGTTTTAAAATCACTATTACAAGTTAATTAAAAATAAAAAATTAAAATTCACGGAGAGATGACAAATTTTGCGTTGATAAAATTTTTAAAATCACTATTATAAGTTATTCATGATAAAAATTTAATATTTATAATTTAAAAATGTATTATTTATAATTGACGGGGAGATGACATATTTTGTTGTTGATAAAAGTTTTAAAATCGCTATTACACATTATTATTGATAAAAAAATTTAATTCACGTGGAGATATGATTTTTTATCGTAAATAAAAGTTTTAAAATTACTTTTACAAATATTACTGATAAAAATTTATAATTCAAGGAAATATGATATTTTGATCATTGATAAAAGTTTGTGTCAGATGTATGTATTCAAGGCATAGTTAGCCAAGTAATGATAAATATCAAACAAATAATTAATATTTGCTTGAGATTTTTAATAAAACTTTCTTCAATTTATCGAATTAAAACATGTGATAAACAAGGCTTAAATAATGTTTAGGTCCCTGTAAGTTCGCGCTTTTTTGATATAAGTCCCTATAAGTTTTTTTCTTAAAAATTAGTCCCCGCCATTACACTTCTTTTTTATTTTGGTCCCTGCCGTCCAAAAAATGCTGACGTGGCTAACGGAGTGACAGGTGGCCTAGATGATGAGGGACTAAATCCAAAAAAAATTGATATTACAAGGACCAAATTAAAAAACACACTATTTGTAAAATTTCACTATGAATAAAATCTCCAAATTGAAGAGTTTACTTGTCCCCTTCATACCTCAACCAAAATTATATATATATATATATATATATATATATATATATATATATATATATATATATATATATATTGTTTTATGTTGAGAGATCTAGAATTTTGGTTGCACTTTAAATAAGTCTTAGATGTTGGTGTTGTTTTTCATATGATAGTGTATTATTTTATTGTGCATATGGTGTTGTCATCGTGTTGCTATGTTTCTATGTAGGTGTGGTGTGGGTAATGGAATGGGTATTTTCTAAAACACAATTAATGAAAGGCTCTTATTTTAGTTTTAAGTAAAACATTATTTGAAAATTTGATGGATAATAGTAATTTTGTAGGCATGGTTTATACGAAAGTTTACTTTAGCTTAAATATAAAACTCATTTTTATATACAAATTTATCGCATCCATGTATTTCACGAGTGAGCGTTCTAAATGTGAGATAGTTTTAAAAGTTGCATAAAGTGTTTTTCACATAGTTAATCATACATTGCAATTTTAAGAGTTACTACTTTAAGTGAGTAATTGCAAATATTTTCTATTGTTTGTTATGGTAATTTGATGATT